>JAKELP010000015.1:7004515-8254515 GCA_029929735.1 Mimosa pudica | reverse complement strand
TTTATTATCAAGTTAGTCCCTCTTGACACGCAGGTGAGGATACTATTGAGAAACCAAAAAAGAAATCATCTAATTATTACTATGTCTCAAGAGACTTGAGGGCAATTAAATTTAATTGAGAAAAAGACTACAATGCCCTTAATTGAAACAAGTAATTCCTACACCACACTAGAAATCAAGAGTGTCGCAATCTTTTCTTAATTAAATTTTATTGCCCCCAAGTATCTTGGGACATGTTAATATATAATTAAATGATTTATAGGGAGTTCACGGTAATGAAATTTTAACAGAAATCATCAAAATATAACAGCAATATTGATTATATTTGCTCCATGTTCAATAGATGAGTATCATTGGTGCACCTCGCGAAAGTTGATATTAAAAACGCTCTTAAGGGCAAAATTTAATATCAAATTTGCACCTTTAATTTGCACTATCCTTAATTAACAAAATTGTAAAATAAACCATCCCCTCATTTCATCATTGTCAAAGCCCGCAGCCCCTCCGTAGGATATATACAGCCAATGACGAGTTTAAGCGTTGACAAAAGGATGTTGGTAGAAACTGAATCACAATGATATTATTGATACTCTTGGTTGTCAAAAGGACAAATATGAGATGACCAACGATTCACTTTTGCATCTTAATGTTAGGATGCAAGTTCCTATTTTATATTTTATATAGGGAAAATCATTTCTGGATCTCTATACTTCCATCTAATTTTTAATCCAGTGTTTGTTTTTTTTATTGGATAGATCTTTCTTGTTTTCTCAATTATTGGCAATAATCCTGATACTCCTTATTATATAGTAGTATAAATTACACATTATATGAAATGAACTAGTAGAGACATGTAATATGCAACATATATAATTAAACAAAAATAAGAACAACAAACAGACACACACATATATATGCTAACTGGGCGTGTATGTAAGTTGCATAAACGTGATATATAATGATTAAAAATTCATTTTTTAATTCAATAAAACAATAATTCATCTAATAATGTTGTGTGCGTGTGTATGTGCCGTGTTGTTTTTAGCTGGATTTGTAATACTGATTTGGAATTTTTACATTGACAAAAGAGAGAAGTTAAAATTATACTGGCTCCGGTCCTAAATATATATAAGACCTAATTGACTTTTTTGGAAAATCCTATAAAAAAGCAAAATAAGTTAATTATGAATTGATTTACCTAATTTTTTCCCTTAGACTAGTTTATTTTACCTATAAACTAATGTATAATCTATAAATATATCAAATATGTCATGATTTAATAGCCTATTTCGCAACCTTAATCTCTTCAAAAAAAGTCAATTAGGTCTTATATTTAGGACCGGAGGTAGTAGATCAGAAGCAATTTATAATATGTATAAAAAAGAAGCAATTTATAATAGACTTGCCTCACTAGACATAATTTCTGCAAATATATATTATCTTAAATTCTTGGAGTAATGTACTTAACACATTTCAAATTCTAATTTGTTATATAAACAATGAGTCAACCTAGTTTGAGTCCTCACTTAGTGGGATGCTGTGGAAGGGAATATATTAAGCAGACTTACCCCTACATACATTTTATGCATAGAGACTAATTTGAACCTACGACCTCAGATCCCACGGAAATCGAGTTTACCCCTAATTTGTTAATTTTTATAAATTAATACTCCCTCCGTTCCTAAATATAAGACCTAGATAACTTTTTTTGGAAAGATTAAGGTTGCGAAATAGGTTATTAAATGATGACATATTTGATATCTTTTTAGATTATCCATTAGCTTATAGATAAAATAAACTAGTTTAAGAGAAAAAAATTAGGTAAATCAATTTATAATTAACTTATTTTTTTCTTTTTTTAGGATTTTTCAAAAAAATCATCTAGGTCCTATATTTAGGAACGGAGGGAGTATCATTTTTTTATTATAGGCTACTGTTATTGGTTAATAATTGTTTTGATGATTAGTGCAATTTTTTTACCAAAGTTTTTTACTGCAATTGATTTCTTTACACATACATTTGTATTCAGTTGACGACGAGGCCATCATATCAAGTGTTTTTTAATGATGATTTGATCAATAATGTTGACATGTTACTTGTTATGAAGCTGGCTAGCTATATATGATGAGGCAGGCAAGCACGCAATGCATCGCCGTTTAAAATACTTCATTTTATTTTGTCATTATATTATACAATAATATACTTCGAAAATATTTTTATACGCTTCTTCCAATTACTTTTTAAATTAATCTGAAATTTCTAAATTTCTTTTTCAAATTTCCATAAAATCTTCTGGTTTTATAAATGTGCAGCAAAACATTGATTTAAAATACAATTTTTTATGAAAAGCAAATTAAAAAATAATAATATGCTAGTCTTCAGCTTTCTCGTTAAAATGATGGAGATATTTTTATTAAAATATATATGAAAAAAGTTAAATTAATCTTCAACTAACCCCTTAGCTTTAAAGCTAAGGTAGTTGCCAATTTAGAAGTAAGTTGTTTGTTAATAACTTATATTATAATTAATAGTTATAAACATGGTATTAAATTTGCACTTCTATGACATAGTTTATTTTAATATTTATCGGTCTTTTTCTAATTTAACCCTATTGATGTTTCATGAACAATAATAATGTAAGAGAGATTAGAAAATTTAAGGTAGATGAATAGGGTATTTTCGAATAAATATCATATCAATTAACTTACCTATGCCTTTATTTTCTTATTAGATCAAATTAAGTTACTATATACTCCCTCAGTTTCTAAATATAAGATCACTTTGGTTAATTTGGGGAGATTAAGGAAGACAATAAAATTACATGATCTTCCCAAAATCCCCTCAATTACTTAACTTTAAAAGGATGAGGGGTTTTCAATGAAAAGAGAGAGTATAAGGGTAGTTTGGGCAAAACTTGAGATAAAATAGAAAGTGGTCTTATATTTAGGAACTTATCCACTTCCCCAAAGTGATCTTATATTTAGGAACAGATGGAGTATGTCTTACTTTCATGATTGTAAGGGATAATATCTTTAATTTGTTGTAAGTTACAGTTCAATTACCGGCTGACTATTAGTGGAATTGTGCATCATCACTTGTTTATGACCAGCAGATGAAGGTAAGGTTAATTAGTGGCCACTTCTACATGTTCAAGTTGTAACCTAAAAGAATTAAGGGGAATTTGCACTGGAGTCCCTGGTAAGGGAAATTAATACTTGAAGGTCCCAACACATTCCAAAATAATTATCAAGTCTCAGGGGCCCTTTCCTGCAATTGTTTGTTTATCTTCAATGACCATTTTGCCCTCATAAGATGAATGCATAGTCCCCTGTAGGGACCAGTGAGATGACAATCATCTTTAATGAGGGCAAAATGGTCATTGAAGATAAGCAAACAATTGCAGGAAAGGGCCCCTGGAACTTGATAATTATTTTGGAATGTGTTGGGACCTTCCAGTATTAATTTCCCTTACCAGGGACTACAGTGCAAATTCCCCAAGAATTAAACATTAGTAGTTCCTATACTCATGGTTTTAACTGGTACTGTAATGTTGTTGAAGTTGTTAATTTGTTATACTCAATTAAGCTGAATGTAACCTAATATAAATTGTTAACACTACAAAAATATTGTTGTAAGGCTACCTTTACTTTTGTCACTTAACGGCATTTTTAAACGCCAGAAAGACACTACAGCGTTTTTTATAATCATCCTAACAAAGTTATTTTGTGACATTTATACAAATGCTGTAGTGTTCAACAAAACTCCGGAAACTTTAGGACGTTTGTTTCACGTGTTTTTAACCCACCATCAAACTATTTTTCCAATGTCTATCAAAATGATGGAGGGAAATTTCAAATTTTGAATAAGTATAGATATTAAAATAATACTATTTTTCCGATGTCTATCAAACGCCGCTATATATGCATATTACAATTGCCTCAAAGACGAAAAAAATATGCTTCGTTTTGACAATTTAAAACTACCACAAAGAAAGTGAAGCACGCTTTAAACGGATGCGGGCGTACGCATACTTTGCCTTCCTCATCAATTATAATAAGCAACATGCCAATACAACTCGTCAATTAAAAAACAATAATATGATCGATGGCCACCATCATCAACTGATCGAATACAAATATGTAGAGAATAAATTCCAATAACCATGCAAACAATTACATACACAGCGCGCGCTCACATATTCAACATTATTATATGAATCATTTTTCTCTTGAACAAAAAATAAACAATCTTATAACACTATCTAACTCTTTTTATAAGTAAATACATTGGTTCCAATGACATCGAGTATCCTCAAGAGTCAACTAGGAATATTGATAGATGTTAGAGCTGAGGTATCTTAGATGCAAGAGGTGTATACTAGCAATGTTCGTAGATCCTGATTTTTGGTATGGGTTAGCCTTCATAATGGCAACTTCTTTATAACAGATGCTTGGAGAAGGGAGCGTCCAGTGGATAAGTCTATTTATTGCTTGTTTTATCGCCGTCGTGGTCTTCAAGTTAATTAACATGCATGCTCGCCTTCGTTAGTTACTCATATTCAGGAAATGAAGAATCTCAAATCCCTACTGAGGGGGAAACTACTATGCCCACCCTAGTCTCCTTTGGTTGCATTAGTAATTAATGTTATAAAACTGAGTTGAGTTCATAAGTCAAACAAAAACTTTTTACAACTATATATAGCTAATTTTATCATATTGTTGCGTCTTAGTCTAATAGATTAAATAAATACTTTATTGCATAGTTCACTTAGAACAACATATTGTGTTCTTTTCATTATGGCGTCAATGCTAAGTTATATCAAAATCTAATTTTATTATCCCTTTCAACTTTACCCATCAAATTTTGTATGTGACTATATAATTATAATCAGATTGAAATAAATCCGACCAACATAAAGACAAAAGAAAATACAACGGAATTGACAACCAAAACAAATTACTTATAAAATACTGTGAAAAATACCTTCTTCATTTCAGTAATCAGAATCCTTTCTAATTTTGTCTTATCCAAAAAAATATGAATTTGATAGATTGTGATAATTGGAGCCCATTTAAACAATCTCTTTTTACCCAAATCGGTGACTACGGGTTAAATTGCTTGCCCGTGGGATAGCCGTTTTTTAAAAGAGTGAAACAAAAATTGAAAAAGAATATATGTGTGTGTGTACACACACACATTTAATGCGGTGTATAAAAAGAAAGTGCATGTGTTGTATAAAGTTAATGCGGTGTATCTTTTTAATAATATGATTGGTTCTTAGCTTTTATATAGTCTTATTTTGTTTCTTTTTAAATAAAAATAAATAAAAAGGAAGAATTCACTATTCAGACTAAAATAAATTTTAACACTATTGATTGTAGAGCGATAATCCCTTATTCAAATTATCGTAATTATCGTCTCCGTTATATTAAATTTGACAATTTTGTTATATTTGCCGAAAAAATTCGCTATTTAATTTGTGTCATCAATTTTTTTTTCACCGAATACTCTCTTCGCTTAAAAAAGTGTTTAACAACTTAAAAGGTAATAAACTACTAATGCATGCATACATAAATATAAGGGCAAAAGCGCTGATTTGAAAATTAACTATTTCAGTTTGGGCAAAACTAATAAATTACTATTTCACGGTACATAAATAATATCTAACTTTGTGACCCGATGAAAAAATGATAAAACTGGTGTTGAATGTTAATTTGTAGTTATGTGGAACCTTTCTGATATTATTTTCAAAGTGAAAAATACATTTTTGCTCCTTCCAATCAAAACCTTGTTGATACTACTTAGCATGGGAAGATGAATGACGGAAAAAAGAAGTGTTTAGTTTTAATTGCGAGGGGGTAAAAAGGTATTTTCACTTTAGAAAATAATATCAGAAAGGTTCCACAAAACTACAAATTAACATTTAGTACCAGTTTTATTATTTTTTCACCGGGTCACAGAGTTGGTTATTATTTATGCACCACGAAATAGTTATTTATTATTTTTGCCCAAATTAAAATAGTTAATTATTAAATCAGTATTCATTGGAAAAAAATTATTAGATCAGGGCTTTTGCCCTAAATATAATAGAATAGCTAAACTACATTTGGCTTAAGTATTTTATATTAATTTATTATTTTTTTATTTATCAATAAAAATTTATTATTTTTTGATATATGTTATCTTACATTAATGACTAAAAAAAATAATGAATAACGTTACATTGAATTTTTAAAGTAATATTCCTTTAAAATGGTGACAAATATTGAAGAAAATTGATGCAAAACAAAATCAAGCTCATTCAGTTTGTAGGGAGAAAAGTATTTGTCCGAAATATATATAATACAAAGATTGATTTTGATGAGATGTGACAAAACCTTTTATTATTAGTAGTACTTTATATACATATTGTGTATAATATAAAAATTAATTGATACGGTAAAATAATATCTTTCAGAGTTATTTCTCATTTGATTCATTGCTTAAATTAATATTGAATTAATTGAAATTCAACCAATTAACAAATGGATGGTTAAATTCACCAAAAAAAGTTAATCAAATTGTAATATATAGTAGTACTCTAAGTACTCTATCTTTTATTGTTTGACTAAGTATTCTATCAAAAACATGTAATACTAATAAGTAATTAACACTTACTTTGGTTTCTAAACTAAAAAAAAGAAAGTAAAAAACTCCTACAATAAGTCAGTTGTGTGTCAGTTTATGACTGCGTTCAGTTGCTTCTCTTATGAAACTAAATAATTGAGAAACTTGGTCCCCTATAGACCTATTAAATAATATAATGTTGCATTGGTAGACTATATATTACTATTTGATTAATACCCACACACATTAAAAAAGTTTCAATTTTCAGTTTGTTACGCTTTACAGTTTCCGAGTACATTAGTAATAACGTGTTCGTATGCATTATACTTAATGAAAATTAACTATGATTTCATACGATGAATTTCAACTCATCGAACAATAATGGCACCATGCATTATATTATAACCTTGACTTGTCTATCCAACATGATCCATGTGATGTCAAAAGAGGCATGGCTTGTTATTTTTAGTAATTGATTAAGCTCTTCTATAATTATATTATAAATTAGAATAAATATATTATATTCGTTGTGGTCTGAGAAGCTGCTTGTTTCTTGCACAAATGAATAAGCAATTTTATCTAATGCATGATGCTGTTATCTCGTCTTGTTCGGATAAAATAGAAATTTGAATATTATTATATGATTGCGTCGTCATAGTTGAAATTATGACTTATTATAATAAATCCATGCAATTTGGTAAATATAAAATTAAGCCTCCTTATATAGATAATTTAATTAAACTCATCTTGTCATAGATGTATGGCCTAATCAATTTGTGGTAAAAAAATTTATCTTAAACTTCAATATTTTTTTCAGTTGATCTCTTATGCTTATTTTTAAAAATTAATTTTCTTAACTTATAAACTAATATATATTATAATGCTATGTAGAAATGCTTTAGATAGTTCAATAAAAGAAGAAATGTTTAGATAGATGCCTTATGATTAAATATACACCCTTTAGTTCTTAATATAGATATTGATTCTAAATATATGATATATTTATTAATTTTGTTAATATGTTTTCATATAACCATTGTTATACACACTCAACAATATTTAAGTAAAAGAGTATGGAGGTGAATTAAGAAAAGTTAGCTAGGTATTTTAGAAAAACAATAATCATTCCATTATGAAATATAAGATCACTTTCAAATTTCAATCTGTTTTTAAATATAAACAACTTTCTAATTTTTCTCAACTCTTTTCCAAATAAACTCTATAATGCTCATATATAATAAACAAGCAAGAGTTCGAGAGTGAAAATAAAGGTATATGCTTAGGGTATATTAGTAATATCATGTGTTAATATAACTAATTTAACTAGCATCCTTACTCTAATCAAATTAGGGAAAGTGATATTATATTTAGGAGTGGAAGGAGTATATTATCATAACTAGTTTAACTAGCACATAGCTCGAATAATATGAGATAAATAAATATCACATTTAGAGTTAAAAAGAGTAATTTATTCTTTTCTTCATCTCTTTAAATTAAATAAATAGGATTTATTTTAAAAGTATGAGCATCAATCTCAAAAAGTAAACTAATTAAAATAGCCGTCAAATCTGAAAATTTGTGGTTCCTAGCTAACAGTGTTAGTTTGTCTTACTTCTTCTTCTTTTTTTATAACAATCAATTTGTCTTTCTATAGAAGAATATTCATCTGCGAAATTCCTCCAACCCAACCAAATCCACTAGATTGATATTCATCTGGATTTCTTTATTAGCTTATAGGGTCGAGAAGGTACTTTTATTCTCATAACATACCTGATCAAATTTATTGTATGAATGTTCAATGTTTTTATAGTGACTGGTAATCAGATCTAATCTGAATTATATTACCAAGTATTTGAGCTACTCTGTATAAATTATATTAACAAGTATTCCATTTAGGAACTAAATTTGATACCTCAAAAGATCTAGTAAAGACTTACACCACTAGATCAACGTAACTATATGTTGGTGTATTAATATTCAATTTTATCGTTACATTTATTATTTTATAATATTTATGTGTGCATATTAAATAGTGATGAAATCAAAAGATTATGACCTTAGTGTCATTCTCCCTTTTTTTTATTTATCTGTTTTGACTTATTATAACCATTTTCTTAATTTAGGTAATTTAATTATTATACTCGCATAAAAGGTAACTGTAAGACATAAAGAGATCATAATTTTGCTAGATTATATTTTGTAGACTATTATTTATCGGAAAGTGTAATCTATTTTAAATGAGTAACTTAAAATCAAAAGGTTATGAAATTTTCATTTAGAAAAATTAACAAGTTTAAAATGGATTTTAAGATGGAGTTAATGCATTACAATTTTTTTTAAATTGATAAACCAACTTAAAAGTGTTTTGTGAAAAATAATATCAGGAAAAAACACAACTTAGGTGAGGGGAAGATAGGGATGATGCCCTTGTCTAGATTCTAAGTGTGTCTTGCGGCCTAAAGAAGGTGATTTATATATCATGTATGTGTAGCACATGTATTTTCCTTGTGGTTGGTCCCTTCTCCATATATATAATGCCTGTCTCCCTTATGCATGTGTAAATGTGCGTGTCTGTATGTATGGAACTATGGATACACTGTTTCCCATTTCATTCAGTATCGTTTATGTGTGACTATATTAAATAAATATTAGAGTTACTTTGTCTAACTTTAGTTACCAAATGGGTGGAGCTGATGGGAACGAAGGTGGTGCTTTGGTGGAGGGCAAAATGGCATGTGTACAAAATTTAACTACGTGGACTCAACCAGTGCATTTTAACCATCAAACATTATTGACCGTCGAGTCAGGATAAAATTGTCCCCATTTTAGTTACTTCTAGAGAGAAACAGTTGTTAGTTCAGGATACCCAATAGTTTAAGATTGTTACTTAAGGGGATAAGGGTCCTATGCATTAAGACTTCGATCTACTTTATTTTATTTTCTATATTCAACTTTCCTAAATTAATTTCTCTTTTAACTTATAAATTGATTTATAATCTAATGATATGTATATCAATTTTCATAAATATGATGTAAATGATATAGTGCAAGAAAGTAGCGTGTTTAGTTTTCTAATCTCTGTAAATTATTTAACCGACCGTTATATGAAAGATGAAATACCAGACTGTAATAAAAAACAAGTGAGAGTATAAATTAAATAAACAGTAAACACAATCTGCCGCACCAATTAATAGAAGCAGACATGCATGTGAAGTCAGGTCAAATAAGACTTTATTTCGGTTTATATCGAAGTTTGTTGCCTACCTCCTGCCGCCTTTGATTTCCATAGAGATGCCTATATAACGCCATTTTTTCAACTAAATGAGTTATATTTCTTTAAAGTCACTAAATAAAACATTGACTATATATTTTAATACTACTGTTTCTATTCAGAGTTTGATGTAACTTTTCTTTTGTGTTCGTTTCTTAGTTCTAAATATGGATAATTTTTCAAAATATATTGTTTTTGAGTAAACTTAATGGATTAATTAATCATTTCTCTTTGATTCTAACTTGGTGGTTAACCATGTTTTGAAAAAACAATATATTTTGAAATATATGGAGGAGGATCCAAGAGAATATAATCAAATGACTTAGTGGTTAACCATGTTTATGTTGAAGATGGAATTGGGCTCTGATGAAAATTATCACAAAGTCAAGAATGAAATAAAGAAAGAAAAAATGTATGCAAGAAAGTTCATATTAATAATATTCTGTTTAGTAAACTAGAATGGCTTTTTTATGGGGGCCACTAGTCAAAACATAATTGAGTAATGATCATGTATAGTTCATTCA
The DNA here is from genome assembly GCA_029929735.1 of Mimosa pudica. Taxonomy (NCBI): domain Eukaryota; kingdom Viridiplantae; phylum Streptophyta; class Magnoliopsida; order Fabales; family Fabaceae; genus Mimosa; species Mimosa pudica. The sequence continues at coordinate 8,244,114 of JAKELP010000015.1, read as the reverse complement.
CCATCAACATGTCAGATTTAAAGCTTATTGGACTGGACATACAGAATTATAATGTCAACCGCTAAACCAAAATGTCAGGATTTTTCCTTCTATTTGTATTTAATCAAGAGGAAACTTATTTTTTATTTTCTTTTTATATAAAAAAAAGAGAGGAAACTTATTTAAACCGGATGAAATTATAAACTTATAAAACCCCTTCTATATATAAGACGATCAACTTTAATTTATTTAGGGAAATTGAAGATAAATTAGTTAGTTATAACATATATTACATATTTTACATATCAGCTTATAAATCAGATAAATTAGTTTGAAGAAATAATCATAAAAAACAGATATTTTAAATTAATTTTTTTCCATAATATTTCTAAATAAGTTAATTTGATCATATAATAAAATACACGGTAGTAACACATATTTGGATCTTAACAGCGCAAGAAAGGCCAATCAAGTCTTAAACAGAAAATGGGAACCATGACACTGCCAATTTCGTAGTTGTTGTCAAATGCGAAAGGAGTTAGTTCACTTTTTAATTTTTGATGACATTGAATTAACTATTGTAGCTAATAAAAATATAACATTTTAGGTATAAAATAACGCTGATAAAATGACTTGCATTTCCTTTGGGTTTAGGAAGAGGCCATTTGGTTGGGTCTAAATTTGCGGGTAACTGGCGGGTTGACGTTGGTAAGTACTCTTACCTTTTAAGCAAATAGTTAGAGTTCGATCCTCAGCCCTTGTGAATACAGCAAATTCACATGTCAGCTATTTACTTCTTATATGAGACTTTAAAATAGTAAGAGTTTAATCCCACTTTATACGCATGTGGGATACTCTTGAGGGGAAAAACTGTGGGTCCTCCTCATATATTTAAAAATGAACAAAATCAAAAATTTATATAACTTTAAAGATAGTGAAATGAAGTCTGCTGATGAGAAGATTGTCCACAAGAGGAGACTGCACAAAATGGATGATACAGTGTAAAATGGAATACAAGCATGTCTTCCACTATAAAAGGTTGAGATCCAAACTCAACCTAAGATCGCATTATTACTTCATTACCATTATTACATATTAGAATATTTATTCGAGAATCATCATCATAAATAGGATAATATTCTCAAACAATGCAAAGATTGTAAGTAAAGAGAAGTTGGATGTATTGAATGATTTGATGAGGTTGTAAAGAAAACTGAGGGTGATTTATTGTATTGTGCCCATTCTTTTCTGTCTCCCTCATACCCTATTCTGCATAATGTCAACCTGAGAATATTTTTTATTATAAAAAGGCATTTGTGTATGCAATTTATTAATAATTCCTCACATATAGAATAAATTTATTTGATTCGATTTGATTAAGGTGTTAATTAATTTAGTTAAGTTAATATATTTTTTAAGAATACCCTAATCATATTCCTTAAATTCTACACATCACTTAATTGATTATTCTCGAGAAAGGTTCATTATGGGGTAATTTGGGAAAATTTTAGAAAAGAAATTATAAAAAGGTCTCACTTCAGAACCAAGATCAATTCTTCATGTGTATTTATATTGGAACCGGAAAATAAGATTTTCTAAAATCGTGAATTTAAATAAATTCTTGATAAGGATGTAAAATTAAATCGTAATTCCATTCATAAACTTGTGAGAGCTTACTTTTCTTAATAAAATATGTCTTTAAAGCATTTAATTATAAGAAATAGTAAATAATAATTTGACTCAAATATATTTTAAATATGAATAACTAATATTAAATATATAAGCATTCATACTTTATCAAACCCAATAAAAACATATCTATAAAATTTGTATATTAATATAATGAATATGGTTTAATAAAAATAATTGACCTGATATATAAAGCAATTCACACGATTATTATATAAGATGATAACGTAAAAACGGTAAACTTAGTATGGAACCTCGTGAGTTAATTAATTTTACAACTTGTAATAATATGAGTGACATGTGATGCATTTTGGTTAGGTAGAAATGTAAAAATGGGAAAATCGAAGGGTTAACCCATGAATTTAACAACAATGCTAGAAATAGTAATTAATTGATATTATCAACAATAGTTGAATTCGATAGAAGAGACCAATCCATCATAACATAACAGATAAATGTTCAAATTTCTACATGGAGAGGTATGCTCATTCAATGTCACACAATACTTCAAACGAGATTGACAAAAAGAGATTGGCAAAAGATGCAACATGTTCTAATAGTAATAACAACAATACTTATTGCCTTATTGGTAAAAAACTGGGGCTAGTAAGTAATGAATACGGAGGTTGATGAAATAATATGATGAGATAATAAAATAACATGTGTGATTTTTTTAGGAAAGTGCAAAGCACATAATAATATCGATTTTTTTTCAGGTTCTGCTTGTCTTTATCAATGAGATATTCCACTACTTCCTCTTTCTCGTTCAATCATAATTCAAACATAATATTCGATTGAACGTTCTTTTTTAAAAAAAAAAAGAAAAAAAGAACTCATGAGCATCAACATCTTTATCTTCGAAACCCAACCAACCATTTATATTTGGACACAAGTATAGCTGCTTCTTTTTTACCTGTAGTATAGCTTAATGTTTACGTTTCATTAATTGAATTGTATTTAGTGTCGGATCTAGGGGGAGTATGACAATTTAATTATTAAATAGTTTATCATTGAAGATAGAGGGGTTAAATAGCATTCTAGTAAAAAAAAACTATTTTCAAAAGTATCAATTTAACCAACAAATAATAAAAAGTCTCGTTGTAACGATTTGCTCCTCCATCACCACCCCTAACAATTCGCTCGATGATGCCGTTTTCAGTACCTCCACCAGCTGATCCGAATTCATCCTCGCCAGTCCTACCTCACCGCCTCTCCCACTATGCAATCTCAGCTTTACTAAGGATGGGCTGTATAAAAATTATGCAATCTCAGACAATAATAATAATAATGAAGGTGTCCAGGTTCTTGAACAAGAAACTTTAGTTGATAGGTCTTTTCAACTTGGCAAATTTTCACTTCGTCAGCTGAAACCTACTATGAACCGACGCCCAGAATGAGACATTATTATTGTTCGTTGACCAAATTGATAATTTAGAAATAGTTTATATATTGGTTAGAATGATATTTAATCCAAGATGGAATTCTCTTTATCATGATGATGGTTCATTAAGTTTTTATCAAATCAGGGGTGTACAGTAGCTGATGAATGAATGTTGTAAGATTTAAAATTGAAATACGGCATAATTGAATGAATGTTGTAAGATGATGCTTCAAGCAAAGGGAATGATGAAGGCAACGACCCTTACAACATAACACTAAAATAGCTATTAGAGCCGGTAATATGGGTTGGCCCGCGGGTTATGGGTTGACCTGTCCCAACCCAAGGGCCAGATGGGCAGGGTCAGAACGGTCCGTTTTAAATGGGCTGAAATTTGGCCAACCCTAACCCGGCCTGCAGGGTTACAGGGTCAACCCGTCTAACCCGTCACTTTAAAAAAAATTCTACACCAAAAATATATGAGTGACCTAGTCACTCACTGCCCATGCGATAGGGCGATGCGATGCATTTAAAAAATATGAAAATTCTAAATTCTAATTCTAATAATATTAACACCGACTAAAAATTATCATAAATAAAACAAGTCTAGCCAAATTCAATCAAATAATACAAGTCTAGTGCACCAAAAATACAAAATACAAGGGTCAAATAAAGCAAACTAAAACCCCATCATTCAGCAATCAAAACTTCTATAACTTCCTCATCCTCAACTCCATTTGTCACAAACAAAAAAAATAAGGGAGAGATTTATAAGGAGAACAAACATTTTAGAGATCGAAGAAATTGAGAATTGATGAAATTGTTTGGGGAGCGAAAGGATTGGAGAGGGATTTAGAAGGAGAACAAATGGTTTAGAGAGGAAGAACAAAGTGTTAAGGTTTGAGGGAGGAGTAGCCGACAAATTTGTTGTATAGTAAAGGGTTAGAGTTTACTAATATGTATATAATTATATTTTTTTTTTAGAAAAAATAAAAAAGCAGGGTTGGCCCGTCAACTCGCCAGGCTAACCCATTGTAACATCCCAGTTTTAAATTAAAAATAATACGAGATTATTGAGGTGTCTTTAAGGAAATTTAAGGGTTCGAGGAAGAATTTTACGATATTCTGGGCAATTTAAGAATATTAAATCTTAGTTAGTTTAGAATTTAAAGAAATATAGTTAAAAGGATTAATTGGAGCCATAAACTTTCATAAACAAGTATTTGGGATAGTAGATAATATTGTAATGGAAAGAAGGGGATATAGTAATATATACAAACTTTTGGGCTAGAAATATAATTACGAATAAACCTTAGGGTAGTTAAGTGTAATTTTCCCTAAAGTATATATATATATTCACCTTCTTCCTCTTCCTATTCATTTTCCCAACCTCAGCCGCCGAAACCTCCCCCCTTCTTCGATCTCCCTCTCCTCTCTCACCCTCCGTTCGAAATCTCGACCGCCACCGGCGACGGCGGAGCAAGCCGTCAGCACGGCCTCTTCCCAACACTCCTTTCTCTCTCTTCCAAAAACATGTCTCTTTCTTCTTCCTCTTTTCATTCTCGCCGACCACCAAGGAGGCCGCCGCCACCGCCGTCAACAGCGACGACGGAGAAGGAAGCTGTTGTGGCTTCCTTCGTCTTCTTCTTCCCTTATTCCTCATCCAAGCTCGCGAGTGAGAGAGAGAACACGAGGTAGCGTTTTGAGTGCTTTCCGGCGAGTTTTTCCGGCGAGCCAACAACGACCGATGACAGGGAAAGGTAAAGCTTCAACCTTTCTTATATTTTCTTGAGCTATTCTCCTTTCCAACGTCGTCTTGTCATTTTCTCAACTCCCCTTTCTCTGTTCAGCTCGGCCGACCAATTTCCGGCGAGCTACATGGCGGCCGGCGGTGGTGGTCATTGTTTCTCTCATTTTGGAACTTCGCAAGTAATTCCTATACCCATTTTCTTCAATTGTCTGCGAGTTTGGGAGAGTGATCAAGTTAGGGTTTATGATTTGGATTGAATCATTAACAAATAGGATGTTTAAAACTTCAAATTTGATGATGTGTGCCTGGGTTTTCTGTTTGTGATGTTTTGATGATATTGAATATAATCCATTGGGCTTCTTTGATAAATTTCTATGCTTGGGTGGCTAAAAGTGATGATTTTGTAGAGTTGTTGTTGTGTTGGCTGATTTGTGCACTGTTTACGAGCCACTAATTATGTTTTTATTGGCTGATTTAATTCATGAGTTTTGGGGAATTCATGACTATATATATATTTAAGTTTGGAAAGCATTTTCTGTGTATATAGTGTTCTTTGAATGTGAAATGTAAGTTTTTCTAGGGATGTTGGCATCTTGAGCATGAGGATTCTCTATTTTATTTATTTGTGGCTGAAGTGTGAAGAGATGAGATCCATACTCTGCTTGTTGTGATTGGTATTGATTTAATGAAATAATAGTATAGGATGGTTGTTCAAGAGTTAGTTTGGTTGTAAAATAACTCTGCATGAGATTAGTGAAGCTTTGGACTGTTGCTATGTTTGTGAGAATGAATGTTCTGTATAGTGGGATAATAATGAAAGCTAATGAGCTACAATATTGTTTTGTATGCATACCTATCAAGTTGTTTGATTCTTTGCAAATTTCATGTTATTCTTTATGTGCACTGTTTTGGGAATTAGTGATCTGATTAGATGATAAAGTTAGTTGATGATGATTAGCATAGCTTGCAATTAAATTTCTTTTGGAGAATTGTGGTGAGAGAGGAAGGTGGTGATTTGATTGTGGTGCTGGTTTGACAAAGAAAAAGGGATTACTTTAGGTTGACTTTGATAAAGTTATGGAATGTAATTAGTTTAAGAAAACTATGGAATAAGGAAGTTGTGAATGATTGAGTTAAATTGGATTTCTTGGCATTGTAGGTGAGTTGCGATCTAAAAAGGCTTTTGGCGATTTATGGGCTATTGTTGAGTTATTTAAACTTAATGAAAGTTGTTAATGGTTAATTTGAGGGGATTGGGCCTTGTGTAAGGTTCCTTAATTCAAAATTCAATAAGATTGGCTAGGCGATGGATTTTGAAGGTGTGAGGAACTGCATGAAGTGCTTTTAAAAGGTGCCTTGATGTTCATAGATAATTTTATATAGGTTAGTTGGTGGATGGGTCATATGAATCAAATTGTTGATAAGTTAAGTTTGAAAGAGTTATACTTGGACATATTTCTGGAGGTTTATGTTAATTATGAGTAATTTGGAATCTTGAATATGTAGTTTTTAATCAACTTTGAGGTTGGAATATTTAACTGGTGTATAGATGTGTAGATCCTTGCTAGCGTTGTTAGATATTATGAAAAGGTAGGGATTTCATACTTGCGAAGGAATTAGTTCTTGATGTTTAAAGAATTTATTAAGGGTGTGAATGTTTTAATCGAGAACATGATGTTGGGTAAAAACTGAAATTCAGCTTGTTATTGGCTCTGCTAAAATAATTGATTTCCATTTAAAGGTGCTTAAAGGAATAATAATTCACTTTCAAGTTTCTGCTTCGGATTCATGGAAGCAAGACTATTGATGTGTAAGTCTGTTTGTGATTGAATTTATTATATTGATTATTGTTTATTAGCTTGAATTGCGTTTGAAATTCTCGTTTAAGACAAAATAAGAGAATGGGGATTTGGGTAGTAACATATGAATAAGAGAGAGACGTTAATTAATCTATAACTCAGAATAATTATTAATCTACTACTATTACATGGTGTAATAATAGGAAAGGATGTGATCTGCATAGTTTCCTCGAGGCATGGTAAAGTAAAGGGAAAAGCAACAGAGTGCAAAGGGCGACAGGTAATCACACTTAACCTTACTATAACATTGAGGGTGATGTTAGCTAGGATTTTGTAAAATCCTTTCTCACCCTCTATATATATATATATATATATATATATATATATATATATATATATATATATATATTATCTTTGAAAGGTTATTTTTATACAAAACAGGCTATCGGGTGCCTTTCAAACACGATTATTTTCGTATAAAAGATTTGTACACATTATATATATACTATTATCCTGCTTGGTGGTGGTCATTGATCTGGAATGACGTGAAATGTATATAGGGATAGTGTTGGATAGTGGTTTGAGAGGTTATGGAATAGAAAAGGAATGAGTTGTTGAGTTTGTGATTGTGGTGAGTTAGGTGGATGAGAAATATAAGGTATTGTTGACTGGAGTATTGAAATGTAATGTGGATTTGAAATAGGTACATTGTGGTCAGGGAATTGGAAAGTTATATTGATGGAAAGTATAAAAGGTTGTGGTTGGGACATCGAAAGTTATGGTGAGCATTGCATGACACTGAAATTTATGTACCATCGCGCGATGATAACTGTCGATAGGCCAATCGACAGTTATTTGTACTGAGGATCCTTTTCAGATTGATTGGATCGGGGATCATAGGTCGACTTATTGAGAGAAGTGACCTACAGTTGTTTTGGCATTGAAGAGCCCAACCGCCCCTACGGTTGTTTGGCATTGAAGAGTCCAACCGTTCTCGTTCTGTAATGGAAACAGAATTGGGGTTCTCTCTCTGGAGATTGCCAGAGAAGGAAATTTGCCCCCTTATCATAGAGAGGGGCACAGTGTCAAATCATATAGAGAAGATTAGATGCTTGAATGCCCCGGGATGACACAATGCATCTATAGGTGAGTGTGATCATTAGATTGGAGTCTGAGGGATGATATTTAGTTAATGTGGAATTGACTGAGGGATTTGAGTGATATGTGGAAAGTAGAGATGATGAATTTGAATTGATTTGGATGGAGAGACTTGAACGATGAATGAAAGACTTGACATGTATATATATATTATTGGTTTTAAATGTGGTACCCTTTAGACGCCCTCGCTACCGCACATCTCACTGTTATAGTGAGTTAAGCGGTGATTACTGGGACAAATTGTCTCATCCCACGATTACTGACATTTTTGCAGGTATTCATGCACAGGCGCAAGCAACAGGAAAGGGAATTAGGTTTCAAAGGTTATTTAGATTAGTTACTTGTGTATATTGCCAATTTGTATAGGCCTGCATTCGTTTCCGCATGTATATATATTTATTTATTGTTTAATATCAACTAGTTTTGTTTAATAACCATGTAAGACAAATCTTTTCTAACATGGTTAGCAATAAATTTATCCATGATAGCAGCTGTGTTGTATTAGTTTATTCTTTTCTATCATGGATAATATTTTAATCATTAGGATATTCTTTTTCTAACTATGATAGAGATATTGATATTATTGAAATTCCCTTTTCTATCATAGTTAGTAAAGATATTATTGAACTAAAAGAGATGTCACAGGTTAATTAGGGAAATTAGTAACAATATGTTACACCCATGTTAACCCGCGGGTTGAATGGGCTGGGTCAAAACGGCCCGTTTTAAACGGGCCGAGATTTTACCAACCCTAACCCTGTCCAAACCCGCGGGTTGCTGGGCTCAACCCGTGGGTTCAACCCATATTCTCGGCTCTAATTAGTATAAATAATTAACGTAACTGTATATTACCAGTGGTTGAAAAGTTCGATTTGTCTTTTTTATACAATAAACATATTTTTACTTAAAGAGTCTATCAAAATTCAAAATGCCTTTTAGGACTGCATCTCTTGAAAGATAAAGGCTGCAAACAACGGGCGATAAGAGAAATTCTTTTTTTTTTAAAAAAAAAAAAAAAAAAAACCTTCTTTGACAAAACGTATTCACCTCATGGCCGTTGGACTTTTAATAAGCCACTTGATTTTTATGTAACTTTTAATAAGCCACTTGATTTGAATAAAAATGTAAGTTAATTTATATAAAAGACAATCATGAATTAACATATATGGATAAAATGGTAAATTAATTATTATCACCCTTCCCTTCCCTCCTTAACCAAACAAATAATCATTAAACCCTCCCCCTCCTTTTCATTCCCTTCCCTCATTCTTATCAAACCAAACAAAGTAATATTAAACCCTCACTTCCTCTTCCATTCCCTCCCCTCCCTCCCCTCCCTTCCCCTTCCCTTCCCTCAAACCAAATAGACCCTTAGAAATTCATAAACTTAGACTAATGAACTAAGTCTTGGTTATCATCTCTTTCAAACTAATTCCGGTGTTAATTAGGACTTAACTGTTTTTGGGCCTGACGAATTATGCTGCACTTAGTCTTTGGAAGCTATATACCATAATTTTGTAAGTGCAATAGTCTAAGTTTTTACATTAGACCTAGATGAAGTGCAGTAATCAATTTATAGACTATTTTTACACTTAGACATATTTTTACATTATAGTCTAAGTTTTTACATTAGACCTAGATGAAGTGCAATAATCAATTAGTTTTACATTAATTTAAGTGCAATAGTCTAAGTTTTTACATCTCCGAAGTCTGACCTAAATTATACTCCCTCCGATCCTACATAAGACCTAGATGACTTTTTCTAGAGATGTTAAGGTTACAATATAAGTTATTAAATTATGATATATTTGACATATTTTTACATTAGTCATTAGTTTATAGGTTAAATAAACTAGTTTGAGGAAAAAAATTAGGTAAATCAATTTATAATTAATTTATTTTGTGTTTTTTAGAATTTTTCAAAAAGTCAACTAAGTCTTATATTTAGGAACGGAGGGAGTACCACATACAAGTAAATGTACTTACATCAGCACTTAATAGAACTACTAATAATTTCACTAATGATATCAAGAAATTGCTTATTATTAACATGTACCAATTAAGTTACCTTCCAAATTATTCACACAGAAGACAAGATTAAACACTAACGAAGTTGTTAATTGTAGTCAAACAGTACGATTCATGCTTCATTCATTATTCCAGTTTAAGCAGCAACTCAGAAATCCATACTCTATCATGTCCTAAGTAATCAACTTCACAAATCTTATAAAGTGTTGGTTGATTACAAAATTAACAATAACACTCTTTCAACTATATTCTATTATTTCGACTAGTGTTTGTTGACATTATTTTGACGATCGGAACAATATATTTCGTGGCCCTAGAAAAATGAAAGACTTCAGGTAAAACAAGTTGGTAGTAAGAGTGTAAAACCGTGCAGTATCTCTGGCTAACAAAAGAGAAAACAAGAAATATGTTCCAACCAAATATGAGCTCCCACCCAGGAATACTAAATTATGACATGGTTACAAGCTTAATAACCATAACTAAGCACGGTTGTATCAATAAATTAAACTTCAAAATGACTACGTCAAGTAGTATTACAAATCTTACATTCGTTGAATATCTCAAAAATTTTGGGAAGCCTTTGTGTATGAAATTTAAATAAATGATAGCCATAGCCAGCAAACATCACTCCTAATTCCTCATGTTCAGCTCTCCTATTTCCGTCCCATCATTTTCTTCACCTTGGATTCCCGAACACCAGCGAAAACTGAAACAAGAAAGGATAACTTGTTCAACGTAGAGCCTGGAACCCACGACTCATTGGCAGTAAAAGGCTAACAAATGCTGTAAAACACAACATACTTCGTGACCTGATTCTAGAAGCACGAACCTTTAGAATGTTCACTCTTGAGGTTTCATGGCCGGGAAAAGGAGAACCTCCTGTTTACAGAAAAACATTTAAAAATTGTAAGCAATCCGTGATGGCAAAGACAGAGGGGGGAGAGGAGAGTGACAAGAACCTTAATATTCTGTGAATCAGTCAGCAACATGGTCAACCGATCTACGCCTAAACCCCAACCACCAGTAGGAGGCAAACCATACTCCAAAGCCGTACAAAATGTTTCATCCAGCGCCATTGCTTCATCATCACCCGATTGTCGATCCTGAAATTCAAAGCACATATTTTGAATAATTTTTCAGTATAATTTTGGAGAAAAACTGCCAGACATTCAGAACAGACATTTATATACAAGACATTAGTATATCATATCTCAATTACCTTGAGCTGTTCAGCAAATCGCTGGCGTTGTACTACTGGGTCATTCAATTCAGTGTATGCATTGCATAGCTGAAAAGAGTAATATGAAGCATTAATTGTATTACCGCCAGAACATTCAATTCAAAAGTACTCACCAAAAGCTCATAGACTTACTTCATGTTTATTGACAAACAATTCAAAACGCTCAGTGAGGCCAGGCTTTGACCTGTGCCACTTTGCCAAAGGACTCATTATCTCTGGATGGTTTATGATGAATGCAGGATTCACACAGGTTTCTTCCAAGAAGTGCCCCACAAGCTACAGTACAATAGACATAACATCACATGATAATTAGGATACAGTTCAATATGAATTAAAATCTCCAGAACAATATGAACATGTAAAGAACACAAATAAGTGAAAATAGAGTAGGCATGCAGTTTACAATTCAAACATATTGAGGTGCTAGAGGATAATAATTGAAAATTTGAGTAATAAAATTATTACACCCTCCATTCCTAATTTTTACCTAATTTGAAAAAAATAAGGGTGCCTGTTATGTTAGTCAAAATCACTTGATATTACAAAAAAAAAAATCTAACCACCAACCTTTATTTACATTCTCTCTCTTAAGCTTGTTTATCATTGTGGAGTATCAAAAAAGATAATATAAGAAAATGCTGGGAAAAATTAGAAAGATATCTAATATTTATGAACAAATCCAGCTCCCCAAATAAGACTTATATTTAGGAAATGATACTTTGAGCGAAAACATCAAGACATAGAACTATCCTTTAGACATGTAAAATGCAACCAATGCTTGATGTCAGTATAAATATTTTGCCAATTGACATTCATGCACGATGATAAGGAGATTACTTTATCCAGTAAACGAGTTGTAGTTTCAGGTGGAGGACATTTGATGTCAAACTTTACACATGCATCTTTCAGATATTTATTAGCTTCCTCACTGGATAAGTCCTTGGGAATATTTAGGCCTGCCATCTTCTCCAACTCCCCAATCATGTCAATCCTTCTGTAGATATCAAAACATCCAAATGAATCAACTAATAAAGCAACAATTTATTGCCACAATTGTTCACCAACAATATACAAGACTTACCTAAAAGGTGGAGTAAAGTCAATTTCAATTGGATCCTTATCTATCCCATTTGCATGGTATTTGATTTTATAGCTTCCATTTGTGAGTTCCTTAACCATACCTATATGAACAATTTCACTTCAGGAGACAAACCAGGAAGCTTGAAGAAAATGTTCCGAGACAGAAATAAACAAAAACTCACCACTCAACATTTTCTCTGTCATCTCCATTAAGTCATTGTAGTCTGCATAAGCCATATAGAACTCACATGTAGTAAACTCAGGGTTATGGGTCAAATCAATTCCCTCATTTCTAAACTGCTTTCCAATTTCATAAACACGGTCCAAACCACCGACAACTAGCTCCTTAAGATAAAGTTCAGGTGCAATTCGCATAAATAATCTCATGTTAAGTTCATTGTGATGAGTTACAAATGGACGGGCTGCAGCTCCACCAGCAATCATGTTCATCATTGGCGTTTCAACCTAGAAGAGGAACGCAATGCAGATCCGCATTGAGAAACCTCTTAATGTAAGAAATAATTTTAACAGCAAAAGGAAGTTGACATAAGCATACTTAGAGCGAAAACAAACCTCCAAGAAATCAAGGTCATTGAGGAACCTCCTAATGTAAGAAATAATTTTACTCCTGGTCTTGAATATTTCTCGGACCTCATTGTTCAGCATCAAATCCAAATGGCGTAATCGATATCTTGTTTCCTACATAAGAGATATATAGAACATATTCACATTACCAAACAGTCACCTATATAAACTTGTAAAGAGGGGAGACATACACAAATAAGAATGATTTCCTGACCACAAGTATGACACAAAGGACATCAAAGAACAAAGCAAAAATTTCAAAACAAAAAAATCACCTGATCCTTTAAAATGTAGGCTTCAGGATTCCTGGGGTTTCCAGGTGTCCACACATGCTTCTGCATATCATTTCATTATAAAAGATAATATTTTTGTCAAACTTTGAAAAAATATTGATGTTGATACACATGAACCCAAGAAATATTAAATATGTAAGGATATTATATCCACCTTCACATTAGCATTATCAGCAGCAGCTGCAGATTTTTGCCTTGGCATCATATGGAGACAATGGGACAATAATTTAAAAGTCTTGGGGAAAATACTTAGTTCTCCCTTCTTACTTTTCCCTGGAATACAAAAAAAAAGTAAATGATGAAAATTTATCCAGAGTGCAGTCAATTTAAACCTGGAAATCCAGTAACCCCCAAAAGAAAAACAAATGACTTCCCTCCCCCATCCAAAAGAAAAAAGAACCAGCCTGTCCCCCAAACAAAGTGAAAAATATTGGAGCAAACTGAAAGGCATTATATCCCAAACCTGGAAAGCCAGTGATACCAACAATATCACCACGCTTCACACTGGAATGGAACTTGGAAAATTCAGCCTCATTCAGATCAGAATTCCTGCACCACAATAATATGGACTGTTTTAGACCTGCTAAGATAAATTTAAAAAATACTGAAAGAGAGACGATCATAGAAAGAAAGAAAAAACAGAACCTTCAAATAAATAATTATTCGTCAAATGCATTAAAAATGGAAATCCCATCGAGTAAAAGATCATATTGCTGCAGAAGCATAGAGAAGACAGAAATTGCAGGGACTAATTCTAACATAATTAAATAGCCAATCATTTATTTGAATTTAGAAAAAATAGCAGCTACCATTTAGAAATCACCACATCACCGCCTAAATGATTTATTGATCTATTGTCTGATATCTAATTTACCAGAGAAAAAAATTACCAAAAATAATTGCATTAACATGACAAGTAGATTAAGAAATAAGTGATTGAAACATTATTACTCAAACTAATAAGAGGCTTCTTGCAGTTTACATATTCTAGAGAGTAAAACGTGTATGATTGGACTTCCATGACATAAACTTTTAAATTTTTACCAAAATATAACATTTGAAAATGTGCAGCAGTAGGAGTAGTAAAGAAGATAGATTGCATGGTTAAATAACATATCAAGCAACCAAAAACTACACATCAGTTTTGAAAAGTTTGTCCATCACTAATAAGCAAGAGAACTGAACCCTTAAGTAACATGAAGGATGCCTCAATTTTCTACTGGTGCTAGTTACACTATGTGTTCAGTACATTACTGTACCTTCATCCCAAAATGGGTCCTGAACATAAGCGTTCAAAAATCAAGGATGGCTATCAAGAATTCACTACAATGCACCTTTTTCACTTCTCAAAGTATCTTATATCAATTAAAGGGTAAAACATTACATGCCTTGCATCAGCCATAACCTGGACCTTGAAACCACCACCATGCAGATCATAAAAGACTAACTTTGCCCCTGAAGCCCGTTTCTGCATGATTCTTCCTGGAAACACAGAATACATAAAATCAATTCATCAACACATAGAGCATAAAAGACACACAAGAAAATGCCAACGAAAATAAAAAATGCCATTACCGGCTAAAGACACAGAGACATCCTCAAGATGCTCCCCATTGCCTATCCCCCCATACTTATCAATGTACTCACTAATCGACAAAGACACCGCAAACTTATGTGGATAAGGGTTTTTCCCTTCAGCCTTCTCAGCTTCAAGATACTTGAGCCGATTTTCATGGTATTGCTGCCAGAAAAAACAAACCAAGGTTACATACAATAACACATTCATAAACACCAACACCATAGTGAAAATGTCAGCATTTTACCGTTGGATCCATATCCTCATCATCAGCAGCTACAGCTGCAGCTTTGTTAGATTGAGCACTTTGCATTTCAGCTGCCTGAAAACACAAAATTCACTATTTATCAAAAAAAAAAAAAAACACAAAATTCACTTCATTATCATTAAACTATCCTAATTAGATTTTCCACCTATAAAATTCAGGTGCATAATCACATAAAATACACACACGCAAACCTAGAATTACAAAAGGCCTTTTTTTCAATTGCATAAAAAAGGAATATTTTTTTGAAAAAATGAAAAACTGCAATATAGCGTAATGTGAATGAAACGGAATAATTGATATGTAGAGTAAGATAATTGTATGAATTGTATCGAAAAAACTAATCAACAAAATGTGAACCTTCTTGGCTTTCTCCTCCTCCTTGCGCTTTCGTTCCTCTTCCTTTTGCTTGTTCTTCATTTCTCGCTTCAATGCACTGCAAAGCGAAAAAGAAAAAGACGAAGCGAAATGAAATGAAATGTAATGAAATGAAGGAAGGGGATAATGATGATGAATTGTGTGAATTAGGAGAAGGTAGGGTTGAGAAAGACGGACTTTTTGCTAATGGTTTCACCGGCGGCGGGAAGTGGTTGCTCCGACGAAGTCGACATCGTGGAGGAGGCGGAGACGATTTTGAGCTTACCTCTTTGTTACAAATGCCAAATAGGGTTTAACTCTATTTTCCGTCTCGCCTAAACAACACCAAATTTATATACACCACTTGTTTTACTTTTACACACGCAAGAAAAAAAAAATCTTATCAAAAAAGTCATTAAATTATATTCTCCTCCATAATATACTACATTATTAAAATTTAAGGGTTCTAGAAATGGGTAATTGGTTAAGTTGGTAAGTGGATTTAACCTGTTAGGATGAGAACGCGTATTCGAATCCAAGAAGTTCTCTCATTGGGAGAGGGGACAACCTTGCATATGTTGGCAACACTCTTACCCCTCAAGTATGATGATTAACAAAAAAAAATCACAGTTGTCAAAAATGTTTATAGAAAAATGTAAGAAATTAGTTGAGTGTGTGAAGTTAATTATTTTTTTCTAGATTTTCTCCCATTTATTATGATGTTATTAAGAGAGAGAGATGCAAGCATTAATTATTAATTAATAAATATAAAAGAGAGTTAAGGGTAAGGTAGAAAAAAATTCCTTGAATAATTAGAGAATACAAGGGTAAGCTTTTATATTTGAGATAAACTATTAAAATTTTGGACTTTTATATTATGAACAAGGGAGTGTGTATATTGGAGCTTTATGGACATGTTAAATGTTAAATTGTAGTATATGTGAGAGTTGTTGATGCAGCTCATTGAGTTCTCAATTACAAACATATAACAACTAAAAACTAATGGAGTTACGTAGACAACTCTTAACATATGCTATTTAAATTAATGATTACAATGTAAGATAATGACTTTTTCGAACTAGAAGGACTTAATTCTACCCCAAAAAAATTGTAAAGGAGTAGTTTTATCAATGAAAGTGTTTTAAAATTATGTTCAACTTTTTGTACAGATGATTGTTCTAAAATAATAGTAAATCCAATTCCAATCTACTACTTGTTGATTACGAAATAATTTTTTTTGCCAAAGTTGCTTACAAAATATTTGGAAAAGCTCTCCAAGTTGCAGCCTAAATGTATACAAAATACTGAAATAGTAACAACTTCCGTTGTTTTTTTAGTTGTTTTTAAAATTGACCTTAACGGAATAGTAATAACTTTCAAGTCGCATTCAAAAAATGGTATATGATCATACTCACAATTATTTGTTGCTATGTTTACTTTTTAGGAAGTATGTACTTCTATGTTGATTATTTTACTCTGAGTAAGAAAATATTGAGTATTTGACTAGTAATTTTTTTAAACTCAAAAATATCGATGGTCAATATGATTTACTTCATGACCAAGAAAGGGAACTTGATGGCTGAAAGCACTTTGTTGTTTCACTTGGGGACCAAGAAATTTTCTTCCGGGCATTATGCTACTGATATGTATCGAAGAGAATTCTTGATACATTTTCAAAGGTAAAAAATAAAAATATGTACACCTCATCTTCATTTCTAAGGAAAACATCAATTGTAACGTCATCTTTTATTTTTGATTATTTTATTTTTTGTGTCAAAACTTCATTTTTAAAATTTTGCTTTTATGGTGTGGACTCTGGACGTTGGTTTTATTTTCTATCTATTTCATTGCAAAAAACAAATGGGTTAAAGGTCAAATTTGCCCGAAAGTTTTCACTCATGATCAATTTTACCTTAAGTTTTTCTGGATCAATTTTGCCCTAGAAGTTTACAAAATGGATCAATAATGTCCTGTTGTTACCCAAAATTAATTTTGACCGTTAAGTTAGTCAAACCTCCCACATGTCATAGCTAAGCATGAACTTATTCTTTTATATTCAGGATTGGAGAGAGTAATAGTTAAGAGTGTTTTTCATCATAGCTAAGCATGAATTAAAAACCTAGATTTCATGAGCATGTCAGTTACATTTATAACATCTAATTTTCAATAAGGATGCTGAGCCTCACCCCTGCTTCCGCAGAGTTTGGTTCAAAAAAAGGCAAAACTCTGCAAATTTCCAACACTAACATTTACATTTACAATTATGCATCTTAACCCGCAGGGTTGATATTGGTAAGTGACAATCCCAAATGCATCTTAAACAGCTCATTCTGAAGTCAACAATGCTGCTGTGTCCTCATCTAACTAGAGGAATGAGGAAGTATTCTGCATAAAACAACTGCAATAATAAAAACAGCATTAGAAAGAGTACTTTAACACACAAACAAATAATGAGAAGGGATAAAACAAGTAATCAACCACGCAAAAAATGAAAAACAAACCGAATGCATTAAATGCATTATCAATTATGTTTATTTAAATCAAGCCCCTTCCTCCTACATTCTAAAATAGGGTTAAATAGCATTTTTACCAATTGACTGATAGCGAAATAGCAGGTGGCACAATTGACTATCAAAAGGGTGAATTACCAATAGACATTTTATCCAAGGGCAAAATAGCAAAAATTGTCAATTTTATAAATCTTAATCGTTAGTTCATTGCCAAAATTATGGACAGATGAACGCCGTTTTTTCAACAACTAACGGTCAATTTCCATAAAATTGAAGGTTTTTACTATTTTACCCCTAGATAAAAGGTTCATTGGTAATTCTGACCGTTTTGATAATCAATTGTGTTAGCTGCCACTTAACTAACAATCGATTGATAAAAATGCCCATGAACCCTTTCAAAAGTTAAAAGATGAACGGGCAAGTATGATGTTTAATTTTACTACAAGATAGACAATCCAATGCAATAAAGGAATAAGCATGTGATAAGTATATCTCATTAAAAGTGAGCTATTTATCCATGGTTGTTTTGGTCTGACTTATGCAGACAAAAACTATTTGAGATTTTTTCAACTACCATAAGCTGTGTTGAAGTTCCGTTTTCCCTTCTTGGACATGACTGGTTTACTGCCAAAAATATCATAACCTCACTTAACAAAAGCTTTCCAGCTAATGAATAGTTTTCTCTATCAATATTCAGAGCATCCTATATGAGCAAAAAATTAATAATTGGACCAGATTCTTGTGATTCACAAATGAGGGTTGTACCATGACCCCATCCAGTCATCGAGTGTGATACCAAGAACGGATTTTTCCAAAATTTGTCCTCAAAAGTTCTGTTAAATTTTTAATGTACAGTGAATTTTGTAAGATGTTGAAAAACAAATGTGAAAAGAGCATCCTATATGAGCAGAAAATTTAATAATTCGAGCAGATTCTTGTGATTCACAAATGAGGGTTGTACCATGACCCAATCCAGTCATCGAGTGTGATACCAAGAATTGAATTTTCCAAAATTTTGCCTCATAAGTTCTGTTAAATTTTTAATGTACAGTGAATTTTGTAAGATGTTGAAAAACAAATGTGAAAGACTATATAGAACTTCAGAGACAACAATTTTGGACCATCTAGACTCGTGTTTCGTACACCCTCACACATTTCAAGAAATTGGCGGTCTATACAGGAATTGAATTGATTCCTGTGAGCTCTATAACAAACAATGAGCCATGACCACACATACAAACATGGTCTTGATAAGTTTCACTACTTCAGTTGCGATATGTGAATTAACTTTTAGTAGAATTGAATTCTACTGTTGCGAAAGGCACCTTTTTTATAGTTTGTCATATATAAATTTTGAACTTGAACAACCATATAGTAGTTAATCCTGAAAGATTATTATATAATATATAGTAGAAAATTGTCACTTGTAACACCAAACAAATAGTCAAAACTCAAAAGCGGAAATGTATTAAAGGATTCTCAAACAAAAGGCAGTTTTACCTTCCAGATAAACATATAGAACGATGTAATGTCAGCTTTGCTCTTGAGATCTGAGGATTTGGCCCGATACCAGAGAATTGAAGCTAGAATGGCATGCCCGACACCCTAACCCATTGAAAGTGAATTTCAAGCTTCAATGAAATGTTCAATCCAATCCACATTCACTTCAATGTTATTAGTAATTGGTACAAGGATGTAAACAACAATTTGTACATGTATTGAGCATCCTTAACTTTCTCTGATCCCCAGTATAAATGCCTCCTAGCCTAGGAAGACTCATTTTGCATTTGCCAATAAAATTAATATCATAAAACAGTAAAGTTTGAAATTGAGATGGTATGAAACAGAATTGCTTCCCATGGAGATGTTTCCAGACTTCTAATATAAATCTTTCACGATAGAAGTTTTCTCGGATGACACAAATTTAGTCTGTTTGGTCAGTAAAACATTACCTAAGTCTAAATATGCATTGAAATTTTTTTATTCATAAATAGTTAAAAAAACAAGACTTAGTCAAGGGGGAAAATAAGAGACTCACAAATGAGGGACCACAGACAAAAAAAGAAAGAAAGAAAGATCGAAAAGAAAAGTCCATCGCAGGCATAATAAGTTCTAAAAGGCCAGAAATAAAAATGATACAAGGTTGAATTAATTGCAAATCAATTTATCAAAACGTGTTTGCCAAAATTATACATCTAATTCACAAGACATAAATATCACATCTGCTTTACCGTAATGATTTTGCTCCAAAGACAAGGGGAAGCAGCTCCCACCAAGAGGGCAACTCCATAAGCCATTTCAAGAAGTGAAACACAAATCCAGAATACCTGCAAATAAAATATTACATGGAGCAGCACATCAGGGTACAGGAACAAGCAAATACTTTGTGCATGTTGAAATTTAGGCTCATACCCGCTTTTGACCCAAACGTACTGAAAAAGATCGGATACCAAATACTTTGTCTCCTTCAATATCTGGTATATCCTATAAAACTCAGCACAAGGTATAACATCAGATGAACATCTCTGATCATAAATTTGATGATGTAAAGAAATAAATAGTTTAGGAGGTTAAGAGCTTTTACCTTAAATAATGCTATAACCACAGAGAAGAAGCTCATGAATCCAGTTGCAAAAAGCAGCGGTCTTGAAAATAGAGCTGGCCTCTTGAACACATGAGTCTGCACATTGTTAAACGTATCAGTAACTCTTACAGATTAGTTTGATTCAAAAGCTTAACTTGTTAGGCGAAGGCTGCAAATGTTTTGTTACAATTTTTAACACGTCCTTTAGACTTGATGTGTTGGCACATGGTGTTATACATTCATGCAGAAAGTTGAATTTAACCAAGAGAGTAAAAAGTAGCAAGGATCAAACTTTTGATCTTTTGTTATAGAGGCTTTGATAACATGTGAAATACTATTTCAGTTCAAAAGCTTACATTATTACATAAAGATCCGTAAATAGTTGTAGGAACATATAACAGTTTATAAACATATGGTCTGGCCTAAATCAGTCTGTTCTTCTGTGATTTAAACTGTGTAAAACTGTCAACGAACTTCGCAAGAACTTGGGGTTTAGAAAAATAATTTCGAGAGTATAGTTTGTTGTTGCTGTGACAAAAGCTAATGCATTCACATTCACAACAATTGGTCTTTGAAGTGAAAAATAAGGTAGGACAAAACCTGTATATGGAGAAAAAATGCAAGTTGAACAATTACTGCCCGAACAGCCAGGATGCACATTGCCGCAATCAGCGCAAATCTCTTCCATCTCAACATGGGCAACTGAAAATTTCCACGAGATATAAAATCGTAAAACAAATGCAATCAACATCTGATATAATTTTAAAACACAGTGTTTATTCAAATGCAAATAATGCAACTGTTTGCCAGCCGATTTATGAACGAGTTGTCTTCATTTAATTTAATTACTTTCCATCTATCAAGTCCCAGTCCTTTATTATAAAATTAAGTCATCACATTATTTTAGCCCTTTCTTTCAAACTGAAATTCTTGTTCACTTTCTTGCAACAGGAAATGGGGGGACAAGATGCTAGTTAAAAAAGGCAAGAATTTCAGAGGAATGAGCAACAGACTAAACTCTGATCAAATGCATCAAATTAAGACTATTCTGACATGACTGGCGCCCAAGTTAAAACAAAAAATAAAAAAATCAAACAATCTTAATGGACTCACATTGATTGAATAAGCAGTTCCTAGAACAAAACTGATAAAAAGAGCCCAGAACAAAGGCCATGAGCCAACAAGCCACCCAAGCCAGAAACTCTGCAAATAATGAATAGAAGCCACTTACCAGTCAGTTAGTAAACCATATCCATAACAATATATTCAAACAAAGGCAAAAGGCACAAGAAAGGGAAAAAAATAGAAATAATAGAATGGAATAACAAACTTCAATTTTTTCAAAGATTGAATTGTCTAATCCTAGCTAGTTAATTCTTTATATAGAGCCAAAAGGTTTACAACTTATGTTAATAATAAGGAATTTAAATACACGGGAAAACTAATGAAATCTTAACAAATACAAGATTTCAGAAAAATCAGGTCAAATAATCAAAAAAGAATTTCTACATGAGAGAGAACAAAGAAGTGTCTAAAGAGGGGGATAAAGACACAAATGAAAGAGCTGATTAAACAAAAAGAACAGATCAGAAATCACCTCTAATATGCAGGACACCGGGCATGAGATAAGTAAACAACAGGTCATACTTATCATGTAGGGATAAGGTGCAAAAATACCCATATGATTTCTTTTGGGGCAAAGTAACCATAATATTTCGAAACGGGAAAAAATACCCATAACATTTCAAAATAGGGGAAAAAGTAACCATAACATTTTTTTTTTACTTTTGCCCCAGTTTTGAAATGTCATGGCTACTTTTGCTCCAAAAAAATTACATGGTGTTCGGTGCACCTTTACTGCAATTTCATGGGTATATTTGCACCTTAGTCCTTATCATGTAAGAAATTTGTTCCCATTTTCCAAACATGAATCCATATAAATTATAGGTGCCATACAAACATGCAATGTGTGTCAGTGCGTGTGAAAAAAGGTAATTTTTTTTAACCCTATGAGATATAGACATAAAATCACACAGCTTACAAAATATATATGAGACAAACATATAAAAAACCAACTCTTATATGCCAGATATCAGACATGATACAAAACATAAGCAATACATCACATTTATTATGACGGAAACTTGATTAAATTTTTCAAAGTAGAATAAATATAAAGGATTTATGCCAGAAAAATATTGCAAACAAAATACTACCTCCGGTCCTAAATATAAGACCTAATTGACTTTTTTTTGGAGAGATTAAGGTTGCGAAATAGGTTATTAAATGATGACATATTTGATATATTTTTAGATTATTCATTAGTTTATAGGTAAAATAAACTAGTGTGAGAGAAAAAATTAAGTAAATCAATTTATAATTAACTTTTTTTGTTTTTTTTTAGGATTTTTCAAAAAAATCAACTAGGTCCTATATTTAGGACCGGAGGGAGTATGATTTTAAAATATATTACTAGACCAGTAATGAAGATGATAGTTCATTAACTCTAAAATTAGTTTCTACAACTAAGGAGGAAAATGAAACAGGACAAATAAAGTAAAACCAAGTAACTCTAGTACCAGAACTGAAAAAGATGCAACAATTGCAGCACCAGTTGTAAAGGAATATTCTCCAGATGCCAATGGAAGATATGGCTTGTTGATCTACAGCAAACATATACAAGTCAATGAACTTGAAATCCCAAAACGAAAACTCTCATTAACCATATTACTTCTATAAGTAACTTCCATACCTTGTCTATTTCAATATCAGATAGCTGATTCAAACCAACAATGTAAATATTCATGAAGAGGGCAGCCACTACAGCCTGACATAAAAAAACTAATGCGTTAGCTGACTTAGGTAAAAGAGAAACTTTTCATTTCAAATAAATAGTCTCATTAAAGGCCTTACCTGCAATACTCCAGTGAAAAATAATGGAGATAAATCTGATAACTTCTCTACTGCAAGGAGGGATACAGAGAGTATGCTTAATGCCTGTTAAAACACAGAAATAGAGCACCTTAAAACATTCAGCAGAGCAAATTTGCCACTGAATTACAGAATAGGCTCATAAATGAATTAGATTAATCACATCTTTAAGTTTATATATTTCAAAAATTATATTAACGAAGTATCAACTCAACTGTGCCAATAACTGTGTGAGGCCTGGAAAACCTGTAAAAGGCATCTAAGGCTCCAGCGACAGCTTGCCAAATGTTTTTTTGATCATAATCTCCAGATTCAGATTCAAAAGATTGTTCAGATGCTGCTTTCACAGCATATTTTCTATCACTTTCCGGACATGCATATCCTACTCCTATGCCTTTGTTATGATTTTGATGGAACCTTGTGACCTGGTTATAATTTTGGATTTTCCAAGCCTTTTGACATGAAGCTATTCTTACGTAAGAACCTAGAGTACCAGCTGTCATTAGTCAGAACACAGAAGCAGTGTCCACTGAAGGACTATACACAGAAATTATATATCAATTGATAGTGATGTCCAAACTTTTGGTAAGGTCACAATTTTGCTGTTAACAGAATCAATTATTGAACTTGGAAAGGTAAGTTCCTGAAATTCGTAACTACATTCTATATAAAATCACACAAGCAAGAAAGAATGATGAACCAAAAGTATATTATAAACTCTCCCACCACAATATAGTATGGATAAGCATCAATATTTCCCCAGACAAGGTAGAAACTTCCTTTTGACTAAACGTGGAATGGTATAATCAATCACAATGTGAAAGGGATTAGAACAACAAATAGACCAATCCAATTAACAAAACTCTAATAATGGAACGTAAAGAAAATGGAGAAATTAAAAATAGATAGACAGATACAGATATTCAATTCAAAATTAAAGGCCAAACTGATTGAAAATTAAATTCTAATATAGAGAGCAAAACAATCTACAACACATCAAACATAATAATGCAGCAAAAAAAGAAACTACATAAGCATACTTGCATAGCATCTCTTTGTACTCCTCCAGCTACTTCCATCTACAAAGAACACCCCAAATCAGTTAAAAAAATGCCACAAAAAAAAAAAAGAGTACACATAAAAATCGAAACTTTAAATTAAAAGAGCAATAATCTTCCACCCCCAAACAAGGTCCATTAGAGAAACATGAGAAACAAAAACAAATCAGCAAGCATAGTTCAAATCAAAAAGAAAATACCCAGATGCGTTTTTTCCTTTTTAACATCAACAAGGGTCAGTAAGTCACCAATTTCAGAACCCAGAAGCATAAAGTAGTAAGTAATATGAGTGAATGAAAATAAGTAATAAGAGGTACCTGTGGAAACAAGAGAGGCTTTAGGAAAAGAACCAAGGAGAAAGGAAGCCATGAGGTTGAAGTATGTTCAGAGAACAGACAATAATTAAAAAGTCATACTAGTCTCACTTGGCATGCCGGAGGCACAGTACTAATAGTACATACAATTATTATACTATTATAGTAGTATATTATAATAGTAGTAGCATGCAACAACAAGAAGAAGAAGGCATTATTGAAATGAAATAGAGAATGAAGTAGAAATCGCTTTCTGTGAATGGGAACATCAAGAGGGGAGTTGTGTAATTGAAAACTTCACGGCACTGTTGTTGTGAAAGAGGACAACGTTTGTGTTCAAAGGAGGACCATTTTGTCGTATCTGCATTGTTGTCATGTGTCCACATGACATAATAGTCACTCTTCAAAGGAATCGCTCTCCTCATATAATATGACACTTCTGTGGGCCACGTGCTTAATGTTTACTACTATTTCTTCACCAAAAAATTAAAAAGCAAACATAGAAATGTAGCCACCAGAAATTGCAAGGAAAATGAATTAATTGCATTATTTTGAGTCTCTTGTCTTCTTTTCAACCAGGTGAGTATCTTTTATTTTCTGTCTCCATCTCACGTCATCATTTTTATTTCCTAAAACATTTATTGTGGATTGATTAATTCGAACCACATTGAGAGGGTTATCCCATCTTTTATAGAGTATTTTCTTGTTTTAACTGTGCAGCCCAACTCACTTATTAGCTTAACCAATTACTGGTTGGTATATTTTAAAATCATTAGAAAAGAAGAGATGGAATACATTATAGACACTTTATTACCTCTATTTGATACGTAGAATTAAATTTAGTAGACTTATAAATAGTAGTTGAATGATAGTTGGCATTTGGTAAGAGAGTTATAAAATGTTGCAACACTAATAATATGAAATATGTGAAGCATTTATAACAAGTCACTCAAAATAAGAAGAGTTGAAAGGAACATGAGAAATATTTATAACAAGTCACTCAAAATAATATGAGTTAAGAGCAGGCTAACACACTTGGTACGACCTATGAAACCATGGTTTAAAAATAAAATAGCTATTTAAAACTACGGTTTTAGACTTCAAACCATGTATAAGCTACACCAAACAAGCTCTAAGATACCAAATACCAATGATTTTATAGTATCATGATATGTCAATCACCCATATGGGGTTGTGTATTTGTAAGCTCAAAAAGGATTATGTGCATTGTGAGTTACAATCATACAACTAGTAAATATAGTATAACATCCTTTTAGTTAAGGGTAAAATGTACCAACAAACTTTTACCAAAAAAAGCATATGTTACAAAAAGGTTTTCTTAGTGCAAATTTACTGATATTTAATTAAAATGAATGCAATTTTGCCAACATCGTCAATTTTTACACGTTTACCTATTAAATTTTAGTTACCTTGAATGTTGACTTTTGACGGTTAATGTGTAATACTTTGATGGTTTTGGCAAAGTTACACCAATTTTAGTTGTTCATCAATAAATTTGCATCAAAAAACACTTTTTTTGTGCTAAGTGCTCTTTTCGTAATAGTCTTTTTTGATAAAATTACACTTTTGATGACACTTTGTCCAGTTTTCAAAAATATCCATGTAATTAAGTTTTTTTTACCTTCTCCATATAATTTAGTTCAATGATTAAAATTTAATGCATAAAAATAAATAGGGAAGCTATTATATGATAAAACAATCGTAGAGAAAATAATTGAGAACTGAACGATATCTTTTTCTCTACACATACATACAGTACATACTCATATTAAAAGCATATTTGTTTTAAAACACTGAAAATAAAATATGAGTAATTTCTCTGGCTAACCTTGATAGATCCTAAATAATTATAACATAAGAATTTCCCAATTCTATAAATAAATTGAAGAAATTATAAAAATTAATATTTAAAAAAATTATTTGTCAAAAATTACTTAGATCATGAGTAAGTGTAATGTAATTCCTTTTTTTGCCAGAATAATGTAATTCATTTTTAAAAGTACTTGACAATCAAATCAATCTTGCAATTTTTTTGTCTCATTAGCCATTAACAATCAAAATATCAAAATTATCAAGAGCCGTGTTAATATATAGCGCCTCTCTTTACACACACACACACACACAGATCTGTCGATTTGCGTCTGTTAATACTACATCTTTTTAGATTAGAATAAGGACCATTAGTAGGTCACGATTTAAATGAGATGGATTTCATTTCAGGGACCACAAGCTTCTTAAATGCCAATTAGCATTTGGAACTTGGAACAGTAAATCCTAGAGCTTGGAAGCCGTCCTTGCCCACCCTTTTAATTTATAGGCATGATTGCCGTTTTTTTTTTTCGCCGTTTCAAACTCCAAATATGTCTCTTCAAATAAAATTAAATTCCAGATAAGTAGTTACATCATCAATATCTATCACCCTTAGGGCCAGTTTGGATTGCCGAAAGTGAAAAGGGAATTGAGGAAAGGAAATGAAAAGAGTAATCTCCATATATCATATATATCGGGTCCACAAACTTTCTCTCTCTATCTCACACTTTTTCTGGGGTCCACAGATTTTTACATTTCATCATTACCTAATTTACCTCTACTTTCCATCTTTACCCCCTTACCCTTAATTCATTTTTTTGGTTATTTACCGCCCGGTTTAATCCGGACTCGAGGGGTAGGAGTGTTGCCCACATAGGCAAGGTTGTCCCCTCTCCCAATGAGAGCGCATCCCGGGAATCGAAAACGCGTTCTCATCCTTATGGAGGTTGCAGCCCACTTACCAGCTCAACCAACTACCCATTGGTCCCTTACCCTTAATTCTCGCCTCCAATTCCATTTCCCAATTCCAGTCAACTAAAAGGACTCTTAAAGTTACATCAGCTGAGTCAATGCACACTACGTTTTCTCTCACATTTTCCTTCGGTTAAGAATAGTATCGGCTCACATATAATTAAATAAACTTTTACCAACGACTATTAATTTATGAGAATATTTTGGATATTTCATGCCTAATATTATTGTCATATTGATGAAAATATCATTTTTTGATCACATGGTAAAAATTATGTATCATTTTTGTACCTTAGAATCGTTATATACTATTTTTGTTCCTTACTCAATAGTTATGTATCATTTTTGGGTCTTCGCCCTAAATATTATTTTCTTTTTCTTTCTACTCATGAAACTTATTTCTTAATCTTTTTTTTAAAATTTTATTTTTTGTTAAATTTCTTATTTTATTTATAGAATATTTCAATAGAAAGGAGTTGAAGTTGGGACCGTCAAATATAACGGGAGGCATGAAGGATAAATGTGTTAAGAGGTGTGAGTGATGAATACATAGTTGCCACCACGATGGTAGGTGCATCTTTTAAGTTACTATGTTGTTGAGTATACCTTCAAAATTATTATATTGCAGGTGCAACATTTTTAAATTACAATGCTTCCGGTGTACCTTTAGTCTATTCAAAATAGGTGTATAAGCTTGCACAGAACAATATCCAATTAGGTAGAGTTGCCTAGATTGTATGTCAATATTGTACATTATCAATCACATAGTCGAGTTAGGTCACAAATCACGCTCAATAACTTGATTGATTGATAGTGATGCACCTAATGTCCAAGTATCCTATAAAGGCACGTTCCTCAAGTTCAGGTCTGAAGGTAGTTAACACAGGATGGTCCACAAAAAGAGTAAAAATGTCAATTTTGAGTTTCAACATTCAACTTGTTTCCACAGGTGAGAGCCGTCAGATATCATTAGGATAAGCAGTCCATTTCCTGGTGTTATGCAGCAAAACCAAAAAGAATTTGAAAATTTAAAATAGAAATAAATTTGATAGTATTATGTATAAAGAACAGTCGAGTTTCAAAAAAGACTACAAGAATTGCAAAGACTGATTGATGTATTTGTATCAGCTAAGTCAAAACTCTATTGTCTCCCTAATGCGAGAAGCTAGCCTGTTCAGAGATTTATCATCAAAGGAGCTATCAATCTCCTTGATCTTAGAAACAAAATCCATGGCTTCTCTATATTTCCTAGCTTTACAATAACCATCAATAACAATCTTGTAAGTTAGCTCATTTGGCCTGCAATTGTTCTCAACCATGTACCTAATAACTTCATCGACATCGGCAAACGATCCTTGTCCCGCATATCCTGCCAAGAAAGTGTTGTATGTGAAGATGCATGGTCGAATTCCAGTAGAGGTCATCTCTGAGAGAAGTCTAATTGCCTCCTGCATGAGTCCTTGCCGGCAGAATCCCTTGATGACTGTGTTATAAGACACGAGATCAGGTCTCAGACCAGATCTTTGAATCCCCCTGAGCACTTCTTCTGCTTTCCAGCAATCACCCTCTCGGGCGTGCAGGTCCAATAAGCTGTTGTAGGTCATGAGATCCGGTTGTAAGCCGCTTTGACGAATAAGATGGAACATCTCATGAGCTCTTGCGAACATCTTTTTTCGGACAAACATAGAGAGCATTGAGTTAATTAGAACCAAATCTGGTTTGTATCCATGCTTCTGCAATTGCTCAAATGCTCTCTCCATTCCTTTGAGTTCTCTGCACTTGAAGTTTGCAATTACAAGAGTTTTCAAAAGCAGCCAACTAGGAAAAACATGACCCTTGTAAATTTGATGCTCAATCTTCTCTATACCTCTGACATTCCCACCCTTGGAGTAACAATGGAGCATTAATGAGAATGAGGTTTCATTAGGCTTGAAGCCCTTTTTCCCCATATCCAGAATGACAGATTCTGCTGCTTTCCAATCACCTCGACGCGCTAGAGCATTCAGAAGAGCATTATAAGTTGTGACACATGGAGTGAATCCTGCTTTAACCATTTCCCCATACATTTTAGCAGCATCAATTTCAGACCCGCACCGACCGTATGCGCTGATTAATGTATTAAATGTATCTCTATCAGGCTCAAATCCACAGTTTTTCATTTCCCTCAAAACCTGGTTAACATATTCTTGCTTACCTTTCTCACCACACACAGCAAGCAGGGTGTTCCATGTAATTCGATTTGGAGGGCATCCATTCAGTTTCATATCACACAGAACACTTATCATATCTTCTGATCTAGACTTCTTGCCTAGAATGGCAAGAACTGAGTTATAAGTACATACATTGGGGACACAGCCTAACTCCTTCATCTGGTTGAACAACTTTAGGGCCTTATCCTCATTTCCTGCCTTACCATATGCATTTATTACAGTTGTATAAGTAACAGCATTCGGCATAACTCCTTTACCGGTCATCGTATCAATAACTGCAGCCCCTTCATCATAAAATCCAGCTCTCACATATGCTGCCACAAGCTCATTGTAAGTAACAGAATCAGGTGTGCAGTTATTATCCTCCATTTCTTTTAAGATGTTCAAGGCTTCTGAGTAAACCCCAGCCTTCCCAAATACTTGCAGTAAAGAATTATATGTGACGGTTCCAGGTGTATATCCACCCATTTTCAAGTCAGCAAAAAACTTTCTTGCTTCATCAAGCAAACCCTCTCTGCTACATGCAGAAATAACCGTGCTGCACGTAAATTCATCGAATTCGAGTCCTTTACTCTTCATCTCATCCAAGAGGTCCAATATCGCATTCCATGAACGACCCATCTTGCCATAAACATCAAGCATGACATTGTAAGTAACCAAAGTTGGAGAAACACCAGCCTCCTTCATTTTCTCAAACACACAAATAGCTCGTTTATACTTGCTCGTTCGAGCATACGCATGAAGAATCGTCGTATACGCCCGGACATCAAGCGAGTATTCTTCAAGGGGAATAACATCAAACAGCTTAGATGCAATTGAATGTTGTGACTTCCTCCCTAGAATCCTAACCATAATCTCAACAGCATGATTATCCACCCTCCTATTTTCAGATTTCAATTCAAACAAAAACCATTCAAACAACAAAATTGCCTGTTCCCAATTGCCAGAAACATCCAAAGCTTTCAATAGGCAAGATAAATCAACTTCAAACAGCTCAAACTTCAGAGAGTTAAAGTATTCATTCAAACCATTCAAGGGTTTCTCAACAATATCATTGAACATCAACTTACCCTTAGGAGACAAAAACTCAAGAGTTTCATCACCTTCAGTGAAAACCTCAGTTTCATTGCCACTAATACCCCTCAAGGAAGCCAAAGTTTGTTTCTTTTTCTTCTGGGTATGCTCAGATACTTCATCAGAATGAAGGGGAATCTGAAGAGAAGCAAAGTGAGCATTATTACTAATATCCTTAGAGGAAGTGGAAAGCTTGGGCTTTTTGGTGATAATGGGATTTGCAGAGAGATGTTGAAGGTGTTGGAGAAGAGAATCTAACTGAAAAGAAGAAGAAGAAGAAGAAGATTGAGGAGGTGGAGGTGGCAATGGAAGAATGGTTGAGTTGAACTTCAAAGTGGAATTTGGTTGTGTTGGTCTGTTTGGTTGTGCAGGAAGTACAGGTCTATTGGGGAAGAGAGTACCCTCCATTGTTATTAGAAGAGGAAGAGAGAGGAATTGAAGAAGAAGAGAGTGCTTTTGAAGAAGGGAAGGGATAATATTGTGGAGTGAAAGGTGAGAGTTGAAGATGATGATGATGATGATGATGTTATGGATGAAGAAGATGGGGTCTTTGAGACTTCAAGCATCAGCAGATGATCATATCACTTGTTCTGGCCTCAAATCTAGATGCCTAAACTACCCTTGCAAGCTATTCCCCACAAAATGGATATTATATTTTTAAAGATACAACTCCCTTTTATCATTTGAGAAATTTTAAAGCAATAATGCTTATTTCCAATATACAATCATGATATGTGTAACCACACACATGGGAAAGAAATTCATTTTCAGGAAAATATATTATTTACATGATGAATATAGGAATTTTTAGGTAACTATAATTATTTCCAACATACACCAAGATTTGTCCTCAAAATAGTAAGACTTGAAGATAGATGTAATTTTATTGAAAAATCATTTATTTGTTCCGCAAATGACCCAAATGACACATATTTTCTTTCCACTCTCTTTTTTCACTAAAACATTGATTTTCTTTTAATTATTGTTTTGGAAATACTTTCAATGTGTATAGTTGAGATAACATATATGACCCAAGAACATGTCCCTTTAGAGGTCTATAGCTAAATGAGTGTATCTATCCACGAGACTAATATTTGTAATATTTAATTGTTAGTCAAGACAGTTTTATGGCAATATTCATTTTAACTAATAATCAAAATAAAGGAGATGGACCGAGAATTAGGATAGATAACTATTGGCAAAAAAGAATAAGGGTAGATGAGTGAGGTTTTAGGAGAAGCATATCATATAATCAAGTAACTTTATTAGCTCACTTAATTAGATAAACCAATTAAATATGTCATATTTAGAATGGGAGGGAATATACTCCTATAATTTTTTTTTGATACAATATACTCCTATAATTTTGTTTTTGATTCACATCAAATACTAGAGTAATATTTTTTTATTTTATTACATGCATAATTACACACGTTTTTTTTATACATAAGGAAGTAAAGATACAAAATTAAAGTAAAATAAAACAAAACTAATGTTTAACTACGTTCTGCATGAGTCTATACTTGTATCTATGCTCGATGATGGAAAGCGTTGCACAATTCTCGACCATCTAACAACTCTCTGCCCTTAACATGCAACGAACTATATCTCTTATCTCGGTCACGCCTTCATCAAAACAATGACAAGAATTATTGTGAATAACTTCATTCATCCGCCTCCAAATCAACTAACAAGGCACACAAAACAAAAACTTCCAATTCTCTATCCCATTTATGTGAGAAAACTTAATGTTGCAAACTAGCCATTGTCTTTCATCACTTGACCATAAAATCAATATCAGATTCATTAACCCCAGCTTAAGCCATGTTTAACAAAATCTAATACAATCTCGTAACACATGATTAGGCGCGCTTTTCTTAAACCATTTTTTTGTTAAAAAAAAATAGTTCGAATACCAGCATATATAGCATTGAAAAAAAATTAACAGTGGGACTGTACATACTCAATCCAATCCATCCAATCTCCTAACACATGATTACGCGCGAAAAAAAATTAACAGTGGGACTGTACATACTCAATCCATCCAATCCAATCCAATCCAATCCAATAACAGCAACAAAAAAAAAAGATAGAGAAACCCAAAACTAATAATGCCTTGTATTATTACGTACGCTATATTTGTGGGTATAGATAGATATTTATGCGCATGTTTTAGATATAGCTTCCTTAAACCTAAATATAAATATCCCCTTAATTATTGTCTTTGGTCGGGACCAACAACATATGCCTAATCAAATCAATCGCCTATTGTAGTACTAAGCCGAATGTTATATGCAAGAAAAAAAAAAAAAAAGAGCGATCATCCGATGTGCAGATTTTTACAAGAAACCAAAGGCGGTGGTATTTTCTGCATAACAAAGTACTCCCTCAAGTCCCTAATATAAGAGCTAACCGTAAAAAAATGCTTCTTAAGAAAATATGTGAATGTTAGTTGGGTGTCTGGAATTAATATTTCTTTTCCCAAATTGCCCATATTTATTATGGTGCTTTTAAGAGAGAGAAATACATAAGCATTAATAAATATGAAAGAGAGTTAAGGGTAAAGTAGGAAAAAATGCATTAAATGAGGAGAGAATAGGGGTGAGCGCTTACATTAGGGACCAAAACCATTCAAATTTTGGGCTCTTACATTAGGGACAGGAGGGAGTAGGTAATACTGATTAATAGTAATAGCCCCCAAAAATAAAAAAAAAATCGAAACTTTCTTCACCACTCGTTTTATACCTCTAAACCCTTTTCCCAAATCCCTCTCTTTTTGCTTCCTCTGTGAGTTTCCCTTAATGGGTTGAACTTGGTTTTCCCTCTTCTTCCGCACATCTATGGAGTGGGACAGCAATTCGGATCTAAGTGGCGATGACGACGAGACTTTTTCTCTCAACGATGATAATAGCAATGGGGGCCCACTTCCTTTCCCTGTGGAGAATTTGCTCCAGACTACCCCCTGTGGCTTTGTGGTCACGGATGCCCTTGAACCTGACCACCCTATCATTTATTGCAACACTGTCTTTGAGATGGTCACTGGCTATCGAGCTGAGGATGTCCTTGGTCGTAATTGGTTAGTTTTTATTGCCTTCTTTTGGTTTTGTTCTGTTGCTTTCAAATGGGGTTCATTGGATTTTTGTTTGTGATTTGGGTTGTTGTTATGCCTGGTTATGAGGTTTTGTGATGTGTTTGGGGTTTGATTAGGTGCTTGGTTTAGGACTGGTTAACTATACCTTTGTTTGTGTGTCAAAACTCAAAACCCTAGGCCCTTTGATTGATTTAGTGTTCACAATTATGGTATTGCCCCTTTATGGGGTGGTGGTGTTTGAATCACTGTTTTTCTGGGAATATGATGAGTTTGATAATTGATAACGAAATTATTCTTATTTGCTTGTTGCTCGAATGAGAGGCTGCTTCGTGATGCTCACTATTGGGATAATTGATAAGTTTGGAAATTGTTTGTTTTTTGGGCCTTGAGTTAGTAATTTTCCGTGTAAGGAAGTTGTGGTATGGCTGTGAATTTTCATATGGAGCAACGTTACCTGTGGCTGTGGGTTAACTGTAAGCTTGCTTGCCGAGGGGTCTGAGGAGGTTGTAGGTTTGAATCAGCTACTTTGCAAAAAAGTAGGGGTTACACTGCCTAGTATATTCCCTTCTCCAGCACCCTCACCAAGTAAGGACTAGAATTGGATTGGCCCTTTCAACGTTACCTGTGGATTATGGTGATTGAGAGATGGGTCATTATGATAGTTAGCTTGGAAGTTAATGCCACTAAAGTGAGTCGTGGGAATTTTATGTATATGGTGTTCTTTTGCTATCTTTGTTATCTGCAAGTGCAGTGCTTTTGATTCCACATTTGGCTGTCTGTAAATTTGCTTTTCTACCTTGCTTAATGCTTTCCTATTTCTTAGTACTCTGCCGCAAAGTTAGAGTCTCATTAGTCATGAGCCATGATGACCTTGTGTAGCTCAATTATCAGAATTTCACCTATGGATCCTTAATGTTGTGGAAAATTTGCGGTTTGATTTCCATTCTTTGTATTCTTGAATCTTGATCCATATAACTTAGTTTTCGTGATGATTTGGATTTGTACATGAGATTAATTTTGGCTTTAAATTTATAATCTGTTATGAAATGTTACATGAGAGTTAGTTTGGATATTAGTTGGCTGAGAGAGTAAGTTAGTCAGCGTCTCACAGCCTTACTCTAAATAATTCTGTGGTATAATCAGACTTAGCCTAATTGTAAAAGTATCTTTCGACATAATAACACTTTCTGATCTGATTAATCTTTCCTCTCCTTCTCTTGTCACTTCCTTCCTTTCTCTTCTTTTACTCTTTCTCTCCCTATATTTTCTACAATACTATTAGTGAACTGTTGTGTGCTGTTTACCACATAAGCTCCCATCTCCAGGTTTTGTTCATGTATTAGGAAGTTTGTAAACAGCTGATCATTGTTCTGCACTGTGATGTTTCCTGGCAGTTGTGAGAGAATGGTTTGGGAATTTGTCACGATCAGTGGATATTCCTCCCTTCTCTTCAGCACATCTTGCTTAATTTTACTTGTCCCTACTGTTCAAGCATGCATAGAACCTTAAGTTGGACCGTGTCTCATTTGATGTTTTATTCTCACACTATCCTTTTGAAAGGAATTTCAGCCATTAATTACACATCTCGTGGTAAACATAGTAGCATCTTGTGCATCAATTTTTGATGAAAATAATGCTTGGAAATTATACTCTTGTAAGATCAAATTTTTGTTCTTCACAACTTCTCATTGAATTTAAAATTCATAAACTCTTTTTGCGCTTCCTAGATAGGGGTCTGTCTGCATGGAAAATGTCTTTTATGCATGCTCCTCTATCAGAAAGAAAGACGTCTTTCTCCTCCTAAGATTTATTATGAGATGAAATCATTGTTGGTTTGGATGACATAATAGTTGAGTTTTTGTCAACATTCTGGCTTTTGATTTCATTCGTTCAAAGGAAGTTTTTCTTTTATTAGTATTTAATTTTGTGGTCAAGATTTTTTTTTATTTTGTACATTCATAATTACATACATACTTGTGAATATGAAATACGAAGGATTTCTTTATCTTGTTAGATTTGTTAGGTCCAGCAATTGTGTATTTCTGGTAGGCTCTCTGCTCGTGTTTACGTGACACTGGATATTATTCAGCGAATAATTAGATATGATGTTACCTATCATGTTTCTCTTTCAAGCTTCATTAACATGGGCATGTATCTGTTTAGATATGCTTTTACCTACAATTGTAACACATTTTTAACTTGGCCTTCCTAACTATGGGCATGTATCTATTTAGGGTTCACTAATGAGTTGACTCCTCTTTGTATGTGGAGTTTCTAAATAGGTCTTTACATGTCAAAAACTCGTTACTCAACTTTTTTTTTTTATGTTGAGTTCTGAAATTAGTACTGCATCTATGTCACCCATGTGGCAAATAATCTTTTGTTACAATTGTAAATAGATATATAATTAGTTCCCTACAGTTTCACTGAGTTCTATAATTATGTTTTTATTATAAATTCCTTTTTAAGGAAATTAATCATATTTTAAACCTGCATTGATTCAGATTTGATAGCCTTGATGGGAAATTTATTTTACTTTGTGCAATTGTGCTCCTTACAGCAAGAGCTGTTTAATATTTGTTGTCACATGAAGCCTATTGGTCTGTAACACTTTGAAATTACAGATTTGGGATCTACCATTGGAATCAGAACTGTATGTTTCAATTTCAAGTTATACATATCATGAATGGTAGATATTAAGAAATTCATCTTTGGTAAATTGGAGGCCCGTGATATGTAAATTGGTGGTTGAATGTGAAAATGTGGTATTATTATGGGTTATGAGGTTTGACATTTTAGTAAGGGATTGGGTTATATATTTGAATATTTGTTTGCTAAAAAAATATTTGAATATTTGAAAATCAGACAGAAATTTGCAATTTTATGTTATTAATGGCTTAGTTTACTATTAATATTGGGATAGTTTAGGGATCAGAAGGTGACAAATTTGGGTCAATTTGAGGGCTATTCTGGCATGGATGTTTATATAGAAATAGATTATATAAATAATTGGGTCTTTTTAAAGCAAGTCCATGCAAGCTTCTAAATAGGATTTTCCCCCCTCATATTCTGAAAAAAAAAAAGAGATATGGCATAAGCATCGCTTGTATGCTTTTAATTGATCTCACGGAGAAGAGCTGATTTTCCAAGCGAAATGATTAATTGATAAAAAAAAGTAAACACCATGTCATAATACCATTATGCAGCGAGTTTTTCCTGATATTGGCAGCAATGTGTGGGGAATTTAAACATAATTATTGAAAAAATAAAACCTAGGTGTAAGCTGCACTGTGCTGAGTGTTATGCATAAAGACCCTTTTTCTCAAAGTAGATTGTGCATTCGGTTGAATATAATGCCAGCATCCTTGTAAGTACCAACTAGTTATGTCATTGGCTTTGTATATTTCTTAAATGTTTTGGCCGGCATCTCTAGCTGTTTCTATTGCTACTTCATAAGTACTCAGAGCAATGTCATTTTATTTTTTTCATCTTGTGTGTTATAATTGTATATATATCAAGATGGAGAGCAAAGACGTATAAGGAAGTTATCAACTGAGATCTATTGATAAATGATACTCTATATTGGAAAAGTTGATTGCTGATAGTAATAGTTGTTAGGACATTCAAGGAAAGCTCTCAACTGACATTTATGCTTGTTGTAGTAGTAATTATTGTATATCTATTAGGATGGGGGAAGTAGTGGTCAATATCTATTCTAATGAGCATTTTTTTTTTGCTTCATGATTAAGGAGCAAACTGTGGTTTTGGAATTTAAAAGATATTATTCCCATCTCTATATAGTATTTGTGAGAATTTGTTGTGTTTGTTATCATTGACCTATAGTGATGGGTAAGGATTTCCAAAACAATACATTTTTCCTGGCCAGTAGCTCATGAGGGCTTATATGTCTTGATGAACTGACTTTTTGTGAACAGACATACACCTTATTTTTTCTGCATCTCGGTTTTTAAGTTTTGACGTTCTTTGTGAAGTACAAAGGATATTCTGAAATGAATGTTTCCTCAAGGGAAATAAAGGAAAGAAAATAATGGATTGGGGGGGGGGGGGTTATATGATCAGTTAAACAATTGTGTAATGCCTCCTTGCCATCATTTTGCTCATTTGAGTTCTGACTTAGTGCGGCTTGTTGAGTGTGGCTTTATTTTAATTATTTCTAAATGTTTTGCAGCCGATTCCTGCAGTGTCGTGGTCCATTTGCCAAAAGAAGGCATCCATTGGTTGACTCTGGTGTGGTTTCAGAAATTAGGAGGTGTCTTGATGAAGGGATTGAGTTCCAAGGTGAGTTATTGAACTTTAGGAAAGATGGATCTCCCCTGATGAACAGATTGCGGCTCACACCTATATTTGGAGATGATGAGACTATAACACATGTCATTGGAATCCAGTTCTTCACGGAGGCAAATATTGATCTTGGTCCTGTTCTGGGTCCTGCATTGAAGGAATCTGCCAAGTCAGCTGATCAATTTCGTACGGTTCTTTCATCATTAAGTCCTCTTTCAGTTGGGGACCGTAATGTAACTCGCGGAGTTTGTGGGATTCTACAGTTGAGTGATGAGGTACTGTCTCTCAAGATACTTGCCCGCTTAACTCCAAGAGATATTGCTTCTGTTGGCTCTGTCTGCAGGCGGTTTTATGAAGTGACAAAAAATGAAAATCTTTGGAGAATGGTGTGTCAAAATGCTTGGGGTAGTGAAACTACTCGTGTTTTAGAGACTGTGCCTGGTGCAAGAAGACTGGGATGGGTTCGACTGGCTAGGGAGTTGACTACTCTTGAAGCGGCAGCATGGAGGAAGCTGACCGTTGGAGGTGCTGTTGAACCCTCACGTTGTAATTTCAGTGCCTGTGCAGTTGGTAATAGGGTTGTGTTATTCGGTGGTGAAGGGGTTAACATGCAGCCTATGAATGACACATTTGTGCTGGATCTGAACTCAAAAAATCCAGAGTGGCAACACGTCCAGGTGAGTTCTCCCCCTCCTGGTCGCTGGGGCCACACAATTTCCTGTGTGAATGGTTCTAATTTGGTTGTATTTGGAGGCTGTGGAAGGCAGGGCTTGCTTAACGACGTGTTTGTGCTGGACCTTGATGCAAAGCCTCCCACTTGGCGTGAAATATCTGGATTGGCACCTCCGCTCCCAAGATCATGGCATAGCTCCTGTACTCTTGATGGTACCAAGTTGATAGTTTCTGGTGGCTGTGCCGATTCTGGAGTACTTTTGAGTGACACATTTCTCCTTGATCTGTCTATGGAGAAACCAGTCTGGAGAGAGATACCTGTAGCGTGGACTCCACCATCTCGTCTGGGGCACACACTATCTGTTTATGGTGGTAGGAAAATACTAATGTTTGGAGGTCTCGCTAAGAGCGGACCCCTGCGGTTTCGTTCCAGTGATGTATTCACCATGGACTTGAGTGAGGAGGAACCATGTTGGAGATGTGTAACCGGGAGTGGAATGCCTGGTGCTGGGAATCCTGGAGGCATAGCTCCCCCTCCTAGACTCGATCATGTTGCGGTTAGTCTTCCAGGTGGGAGAATTCTGATATTTGGTGGATCTGTTGCTGGTCTTCACTCTGCATCCCAGCTTTACATCCTAGACCCAACCGAAGAGAAACCTACGTGGAGAATCCTGAATGTGCCTGGTCGGCCTCCTAGATTTGCTTGGGGACACAGCACATGTGTTGTGGGAGGGACAAGAGCTATTGTCCTAGGTGGTCAAACCGGAGAGGAATGGATGCTAAGCGAGCTTCATGAGCTGTCTCTGGCAAGTTCTGTAAATTAGATATTCAGTGGATGGACAAATTGCTAGCTGTAATGAAGGGGAATACCTCGGTGCTCTGTTTAGCTAAAATGTGAATTCACTATGAGCATCAGTTGGCGGCTAAAGGTAGGTTTGGTCTCACTGATGAGTTGACAAGGAATGCTCTCTGGTCAGAACTTTTGTATTAAGTTGTGCGCACAATGCATTTTTCATGTAAAGGTTGAACCGGTTCTGGCAAGAGAACTTTTAAATGAGTGACATGAGACCGTGTTTGTTTTTTGAGGTTGTGTGAGACTTTGCCCTTCAGTACGCCCAATGAATTATTCTTCCTGAATAGATTATTAGTGTCTGATAACAATTAGGCAGCATATTAGGGGGTAGCTTCTGACTCGACGTGTCTTGTCCCTTTTAAATCCTGTAATTTGTACTGTGAAAAAAACAAAAGGAGAAAAAAACTAGTTGCATGTTCATAGTAACGCAATTGGATCTATTGTATGAAACAAAGTTTCAACATTGTGTCAGCTGCGAATTGGGTGGTGGATGGCTTAGATTTGGACTTTTTAGTGCAGCTCAGGAGAATTGTTGCAGGTTAACATCAACTTATGGTTTCAATATGTGTATAAATAAGTTGGAACTGTAATTTGGTTGTGCTTTTTTGTCCTTTTTATTATTTTACCCCCTCAAATTGTCAAGCCATTTGGTCCTTATTGCAGTGGATTGATTTGATTTTCTGCCCGTCTTCAGGCTGAACAAAAAGTATATTTTTTACCCAATATGTTCAGAGATGTATACTTAATGTTTTTCATATGGTTTATCACTTTATCTGAATGGTCTGGAATCTCATTCGTGCAGGTTGAACACTGGATGGATAGTGGGATTTACTTTTATACATGATAAAAATGAATAATGCAACCTCAGTGAAATATATGTGAACTTTAGGCTTGGATTCTTACTGTTTCATATGATGGTGCCTGCAGTGTGTAAAGGCTTTCTTTGTCGATGTAAAAATCATAAAAATAGAAAGTGATCTTATAATTAGGAACTTATCCACATCTCTAAAGTGATCTTATATTTAGGAACAGAGGTAGTATTTCTTATGATGGTGCGCCTGCAATGCGTAAAGGCTTTCTTTGTCGATGTAAACATCATATAATATTGGAGAGGACCGAGGCACAATGCCTATTGCCTCATACTAGTTTGGATTGATAGCAATCTTTTTAAACTCAAGCTTTAAGCTTGCCTTTGTACTTCAAAATAAAATCATATAATATCTCTTAACTTTCATTTCAAAGATTGCTATTGAAAGGATGCTTTCCTTTCCTTGAACTTTTCTTCTTTTTCGACTCCCTGGACCCTGCCTGTCTATTTCACACTTTTTTTTTCTGGCCCAACTTTGCTATTAACTGAAAACATCTTAATCAAAGATAGAGCTTAATTCAACGTCTAATTCCAAAAATAAGACTAATATAAATGTTTTTCCCACTTAAAAGAGGAATAATTGATCCAATCATATAGTGTATGTCTAATGTGAAAATTTGGAGGGGAGGGGAGGAGATGGAAAATTTTTGAATATTAAAGAAGTGGGGTGGGGTTGTGATATTTTGATAAAAATAAGATGTTAAATATAAGAGTCACATATATTAATTTAAAATTTCCAACCACACTTCTCAAATTTTTATAAATTCATGTTACATAAATTTTCCCTCCGCCCTTTTCCCTCCCCTCCTCCGTACCAAACCGACCCTTAGGCCAAGTAAATTAAGAAAGCCTAATTATATAATGTATTCTTGTGATTATATTAGTAGACAAAATAAGATATATGAATTTTTTTTTTATCCATGATCAAGGTATCCCCTCACTCAATAAGTGAGAGACTAATCCCCCGCTGATTTGTAGGCACCTCAAAGGTGGGACAGATGGTCTGGGAGATTTAATGTTTCTCCATACCCAACGCCAAGAATCGAACCCCAGACAATTGGTTAAGGGTGAGATATATAAATTCTTTTTTTTTTAACCAAGATATATTATTTTTTATTTTAAAACACATTAATTTTAAGGTATCATCATCAATATATACTATAAACCTCTTCCACCAAACACTGTTCCTTATGAATAGTGTTTGGTGGAATATTATATATTTTTTTAATTAAAAAAAAACTTTTTTTAAAAAAAAATTTTTAAAAAAAAATTCAGTTATTATATGATTTTTTTCACCCGATATTTTAGTTAAAAAAATTTGTCATATATTTTTTTAGTGCAAATTTGTTAAAAAAAAGTTAAAAAATTTGTTCATGAGCAAATTTTTAGTGCAGTGATTGACATTCTCTATTACTATTGTATGTGATTGCTTTCTTGTGCGAATTTATTTGGGCTATGTATTATTTACTTTCTTGGGCTGATTTATTTGGCTCACATATTTTTTTTTGTCTAAATTTGGGTTAGA
The DNA here is from genome assembly GCA_029929735.1 of Mimosa pudica. Taxonomy (NCBI): domain Eukaryota; kingdom Viridiplantae; phylum Streptophyta; class Magnoliopsida; order Fabales; family Fabaceae; genus Mimosa; species Mimosa pudica. The sequence goes on along the minus strand of JAKELP010000015.1, from coordinate 8,202,143 downwards.
GATTTATATCTTTAGTGTCGCCATTATGATGATCTTTTTGGCCTAATATATATCTGCAAATGTTTTATTGTGTCTCTTTATATATAATTGATTCTTTAATGTTTATGGTTCTTTAGATGAGCTCACTCACTCACTCACTCACTTAACCAAAGGTAATTATTTGAATGTCTTAAGAAATTTAATTGTTTTTAGAAAGAAAAACTTAGTTATTATATGACCCGATATTTTAGTTAAAAAAATTTGTCATATGATTTTTTAGTGCAAATTTGTTAAAAAAAATTAAAAAAAGGTTAAAAAATTTGTTTATGACCATGGGAGAGGTATTTTAATAAATTATAGACTAAACTTTTAGAATATTAGAGAAGAGGGAATTGTAGTGACAATTGAAGAAGCACAAAATATAATATATAATAAAACATTAGTGAGATGTATTATTTGGGATATGGTGGAATTTTTTATTATTAATTTTTTATAATTTAATATATATTTATATTTATTTATTATATTATATTTATTATTTATTATATTATATTTATTTATTATATTATCATATTATTATTATATTTATATTTATTTATTATATTATATTTATTATTTATTATTAGATTAAATATAATAATTATTTAATAATAAAAAAATAATAATAATAATTATGATAATTAAATTAATTAATTAATTATTAATATTTATTATTTGCCACGTATTCTTTACTTTCTTGGGCGAATTTATTTGGGTCACATATCTTTAAATCGCGCGAAGCGCGGGAAACCCAAATAATACATCTCACTAATTTTTTTATCATATATTATCTTTGGTGCTTCTTCAATTGTCACTACAATTCCCTCTTCTCTAATATTCTAAAAGTTTAGTCTATAATCTATTGAAATACCTCTCCCATGCACCATACGGGAGTTAACAAAACAAAAAATGTTGTTTACAAAGCGATGTTTTCAAATATCTAGCCAATTATGTACTACAAATATTATTTTTGTGAAGCTAACATCTATTCAAATATGTGAAGATATTTTTGTGATCATTCAAATATGTAAATTTTTAGTGCAGTGATTAACATTCTCTATTACTATTGTATGTCATTGATTTCTTGTGAGGATTTATTTGGGCTATGTATTCTTTACTTTCTTGGGCTAATTTATTTGGGTCACATATTTTTTGTCATATATTTTTTAGTGCAAATTTGTTGAAACAGAAGGTAAAAAAAAGTTAAAAGAAAATTTGTCATGTTTTTTAGTGCAGATTTGTAAAAATAAAAAGTTAAAAAAAAATTTATTCATGAGTAAATTATTTAATATTTATATTTATTATTATATTGATTATTTATTATTATTATTTATATTTATTATTTGGCAAGTTTTTTAATTATTTAATTGTTAATTATTTAATATATTTATTATATTATTATATTTATTACTTATTTTTTTATTTATATTTAATTATTTAATGATTTATTAGGGCTACGTATTCTTTACTTTCGTGGGCGAATTTATTTGTGTCACATATTTTTTTGTGTGTAAATTTGCCTTAACAATTTATATCTTTAGTGTCACCATTATGATGATATTTTTGACGTAATATATATCTGCAAATATTTTATTGTGTCTTTTTATTTGCCTATCTTTCCTTGCAAACTAGAAGTTGTTCTATGTACATATAAAACACAAAAAGAAGAGTTGTTTCTTCACATAGGGAAGATGTGTTCAGTTAGATTTAATTTCGATTTTCATTACGACTTACAGAAAAATGGTCATTTGGTAATGTAAACTAGAAGTTGTCATTCAAATTTTCTTCCGTCTAAGGTTAAGGTTAGATAATAGTTTTTTTAGTTAATGCTAATTTTTAAGCAAAACCGCGCGGAGCGCGGGAAACCCCGTGCAACGCACGAGAGATATTTTTTTACCTTTTTTTTTCCCTTTTTTACCTTTTTTTTTTTTAAAAAATTCAGTTATTATATGATTTCTTTCGCAAGATATTTTAGTTAAAAAAGTTTGTCATATATTTTTTTATTGCAAATTTGTTAAAAAAAATGTTGAAAAAAGGTTAATTGGGTCACATATTTTTTTTTTGAGTTTGCCTTAAAGATTTATATCTTTAGTGTCACCATTATGATGATTTTTTTGACCTATATAAAAGTGATCCACCAAATCAATGTTCATAACTCTGTTCATGACCTGTGATTTGGTGGAATATAATATATTATTTTTTTAACTTTTTTTTTAAATAAAAAAGTTGGTTATTATATGATTTTTTTCACCCGATATTTTAGTTAAAAAAATTTGACATATATTTTTTTACTACAAATTTGTTAAAAAAAATTGTTCCCCGTGCAATAATACCATCAGCCTTTCCTTCTCAATCTCAAGTAAATTAAGAAACCCTAATTAGTGAGTAGTGAGTAGTGAGTAGTGTGGCGCCAAAAATCAGGTTTCGGTGAGTCCTTCTTCTTCTTCGCCTTGTTCTATTCGTGCTTTATCCAACCCTAATTTGTGTGTCTGTGTGTGTGCTTTCGTTCTCGCCTATTCCTAGCTGGGATTCAAATACATTTTACCCTCAAAATACTCTTTCTGCCCTCAATTAGATTCAGAGTTGACCTTATAGTTTCCAACGTAAAGTGTTTCCCTGCATTTTGAAGTTGTAACTAGTCTTCAGTTTGGGTCATTCATTTGCATTATGCATTTTCCTCTACTATTATTTGTTTTCAACATCTTTCCTTATTTTTTGTTGCTTCAATGATCTGTCACTGTCAACTATTGAGTTTTCTATTGATTTTACTCAGTTTTTATGCTTCTTCGTGTCTTGACCTATCTACTACAGAGCAAGGTAAAAGCAGTTGTCAAGCTCATTCATTTTTCAAACCACTGATGAATGAGCCTAGTGGAAAGCGAAAGAGAGTGGAGAAACACACGTGTGATGTGGCCTCAAAACAAGTAGGGGATTCTGTTGACATTGTGCATAATGACACTCCTTTGGTTTGTAGTTCACAGAATGTGAGGTCCAAACCCATATTTGTCCTTCATAAAGCTTCTCTGCATAAGGCTCTTGTCAAAAAGGTAGTCTTGTGCTAGTTAATAATCTTTCATGTGTTGATTTCCTAGTTATGTGGAAATTGTTAAAATTTGTTTGGTTTTAATTATTTGTGGATTGTGGACCTTATGTTTTTTTTAGAAGTGGAAAATTCTGAATTCTGATGATGATGCCCAATTTTTGCTGAACCAAAAGAAGAATCTTAATGATTATCGACCCGATATAGTTCACGAGGTTAGTTCTTATTTCCTCAACAAAATTTTTCAAATTTTGTTATTTAGAGTAATCAAATCTTGAACTAGAAAGAGCATGAGTGGATGAAGAGTGATGCGCTGAACTGATGCTATCTATGCAAATGCTTTTCTGACAAAAAATATGTTTGCACCATTGATGAATATTGAATTATCGGTTACTTGCAAAGGAATTGTGCTGGCTCCTACACAACAAAGAAAATTGAGTGTCTAATGTAATTATTGTATTATAGACTACCTATGTATTGGCCAACTTAAAAGGTTATCTTTGGAATCTACAGGCACTCCGCTCCATTTTAGATAGTCCGCTTAATAAAAATGGCATGGTAGCAGCCATTTATGTCAAAATCGATAACGGAGTTCTTTTTGAAGTCAAACCACATGTTCGTCTTCCACGAACATGCAAGCGATTTTGTGGTGTCATATGTAAGTTTTTCTTTATTAAACTATTATTCTTGCTTCATTATGTTTTCTTCCATGGATTAATTGTTGTTTATTTGATATCTTATGGTGAAACTTGTTTTGTAAATTTTACTTTGGTCTTGTACAATATTGTAGTGGAGTTGCTTTGAACATCCTGTGTGCGCGCAAAAGATACAAATGAAATACTTCTTCGTGTTCTTGAACAACCTGTGACACGCCATTTACCAGTCAATTCTCGCATGATAGGTGGGTTGTTGTACTTTTTGGTGCTGTAATGTTTTGGCTTTCCTTCTGCTGTGGCTAGGTGATGATTTTGATATAATCATGTTATTTTGAGATGTAGGTCTCTCTCATTACTCAGAAAAGCTTGTTGACGTAGAGGATTATGTGTTGGTCAGGAGTGATGATGTTTGTCCTGTATATGTGGTATGTTACAATTGTCTTACTGACTCATTGTTGGAGAAACTCTATGTTTATTTGTGATTTTTGAATTTAAATAATTGTGAGAGATTGCCATATATTTCAGGTTGGTGCAATGGTGAACGGGAGTGTACAGAAGGATTTTGTAGATGATTATATCTCAGGTAAAAGTTTTTGAAAATGTTGAAAGTGTTGGAATCAGAGAAACATCTTCCTATTATTATGCATTTAATTCCTTGATTATATGTTGGTTGTAATTTTTTGTTTCCTCTTCTATTTCCTCTTCTTTTCTATATATTGTAACCTTTGTGGCTACTTTATACATCAACAAGAGAAATCATTCTTCTCCCAAAATCTCATCTTTTCTCAAATTCAACAAAAAACATTAAAAAACCGCATTTTAAAAGTTTTCAAATTTCACTTATAGCTTTACTTTTCTGCATTTTATATTACTCTAGTCTACGTGGAATAAGTATTGCCAATTGTTCTAATAACACATATAACAGTATATGTATCAAGCTATTTAAGGTTACCAATTTTTACAAGGGTGTTTGAATGATGCTTTATTTGCATTCTTCTACCCTTCTTTATTATGAAATAAGTTGTGCTAATATCATCTGTTGTACAGTTTCTGGTTATCAGCTTGGTGCCAAATACTGCGTAGGAATGATCCTTGAGGCAATGGAGCAAAAGTGGAATATTTATTGAATACATTCCATTAGTTAGCTGGGTTAGTTGGTCAATTAGCGAGTGTAGATAAGTAGATAGGAATTATTAGAATTTTTCATTTTGTCAAAAAGTTGGTTGAGAATTATCCAAGTAACTGTCTGATGATTTGGAATGGTTGTTGCATCTCTAATTATGCTCTAGACTACATTACAAATTTGGTACTTTAATTATGGTTTGCATGTGTTAATTAGCCAAAGAAATATCCGTTGCATTAAAAATGTTGCAGAAGTGTATGAATTTTTCAGGATGGTGCATAAATTCCATGAAGTTATTTAGACGAATACTTCAAGTTTATTTTTGTGTCACTTATCGACCTACATTTTATTAACAGTTAACATTATGGTTGTAAAATCTTTGCACCATCATAAAAACTAGTAGTATTATATATTTTTTAAAGGATGCTGCATGATTACGAGTGTCTGATAACAATTAGGCAGCATATTAGGGGGTAAAATGCACTATTATGCTTCTGACTTGGTTTAACGTGTCTGTTTCAAAGATTGCTTTTGAAAGGATGCTTTCCATTTCTGATACTTTTCTTCTTTTTCGGCACCCTGGACCTGACCTGTCTATTTCACACTTTAATCTACTAAGCATATCACTAATTAATCATTATATATCCTCTCAATGTTTACAGAGTATACAATAAAAACTAGCAGAAAATCATTAGACATAGTTCGGATATACACAAAAGTAGATCTAGTTAATGAAGTAAATCAAATTATCTGATGTTCTTTGAAAGATAGAAGAAAATTAATAAAACATTTGGCCTAATGGTGAAATCTCAAAATTATTAATTTATTCAAACATTTGTTGATAGAGCACGATAATATTACGTGTAATGTGTAGTTGGCTACAACTATCATTCTTGGGCAATAATCTTGAATTTGTTTTCATAATGAGTAAATTAATTTGTTTAAACATCTTTTCACGTGTTGAAGAAAGTTCTAGGAAGAAGGCTTACAATGCGCATACACATCTTTCACTTCCTTTTCACTTTTGTTTTGCTCAGCTTCCAATTCCTCTTGGATGCCTTTATTCTCAGAGAAGCAAATGATAAGTTAGATTCTCCGCTACTAGGTCCAAGCGATCGTTTTAATTCCCACCGCCTTTCAATTTTGAGCTGATTAAAACATTGAATTATGGAGGTGTCCACATCATACAAACAATAAAATAAGTTAAATTTTCTTACATGCCACTATGCCAGCTTAATTATAACATGATGTTATTTCTTTTGCTACAATAACATTATATTGCACTATATTTTACTAAACTGTGTATAGAAATGTGATAGATATAAGGACAATTACTTCATCCAAATTTCTCAAATCCATTTTTTCAAGCTCTCTAATCACATGCAGACATCGCTTTGTTTATTGAAATATTTACAATTAACTATAAAACCAAATAAAATAAATATCATTTAACATATATGATTTCAATTTTCACATGATGCAAGGACTTCATAGAACGGATACGAAAAAACTTGGTGTAAATATATTGTCCTAAATATAAATGCCTTACCATACTTAATTTAACTTTCTTGTTTTTGTAAAATGAGTCATTGCATTTAAGTCCCACGCAAGACATAATATCAAACATGTCCATTATTGACAACTTCTTCACTTATTAACAAAATCTATTTCAGTTGTTAACAACAGTCATTAATAACTTTTTTAGACCTTCATTAAATTAAATATCTTGCCTCAGACATACCATTATATGTAGTAATGGGAGCGATAATATTACACTGTTGTAAGAACCGGACTGGATGGTTGGACCGGTCCAACCGTCGGCCGCTTCACATTCCGTCTCAAACTGTTACCGGGTTCAACCATCGGTTTGAGCGGTTAGACCCTGTTAAACAATGACCCGAAACCTTTACCGACTTGTCTTCCGGTCCGGCTTTTAACATTAGACAATAATGAAATAAAATAAGGAAGCATGGGGTTGCAACTTGCAAATGGGGATGATTGTGAAATTCCAAAGCCACCCCTTGCTTAAAGTGGAGGACAGTGAATGGAGGAACAAAAGTGAAAAACAATGTAAGTAAGGAACAACTTGGGAGTGTAGATACAGTTCAGTCATCAGTGCTTAGTGCTTCTTCTTCTTCTTCACATCTCATCTTCTTCTTCTGAACCCCATCCATAATTTCTTTCATCTAACAATGCCTGGGAACAAAGAGTGCATCCCTCCTCCAGTGATAGGCAAAATAGGACCCTACACTGTGTTCATGACCCCAAAGTCGTCACCCAACGACACCGTTTTGGAGTCCCCCACTACCACTAAGATCTCGCCGCCGCCAGTTCAGCCTCCTCCTCAGCTCTTCCACAAGCCTTCTTCTTCTCTTCATTCTGGCCTCTTCACAAATGCCCTCACCAAGCTCCACACTAGTATGTGCTTCTTTCTTTGCCTTCTCAATTTCCACCCATTTTAGCTTTTTAAAAAAAATCACATTTTTTGCCTAAAGTTCTCTTTTTTAGGTGTTGGTTTTGTTACATTTGTGTTCCACTGTTGCTGATAATTCATTCCTAACTATAAAAGTCATTTTCTCTTTCTGGGTACTATTTGTTATCTATTCATTTTTCAAGATCTGTAGGCCATTCATTATGCCTTATTGTCAGGTTTCTTTGTGAACACCCACATGAGAATCATGGGTTTGTGGACTAGAATGCTGAATGAGTTAGCTTTTGAGCTTTTACTAATGAATGTTTTATTATATGAATATGTTGCATGTTTTCTTGGTTTTAGAGATGGATTTGGTCCCTATTGATGGATTGATTCTGTTGTTCAATTTTGGCAGTGCATTCGAGTTTGGATGATCATTTATCGCGCTGGTTTGGCTTGGATCAATCCAAGTATCAATGGGCACTTGATGATTATTATGAGAGCAAGGGGATGGTGAGCAATTCAAACTATGTTTGCTTTCTAAATTCCTTGTGTTTTCAAAATTAATGTAAGATTAGTCAATTGCATGGATTCACTTACGGTGCTCATCGTTTTGATAGCTAAAAAGCATTCATCGTCTTCAGAAACACTGTTTTATTAAACAAAATTGGATCTTGGCCATCCACTGAAAATTCATTTTAAGTGGGCTACAAGCCCTGTTAGGATAAGAATGTATATTCGGTGTTGAACAGGTGGTCGTAGAGTTCATAATGAGTTTTAAGTTCCATACTGGAAAAGGAGGCATAGATATGGCTTTTCAGTTTATGTAGGTTGAGTCTAAACCATTGTCTTATAACCATGGCATGTAAATGATCCGTGCATCTTGCATAGTTGCATTGACTCGATTGATCATGGTTTATATCTGGCTTGTAAGTTTCAACTAGAACATTCATAGGCTTAATGGCATGATTTTACTCGGACATTAGTACATACTCCCTCCGGTCCTAAATATAAGACCTAATTGACTATTTCTAGAAAATCCTTAAAAAAGCAAAATAAGTTAATTATAAATTGATTTACCTAATTTTTTCCCTTAAACTAGTTTATTTTATCTATAAACTAATGGACAATCTAAAAATATATCAAATATGTCATCGTTTAATAACCTATTTCGCAACCTTAATCTCTCCAAAAAAAAAGTCAATTAGGTTCTATATTTAGGACCGGAGGTAGTATCATATTTTGGTTTTTGAATTCATTTGAGGCTTATTTGCTTCAGGAAAAGGGGGATATGAAAGCAAAAGAAATATCAAGCAAAGTGCAAGGTGTTTGACAATAATTGGCTGGCTGGTAATGTGTTTACTCTGAGTATTTGTTTTCCATAAAATATGCGCCTTGCATAACCTATGATTGGTATTGGTGTTGGTGTGCAGGTCTATCATATGTGAAGTGAAAATTCTCATTTTGAGTATATTTATGACACCTTCTTACTCACATGTGCTGTAGAACAAGAGGGTCTGGCATGTCTAAGTTTTTGACCGACTGCTATTGATATGGTTTCTTAGGTTGTTTTCCAACCCCAAAAGCTGAGTCTGATCTATGTAAGATTATTATAAAGTAATATCTAAGTCAGACTTAATTGTTATGTTATCTTACTAAGCAACCTCTGATCTTGAGGTTGAGTTGTGTACCTAGAAATATTGATGTATCTGTAATCATGAGAGAAGAGAAACCAATGTTTGTCTTCTAAGGCTGGTAATGTTATCCAATGCATTTTTTTTATTATGGCATGATTATGATTTGCAGAATAATGTGCTTGTTACTATTCTTAGTTACCTAGGACATGCTATTTTGTTTTCTTTTTCTTTTTCTTTACTACTATTATTGTTTCGAATTGAAGAGGCCTAACACTAATGTTTTGAAGTTACAAGCTAGAACTAGATTGATTGAAATCACAATTTTCTATTTATAAGGGAGCCATCATGTCACTAGACAAGATAGGGTTATTTTGAAGTAGGGTGTTGTAGGTGGGTGGTGAAGACATGAATAATGTCGGTAGTAGGTTTGGTGATCCTAGGATTTCTTCACTTGTGTTCTTTCCATGAAGAGTGATAGGAGGAAAGAAAGGTTTTTTTGAAGGCAAGATCAAGGGTTTGAAACCCGGACCGAGCCGGACGGTCCGACCGGTCGGACCGTCGGCCGGTGGTTAAAACGGCCCGATTACCTCTATTGGGTCGTTTTACTGTGCAAGCCGTTTTGACCCGGAGTTGACCCGGGTTGAACGTTGTTGACCCGGGGTTGACCCGGGTTGACCCGTTGTTGGCCCGCTTTTGACCCGGCCAGAAATTGACAACTGCAGAAAAAAATATATCAACAGAAAAAAAATGAACTTGATTAAAAAAATATCTTCATCCTAATTATATTAACAATATTTATATATTTAATTTTCATTAAATTATTACGTCACCGGTTCGACCGAACGGTCCAACCGTTTCAACCGTTTCAACCATGACCCGCTCAGTTTTCCGGCTCGACGTCCGGCTCGGGTTTTAAAACCTTGGGCAAGATACATGCAGAGATATATAATTATTTGGTTGGGGGACATCATTTGTGTACTACATAGTCATACCATGTAAAGAGTACCCACCTAGATGTATTTATTCAATGTAGGCTAAAGCTTCTCGTGAATTGAATTATTATACCTAGACAAGTGGTAAAACATACGGAGAATGATATTTGTGCGGTCATACGAGGTTAGAGGCAAAATCAGATTCACCACACTTTTAAGGGAGAATTACAATTATGGCAAAAAAAAACAAGGGAGAATCACAATCAGTCCCTCATAGGCATAGGCAATTAATAATAGATAGGTTTTAAGTGAGCTGTCAGTAGGCCCCAATGAACCTTTTTTTATATCTCCAAACACAAATGACAAATTTACAGTCATTAAATAAATTAAAATACTTTTGAATGGTGCTCAAAAACTTGTTATGCGTGGTTAAAAGCTTGTTACACGAGCCTAAATATTTTTAGTAATTAAAATTCAATACCTTGTGAAAAGTGTCCAAATGCATGTTAATAATGGTGAGAAAATTGTTAATCATAGTCTAAAGGTTGTGAAAAAGGCTCAAAGGGTAACATTATCATTTGGGTATGAAAGATAATAGAAAAAAGTTTATTAGAACACTATTTTAATTTGGACATTTATTGAGATTTTTCTAATTATGTCTACTGCATGGGACCCTAAATTAATTTCCCCTACATCAAGAATAAACCTATTTGAAAAGCCGAATTTGGTCATAAGTATAAGAACCCTTTCTGATGGTTCTTAGTTTTTCTCCAAATTATCTATGACTACGAGTGCTTCTCAATGATAAATAAACAAACGAGGGGTGGGGATAAAGATAAATAGCCATGATGCATTGGTAAAATCATGTACTTTCAATTAACTTAACTAACATCTTTAATATAATTAAATTATATTAATAAGTTTTGTATTTAGAATCAAATAACAACTTAATGACTAAACTTCTATTTAGTACAAAACTAAACTAGCCCGCTCACTTATAAGTGTATAGCCACTTGAATTCGTATCTTCCTTGCATTCCATCCTTTATTTCTATTTCTCTCACTAACCAATACCATTATCATATCTAAAACCGAACTTTTAAATCTGAAACAAATTTTTGAATCTTACGTAGAAATTAGATTTGGACAGAAAATGGGGAAATATGTTTATTATTTCTATTTATTTTACTATTATTATTATTATGTATTATTATTATTATTATTTCAATATATACACATAAGTGGCTCAATGTATTGGCCTACTGTAGAAGGGTTCTGGCTCTGATATGTAGGGCACCTCAAAGGATGAGACAGCTGGCCTGAGAGATTTAATGTTTCTTCATACCCAACGTCAAGGATCGAACCCTAGACAATTGGTTAAGGGTGAATGAGTCATTGCCACTCAACCACACACCCCTAGGTTAAAATAAAACTCTAACTAATTACAATATAATTGCCAAGTTTAACAAACCATAGATAGGAATCTAACAACTTCCCAAGTATTTTGTTCGGGAGAGTATGTGTTCTCTCCCTCTGTAAACTGGGCATCAGAAATAATAGTACGTTCTATCTCACGGAACAAACCATATTTATGTCAACCAAAATTCAAAGATTGGTTAACACGGTCAACGCCTCATATCTTCCAAATTTCCCTTCCCAGTCCCAGCTAGTGCTCCTGCTACACAACAAGTTCAACTAAATACTGTGACTAATTTTGACCTCAGTGCTGACACATAGAGTGGGAATAATTCTAACAAAACTCTTATTAACATCACATATCAGTATCACTCAATAACAATTTCTGGCATGCTAACTCTATCAATGCAACATGTCTTCCTGGATTCTTTGCAGCATTGTTGGACCCCACATGCCCCCCAACCACATTTCTCTGTGTCAACTTTCACTTCTGTGCTCTTCAACTGGCAACAATCAGAACTACATGTACTCTTCTTTCTGCATGAAGATTCCTCAAGCAAGCTCATATTAGAAATCCCAGAATCTAAACAAGCCTTTTCACATTCACTTGCATCACTAGGAATAGTCACTTCACAAGACACGTTTTTGCAGCATCCTTTACCACATTCACTTTGCTTTTCTAGCAATGGCTCCTTCTTATCATCTTCATTGGACAACCCGTATTTGGTTTTCCTAGGTACTTCTTTGTTCTTGTTGTGCTTTTTCTCGTTTAGAAGTAACATGCTGTTGAGGATCACTAGCAAGCATGTGCCAACATCAGTCAAAACGGCAAGCCAAACCAATGGATATCCTGCTAGTGCCAAAACTAGGATGAAACTCTTAGTGACAATGGAGAAAATGACATTTTGAATGAGCTTTCTGAAAGTTCTTCTTGCAAGATGAATGGCTTCGGGTATCTTCCTAATGTTGTTTGACATGAGAATTGCGTGGCCTGTCTCTATTGCAAGAGCTGAGCCTGATATTCCCATTGAGATGCCCACATCAGCTGTGGCTAATGCTGGAGCGTCGTTTATACCGTCTCCAATCATGGCTGTAAGTCCCTCTTTCTTGAAATTCTCTATGATCACTGCCTTTTCATGTGGTAGAAGCTCTGCATGAACTATGTCTAGAGCTTGATTCAGCTACAAGAAACAAGTATACCATTAGTTTAATGTAAATTTATAGTAAAGTACAGGTAGGAGTAGCTAAGATGATGGTGTTAATATTGTTTAGCAAACAATATATGGTATAAAATCGCTTGATGTGGCTCATATATCTATATAGAAGGCTACTGAATGATCAAATCAGAAGGGTGGATCAAGAATTATGTAATCCTATAAAAATGGTAGAGAAAGACCGGAATAGGCCAAAAAAGTGATGTTACTGTGGTCACTATTCTCATATATGTAATACAAATGAATGCAAGAGGTATGGTCCCAATATGTGGTACTCCCTCCGGTCCTAAATATAAGACCTAGTTTACTTTTTTGAAAAATCCTAAAAAAGCAAAATATAAGTCAATTATAAATTGATTTACCTAATTTTCCCCTTAAACTAGTTTATTTAACCTATAAACTAATGAATAATCTAAAAATATATCAAATATGTCATAATTTAATAACATATTTTGTAACCTTAACATCTCCAAAAAAAAGTCAATTAGGTCCTATATTTAGGACCGGAGGGAGTATCATATAGTACTGTTCTGTTATACATAAGAACAAATATGTCTAGCCTCATTGCCATCTATTTACACACTAATTCATGTGGCTAACCCCACCTAGTGGGACTTGTTGTTGTATATTAAACAGTTAAGTTACACTATTCATAAGGCAAATGTAGATTACTATAGGCATATGATAGAACCCAGCAAAACATAAACAAACATAGGACAAATGGATGGAAAGGAGAGGAAGGAGAGACATTCTAGGATCTAGAATCTGAAAATCCTAGAGGGAAGGGGGGCTAGAACCAGGATCTAGTTCTAGAGAGACGAGGAGCAATCTCCTATATCTTAATCCAATTCTTCATTCATATCGACATAATACAATGAGAAGATACATATAGACATAACTGAATAACTTCCCTAAACATAAACTGCCACTATTTGTAACTAACAATGGACACTTGTCACAATAGACACAAAACACATAATAAAACATAAAAATAAATAACTTCCTAAAATAAAATATTCAAATTGACTATTGGGTTTCTATCAGCATACCTGAGTCTGAACAAGTGTAGCAGCATGAGTGCTGTCTCCCGTCAGCATAGCAGATTTTACACCTAATGACTTAAGCTCTTCTATTGCCTCTAAAGCTCCATTTCTACAAGTATCTGATAGGCGGAACATTCCAACTAGGTTTGGTCCACAGCATACATAACCATTTCTTTGTTCCATGTTTAGAAAATCTGCGCTCCCAATATTATAATTATAATTAAACAATAGTAAAATAAAGGCAATTGAGTTTCATAAATATATATTCATGATATGAACTTCTAACATAAATGGAGATTAAAGCTTGAAAGGCAGTGTTATTTGTACCACTTTCACAGCCAGCTCTCACACATATTTTCCTGTTGCCAATATAGACATCTTTCCCATCTATTTGACCATAAACTCCTTCCCCAGGAAAATTCTGAAAATCTTCCACATTTTCAGGGATTGGTTTGCTACCGTGTAGCCTTCCATATTCCATAAGTGCAGCTGCCATAGGGTGACTTGATTTACTCTCAATGCTAGTAATCCTAGAAGGTTTTTCATTTTCAATTAGGAGTTTTTAGATAGATCAAGTTGATAACTCTAAACAGACTAAATAAGTCATGAACAGAAAAGCTTATCCATGAGGTCTTAATGACAACCACAAGCAATTATATATTTTCAGAACTACTAACATTTGTGCCTGATTAGTTTGGAGTACTGACCAGTAAAGTAACTGTTGAATGCTAATATCATCTCTAAGAGCAGAAAAATCTGTGACAGTGAACTCTCCTTTTGTTAATGTGCCTGTCTTATCGAAAGCCAGAATCTTGATCCCAGCAAGTGCTTCTACATAATCTCCACCTTTGAGAAGTAACCCACTTGTGGCAGCTTTTGTGAGGGCACAGAAGATTGTAACAGGTGTGGAGAGGATAAGAGCACAAGGGCATGCACTTACTAAAACCACAATAGCCATGTGACACCAATAGTCAACGTTGGGAACCCTTAATGCTATGGGAATCACAGCAATACCAACTGATATCAAGAAAACCCCTGCAATTTAGCTTGTCATCAGTGAAAATGCTTTCAGAATGGTTGGTCAATGAACTATAATACTGTAGCTTTTTAGTTGAAATAATATTCTAATATATATAGGTTTCTAATACTTTGCACAGACCAGGTACATAGTACTTTGCACAGGTATCTATTAATCTTTGAGCTCTGGATTTTCCGCCATGAGCCTCTTGAACGAGCTTTGTCATTCTCGCCACCGCCGTGTCTGTTGCCAATGCAGTTGTTTTCACACTGATATAACCTAGAAATAAATAAAAGTTCAAAAATAAGACAGAATTTCTCGAAGAGCTGAAGCTAAAAAGGGAATTCAAAAGAAAAAAAGATACTAAACCATTTAGATTAATAGTGCCTGCCCAGACAGTTGAATCTAACTCTTTAGTGACTGGAAATGACTCTCCTGTCAACATTTTTTCGTCGACTTCGCATTTCCCTTCAACCACAATACCATCAAGAGGAATAGCATCACCAGCCTTGACTGCAAGGACAGTGTTGATCTTAACCTCATTGACATCAACTTGTTCCCCAGTCTCAGCAATAATGGCCCTTTGAGGAGCCATGTTTGATAGAGTGGACATTGTGGTCATAGCCTGTGAATTGAAGCATTTTAAATTTACCATTTCTTCCCTTCTTATGCACTCTCCTCTAGTCAAATGTGCTGAAATAAATTCATTCTAAACACTTAAAGAAGTACTAGTCACATGAACACCTTTTTTTGTGAGAGTGGAGATACTAAATTAGTTTGAGATCGAAAACTAAGGATATTGAGAAATTCTCAGTTGGAATCGCCTTGAATTAAGACTAAATAAAAAATAATTGGAGTCTGGTAACTTCCTTTGGAAACTCCTTAACCTGTTGCAGTTTGTAAACACATTCTTTGGAAACAAGTAAGGTGGAAAATATGCAGAACTTGGAACAGTCCAAATGGACACTTTGTACAGTCACAACAGACATCTAAAGTATATTAGCGAGTGCACACGCACACATACACTCTAAGATCATACCTTGTAGCTTGCAACTGTCTCTAGCCATTGAGCAATGGAAAATAGGAAAGTAATGATTCCAGCTTCCCCAAAATCTCCCAAAGCAAGAGTACCAAACACTGTAACATATAATACACTTTTTTTTTAAAAAAAAAATTCCTTCCCCAGTAGATGAACACTGAACTACAGTGTTCAATCAAAATATGATCCAAACGGAACGAAGATAATGATTACCTGCCAATAGAACCAGAATGTTGATATCAAGAGAGAGATTCCTGATGGAAGCTGTGCCTCTTAATATAATTCTAGGGGAGCCAATGACAACAGCAACAATAGCCAAGTACTCCAAAGGTTGATAAACATACTTCAAGAAAGAAAGTGCAACTAACAAGCCACAAGCCATAGTACTTAGTGCCGGCCATTTTGTTTCATGCTTATTCTCTCCTTCTGGTTTCAAACTAGCTTCAAGCCTCACCTTGTTCAGTGCATTAGCTGGTAATCACACAAATTATGAATGGAAGAGTTAGACAATGATTTTCTCTGGTTCTAAATATAAGGTCTCGATCAAGAAGATTTGAATGGAAAAGAAATATAGCATCATAAATTACAATCTCTGGTCATAAATATAAGAGTTAGACAATGATTTTCTCTAGTTCTAAATATAACATCTAAATCAACTTCACCACCTAAACTCATAAAATTTTCCCTAAAATATCTCTACGATTTTACACTGTAAGAGGGTTTCCTTAAGAATTATATTGTATATAATTAGAAATTGCATTCCAAGAAACCGACACACATTTGTTGCAAATAACTAACTTAACTAATTTTCCTTTTATAAACGAATTAGTTATCTAGTTCTTATATTAACGACCGATTTTCTTTATATCAACAGATTAGTTATCTAGTTTTTGTATTCCAAAAAACCCAGAAGCATAGATGGATTTTGAAGTCAAAAATTGTGGTTAGCAGAACTTATGTTAAAGGATGCTTCATGGATTTATAACTATCTATCTACCTTGAAGGATATAAGAATAGTAACAAGGTACTCACTAATTTGTGACTCAGAGATTAGATCAAGATCATGGATTACAGTGACTGTTTTGGTTGGGAAAATCACTGAAACCTCCTTGACTCCATGAAGACCCTTAAGAATCTTTTCAATCAGAGCCACCTCTGAACTGCAACACATTCCTAGCACTTCATAGTTGCTTTTCTTCAAACCTTTAGCCATCTTTGCTCTCTATATCCCCCTGAAGGAAGAAAAATAACAGCATACAATAGATAGTCAAACAAAAACTCAGAAGAGTTCTTGAACAAACCATGAAAGTGAAGGTTTAATATAATGCTGTTCATACGTCACGGTTTTTTTCAAACAATAGATAGTCAAACAAAAATCCAGAAGAGTTCATGAATAAACCATGAAGTGAAGGTTTAGTATAATGCTGTACATAAACGTCACATGTTTTTTAGTAACATTGTAGTTCATATTTTTGTCTTTTACAAGTTGTAGTGGTCCAGTCAAACACAAAAATCTCATTTTTTAATTCGTTGCTTGTTTTGTACACTTCATTTCTAGGAATATATATTTGTGGATAGAACAGAATAATGCAAAAATAACATATGATAAAGTCATTTATGTGAAATCCAATGTACCAGATTTCTTACTAAGCCAAGTTCTTACACTTATAGAACAGAATGTCATCTTTTGCGCAGAGTAGTGGTAAAAAGACAAGATCAGATCTACAAGTACTTTTCTAAGATACTTTTTTTGAGGATATCATGTCAGAAGTAAGAACAACTGGATTTATCTTAATTGGGTTTCTGAGTAATAAGAGTATTATTTTTATGATATCTCAAAAACATGCAAAAATAAAAATAAATTAGAATTTTTTATTGCAATAAAATCCAAATTTATTAATAGGACAGCAATAAAAACTTTATCCCACTTACTTGGAGTTAGTTATATAAATCACACTATCTCATTTTACTATACAAGAAACTAAATCTTTAGAGAAATATTTGATTTGAAAGTCATGTGCATTAATTTCACGTAGTGTTTTTTTAGTTTTTCTTGACCTCTTTTTATGTCTCCTTAATTAATTATCTGTATCCGTGGTCCTAATAGTCGTGCTTGAATGTTTCTAGACCAACACCTCAAATGTGAAGTGTTCTCGTTCAATGAAATTGTGTGATACTCTATCACGAGTTTAAGTAGGATAAAGCAATTGGTAATTAAAGAGAAGTTCAAGATTAATTGTACATGGAACACGCAGATAAATGTGAGCTTTAATAAGGTATTACTTCCAGCATTTATTATAAGAACTCAATAAATAAATTACATAATTTAAGGAAAAAGACAAAAGGTTCAAAATGGTTAAAAATAATAAGTAAAAGAAATAAACTGTTTTTCAACTATGGCACTAATAACAAGGGGGTAAGAGATAAATAAAGCGATAACTGAAAGAACTATGAAAAAATGTACTATGATAGTAGGGCAAGAAGAGAAATGATAAATTAATTGTGGGTAAAAATGGTAATGTAGTATTAAATGCTAAAACGACCTTTGATAGCTGTTATGAAAAGGACTGAGACAGCTCGAAATTTGTAATTTTATGACAGACGGGAAGATGACTTTATAAAATGGGGTATGCAATAATTCAATGAGATTATTTTACTCTATCAACAACCATTTTAATGGACATGGTGCATTTAAAAATATACTTTGATATTTAATATATATATTACCATTAAGTCCAATTTAAGCTCTGTCAAGTAACTTAATTAGTATGATTTTCTTAATAACAAAAAGTTTGAATCCGTTACTTTTGGAAGAGAAATCGATTTTTTTCTAGTCCTGTTCAAAATTGAAGATAAATGGTTGCATATAACGTAACCAACACATCTTTTTTGGGGGAAAAAAAGACTATACTCAGATTTGACCTTTGAGGACTTTTTTCTCTCTCTTTTCTTCTCTTTCTTGGAACTTTTTTCTTTCATAATGCTTTGTGAACATCAATTAATAATTCTAACAGTCCTCAACTGGACCTCACAACTTCTAGTTTGATGGCTGCATTGAAAGAAATACCAGCCATGAATTTGAATACATGAAGGCTCATCATGGGAAACTGATTAACGTATACGCAAGCACATTTGCAAGATTAAGTACAGCATATCAGAACATGATGGAAATTACACCGGAATTCAGCAGAACTACTCCTATATGTATGTTAACTTTCTTCATCAACAAGGATAATAGATTCATTGCCAATTCCAAGGTCAAAGAAAGATGCCATGTCATTGTCAAGCAAAAGAGGCATGGGAGAGCCCTGTAAATCGAAAGGACCATGTGACTAAAGCAAGGAAAATTTTTTGCTAAGAACAGAATCACACTATACCTAACCACTAAAGATATATTGTTATAACCAAACAGCCATAGACATTGCAAATATTCCATCATATTCATACTAGATATGCAATATTAGACAGACATTTCATTTAAGAGAAAATTGACGGAGGCGTTATCAATAATTCCTACATCCATTCCAATCAACAACGCTTATATATATTTATCAAAGCACTACCAATGACATTTACAATAAGATAGAGGGGGATGTTTAATACGATATGCTTTTAGTTTTACATTTAAATCAGTGGCTGTTATATTGTAATCTTGTTTGTTATTTAGTAGGACAGGATGTAGATATATTTAGTTACTACTAACTAGAAGATCTCATTTCATTAATTCTTAACTTCCAGGACCTATAGTTTTGCCAACACACAGGGCCTTTCCTGAATGTTGTGTGCAATGCTTCTAATTTTAAAAAAAAATTATCAGGTAATTAACTATGAAATAGAATAATGTTTCAACAAGAAAAACGAACCACTTCTTGAAGATATAATTTTAGCTTCACAGAGTGGAGCTTAAAGAAGCTTTCGCAGAGCAGTTTTAGCTTCCCAACCTGAAACAAATATGACAATTGGTAAGGGCTGCCTTACATAGACAGAACATGATACAGTAGAAAGGTATTTTTGGGTGTAACTGTAGTTGTTGCTGGCAGTTTCTTCATCAAAGGTGGCTTCTCACCCATGGATGGTCCCACACACTTCAGAGTGATAGCTGCATTGATTTCTCCAAAATGTTAAACCATCCATTTAAGTTTAATAAAAGAAACTCACACTAACATTAATATCCATCATACATAATAATCCTGAGGCCATTGTTTGTGGGCCTGAAGTTCCAGTTGAAGTCCTTTCATCTTCAATTCCATAAAATTTCTTGAGTTCAGAAAACCTGTAATGAAGCCATCAGCACCTCACAAAACAACCCAAAAGTGAGACAAATATTGATGAAGAGTCCTCGATGTTTAGCAATATGTAATTAGAAGGTTTTTGGGCAAGAATGGAATTCAACCCACCCATGTGGCCAAATTACATATCAGGAAGGAGTGAAAGATGGAGAAAAACGGGAGATTGAAAGGCAATAAGAGGCATGAGGGTTTAAGGCTAAACAAGACTCGGGCTGTGAGCACAAAACTTTGAAGTATATAAATTTCCCACTACTAAAAATATAAATTAAGATATGTTCTATTGTCAAGGTAACCCTGTTTTATCCTCTAATCAGATCAGCTACACCCATAAATTTTAACAAGGGATCAGATGGTTAGATCTTTCAACTTTGAATCTGTTGGTCCCAATAAATCCTGCCCCATTGCTATGGCCTGGGGGCAAGGAATTCATGTCATTAACCTGCTTCTTCAACCAGTTAAATTTACATAATTAAATTGTAAATTTCACATTGTTAACTGGTGATAAAAGATTTTCACACACAATAATAAAGAGAGTTAGCCTGTCATATCTCCATCCCAAGACCAGAACTAGAACAAAGGCTCCACAAAAGCATGAACTCACCTAGGATGCTGTTTGATTTCTTCTGGATTAGCAAGCAATCCAGACATCACCAACCGGACATACCTGCACAAGAGATGTAAATAAATTAAATCCAGATCAAAGGCTTGAGAAATATTTAATAAATATTAGAATACAAATTGCTCAACAAGAATGCTTGGATTGCAAAGTGGACACAGAAGCACAAAATTATGAGAATGTACCTAATCTCAGAGTCCTTCCTCTCTCGAGGGCTAATCTGGAACATACATAGAAAATAAGAACATTAAACTTCAGAGAAGTAATAAATAAAGGAAGCAAATATGGAACAGGGAAATCTACCAAAATCTACCTCACTCCCATTCAGAATCTGAATTTTCGCCAACCTTGCAATCAAAATAAATCGGGATACTCCACCTCTAGCAGGATCAGTAATTAAGTTTTCAGAAAGCCTGACATCCTTTAATAGTATATAAATAAATAATCAGAACAAGATATAAGCTCAAGTAAATAAGAATATCTAGCATAAGATATGGTCAAATAAGTGAAGTTAATTTTTTGGCCCTTTTAGTTATTTATGTCGACGTTTTATTTTTATATGGTTTTGTTTGTAACAAAAGAAAAATTGAATAATCTTTATATGATCTTAAATACAAAAACAATATAATTCTGGAGCAGAATTCATCACTTTCATATTAAAGCAAGTTACCACAACATTTATAACAACGTCCCAATTCAATTTTCCACAGCTATCTCAGGACTTGTGTACTTTTCAAATGAATAGTCATAGGATGCTGTGCCCTTTGTCACATCCATTTTTGCTTTCTGGGTTTTGAGTATCAGAGGGGTGATGATTGGCAGAGTGGAGAATGGATAAATGCAAAGACACCTCAATGAGATTAAACAAGTGCTGGAGGAAATTTCACGGATTGTGAATGAGGAGGAATTGAGAAAAACAAGAGTAGTAAAAAATTAAAGAAAACACTGACACAGATGTGAAAGAGGAAGCAGACGTCAGATTTCAACAATAACATTCACCCAAAACAAAGAATTTTGGGAAAGTAATTTACATGATTGGTTAAGGAAGAATGTGAAGATGCGTAGAGGGTATGGGATGGATAACTGGAATGAAGTTTTTTTTGTGTCTTGCTGGTTGATTTGGAGAAGAAGGAATGAAGTGACCCATAATAATGAATGTTCAAGTGTGTATGAAGCCATAGCAGAGATCAAAGGCATTATTAGATGTATGCATAGGGCGAAATCTGTCTTACCCAATTTAAGGATGTAAGTTAATTTTTTGTTTGTATTTTCCTTCCTTTTTATCAAAAAAAAAAAAAAAAAAGAAAATCAATCCCAATTTCAAAATAAATATTTTTGCAACGTAACAAACAATTCTTAATAAGAACTTTACCACCAATTTAGGAAACAAATTCAATGAATCCACAGAAGTCAAATCTCCAATATTGTTACCACCTGAAAGATGAATTCAAAATATCTATAAGCATTCAATATAAATTTAACAGTAGGAAGGATGATTTATAAGAAAATAGTACCACATTACCTAATAGAAGACATCGCAAATTTTCAAAAGGTTTATGGCATGTAACCTCTGATTCATACATCCCAGTGTGATCAGGATAATGGATGGAGTTCAAACAATTCTTGTTCAAATAAAGCTGCTCCAAACTAAAACAACTCCCACCAACATAGGAAAATCAGCAAATCACTAGAGTTGGAACTATTCTTGATAAAATAATAGTTGTAGGGAAGGAAAAGACGAAAAGAAATAAAAAAGAACAAATTACACAGATTCTCTTTAACAACCTTCTTAGCTGAGAGAGCTTCATGATTTCTTCCCACTCCGTTATACAATTATTATCCAAATTTAACAGCCGCAGAGAATCAAATCCTTGAACCACAGTGGAAGCCGTAGGCTGAACAAGAAGGGGGAAAGAACATTAGAAAGGTAATTTTTCTAATACATTATTTTACACAGTAAAGCATTATAACATAAACGTGAAAGTGAGAATCAAAGTATAAGAGGAACTTTATCCTTCCGTCCAACATAGAAATAGCACAATACCTCACAATGTACTGTCAAATTAAATAATTTACTGAGTTCCGATGATTAATGATTTCAATGTCAATATAAAAGCATCAAATGGAAGACGAGAGAACTACAATTCCATAAAGTCTCCAACATATCACTTTAACAGCCATCTTAGTGTTGTAATGTTTTAGTACGTGATTCCCATATAGAATTGTTTGCCATATAGGAAATGTTAGCTGCCTTTCCTTAATTGGATACAATGGCAAACCGACAAAAAATAGGATATCAACAATGCATTGGTGGCCTTGGACATTTTGATTCTATACTCCAAGTTGAGAGTTAGTTATAGGTCCAAATAACCATCATAAGTTACTAGTCAACATGTTGGTAGGCACAAGCCATCAAAGACTAATCAGCTCACCCATCATTACATGTATATAACAAGCACCACCGAATTAAAGACAGGTTACCAGTATTTTGCTGATATTATTTCCCATAAGATGCAGCTCTTCAAGAGTTGGCAATGATTGCCCAAGAAGTTGAACCTGCCCAATCAAAAAGACAATAAATAACATTTGTACTTAAAATTGAGAAAACCTATGTAAAAGACATAAACTAAGAAGCACCTGCACCCAATCCATAGCAGTATTATTCAAAACCAGGACATGAATGTTCTTCAGTAGAGGAAGCCCTGATGTATATGGTGACATGAAGTTGTTCGATAAGTTGAGTGCCGAAAGAAGTGGCATCTGTTCGCAAATGGCACCAACATCCTTTCAAAAGATCATCAACAAGAAATGCTATTAGTCACCAATCAATATGAAATTGAGCAACACAAACAAGTAAAAGGAGATTTCAAATATTCATTCCAATCCATGTATAGTGTTTTGCTAGTGCACAATCAGTAGTCAATGCACCGTCTATCTTATGGAGTTTTGATTTCTTTCAAAAATCATGAATTATTGAAAAATATTTCATTTCTTGCTCATGAGATATAAAAATGAGTTTAACGAAATTATTCAACAAGATCTTTTCATCAATGATTTATCGCCAAACATGACTATTGATCGAACAAAATGGTGTTGTGCGATCCATGTAGCAGACCCCACTTAGTTGGGATAAGACTTTGTTCTTGTTGTATGACTAAATTTATATAGAATCTAGTGATATAAAAAATGAGAAATTGGGGCAACAGTAATGTCAATAGAGAGAGGAACATTAGAGGCCCCAAGCCCCAATTTAAATGATATAGAAATCTCCAAATACCCAATTACTAATTCAATTATCAAACACTGGTAACATAATAAGCTTGTGTTCATCAATGTCATACACTCTTATAAATACAACCAAGATCTTGAAGCAATCAAGAAATCAAAGAAGAACTATATAACAAAAAGGAGACATCAAGAAACAAATGAGAAAAGTGACGTTCAATACCATTTCCTGCACAAATAAAGGCATTTAAATATTATTATATGCACATGTTCAAGAACACTAATCAAGGAACACTACATGCAATAGATGTTCTGAGACAGGCATACATATATGCTCATTACTGACATGAAGCAGCAAATATTATGAATATTAGCTCTTCACATGATAATTCATCTAAATGTGCCAGCAGATAGCAAAACTGATATATGCTAAATGAGAGAATGAGCTATAGTATAGAGAACTGAGAGGGATTAGAGTGATAAAAGTTTGAAAGAAAATAAGGCTGGTGATTAAAATGACCCATTACTTGCCACGCAATTCAGATTCTCTAAGCAATAACATGACACAAACTACTACTTTAAGTAAAAACATATGCCCAAAGCCAAAAGAGATAAAATAAATGACTGAATCCAATCATTTACAATCAGAGTATCAAACATAAAGGTGCATGGTTACATAAATACAAGCATCCAAACCTAAAGATACCAAAGTTTCAGCAAGAGAAGATATTCAAGCCCTAGCCTAGACATAATAATTTTTTCCACAAAATTTCTGCCAAAAAGAAAAGGTGCACCAAACCCATTGTGACATACCTTCCATTCAGAAAGTAAATTTCCAGTCAGATCAAGTTCCTTCATATCTGCAATAAAAGAAAATTATGAGAACATTTAGTGGAAGATCAAGTAGTGGCAATCGAAGGGGGAGAAGTGAGAGACTTTTAGAGAAAATTATTATTAGAAGAAGGGGTATAGAAGTTTGCTCACTTATATGCAAATGGCTGGTAGCATGTAACTATCGAGTTATAATAAAAACAAACAGAACTTCCCAATATAGTTTCTGGTATAATTATAGTAATTTGTTGGCCCTAAACTCTCTACACATGGGAGATAACTCCCACATTCATTCATCTTACCGTGAGCAACGACATAAAGTGAAAACTTTAGAATCAAGGTGAATCTTACTTGGAACTGTAGTATTAATATGGCATGGATTCCCAGGGGAACTAACCCCCATATATGACAGTGATGCATTGGTCAACTCCTCGAATCGACTTAGTTTATCCTGAACTTTATCTTTCCCCACAAGTTGTATAGAAACCCGTCTGTTGCTAGCCGACAGAACATACATTTCATCTGTGGAAAAATAACACATAAATCACCAATTAATATCATGGGGCCAATCAGCATAATAAGAAATTATGTACAGAACACCAACTTAAAACATAACAGGCTTTAAAACAATAAGTCAATAATTGATCTAAAAAAAATCAATCCAATTCTAGTCCCCACTTAGTGAGGATGCTGGGGCAGGACTATACTAGGCAACCTTCCCTTGTCTTAAGTTGAGAGACCAATTCAAACCCGTGACTTCAGACTCAAGGCAAGCAAGCTTACCGTTTAGCCAAACCGACCCTTCATGTCAATAATTGATCTAATGGAAAATAACCCTGTGGTTTGTTGCCAGACAAAAATTAGTAAAGCTCTGGACATTGAACTAACAAAACCATGACCAGGCAGTCCAAAAGTTTAGAAGAAAGTCATTTGATTATCAATCAATACCTACAAAACTGAGAATTTATCCCAAGGTCTACATAAAAATTGACAAACAAGGATAAAACATCTCTCCAACTGTCTTCAAAAGTTAAAGTTACCAATAAACTTCAAACAACTTCAGCTTACTCAAAAGAAGTGTTTCCTTTCATTTTTCATCAAAAATCAATGTGAAACCACATTCAACATTTTTTCCACAAACACTAATGAGGCCCCAACAACATAAAAATTAAAGCTTTGCAATACATACCCTCCTCATCTTTACTAGAGTCACCTCCCCTATATCTGATTTCAAGAGCCTCCACTAATGAAATCCCTTGGCTGAGATTGTGGGGCCTAACAAATGAGCCTGATCTCTCAGACTTTGCCTGAAAATATGAGACCCCTTTGATGGACCCATCATTCTTTGCATCTCCATTGTCCCAATCAACTCCAACCCACATGCCAGGATGACCCTCCAAGGGCCCCACATACTTCACAGTCCCAATTCTCCTTGAATCACCACATGCATGCACTCTTTGGCCCACCCTAAATGCAGCACAATCCTCCATCTTCAAGTCTATTCCTTTATGTGAAGGCTTTCTACCTGCGTAGTTTACATGACATTTAATCACTTCAATCAAACTAAAGATGTACAGATCATGTTTAATCTAGTCATAGAGGTGAAACAAGAGAATGATGTAGCAGAAGAAAATCAGTAACAAAGAGAGTGAAGTTGCATAGAATGTGAAAGAATGAAATAAAGAGAGCGATGGAATGTGATACATACATACATACATACATACATACATACATACATACATACATACGTGATTGCTGCGAACAAAGATGGAGAGTGGGGAATTGGTGGATCAATGTAGATGACGTCGTGTGGGAAAGATTATGTATATGTATGATAAATTGATAATTGATCATATGAGGAAATTGAGATGGTACTTAATTGTTAAACTTACTACTTTTTATTAATTTATTATTATTATTTATTGTTATTGTTATTCTGGTTGTATAAAGTCTTTTTTTAGCCTGAGTTTGAAATTACTTCGATTTTAACCAGTTTTTTTTTTCATTATGTTTTAAAAAAATAAGATGACTTAGATGATTCTATAGTTTAATAATGATTATAAAGGGCTAAATTTAAAATATAAGAATAATTTTATTAAGGAATTTAAGTCCAAACTTATTTTATATGAGGCTAAAATATGTTTTTGTCCCTTAACTTTGGAGAAAATCATATTTTGATCCCTTAACTTTGAAAAGTGTGTTTTTGATCCTTTAATTTTGGTCAAAGTCATCTTTTTAGTCCTTTAAATTTGGTTTAAGTATGTTTTCGGTCCCTTAATTTTGAAAAGGAAGGGACTTAAAACATTACTTTATCCATAGTTCAAGGACAAAAAACACAGTTAAGGATTTGAAAAAATCATTAATAAATTTCATTGTTATTTGGGAAATTAAATTGGAAAGTTAAAAAAAGTGAGAGAAAATGAAGGTAGATGTTTTGAAAGATTTTATTTATTTATTTATGTTGTGTGGGTTTTGGGGTTGGGGCTGTGCAGGAGTAAAACAAAAGAGAAAGACCTCCCTTTACTTCATTCTTATAGGCGGCGGAGAGAACTATTGTGCAACGAAGATATGTTTAGAGGAGGCAAAAGCTTTGTCTCTTCTCCTCCCGCTTTCTCCAGCGATGCCAACCGTCTTCTCCTCTGTACCCACAACACCGTCACTGTCTTCAACACCTCCACCGCTTTACAGGTCCCATTATTATTATTATTATTATTATTAACTAATACTCTTTACTTCTTACTGTAATAAATAATAACTTACTTCCTATGAACCTCTTCACTTTCTCATTTTCCGGCCTTTTCTTCCATGCTTAGGTGGCCGTTTTGGAGGGACACAAGGCGCTTGTAACTTCGGTTATAGTGCACCCAGTTTCAGGCCCTCATAACAAGTTTTTATGTACTTGTTGGACTTGTTCGCTTGATGGTACTATTAAAAAATGGGACTTTTTAACGCCTCAGTTGATTCGTACGGTTGATATTCAGCTCCCCATTTACTCCATGGTACGTTTTAGTTTTTATTGATTTTCAGCCACGCCATGCATGCAATGGAAATAGTAAATTGTAGGAATGTAATTCTGTTCAACTTAACTTTTTTGTTTCACATGATTGGAACTAGTATTAACTTAAAGAAAGTTGTTTTCTTGTGGCTTGTAAAGTAATCAGGACTGCCTTATGATCTTTTTTCAGTGGATATTTATCAAAGTTGAGTGATGCTGTTTTTTTTTTTTTTGGATGAATTTTAAATTTGTAGGTGATACCTTCGTATTTGTTCAACCAGCCAGAGGAGAACAATGCAAAGGCACTTGATACTTTTGCTTATGTGTCTGTTGAAGGTAAAAAGATGGTCATAAACAAGTTCAAAGGTTTGTGTGGACAGATCATCAAGTGTAATTTAGCAAAGTCCAAGTTGAGCAAACTGATTTTGAAAGAGGTAAGATCTTAAAGTAAATATGCTTCATTTTTCCTAGACATTATTATTGTACTATTTAAGGTAGTATTGATATTATAGCCAGCTGATGCACCTCCTAAAGGAATAGGGAGTTTTCAAGTTCCAGCTTGGGGTGAGAGGCTTTGTAGTTGTGTGAGTGTCCTTCCCCATGCGTGAGGGTTGTGATGGGTTTTTTGTGTGTCCTAGCAATCCAAGCAAAACATGATTGTTGAACGATGCAAAATTGTGATTATGCAAAAAAGATATAGAATATAGTTAGTTGAAAATATTTGATTGTGTAATGCATTAGCCATGATTAGTATTTAGGTGCATGACTGTTTGGTCACTTTTTGACAGACTAGAAGACCGGAACCGTTGATCTCTAGTCCTTCAGGAAATTTTGTTGGCATTAAAAACAAGCGTAAGCTTCATATATGGAACGTTCCTACTGTGGACTCCATTAAACTTGCGTCAAAAAATATTACTTTGCGTCATACAAAGACCTTCACATCTCTCTCTTTCCACCCAACAAAGAGAATTGTAGCTGCGGGTGATGGATCTGGAAGAATTTTAATTTGGAACGAATTCGACACACAGAATGTATTGGTAGGAAGTGGAAAAAGGAAGAACAGACAAGCTGATGATGACAGGGGAAGTTATGGGGTCAAGGACACTGATGATGTTGAGTCATCTTCCACTTGGCACTGGCACCGTTCTGCAGTGATGTTTCTGTCATTTTCTTCAGATGGAACTTATTTATATTCAGGTATGTATCTTGATTTTGTGTCAAGGTGTTAAATGGTACTTTCTACTTATAGATTCTGCGTGTCATGATGGTAAAGAGTACTTCGTGCATAGGGAAAAGTCTTGTGGATTTTTAATATGGTATGAAGTAGCTTGGTGGTTTATTTGCCAGATTTAGATTGTTTCCAAAATTGATTGACTCTAATGTAGGCTACTTCTCAAATAGCATGTCCTGTGTTTCTTTGGTGATTTACACCATAACATCTGCAGCCATTAGGCACTATAGGTGGCTTCGTAAATGTCACTGATGCTCAAAGTTTCTTCATATCTATTTGAGTAATGAGTGTAATTGTTTATAGTGAAGCAATACAGATTCTGTTGTTTAGCTAGCTGTTGATAAAAGTTATAACTTTCTGTTTTTATCTCTTTGATTTTTACAAGGTGGGAAGGAAGGAGTCCTTGTGGTGTGGCAGTTGGACACGGGGAAGAAGAAATTCTTACCAAGAATCGGATCTCCACTTCTGTATTTCATTGAGTCTCCAGACCCTTCACTTTCCTCTGTAAGGGAACCTTCTATTTCAGTGGTGTATATAATTAGGCGTTTGCTGATCACACTGGCTTACTAATTGAGGGTCTTCAGATATCCTGTGCAGATAATCAGATCCTTTTACTGAAGATGCCTTCCATGGAAATAATGAGGTCAATTTCAGGGATTAAGGTTAGCTCTTATAATTAATCTCTAATGTGTGGCTCATACAATATTATATGCTTTTTTAAGAATTCAAGTATTGTGGAAAAACATTATGGACTTTTGACTTTGATATCTATAAACCACAGGTGCATTAGTGAACAGATAAAATGTTAGTTTTGATTGCGAATGCATGCTGTGAAAATTGATCTTAGTTATTTCATTTATAAAATCATTGTGGATTAAAGCATAGGAATATTGTATTCCTAACTGAATTGAGTTTATTTTTAAAAATTTATTATTTTTATACATCGGTTGCTTATATCACACGTACTAAAAAGCCCGTACCGCTTAGTCTAGTGGGTAATTATAGTCACTTTGACTGAAACAGGCTAATTTCAACTTCAGAACAATTCTATAGAATATGAAAAGCAAAGGAAAACTCTGTGTCCATGCACATAACTTCAATTCGTTTTCAAAAAAAAAATTATGTTTTTTCCCAGATTCATTTTAATTGACATCTTGAACTTCATATAAAAACTATGCTTACTTTTCAGCCCCCTTTATCTTCTAAAGACATATGTGGAGGTCATGCTGGCAGGCCTGCCTTTGACAGCTATTCTGGGTTAGTTGTTGTCCAAACAGATAACTACACCATACAATTCTACAGCTTGTTTGCTGACCGTGGACTTTATGAGGTAATAATATTTCAAGTTTGTTGGACTAAACTTCTTGAAATGGAGCTTTTCTTTTTCTTGCTTTAGTGTTTTCTTTCATCACTTGATTTAGATTTAATTTCTTGACGTTGACAAACCTAGACTTCACAGGCCTGTTAAAAATTGTTAAATTGGTCAAATTATTTGAAATTCATGCATTGACGATTTTTGTTGCTGATGGCTTCTTGCCTTTACCTTTATGTACTTTTTTTTTTTGGGGGGGTATCAGTCACATAGTTTGTGTTGAGGATCTCTGCTTTTAGCTTCTTCTATATCCTCCTCCTAGATTCTGTCTTTAACAGGAGAAGAATGTTAGTAGAGCATTTTTACCCCCGGTTGTGTCTCTGTTAAGAATTTTTGTTTGGCTTCCTATTGGTCATTTTTACCATGCATTTTCTTAATCAAACAATTTTAGGTTTACAGTCTGTGTTTTATATAAGTTATTTATTGAAAACTTTCAGATATATTTTACTGTGCTGTGGGCAAATTTTCATATTTCTTTGAGTCTCCTATCATTAGCATTGAATAAACCCATAAGAATGTACTTTTAAAGGTGTTAAAATTTCTTCTCTTGCAGGTTCAAGTCTGTGAGAGAAACCATCAGCCAAGTGATGAAATCACGGTATGTAAAGTTGCTTGCAAAGTTGCTATATGTTCTACCCTAATGTAAAGGACTGGTTATAAATTAGAGATTCACATTTTATTATAAATCATTTGATACTTTGTCATTAGTTGAATGGTTGTGTTATCATGATATTATTATGATATGATTCCAGGTGATAGTGACCTTGGTGGAGCTCTCTCTTGATGGTTCTATGATGGGAACGGTTGAAGTTAGGCTCCCTGAAGAAGATATAGGAGGTCTAACTTGTTTGAAGTTTTGGGAATTGAATTCAGATGACAAAAAAATTTCTGTGTCGACCCTTATATATGAGCCTCACAGGTTTGCCCGCTGATTATTGTAGAAACTTCATTTAAGTGTTAGATAAGTTTATTGATAGTTATAAGTTTTGCCTGTGTCTGAGTATATCATGGTGGGGTTGATGTACTGTTGTATGATTTTTTTAAGAGTTGTACTGATTTTTTATGTTGAACTTTGGTGTGTAATGCTACTTGATATAAAGTGAAGTTGACAGTTCTTTATCGACAGGGATGCACAAATATCTTCTATTGCTTTTCGTCCATCCCGTCACATGGCTGTCAGCTCATCATATGGGGGGGATTTCAAGGTACTGGGGTAAAGTTGTTATTGTTTCCAAAGATTCACTGTGATGACAATCATATATATCTGATTTACATGTTTCAGATATGGGTTAGCAAGGATGAAATCAAGCAGAAAGATCAAACAGTTCCAAACTCTGGCTGGATGTGCCATGCTGTTGGCTCATATAAGTATGCTTTCACTCTTCTGTTTGTTGGATTAACGCTTAACAGTAAGTTACTGGTCAAACAACTTCATTATCATTCTAATACTGTAGCATTCCACTTGTACCTGTAGGGATAAACCAATGACAGCAGCTGCATTTTCAGCTGATGGCTCTGCTCTGGCGGTTGCTGCAGAAACTGTTATTACATTGTGGGACCCTGATAAAAATGAACTTGTGGCAGTTGTAGGACAATCTCCCACGGTATTGTCAAATCCTAACTAATCTTTATTCATAATTTGTTTCATGTCCAAGTATTATATGCTTATTAGCCAAAAAAAGGCATACATTTTGAACACATTTTTTTTCAATATCATCAAAGCTGTCCTGTTTAACTTTTTTGGATGCGAGTATTTTAAGCATATTGTTCGCAAATATTTTGAATCCACCTTCTATTATGGCTGGTTAAAGAAATTTCCCTAGCATTACCGGTAGTACATACAAAACATAATCAGGGTAAAGGGATTCCATATTCTTGATAAAAGAATATCCATTAGCTGTTCTCTTGTGTTCTGTATTGCCTCTCCCTCCCCATCTATTTGATATGTTTATAGACGGTGTTTCTTTTGTGCTGTATATTTAAGATTTTCATTTATTGCTGTCAATTCTTGTCTCTTTAAACTCTCACTTATTCTTGCATTCCTTGATTTCAGCCAATTGTGAGCCTTACCTTTGCTGGAAATTCAGATTGTCTTTTGTATGCATCTCATGGTTCAAAACCTCGACTAACTGTTCTGAGTATGTCGAAGTTAGCTGAATGTTGGTCTTATAAGCTTCATGTAGAAGGTATATGCATATTTTTGCCAAGAGGCCACAGTTTTTTATCTTTTCTTTCAAAATCTATGTCTCTTCAAAGGAAAGTTATATCTGACAAAATGTTATTTGTGCAGCTGTATCGTATGCAAATGATTCATCACTTGTTGCCATTCTAGCTCTACTTCCTGAGTCAAATGAACGAATGTTTAGGGGAGATGGACTGATATTGCTATTCAATGCAACAGATCCCATTCCTGTGAAAACCTTGTCTGCAACAAAGGTTGGCAAACTATCTTCTATTCTGAGAATTTAGGGTAGGCAAACTAATGAAAAATATTCAGCATCTCTAAAATGGTTTGTGAAGATACACTCAGCTTGCTATTGTCAAAGGGACAAAAATAATTGGGAGAATGTTTTGTGGGACTAAATTTATAAGTTGCCTTATGGAGGATTCATTTGAGTAGTTTGCTTACAGGGTAAGCGCTTCGTAATTTTGATTAGGCCCATTCCCATCAAATTTACCTATCCTTTGGTTTGGTAAATTAGGTATCCATAATCCAAATATAAAACACATTATAGCACTTGGTTTGGATTATTGTCTTTTTGTTCTTGAAAAAGACAGTGTGTGACTGTTTTACTTGATTTTCCAATCCTTTGTGCGCAGGTAAAGGGAGGGAGGATTGCCTTTATCAAAGGAGATCCGTCTTCCTTGGATTTAGAGGTACATGATGGAAATCCATCCCAGACACTGCTTGCTTATATAAACGGAGATCATGAATATTTCCTCTTTGATCCTTATGGCAAAGAAACTCGTGAGCGGAGCATAATTAGGCCGGGTGACCATTCACTTGAAGAAACAGGTGTGATTGCTTCATCAATACTTGGTTTAAATAAATTCATACATGTTTTTCTAATTGTGGACATTAGTAATCTTTGTTATACATATAGAACAGGGTTAAGGTGTAAATTCGCCCCAAAAGTATCAAAAAAATCTCGTATTCTCCCCGAAAATATTCTAAGGTTTAATGTAGCATTAGAAGTACCAAAACATAGTACTTAAGCCTTTCCCAAATATTTTGACACTGTTGGGTATATTTGCACCTTAACCCTTTAGAATATAGCGAGTTAATCATCAGAGAATGACATGACACTAATTATAATATTTTTAAATGTATAATATTTATGCCTTTTATTTTTGCCTTTTTCCTCAATTTCAGGACGATATGGATATGCGTCTCTATACGGGAAGTTACCAGAGTATAACTTGAAACAGAACACTTCTTCATCGATTTCGTTTACTCCATCTGAGAAGCCTTGGGAGTCCCTATTAAACTATTCAACGCTTTCTATGCCTTCGCTCGAAAAAATATGTGCTGAGTTTTTGGAGACTCTTTTGGAGAAAAGGGTGACGCCGCCAGAATGAGTTTATCCGAAAATGTAAGTCTCATTAACAAGATATCTGTCATTTTTGGGTGATACCACATCCCCATTAACAGTAGAAGTTTCATAGGACATCATGATCTGAAGTCTCATGAAGCTACATGGTTCATGTGCAGCACTTGTGGTTTGTAAGCTTCATGAAGTTGGCTGAAATGTAGATAAAAAGAAAAGCAGAAGGGTAGCTTCATGCTTGAGCAGTTTTGAATGGCTAGATAGTTTATCTATAAATAGGACTGTTTTACAGTAATGAAGTTTAAATCTCACTCTTACCAAGATGTTTTGAGGTTAAGAAGATTATCTTATATTGCAGTTATTTGTGTCAGTTCATTTATATCATGTTACTCGCATTTAGGCTTCATTGTATTTGATAATCTTGTTCCTGCGTTAGCTCAAGTGTTCTGCCCATCCCATGGTAACTTAGTCACAATTTATTTGAAATAAAATGATTAAATAACTAATTATTCCTTAGAGTAAGAAAACTTTTTTGTCTAAGGAAAGGGTTAATGTTGAATACAAAAAATTTTATATTAGAATAAAATTTGGGAATCCACGACAATAATACTTTGATTTCTTACCTATACACTAATTTTTACAAATATATAAGCCAATTGTAAAATTTCGTTAAAAAAGACTGGGGAGTAGTGTGGTTCACTGTAGAGGAAATCGTAACAAAGTGGCAAAACCATTAAAAACAAGAATGATTATAATAATGAATAATAAATTTGTATTAGGGTGTGCTTGGATGGAGGGAAAATGGGAGAGGAAAGAAAATGGGAGAGGAAAATGGGGTGGGGGAAGTATTTTCCCTTGCTTGGATGGAGAGAAAATGGGAGAGGAAAGAAAAGAGGAGAGGAAAAGTGGATGGGTCACATGCCCCATTTTCCTCCCAAACTTTTCCTCCCAAAATGGGGGGATTATAAGATAGAGAAAAGTTGCACAACATTGTCCAATAATCATGTCCCACCTCACCTACCAATTTTCCTTCCTTTCTATTTTCCCTCATCCATACAAGCATGATGAGGGATAACATTTTCTCTCCTATTTTCTTTCCTCTCCATTTTCTCTCCTCCCATTTTCTCTCCTTTCTCATTTTCCCTCCATCCAAGCAGAACATTAATCATTATGGTCTTAGACCATTAATCATTATGGTCTTCTCACTTTAAAGTTGTAGCATATATGCATGAGTATGGATTAAGGTATATTAGAGGAATATAATACAAATTCTCCACGTGTACTCACTTTCATCTATATTATAAGCTATAAACTACCAATTTTCACAAACTACATAATAGTATTTGGATTATTAAGTTTGATAAAAATTGTCCACTTTTTCAACTTTAACTTCCATTAAATAATATAGCTTCACATTTTTAATTTAGAATCTTCACTAATGACAGTTGATATCTTATATTTGGGACAACAAAAATTTTAGTTGATAATAAGAACTAAAAGGTGTAGTATCGAAGATATATAACATGTTTTATCACTTAAAAAATGAGTACATATTACTATATCAAATATTATTAGTACTGAATAAAATCATCACATCATTCAATTAAATAACCTCCTATCAAACTTGAAGCTTACGTAGATTATTTTTATTAAATGAGCAAGCACTAACCGCTTGAGGTTACAAGTGAGATCAAACCTACAACCTCCTACCAAAAAGGGAGATATCATACTATTGAGTTATAAGACCTTGTCGCTTATATGGATTTCTAATAGATTGGTTATAATTTTAAACTCACTCTCTTATGAACAAAGTGTTGTCTCAATCAAAGGAACTTTGATAATTTAAATATGAGATAGTATTAAGTATGTCTTTGGGTAAATCTAGAGGTCACTCTATCATTGTTTAAATATGAGATATTAAACATGATTCAAACACTTATAATAAAGCATACGATTGGCGAAAACATTTATAGTGTAATGGCCGATGCTATTGATTAGATACAGATGATATAATACGTAGTATAATAGAAATTAACCCTTATACACGTTTTTTTTTTAATTTCAAGAATTTCAAGATTTTCAAGAATTTTCAAGGCCAATAGGCTTTGATTATCACAAGATTTTTCAAGAACTAGTTTGGGATGGAGGTTAGAAAGAGCGAAGGAGGGAGTGATGGTGAGCTATCAGAGCAATTGGGAGAGAGAAAACAGGAGGGGATACCTAAAAGAGGTTTAAATGTCTCTTTTAAGGATAAGTTGCTGTAAGTGGAGAACTCAAGTTTCTCAGTTGATTCTCGTGGTTGTGGTGTGTTTGAGGATGCATGGCGTGAATATCTAGATAACTTGAAAGGTTTCTTTGACGGGGAATCCTTAGATGTGGAAAATTCTGGTGGAAGGAGTGAAGAAGAAGAGGATTCTTTGTCTCCTTTGACATTTTCTAGGGAGCAATATGAAAGATGGTGTGCTCCTTGGCGAAAATCTTTGATTGTTAGATTGTTGGGGAAATCTATGTCTTTGTGGAATATGCAATCTAGACTTCTTAGGCTTTGGAAGACGAAGGAGAAATTCACGGTGCGAGATATTGGGAACGATTGCTTTGTGGTTTCTTTCTTGTGTGAAGAAGACATGGAATATGTGTATATGAAGGGGCCTTGGATGTTGGCCGATCACTATTTGGTGGTACAGAGATGACAACCAAATTTTGATCCTTTAGATGAGAATTATCATCGCAAGATAGCAGCATGGATTCGTATTCCTGTCCTTCCTTTAGAATTTTTTAATGCAGAGAGCATCCATATGATTGGAAATCTAGTGGGTAAAACTTTGAAGGTGGATTCTAGAACTTATCTTACTAAAAGAGGTAAGTTTGCTAGAATTTGCATTGAATTGGATTTAGATAAGAAGCTTTGGCCAGCGATTCGTATTTTCGGGAAAGAACTTATAGTGGAATATGAAGGGTTGCATAAAATTTGCTTTTGTTGTGGTAAATATGGTCATTGTTGGGAGGTTTGTCCGAAGAAAGATTTGAGCATGACCTCTCGTGTCTTTGATAATAATGATGAGGTTAAACTTTCATCGCTTATGGAGGTAGTGAAGAATGAAAGTATAAAGGGGTTAGGAGGTCATTTGAATGAGGTGGAGAATCATTCGGAGCGTGTGTATGTGGAGGCAGGCGAAGGGGAGACTCACCAGTTGCAGAGGTTAGGGGAATGGAACTTAGTTAGAAAGTCAACGAAAAAGAGGAGGAATGTTCAGCCGAAAGATACGAAGAAGAAGAGATCTGCGTCGATTGTTATGGATAGAGCGAAGATCATGGGTTCAGTTAGAAATTGGAGAACTAATGATGGGGAGAATATTCCTATTTCTCAGCGAAGGAATAATTTGAAATCTGATGGCAATAGTGGGCGTTTAAGGGAGTCAGTTATTGATTTACAAATGTTTGACTCTTCAACCACCAATCCCGTTAAAAATGCTCAAGGATTAAATGATAAAAAAGAGTGGGTCCCAAGATCATATAGTGAAAGAAAGGAGGAATGGAGGCATGTGTATAAGAGAAAATTATGTTATTTGTCTTGTAAGAAGTTAAATTCAACATCTAATTCAGTGGTCACTAATGATATGAATGAGACCAAGAATGCTTTTGGAGTTTTAATGGATTTGGAGGAGGAATCGAATAATGAGGGAGAAAGATTCATATTATTATCTCGTAATGAGAGTTTGTTGCCTTCATCTTCTAATGTTGATAATATTCTACATGCTCAGGTGAGTGGTTCTTTAGAAAATGTTAATGGTGGTTGTGAGAACCACAATCTCAATTCAATGATTCCCCAATGAATGTTATTTTCTGGAATTGTAGAGGGGTGGGAGCAAGATCTTTCCCAGGATTAATAAGAGAATTACAGTATAAGTATAAAGTAGACATTGTTTTATTGTTTGAGACTCGTTGTGGAGGTATGAAAGCAAAGAAGATAATCTCTAAGATGGGATTTAATGGCTCATATGTTGTTGACCCTCAAGGGTTTAGTGGAGGTCTGTGGGTGTTATGGCGTGATGAGAGTTGGGCTGTTAGTATAATTGGTTCATCTGAGCAATGTGTTCATTTGAGTTTTGATCATAATGGGGAGAAATGCTTAGTTTCTGCGGTGTACGTAAGCCCTTATTATGTGAAAAGAAGGAGTTTATGGAGAGAGTTGGAGGAGTTTGGTAATGAGGTGAAAGGTCCGTGGTGTATAGGAGGAGATTTTAATGCTATTTTATTTGAGAATGAACAACGGTCTACTAGGAAGAAGTATTCTTTGGTGGATAAGGATTTTTCTAATTGGTATGGGGAGTCCGGTCTATCTCATATTCATACTATGGGGTCTTTTTTTACTTGGAGTAGAGAGGGTTGTGAGAGCAGACTGGATCGTATTCTAGCAAATGATATGTTTATGGATAGATTCACTGAAGCTAAAACAACAATTTTGTATAGTTTCAAGTCGGATCATAAGGCTTTGTTATTGACGATGGATGTGTCTCATTGTTCGGTTGCTTTTAAACGACCTTTTAGGTTTGTGGCTTCATGGTTGTTACATAATGATTTTAATGAATTTATGAAGCGGGTATGGGATAAGAATTTGTCATGGTCCCAAAATGTGAATGTTTTTACCCAGCAAGTGGAGGTGTGGAAGACGGAGGTATATGGTCATGTGGGAAGAAGAAAGAAACAAATTCTTGCTAGGCTTGATGGTATTAGTAGAAGTTTAAAGAATCAAGGTTCTTGGTCTTCTCTCTCAGCTTCAGAAAGAACTATGGCAAGAACTAGAGACACTAATTTTGCAGGAAGATATTATGTGGGCTCAAAAGGCAAGGTGTGAGTGGTTTTATTTAGGGGATAAAAATTCGAAATATTTTCATCGAAGGGCGAATGCAAGGAGGAGGATAAATCGTATTGAAGCTCTCAAGGGTGAAGATGAAGAGTGGATATTTGATGTGGATCAGATAAAGAATGTAGCTGTGAATTTTTATCATATGCTTTTTTCTGAAGATCGTGCGCATAGGGATGTGTTGAA
The DNA here is from genome assembly GCA_029929735.1 of Mimosa pudica. Lineage (NCBI taxonomy): Eukaryota > Viridiplantae > Streptophyta > Magnoliopsida > Fabales > Fabaceae > Mimosa > Mimosa pudica. The sequence goes on along the minus strand of JAKELP010000015.1, from coordinate 8,163,438 downwards.
TGTTGATGTATCTTTTCTTACACTTACGGAGGGTGTTATTAGTAATATGAATATTGATGTGAAAGAGGTGGAAGTTGAGATTGCTTTGAAGAGTATGGGCCCTCTTAAAGCTCCAGGTCCTGATGGTTTTAATCTTTTATTCTTTCAAGCTCAATGGAAACAGGTTAGTGGAAATGTTATTGATTTTGTGCGAAAGGTGTTTGAGAATCCTTTTTTGATTAGGGAGGTTAATCAGACGTTTCTTGTGCTTATTCCTAAAGTCCCAAACCCAGAATTTATAAGAGATTTCCGTCCAATTAGCCTTTGTAATGTGATTTATAAATTGATAACGAAAATCATAGTTAATCGGATTAAGCCTGTTATGTCGACTATTATTTCCCCTAATCAGTGTAGTTTTGTTCCGGGACGTTTGAGCTCCGACAATATTATTGTTGCTCAAGAGGTGATCCATACCATGAAAACTATGAAGGGAAAGAAAGGTTTTATGGCTGTAAAAATTGATTTGGAGAAGGCGTATGGTAGAATTAATTGGGAATTCACTATTAATTGTTTAAGGGAGGTGGGAATTCCGGAGAGCTTGATCTTCTTGATTCAGGAGTGTATATCTTCTCCCTCTATGCAACTATTGTGGAATGGTAGTAAGTCAAATGTTTTTAATCCTTCCCGAGGTATTAGACAAGGTGATCCTTTGTCTCCGTTTTTATTTGTGATTTGTATGGAGAAGTTGACTCATTTGATTCAGTCAAATATTTCATCTGGAAACTGGAGACCAATTCGTCTTAATAAAGGGGGACCACCATTATCTCATTTGTTTTTTGCTGATGATTTGATTATTTTTGCTGAAGCTCGTTTAGACCAGGTACAAGTGATTAAAGATTGTTTTAATGCGTTTTGTGATGTTTCGGGTCAAAAGATAAATGAAGGAAAGACAAGAGTTTTCTTTTCTCGCAATATTAATCATAATATTAAGTCTCAACTAAGTCATAGTTTGGGATTTAATATGTCTGCTGATTTGGGTAGATATCTTGGGGTTCCTCTTCATCATGAGAGGGTTTCTAAGTCAATGTATCAATTTACGGTGGATAAGGTAAAACAAAGATTGGCTAGCTGGAAGTGTCATTCTTTGTCTCTGGCAGGGAAGAATACTCTTATTAATTCAGTGACTTTGTCTATTCCTAATCATGTGATGCAAACTTCTATTATTCCTGTTGCTTGTTGCGATGAGATTGAGAGAATGCCCGGAATTTTTATGGGGTTCAACAAGTGATAAGAAGAAAGCTCATTTGGTGGCGTGGGACAAAATTTGTTATCCTAAAGTGTGTGGTGGATTGGGTCTTCGTCATGCTTCTCTTCAGAATAAAGCTTTTATGATGAAAGTGGGATGGGGGTTGGTGAATAACAAGGATGCATTGTGGGCCCGAGTAATTAGAAGTAAATATAATTGTGGTCAAATCTAAGATTTGATCCCTATTATACGAGCAAAGAAGCCGGGGTCAAGAGTGTGGAGTGGAATTAAAGCTGTTTGGGAGAATGTTAAGAATGAGATTGAGGTTGTTCACAGGAATGAGGAGTATAAAGGTAGATGGAAGCTTGAGAGGAGTGAGATGTTCTCTGTCAGATCAGCATATACGAAAGTTGTTGATTTTAATGCTCAGGAGGATCAATGTTGGAGGAACATTTGGAGGCTCAATGTCCCTCAGAGATGTAAAATGCAGATGTGGTTTTTTATGCATGATAGACTTCCTACTAATGAGAGGTTGCTTGAATGGAGAATTCATCCAAATGGTTCTTGCGCGTCGTGTCATTCGCAGTTGGAATCAACGGTACATGTGATAAGAGAATGTGGTAATGCTAAAGAGGTTTGGCTTAACTTGGGAATCTCTTTTGCAAATAACGAATTTTGGGAAAGTAATTTACATGATTGGTTAAGGAAGAATGTGAAGATGCGTAGAGGGTATGAGATGGATAACTGGAATGAAGTTTTTTGTGTGTCTTACTGGTTGATTTGGAGAAGAAGGAATGAAGTGACCCATAATAATGAATGTTCAAGTGTGTACGAAGCCATAGCAGAGATCAAAGCCATTATTAGATGTATGCATAGGGCGAAATCTGTCTTGCCCAATTTAAGGATGTAGGTTAATTTTTTGTTTGTATTTTCCTTCCTTTTTATCAAAAAAAAAACCCTTATACACGTTTTATTATTAATGCATTGCTCACAAAACAAATAGTACCATTTTAAAAAGGACAAAGCCTCTTCACTTTATATAAAAAATTCATATATGCAATTTTTTTAAAATTATTAAATCTAGCCTCAAGGTTATCTTTGCCGTCCAAAAAGTCAACAATAAATGGATGGATGCCACTTATTCACGATTTTTTTGTTCATTAAATAAATAACATATGGAAATGAAATTAATAAATACAAGTACCAAACCTGGACCACTGTTTCATTTAATAAATACGATGTTTATTTTCATATGGTCACACAGACTGAAATATATGGGTCCATTTTATTTATTTACGATGTTCCACTTCCAACTATGTCTTTTTTTATCGATTGTGCGCTCAAAAGCTTTTGAGCTGTCCTTTTTTTTACTGGATTTTGAGCTGTCTTTATTATTTGAAAAAAGAATGCAGGATATATATTGCGGATATATTTACAATAATGAACAATTAAATTAGAAATACCAATGAAGGATCAATATATATAATTATCATCTCTATGTACATCTTATCATACCTAAACAAGATTTTCATCTAAATTACTTGTAATAGAATTAACCAGGTAGAGACGTTGAAGAAAAACTATCATATTCATATTCTAAATCCTCAAAACCCCATACCACATCCTCTTCTTTCTCTTCCTCATCTCCTGGCATTTTCCATTTATCTTTATCCATTTCTCCCTCCTCCATTATCTTCAACACCTGCCATTTCACAAATGCACAATATTTTTGAAAAAAAAAATCAAAATTTATAACCCACAACTTGAATATAAAATATATTAAATTAATTCATATATATTAACAAGATTAGATATATTATTCAGCTATAACTAATGTAGCATGATCTTAATCTCCAAAATAAAAAATATTAAAGATAATCATCAACCTCTTAACTAACTCTACGATTAGAACTATAGGTGTATCATCATAAACTAAAAAGCTGTATCCTGCAAAAACACAGTAGGTGTGAATCCAAGAAGGTAAGAGTATAATTTGAACCATACAAGTTTTTTAATACCTTTTAAGTTGAACTACTCCCTACGGTCATGTAATATAAAGCCCAAAATTTGAATTTTTATATAAAATATTAAATCAATCTTACATTCTCTCTTCATTTAATGTATTTGTTCTCACGATACCCCTAACTTTCTTTCATATTTATTAATACTCGTGTATTTCTCTCACTTCCTAGTATCACGATAAATATAAGTAATAATGAAAAAAAATATTCTAGACATCAAACCAACTTTTACATGTTTTCTTTAGAAGTGTATTTTGGCGACTGAGCTCTTATATTACGAACACTTTTAAACAAGTTTATTGTCAAAAAATGATATTGATATCTGATAAAAAAATGATATTGATAAAACCAATTTATGTATTTAATATCTCATCCTTTCATGAAATATGCATTCCACAACCTTCATTGCTGAACATGTGAAACTTTTTTAAAATTATTGTCTAGATGGTACACGATGCCTTAAAAATAAAAATGCCCGTTGTTATAAGAAATTAGTTACTAATAAAGTTATCCAATCATTACGGGCATTGTGTCAATCATTGCTTTTTATGGTTCACGACAAGAACATGATTCCCCATAGGCCAAAGCTCCACGAATGATTAATTATAAGTAATGCGCCTCTTAGTTGGATAAAGGTAGAAATCAGTATCAACCTATTTCAACGGCGCCATTTTATCTCCCACTGTATAAAAATTTCCCCTCGTTGCCCCAGCAAGTTTAGTAATCTCTTCCAATTAATTATAAACATGTGTGCTAGTTGTTTTTCCAAAATATTACCCCCCCCCCACCCCAAATTTATGGATACATAAACCTAGTTTTTCTAAGTAAGATATATCAATGCATGTACTTTTTTGGGAAAAAAGTAGTACATATAGCCTATATCATATAGGAGTAGGACAACAAATTGAGATGTTATGTTAAGATCCAGACAATCTTATTAAATTAAATATTTCAAATATTTATAACGGAGTTTAGCTCCCATATTATTTACAGTACAATGTCATGTAAGCTATGAGAAGTTGGCCGCATGCATTATTTATAGTTTATAGTTGATGAATAATGGAGTTTGTTAAAACTCTTATTGTAATATTATATATAGAGATATTCCTACATTAATGATCTTCTGAATTGGTTTAGTGCTCTAGTGAAATAATTTTTCTGAATGACCCACTCACTAATAGATAGATCATCCTTCTCATCATAGTTAAAACTTAAAATTTTAATAGGATTAGGTGGCACAAAACATCAATCATTTGAAATACATGCATGCCATTATAGGTTTGCTAAATTGATTGTTGAAGATAATATTTCTCACTTCTGAAAATTTGACAAGTTTATGAAAGAAGTATTGAAGAAGACTTGAAATGAAAGTATGAAAACTTTGGAAAAAGCAGTTTTCTGAAGCTAAATAAATGTAAGAAAACTTGGAAGTAATGGTTTAATATAATTTTGACCAATAAACTATTTTAAAAGTATAAAAATAAATTGACCAGTAAACAATAAAAAATCTCATTCTAGCCAATGAATAAATAAAATGATTCATTTTAGTCGATGGACTACTGGAAGCAAATATTTGGAAGAAGGAATGGTCTAAGGTCACAGGAGTACAAGGTAGAGGCATATAGGTACCTGAGGCATGGTGGGTCTATGGGCTGAAGATGGTCTGATACAGAGAGAAGCTGCAAAAGCAAGCTTTGTTAACTCTGAAATGTCATAGGCACCTTCAAGCCTTGGATCTATCACTTTCTCTAGCTCTCCTCTCTTCAATATTGGCCTAGCCTGTGTTTTTATTTCAACAATCATTACTTACCATTAAACTCATCATCAAACATGGATTAAAATTTTGTACTACATAGTCCCTCTAGTTCTATTCATAAATTAATTTCAGCATGTTTAACAAAAACAAGAAAAAAGTTGACAATTTTTTAATTTCACCCAAATTTTATATGCACTATAATGAAAACAAAATTTATCCATGACAAATGGTCGAAGTTGCCTCTTATAAGATCATAAGATTATGACTAATTACATACCCAATTATGTAAACTCTGGTTTGATCCATGCACAGGTTTCTTCCCAGAGATTAGTTCTAAAAGAAACACCCCAAATGCAAATACATCAGTTTTCTCATCCACAATTCCATGCAAATAATACTCAGGAGCCAAGTGCCTGCAAAACATAGAATACTTTTATATATTCATAATGATATCTGAGAAAGACTAAGAAGCATAATATCACAGATGCAGAAGTATGACATTTGTAAACATTATGTGTAAATCTCTTTTGGGTGTGTGTAATTTGAAGACTTCTCTTTCTCACACGTGCACAAAGAGTCATTTTGAAATATTACCCAAATGTGCCTTCAATTGGGGCAATGGAATGATGAGTCCACTGAGAAGGAAGCCATTTGGCTAGTCCAAAATCAGATATCTGCCACAACCAATAAACAGAAAACTTTCATGAAGAAGAAAAACCATACAAATAAAAAAGCATTTTTTTTAAATATAAATTCAACCAAAATGGAAAACTAAAATGAGAAGAAGAACCTGTGGCTCAAAATCTGAAGTCAAAAGAACATTGGATGCCTTAATGTCTCTATGGATTATCCTTCTTTGGCAACCTTTGTGTAAGTAATGGAGACCACGTGCAGTCCCAAGAGCAATCTTATGCCTTATTTTCCATTCCATTACAGGCTTATTCTCATCTGATATACAGAAGTACATCCATTATCCATTAATAAGAAAATATAAGCAAGAAATAAAACAAAAGAGATTATTAGCCGTTGTGGATGTTGTTGATTTATTAAATGTACCATGAAGAAGAGAAGCAACGGATCCTCTAGAGGAAAATTCAAAGACAAGGTAAAGACCATTGTCAATACAGCAACCAAGAAGAGGTAAAACATTTGAATGACAAACATGACCAATTGTTCCAATTTCTATAAGAAATTCCTTCTCTTTCCTCTCATCATTACAACTTTTTGTCAGCCTCTTCACTGCTATTTCCTCTTCATCTTCTAATTTACCCTTATAAACTTCTGAATACCCTCCTTTTCCAACCAAATTCTCTGCACACAAAAATATATTTTTCAACTCAAAAAATTAATATAAAATAGATATTTTTTTACAAAAAGTTATTTACTTACCATAGGAGAAGCCATTAGTAGCATCAAAGAGTTGTTGATATGAGTAGCATTTCCAAGAGGGTCTTTCAGGAGTTTCTTTGTCTTCATGGCTCAAAACTTTATCCTCTAAACTGCGTCTTTTGAAGGAGAAGAGACGCTTCAAGCTGTTGCTCCTAATATACTTCATTGAAATATATATATGAAACAGTGTGCTTGTGCTGTTTCATGCAGAGCCACTTTGAGATTTTTTTAGAGAAGTGTCTTGCTACTTTTTCTTCTCAATCTCACAGAGACAAACACAAAGATAGAGAGAGAAGAGAGTCAAAGGATGTTTGTAAATTGTAGTGTTGTGAATAGAAGGAATAGTGTGAAGAAGAGGTATGAGTAATTGGTGTTGGTGCAGAAATGAACAGTTGATGGAGCTTAAATTGTTGGTCTCTGTGTATACTACAGCCTTGAAATGGCACAACCTACCCCATCTTCCTCTTACAAATAATGTTTACTAGATGGAAAAAGAAACAAAATTTGGTACTCTCACATTCTTAAATGGATGTTTTTTCTTTTGAAAAAAAAAATAGTGTATCATTAGCTAGAGTTGTTGGGTAACTATTGATTGAGAATTATTGAATTTTATCTTCAAGCTCATCTAAGTGAGCAAACATTGTTCAACTGTAACAGATTGATTGAGCAGTAGGTTGGTTCAGGAGTTGTAACATTAAATATTAAGTTGTAATAGGTAACCCCTCGTCCTGATTCCTGAAGGCATGAACTTATTTAATTTTATTATATTAAAGATGTTGATTAAGTTAATTAATATGTTGTATTTCTTTTCAAAACACCTAATTCATTTTGTTTACTTCATTCCCTCACTCTAGTCTCTTGATCATTTTTGATGGAACATCAGTTGAAGTAATTTAGTGAGTTGACTCTTTTATCTAAAAAAACCTAGAAAACTGAAATTTAAATTTTTAATTTACCAACATATAATTGATCTAGTGATGTAAAGCCCCATTAGATCTCTTGAGGTCTTGAGTTCGAATACTTGAAGAGGTAAAACACTTGTGTTCGAAGGAGAAGCCGCTAATCCCAAATTTAAGTAATCAATTGCTCAAATACCTGTAAATATGTAATATTCCCTTTGTTGCTAAATATAAGATCACTTTTGAAATTCAATTTGTTTCTAATTATAAGATCACTTTTTATTTTTTCCCAAATTAACCCTATCATGCTTATATAAAATAACAAGTAAGAGTGGGAGAGTATGGATAAAAGTATATAGTTGGGATAAATTGTAATACCATGTGTAAATAACTAACTTAACTTACTTCATTTATCTACTCAAATTAGAGAAAGTGATCTTATATTTAGGAACAGAGAGCGTATTATATAAGGAGCTGGTTACAAGAAAGATTTTAACTAATCTCTCATACCATTTAACTTATCTCCCGTCTTAAAAAATTTTGTTACTGTTCTTAGCTTCTTCATTTCTTTAAATTCAATTACCCATATCACTCCCGCCCCTCATGCCAAACAACCCACAAATATCGTTAGCAATGTAAAGTGTAAACACCTTAAGAATAGATGATATATAAATTTCTTTTGAAGTTAATGTTTTATATTGAAAGCATACGTTAAATTTGATGATCGCTGGAACTCATTGTCACTACCAAAAACCTTTAGAGGTACCATTTTATGCTATTAGCAGCTATTTTTGTCGCCACCAATGGTGGAATTTTTTGCAGTACAAGCTAGCATTAACATATTAAGTTAATACTTAAGAGACCATACTTGAGATTCTTCTTTTAATAAAAGCATTGCCTAACCTAAGAATATAATGAAATAAAAAGAAAAAAAGAAAATATTCTATACATGGAGAATAATTCTTCTAGTTCTATTTTATTCATTTTTTTGAAAAAGAGTTTCAAATAATTGTTGTCATAAAAATATACGATAGGTCATAAAATTATTGTTGGACTAAGTTAGGCTTGACTTGAAATTAGTTCCGTTGAAGTATCTCCTGAAGCTAACAGTTTCCACGTGCTAGATTCCAGAATTAGGTCTGACTCAACTCACATTTGACAAACTCATGCTTGGAAAAGTTTATATTAGAGCTCAAATATTGAATTTGAGTTTCTCCAATCTTGACCTTTGAACTCACGCTTAAGTATCTCATGGACTAAGTTAAGCTGTAGAGTGACTTAAATGTAAACCCCTCTAATATACACTCCTATTTAAGATGCTATTTTCTTTCACCCCAACCATTAAATTTGACCTTTAAACTTTTGTTTTAACAAGACCATGCTATTTAGTCCAAGAAATATTTAAATTCATCAAATAATGCATTAACTGTTATAGTGGCATTTGAATGGGAAAAAAGCCAATATGTCATAAGCCTATTACTTTTTTACTCTCAACATTTTTCATAGAGTATCCTCACACGCATGCGTGTTAGGTATGACTAATTCTTCGCTGCCCTAAAGTCACATATAGGGGGTATACAACTATGACACCTATAAATTTGATCTATTCACAGAGGTTAGGAATCAAAACTCAACCTATTATTTAAGGGACGAGAGTACTTACCACTCACGTCAACCCGCTATAGGTTGGTGCCATCATTTTTCTTATCATACAAACATCAAAAGAAAGTTAGAGATTTTGTATGATAGGAAGATCAATAAGTGAATTATTTTCAATGCAATAATTAGGTGAATACTAGACATTGAATTTAAATGCAAACATATTTTTTTTTATATTTATCAAACATTTTTTGTTTACACTTAATTATTGATTTATTGATGTTCCCTCGACAATTTTCAAATACAGAAGAGATGGAGGAAATTAAGAAAAATGATAGGCATTATAGAAAAAGAACATGTCACATTAATAACTTAACTAATTTCATATCAATTGTAATTAAAAATATATTATTTGAATATTGTAAAATATTTTAAATAAAATTAATGGTTTCGACTAGAATTATCTTTTGATAATATATAGGGAACCTGTGTAATCAAACCAAAAACAGAAATTGCCAACAAAAACAGAAGAATGACAACGATAATGTTTCGCTCTGAAATTTGAACAGACTCTATTAATTTATATTGAATGAATTATGCTGAGTGATGAGGAAATAGTATCTTGCCCTGTATAAAGTGATTGAGGCAATCATGTCAATAGCAACGACAACTACAAAGATACATAAATTATAACAGGAAGTATCAGTTCCAGTGCACATGGACCTTTCAAGAACATAAACCTAACTTCTTTATGAAGTGGTTAGACAATAAAGAGTACAGGAATCCAAAATAAAAATAGAGCGTTCCATTGCTCACAATTGTTTTAAATTAAACTTCCTCCATTTTTTTTAAAAAAAAAGCATGAAATCAACCACTAACAGAACAACCCAAAATTCTGATTCCCTCAAATAAGTTTTTTTTTTGTTTTTAATGAGCTATTAGAGCTCTCAGCATTAAACTGAATATAAGACTCTCTGATTACTCGCTAAATTTTCTTAAAAAAGAATTATAAATTTATGTATCATCCTGAAAAAAGATTTTGTTAAGAACTGCAGTTGTGAGTCGGTGATTCCGTGTCCTATAAAAAATCATCAAATTAAAGTTAATTTTGTTCATAGTTCAGATAACATAAATTAATTTATTGTATATAGATAATTCTTTAAATTTCAGTCCAATTATAGTTTTATAGATCATCAAATAGTACTCTTTCTAAAACTATTTGGTATCTAGTTTTATTTTTTCAAATTCAAATATTATCAAGTTTCAAATAAAACTACTTATGTTAATGTAAATTGAAATTTGGAAAAATTAATTACAATGAAGTATTTCAAAATAAATTATTTATGATATAACAATTTAGTTTTGAATCATGATGAGTTGGGGAAAGAAGATGGTTTTGGTATATGTTATTTGTCAAGCTTATCCTTTCAAGATTACGTTATCACTACCAAAACCTTTGTCTTAACTCGGTTCAACAAGTAGACAACATGATGATTATATACTTGAGGGACAAATGGAGGTTTCAAGGCCAGAAGTTGTTTGAAATATTGATATAATTTGGGTTAAAGATCAAATTTGCCCCGGAAGTTTTAGTTAAGGATCAAATTTGCCCCGGAAGTTTTTTTGGGATCATATTTGCCTCTGAAGTTTACAAAATGGATCAATTTTGCCCTTCCATCCTACATGTATTGCCACCTCATCAGTCTCATGCCATCTCATCATCTTCTCCTTCCCTAAAATCCTCCACGTCCTCTCTCTCCACTGCCCCTCTCTCCCTCCACCTCCGCCCCTCCCCCTCCTCCCAGGAGCCCCTCCTCAACCAAAGTACAGTTCCAACTTCCAACCTTAGGATAAATTATTTCCAAAATAAAGCACTCAAATATTTTATTTGCTAAAATAGAAAATCATAGGAGCCTTCTTTCAAGTACTTGGCATAATTACTGAGAAGTAGGGAATTGCCAGAACTAGCTTCAAACATAGTCCAATAATAAATATCAACAATATTGTTGAGAGTGTAGGATAGATTTTCCATGTATAGGGTAGTGTAAGAATTGTTTATTTTATATAATGTAATATTTTTAGTATTATTTGATGTATAGGAATTGTGAGCTGGGCCCTATATTATGGGCTTGGTTCGTGGGCTTAGTTCCCCTTTGCTGTATGTTAGTATATATAAGGACATTATGTCCTTGTTATAATGTAACAATTCATTATCTTTTATCTCTTTAAGCAATAAAGAAGTTCTTTGTGTTTTTCTCATACTCTCTCCAATATTTTCATCATGGTATCAGAGCAGAGATTCATGGGAAGATTTATGAATTGTTAATTATTTTTCTTTTGTTGATTTCCGATATATTTTTTTTTCTCACTAAAGCAATTCAGGTGTGTTTTTGTTTTTTTGGGCTTTTGAGTATCACCTGAAAATCAAGAATTCAGGTTATTTTTTTCAAAAACGCATCCCAAGCCCAATTTCATTTTCAAGAACAAGTGATTCTGCGCTCTCCACAAGGGATACGAGGCTGCGCTTCATTTTGTTTCAGAAACCCAAACTTCTTGAATCATTTTTTTTCGTTCTATTCGAGTTCTTGTTTTTTTTCTTTCATATATTGATCTGAGTTCATCATCTCATTCTTCGAATTCAATCATGACGAAGACATCTCATGAACATACCAAAGAATCTGAACATTCCAAGATTGAATCACTTCCATTTTCGAACCCCTTATATCTTCATCCATCAGATACCCAAGGTAATACAATTATTCAACAAGTTCTTACAGGAACTGAGAATTACACCGTCTGGTCAAAAGCTATGAAGATTTCTCTGAAAGGAAAATAGAAGTTAGGCTTTGTTGAAGGTACTTGCCGAAAGGAGGACCAAGAAGACTACCTTCAAGATCAGTGGGAAAGATACAACGCCGTTGTGTTATCATGGATACTAAATTCTCTCTCTAAGGATTTAGCTAATGGAATGGTATACTTCCAAGATTCATACCTACTTTGGGAAGAACTTCGAGAGCGGTTTGACAAGATAAGTGGTTCTAGACTTTTTAGCCTCCATCGTGAAATTACCTTGCTATCTCAGGGGTCACTTTCTGTAGCATCCTACTACACTCGCTTGAAAGATCTTTGGGAGGAGCAGTCATCATTATTGACTGTTCCTTGTTATTCTTGTGTATCCACTCAAAGTTATGCAAAGGCTATTCAACAACAAAAGCTTCTCCAATTTCTTATGGGCCTCAATAATCGACACTATCATGCACGAAGCCAAATTCTTTTAATGGATCCATTACCATCTGTGAACCATGCATATAGCATGATTTATGAAGATGAAGCCCAAAAGATTGTTGCACAAGGAGGTTCTGTGAATGATCCTACTCAAGGTTTGGCTATGATTACTACTGGTAGAGGACGAGGCCGAGCAGGAAGAGGACGTGGCCGAGGAGGTTCAATTCTTGAATGTGACTATTGTCACAAGAAAGGCCATACTAGAGAATTCTGTTATCAATTGGTTGGGTATCCTTCTGAATCTAAGAGTAACAAAAAGGAACAGGAAGTAAAGGCACTACCTGTAGATATTGAGTTTGCAAATGAGGGTCAAATCATTACTCACAAGGCTGGAGTTGTATCACCAAGTTTTACTTAGGAACAATATGAAACGATCCTTGAACTGATACGTCAGAAGGAGGAAGGTTCAGTTCTTGCATTGGCTGGTACAGGTTTGAATTCCTCTAATACTATAAGAAACTCACATATATTTTGGCTTTTTTATTCTGGCGCTACAGCGCATATGGTTGGAGATCTGTCGTTATTACAATCTTATAGTAAATATTCAGGTCCTGTGAAAAACATTAAGATACCAGATGGTACTTTATTACCTGTTACTAATCAGGGTATTGCTAAAATATCTGAGAAATTAGTACTTAGAAATGTATTATATGCTCCTAATTTAAAATTCAATTTAGTATCTGTTTCCAAGCTTACCAGCGATTCGCATTGTTTTGCTACTTTTTATCGCGATCACTGTATTTTGCAGGACTTTCAGAGTCAGAGGATGATGGCGACTGGTAGAATGATACATGGGCTTTACCTATTAAGTGTAGATGATGGTTTAGCTTAATGTATATCTGTTTCTAATTCTGTGTTTGGTTGTAAAGACATCAAAGCAATTTTATTGCATAATCGCATAGGACATGCTCCAATGTCAATTCTTAAACGTTTGCATTTTGTGACTAATAAAATTGATGATTTTGATGGTAAATGTGATGTATGTTTTCAATCTAAACAAACTAAATTACCTTTTCCTACTAGTACTATTAAGAGTGTTAGACCTTTCGAATTGCTACATTTAGATGTGTGGGGGCCTTATCAAAGGGCAACCCATGCAGGTTTTCAATATTTTCTTACCATTGTCGATGACTTTTCAAGAGCTACATGGTTATTTTTAATGCGTCATAAATCAGAAACAACTTCTCATATAAAATATTATTTAGCACATGTAGGCACTCAATTTTCAGTTTCTATTAAAAAAATACGTAGTGACAATGGAATTGAGTTTGTCAACAATGAGCTTAGATCTTATTTGGCAGAAAAAGGAATCATTCATGAAACAACTTGTCCATATACTCCTGAGCAAAATGGAGTAGTGGAAAGAAGACATCGTACAATCTTGCAAATAGCTAGGAGTCTTTTGTTACATTCTGGACTTCCAGTTTTGTATTGGGGAGAGTGTGTTAAATTTGCTGTTCATTTAATAAATCGTACTCCTAGTAAGATTCTGCATTTTAAGACACCTTATGAGATAGTACATAAAGTTTTACCATCATATGATCATTTGCGAGTTTTTGGTTGCTTGGCTTTCGCTACTGACATTAATGTTAAAGATAAATTTGCATCGCGATCTATTCCTTGTGTTTTCTTAGGATATCCAGATCATCAAAAAGGGTTTATCTTACTTAATCTCAATAACAATAATATATTTGTGTCTCGACATGTTAATTTTGTTGAAGATAGGTTTCCTTTCAAGGATAGTAAAGCAACTGATCAAGGGGGAGTAAGACAGAAAATATCTGATATTTTTTGGCATGATTCAGAAAATGTTGATTTTTCATTTCAACGTGCTTTAGACTCTGTACCTATGCCTGCATTGAATGAACAGAACATACAGTTTGAGTCTCCAGCAACACAAGAAAATGTATCTAATACAACCGGAGATACTCAACGTACAGCGAGCAAACCACAAAGAGAGCGAAGACCTCCCATATGGGCGACATATTACATATGTAATCTTACAGCTAATAAATCAGGTTTGAGTAAGATTGATCATTTGGGTATAGGTAGATGCAAATATCCCATTCAGGATTATTTATCTTATGATAATGTTTCTTCTTCACATTTATATTTTCTCAGTGCAATTGATTCTGTTGTTGAGCCTCATTCCTATAAAGAAGCTGTTAAGCACAAATATTGGGTAGAGGCAATGAAAAATGAAATAGAAGCACTAGAAAACAATCATACATGGGATCTTGTTTCTTTACCGAAAAATAAAAGGCCATAGGATGTAAGTGGGTTTACAAAATTAAATTTAGACCCAATGGTGAAGTAGAAAAATACAAGGCTAGATTAGTAGCTAAAGGTTATAGTCAAACCCAAGGTATAGATTATCATGAAACTTTTTCTCCAGTGGTTAAGATGACTACAGTTAGGATAGTTCTTAAGTTGGCTTCTCTTTATAATTGGAATCTTTTTCAAATGGATGTTAGTAATGCTTTTCTACAGGGAGACTTAGATGAGGAGATATACATGCATATACCTGAAGGTTTTGAGAATAAACATAATAATATGGTTTGTAAATCAAAGAAATCGTTATATGGCTTGAAACAAGCCTCGAGACAATGGAATGTAAAACTGACGCAGGTTTTGATTGGTGGTGGTTTTAAACAAAGTATGCATGATTATTCATTATTTACAAAAAGAGTAAACAATGAATCTATTATAGTGTTGATATATGTGGATGATTTATTGATTACAGGTGATTCACATCAAGGAATTAAGGATGTGAAAACATTATTGAATAAACATTTTAAAATCAAGGATCTTGGAAAGATGAAATATTTCTTGGGGATAGAATTAGCAAAGTCTAAAAAGGGTACAGTTTTATCTCAGAGGAAATACATTTTGGATTTACTTTCAGATACAGGAATGAGTGGATGTAAGCCACTTTCATTACCCATGCCGACAAATTTGAGGCTTGTACCATATGAGGAAGGCAAGCATAAAAAGGAGGATTTATTGAAAGATCCAGAAAGATATCGAAATTTGGTGGGTAGGTTAATTTATCTCACCATGACTCGTCCTGACATAAGTTTTTCTGTGCAGGTTTTGAGTCAATTTATATTATGTCAATTCCATTAAAAACTCACATGGCGGCTGCTCTTGGAGTTTTGCGCTATCTTAAAGGTTCTCCTGGACGAGGAGTGCTGTTGAGTTCGGATGGAGAGCCAACTTTGAGCTGCTAGTGCGACTCTAATTGGGCAACATGCCCGACTACACGAAGATCAGTGACAGGATATGCTGTAAAATTTGGAGGATCGCTTGTCACATGGAAAACAAAGAAACAAAATACAGTTTCAAGATCCTCAGCAGAGGCGGAATACAGAGCATTGGCCACTGCAGTTTCAGAAATTATTTGGATTAAAGGCATTTTAACAGACTTAGGTATCATAAGTTTGAAGCCTGTCAAAGTTTTATGTGATAGTAAGTCTGCCATTCATATTGCAACTAATCCTGTATTCCATGAAAGAACTAAACACATTGAAATTGATTGCCATTTTATTAGGGAAAAGGTCAATCAAAAATATATTAGTTTAGATCATGTAAGTTCAGCAGATCAAGAAGCAGATTTGTTGACCAAAGCAGTGTCTAAAGAAATACAAGGTAGATTGTTGAACAAACTGGGAACTATTGATTTGTTTAGTTCTCAGTTTGAGGGGGAGTGTTGAGAGTGTAGGATAGATTTTCCATGTATAGGGTAGTGTAAGAATTGTTTATTTTATATAATGTAATATTTTTAGTATTATTTGATGTATAGGAATTGTGAGCTGGGCCCTATATTATGGGCTTGGTTCGTGGGTTTAGTTCCCCTTTGTTGTATGTTAGTATATATAAGGACATTATGTCCTTGTTATAATGTAACAATTCATTATCTTTTATCTAGCAATAAAGAAGTTCTTTGTGTTTTTCTCATACTCTCTCCAATATTTTCATCAAATATCATTTCTTATTGAATAAAAGGTAACCCTTTACTATGTAACCAAAAAAAAAAAAAGGTAACCCTTTACTCTCTTCTTCCTCTTCTTCTTTTTCTGCATCTTCTACAGATAACCCACTAAACATTTGAACAAAAGGTTTCTTTTTTGGCAAAGAAAGATCGGTCAGATCTATCTCCGACAAACATACCTTTGACAGAAACATCCATAACAGATAATGTAATGGAGCGAGTTCTGGGAATTTGATGGATTATTTCTGGTTTTGGGGATGAATCTTTTGAGTGAGGAGCGAATGAGTTTAGAATGGACGCTGATGAATTGCAAATCAGCATATTTACAAATCAAGGTTTTTAGGTGGCTCTAGTTGAGGAGGGGCGGAGGTGGAGGGAGAGAGGGGCAGTGGAGAGAGAGGACGTGGAAGATTTTAGGGGAGGAGAAGATGATGAGATGGCATGAGACTGATGAGGTGGCAATACCTGTAGGATGGAAAGGCAAAATTGATCCATTTTGTAAACTTCAGAGGCAAATATGATCCAAAAAAACTTCCGGGGCAAATTTGATCCTTAACTAAAACTTCCGGGACAAATTTGATCTTTAACCCATATAATTTTATTTCCCAACTATAGTTATTTATTTGCCTTGCAACTTTATCAACCTGCATTGCCTCATGAAATAATTGGTGATATAGTTCCTCATCAAATCTGAAGTAGGAGACGTGTGTAACGGGGGAAGTTATAACTTTTCATTTTTCTTTTTTTTTTGGGCGGGGTATGGTATGTATAGATCCCTCTTGAAAATGACAATACAAATTTATTTAACCAATAAGTGTTATTATTTTTTTAGGCTAAAGTATACTTTTAGTCCCTTATGCTAATTTAACAACTTTAAATGATTATTAAATACTTAAAAAATGTTCATATTAAAATATTTGAGTGTAAATATTCTTATATTTTCAAAATTTATCATTTTTTGTCTACTTAAATATTCTTATATTAATAATCATTTAAAATTGTTTAAGTTAGCATTTTCCGTTAAGTTAAACTAACAGTGTTAGCAAAAAAGGACTAAAAGTGTACTTTCCAAACATAAAGGACTAAATTGAAACTTGATGCAAACATAAGCGATCAAAAGTATATTTTAGCCATTTTTTTATAACCACATGCATTCTCTTTTGAATACGATTATATTTAAAATAGTGTTAGGCATGACACTAAATATTTAGACTTCTCTCATTGAAGATTTGAACTTTGATTTTGTGAGGGATTGGTCCAATTTTCTTGACGTAATCTTTATTAGTGGCTTGTTCTTGTTTAATGTAAGCTTTTAACATTTTTTAACATATATTGTAACGAATTTTAAAAAATAACGGAGTACAAGATTCATGAGTAAGATGGCTTGATACAAATTTTTATAGATTGATTTTATATGGTAAGAAGCTTATTTTAGCCAAATTCCTTTATATATCCTACACCAAAACTGTGATTGAATGTTTCTAGTTCCCCTACACACAATCAGTACCCGAGGATTTGATTTATACTTTTTAATCGGTGTAGCTATAATACAAATGTTTGTGTGTTTGTGTGTGTTATTTATCTGCGTGCGAGCGCGGGAACTAACGTGCTAAAACTAGAATTGGGCTTATGCATATATCGCATGTACAAAAAAGCCCATATAACTTGATCTAGCAGGCCAGCCTTAGGCTTCAATACAAGGTTAGTTCTTGTACAAACAGATAACTACACCATCCATTTTTACAGCTTGTTTGCTGATCGTGGACTTTATGAGGTATCAATGTTTCAACTTTCAGGTTTGCCAAATTGAACTTCTTCAAATGGAGTTTTTATTAATTCCAAAAAAATTATGGGGGCTTTTATACTTTGCATGTGTTGAGAATCTCTTCTGTTTACTTCCTCCTCCTCTCCCTTAGGTGTATTCACAGGACGAGACAAGATCGTGATAATCACCCTGTGTCCCATCCCAAAAAGGGTCAGGAGGTTTCTGTCTCATGTCCCATCCTGTCCTGAACGTTGTCTTGTCTTGATTGGGATTGAGATCAAGAGGGGAAATTCCTAATTTTTTTCAAAACAAAATTGAAAAAGTGAAGTTGGATAACATAGGTCCTTTGGACATGGAAAAAACAAAGAAAGTGGACTAATTTTGCTCTAAAAACTATCTTACACAACATAATAAGTGAGCAAAAAAAAAAACAACAAATATATCTTATACAAGACAAGCCAAAATCTCCCATCTGCGATTATACTTAGCTAGTACCCGACAAATCTCCCATCTCCAAGTGTGTTCTAGGAGCTGAGTTTGGGTAACTAAATCTATTCTCATTCATGAGATACACTGTCCTTAGCTAGTACCCAACTCTGTTTTCTCAATGAGTATTATGGTTCAATCCCAAGAATTTAAGTCCCAATAATATATGTGTTTATCGGCTTCTAATATTATAATGAGCATTTCCTTATGAATTTATATTTCTCAATGATATCCTGCGATCAAAACATTAGCTAGAATCCCGTAAAACCATTTCATATAGAAGCTCATTGATATCTTCTATTTTTGTTAAAGTAAATTGACTTCCATTCTTGAATAATCATTATCGTTTCTCTGCTTCTATTGTAACGTTATATTCTTGACTAATGACCGGATATTTATAGTCTTTTTTAGTTATTCCTAGAACATTTGTATGTTAAGTGAACGGAGGGAGTGGTAATGGAATAAAAATCTTTTCTCTTTCTTGCATTCGTTTGTATACATGCTTATATATTTGTATCAAATTTTAATACCATAATGCATTGACAAGTAACCACCATCCATTGGCAAATCGTGCGTAGCTAGACATTTAGCTACAAATGAAATGTACGTTTAAATTAATTGAAATTGAGACGACAATAAAAACTTACTTTAGCATATGAGGAACATAATGTATTTTTGGTGATGATCATATATAATGTAATATGAGTATCATGTATGAGCAATATGTGTCAAGTCATTGAGTTATCAGTAAAAAGTCATTGAGCTGCCGGTTGCCACTAACAACTAACAAGTCATAGAGATGAGTTACAAGTCATTGGCGATAATTGACAATTCATTTAAGAACTATTGACAATTTTTCATTGGGTAGTAACAAGTCATTGAGCAACTATTGGCAAGTCATTTAGCTAGTAACTAATAATAGCAAGTCATTGTGCATTCATTAACAAGTTATTGAGCTAACAATAAGAAGTAGTTGAGTTACTTCTGAGATGTTGCATGATTGAAACACAATCTAATGAGTTCTGATATCTGACACTCAACCGCACGCTTTGCGGGAGGGCACTCTGCTCAGAAAGCACGTGTAGCCTCATCCGATTATCATTCTCAATTATTATTTCAACTAGAGCTGGGACTTTCAGCCCGACTCGTCGGGTTCAGCCCGACCCAAATGTAAAAAAAACGAGTCGGGCTGAGAAAAGCCAGCCCATTTACATTCGGGCTGGGCGGGCTGGGCAGCCCGATTAATCGGGTTCAATTCGGGCTGGCCCATTAAATATTCGGGCTGGCCCGATTTGTTTAAAAATTATATTAAAAAAAACTATACATAGGCAGCTGGCACACACTTAACACTATCACTCCCACACCACATTACACCACACGGCCGCCACAATCCCACTCCCACACTCTCCGCCGTAGTGCCGCGTCTCCGCTTCTCAGCCTCTCTCACACCGCCGTTCAATCTCTGTTCACCGCCGTTCAATCTTCTTCCTTCAGTCTTCAGCCCCACCGCAGCCCACGTTCGAAAACCCTCTTCTTCTCCTAATCCTCAACCATCGCAGTCCCTCACAAAATCACCGCTGTCGTCAACCTCCCACGCGGCCACCCCCACCATCATCGTCCGTCGGAGAATGAGAACCTCCCTTCAAATCTGTGATCTGTCCGAGGTTCGAGAACGAGAACCCCCTTCGGCCGTCCCTCTGTCGTTCGAAAGTCGTTGTCAATAGCTGAAGCCTGAAGGTGTATATATGTGTATACCTCTCCTTGTCTTATGTTTTCTTAAACTCTAGATTTGGATTTTTGAGTGTTAGATTTTGAATAAGTTTGAGTTTTTGCGGTTTTTGCAATGTGTGGTTTGTAGTTCGTTTTTATTTTACGGTTTTGCTAAATCAACTTGATATCACAGAGTTAGTGGCTGAAGGTATATATATGTGTGTGTATCTTTGTGGGTTTTTGTTTATATTTCTCAATCTGACATTCATTGGTGGCCTTTTATTCTTTTACAATTTTTCTAAAATGCGGGCTGGTGGGCTGGCCCGAATTTGCCCCAATTCGGGTTGGGTTGAAAAATCCCAGCCCGAATTGATTCGGGTTGGAAGCGGGCCAGCCCGCTTCCAAATTGGGCCCGAAATCCCAGCTCTAATTTCAACAATCAGAATATTAAAATTTTAATAACTTTATGATAAGTAAATAAATAAAGGGGATAAGAACAAAGGCAGTGTTGTGTGTGTGGATCACATGTATATCTAAAAGCCAAATCGACCGTAGTGACTGTTTGCCCATTCAAGCAATGAGACGTTGAATTTATGCAATTGACTGGAATTGAATAATTGTTTAAGGGTCAAAGTATAGTCATTAACAGTTAAGAGGAATAATTAAGTTAATGAGGTGAATGTAGGGTGTCTCATGGGGTGGTCCTCTTGAGCTTGTTTGCCGGCGACATCAAAGGAGGGATTAAGATTATAACTTAACCGTGAATTTTTTGTCGACTAACGCACATGACATCTCCTCATTTTGAAAGAGATGTTGCGAATTCAACTTTGCTTGTAATCTTAGCCGATTAATGTTTACCCATTAATTGAAAATAAAGTAGGAAAAGTTACAATGAAATCTTTCATAAGGAAATTAATCACATTTAGCTCCCTCATAAGAAAATAATCACATTTAGGTTGTTGTATTAACAACTCAAAGGTTAATATTGATAATTCAATGATAAATCATTTAATATCACTCAAATCCTTTAGAACTTTCAATGTAATTTGAAGATTATTTGGGACCTATACATGATTAATTGTTTCATAAGAGACCATATTGTGATTATCCTAATAAAATAGGCATTGCGACTTAAATTACTCATCAATTAAGCAATTGATATAATTATTTAATAAAGAAACAAACAAACACACATCTGGTATATGTAATAAAGCGGTCCCCTTTACGGGAGAGAGCTTTTTTTTTTGGCCATCAGGGAGAGAGCTTTAACTTAAAGCATTGTTGTTGCATTTGACTGACCTTACATTGTCTCTCTTCCTATTTCGAACATTTAACTTTAATTTGACCCCTTTAATTAATTTTCAATGACCGCACGTGCTTGTCCCCTCTACCTCCTTTTTTTTAACCCAACTTTGAGTTCCATATACTCCATACAACACATAATATTCTAATATAAAAGTGATAATTTAAATAATAAATATGTAGTGAATCCTAGTTAAGAAAATTTATTTCAAAAAATAAATAATAAATAATCGTTAAAATAGTAACCAATAAAATATAATATAATATTATTTTAATATTAATTGATAATATAATCATATTTGAATATTAATAATATTTGAATTTTTTAGTCTCTTCATCACCAATAGATGTCCCGATTCTTTGCGTGACAATAACGTTACTTAAAAAATAAATTTTATGTTGCGATTTTCATGGTTTGACATAATATGTTCTGACAAAATCAGAAAAAATTGTACATGTTGCACTTCTACCTTCTTTTTTCGCGGATTTTAAAATGCAAGAAATGTTGCTTTATCTCGCACGTTCATATACGGTTCATCAAACCGCGATATAGCTCGCATGTCGCTCTGTAAACCGCGAAATAAGGCCCATTTGAACCGCGATTGTTCACCCAATTTCTTGTAGTAGGGAGATCTAAACGGATCATATAAAGGCACGAAATTAGCCATGATTTAAAGGAATTAGACTTAGTGAGTTAATTAAGTTGCGATTCAGGGTTCCGATTGTAGGATTAATAGTTTCTTGCAAGTAATAGATCTATTATCACTAAAGGGTTTTTTTTTGGTCACCAAATGAAGCAGCATATATTGCTCAACCAAAACGAAGTAGCAACTTATTACAGGGGTAGTCTCAAAGAGTTCTAGCCTATGCCAGCTCGCACCTGGACATCAGCACTCATTAAAAAGTCTTGAAAAGAAACAGAAATCAGAGGGATTGGGGCAGCCCCCAAAGGGGATTCCCAAATCAACCCCTTTACAGCATGTTTGGCTATCCAGTCAGCAGCCAAATTACATTTACGAGGAACATAGCACAGGGAAAAAGAACTATGTTGATCCAACAGCCATCTTGCCTCCTCCACCAAGCCCCGTACTCTCCATTCGGGACATACAGATCCATGATTGACAACTTGCACCAAATTGAGACAGTCCGACTCAAAGCACACCTGTTTACCCCTCCAACAGTCCACCGCCTTAATGGCTTCAACAAGCGCCATAGCCTCTCCTTCAAAAGCAGATTCAAGCATTACTTTCCTGCCATAATTGAGGAGAATGGTACCTGCAAAATTACGTAACAAAAATCCAAATGCACCAAGATTAGTATGACGATCAAAAGCACCATCAATATTCATTTTGTAGTGGCCTGGTGCAGGGAGAGTCCAGTTTGGCCCGCTGCCTAGCGTGGTTCTCTCCTTAGCGGCCCCTCTTTCCATCCCTTCGCTGCCCATACAGAGGAAACAGCCTGGGCAGCCCTGTCTAGGGTACTTTGGATTGAGTAGTTCTCTTTCCCATATAACTCAGCACAACGGCCTTTCCAAGTATACCATAACAGATAACTAACCATAGCCGAAATATAGTGGTTGTTACGAACAGTAGTAAAAATCTTGCCTAACCACTACAAAAAAAGGGCAGATCTGCGGCGGGTATTTTCCCAGCGTAGGGGCGGTTCTAACCGCCCCCATGTCGCTCCGGCGGTCAAATTTATCGCCGGCGATTTTAACGTGACAACGCTGCGTGGGGGCGGAAAGATTTACGTTGTAGCTCCCTTGACCAACCGCCGCTACGCGTTGGGGCGGACGTAGGGGCGGACCAACCCGCCGCCAAATTTTTTTATTTTTTTTAAAAAAGGGCATGGGGGCGGTTACGACCGCCGCCATGTGATTTTTTTTTAAAAAAAAATCAAATAGTGCCGGCGTATCGAACCGCCGGCATGCTGTTATATTTACTAAAAAAAAATTGCTTCATGCGAACAATTTAATGATAATGACTTAAATTGAAGACCGAAAAAGGAATAAAAACAAGAAAAAAAAACAAAACAAATGCAGCAAAAATTAATTTTATTGTAATATATATGAAATAAATATATACTAAACCATCAAGCACAAAAAGATCATGTCCAAAATCCATAAGATATATTACGAAAACAAAATAATAAGAAATAAAAACAATCAGATATAATAAAATAAAAAAGAAAAAATAAACAATACCTATACCAAAAGCAAGACAAACTTTTAGACATCATGTGTGCACCAACAATGAAAACAACAAGAAACACAAAAGGGAGAAAGTGAGAAAGAAGAGATTGCGCGCGGTAGAAATGGGTGGGGGGGAGGTTATTTATAGGGAGAGATAGCAACGTGGGGGCGGGCGACCGCCCCCACGCGACAGTAAATGCACACAAAACTCTGTGCGCCTTGGGGGCGGTTGCCCGCCCCAACGTGATTTTATTTTATTTTTTAAATTTTTTTATTCGCGTTGGGGCGGTCGACCGCCCCCAAGCGACATGAAATGCGCACAAATCTCTATGCGCCGTGGGGGCGGGTGACCGCCCCAAAGTGATTTTATTTTTTTTTTAATTTTTTTATTTGCGTGGGGGCGGTCGACCGCCCCCACGCTACATTGCCGTGGGGGCGGGTGATCGCCCCAAAGGGATTTTATTTTTTTTTTAAAGTTTTTTATTCGCGTTGGGGCGGTTCCGACCGCCCCCACGCACCGTGCCAATGAAATTTTTTTTTAAGTTTTTTTTTATGCTGCGTTGGGGCGGGTATTATTTTTGTGACCGCCGCAACGAATGCACCACAAAAAAAAAATTTTCCCTCGCAACTCGCCCTCGGATGGCTTAGACCGCCGGAACGCGTTTTCGTGGGGGCGGTTTTCGGCGAACCGCCTGGACGCGTACGCGGCTAATCGCCGCTTCTTTTGTAGTGAACCACTCCTCAAAATACCTAAGGCCTACCTCACTAATGTTAATGGTAAGGGGACTGGCATACCACATCCTCCTAACAGGTTCGCACAAGAGCAGCATGTGTTCAATTGTTTCAGGGGCTATCAGACATCGCTGGCACTTAGAATCCACAACGCAGTGCCTGCGACAGAGATTGTCCATGGTGGGAAGGGCATTAGAGCACACACGCCACATAAAGTGTTTAATTTTGGGCTGGACCTTAAGCTGCCAGATGGTGGGCCAGAGTCGGTCACACCTCTCCGATGAGGTACTAGGTGTATTACGGTCAGTACCACTAGAAGTCTGGCGTAAAACTTTGTAGCCAATCTTAACCGAATATATACCATTTTTACTAGCCACCCAGTTTACTCGATCTAGTCGCCTAAACTCCGTAAGTCTAATACTCAAAATTTGCTGTTTGATTTCCCCGGGAAGATCCAATTCATCTAAAACCCACTCTCTATCAATGATGAGGTCCGCAACCTGTTGGTTGTGTCTGAGGTCCCTACCCTGGCCACCAAGTGCATCTCGCATCCCCGGAATCCATTTATCAGTCCATAGGTTTACATTCATGCCATTCCCTATATCCCAAAACAATTTATCTTCTAAGACAACTCGTCCCTCCAATAAACTGCTTCATGCCCAGGATGCCCGGGGGCCCTTTGGTGCAGTCATAAAAGTGGAGTGAGGGAAGTAAATACCTTTGAGGATTCTGACCCACCAAGCATCAGGCTCTGTCAGGATTCGCCAACACTGTTTGCCTAAGAGGGCAGTGTTGAAATCCTGAAAATCTCTAAACCCCATCCCGCCCTCTTCTTTGCTCATGGACATCTTATCCCAAGATTTCCAATGTATGCGTCTGCCCTCTCCATTCTGGCCCCACCAGAAGCCAGCTAAGAGTTGATTTAACTCCATACAAGTAGTCTTAGGATACTTAAAGCAGGACATAGAATATACCGGGACAGCATTGGCAACAGCTTTGATAAGGATTTCCTTCCCAGCCTGAGAGAGGAAATTCTTATTCCAACCACTAATTTTCCTCCGAACAGATTCCCGCACAAAGGCCAGTGCTTCTGTTTTTGCGCGCCCCCACAATATTGGCAGGCCAAGATATTTCCCAGGGGAGTCAGTACAAGGGATACCCAAAATGCGGCTCACCATATTTCGGATATCTCCTGGTATTGACTCCGACATGAACAAGTTGGATTTATCTAAATTGATCTGTTGCCCGGAGGCATCACAATACTCCTCCCATAAGCTCTTTAATAGCACACATTCAGTTCTATTGGCTTGTACAAAAAACACAGAATCATCAGCAAAGAAACAATGAGTAAGAGTGGGGCAATGTTTGGTAATCCTTATACCTGTGAGGTCCCCCCTAGCAACATGCTCATTAATCATGCAAGATAGTACATCAGCCACTAAGATGAACAAGTAAGGTGATAAAGGGTCCCCCTGTCGGAGCCCTCTACCAGGGGTGAAAGTATCAGCTGTTTGCCCTTCCAACTTAACATTAAAGGATACGGAGCTAATGCATCGCATAATGCAATTCACCCAATGGACACTAAAGCCTAGTTTGCACAAAACCGCCTCAACAAAATCCCATTCCACTCTATCGTAGGCCTTATTCATATCTATTTTAATGGCTGCCTCATGTTTCTTTTTCATCCTCCGCAAGTAATGGAAGGCTTCATGGACAATGAAGATATTATCCTGAATATGCCTTCTTGGTACAAAGGCCCTTTGTTGGTCAGATATTAAGGCCGGCATAAGGGGTTTCATTCTATTGGTGATGACCTTTGATATAACTTTATAGCAAAAGTTACAGAGGCTAAGAGGCCGAAATTGGCTTACAGTCTCAGCTACTTCTACCTTAGGGATGAGAACAAGGTTTGTCTGATTCATGTCATAAATATCTATCCTACCCTCGAAAAACTGTGTAACCATGCGGTGTACATCCTCTCCTACAGTATCCCAGGAAACTTGATAGAACACCTCGGGGAAACCATCCGGTCCAGGAGCTTTGAGTCCCCCCAGCTCCTGGACTGCCTTATGGACCTCCTCCCTACTTACCTCACGGTCTAGCCTAGCATTATCCTGGTCCGTGATTTTATTTTGTACGTAACTCAGCACCCTTGACATATCTCTCCTAGGGCCCCCAGTAAATAAATCTTTGTAAAATTGCCCAAAACACTGTCCCAACCTATCTCTCTCCTCCACCCAATCTCCCTCATGGTTTCGGATTCTCATGATTTTATTTCTGGCCCTGTGTTGAATTGTGGTTTTATGAAAGAAAGCAGTGTTTTCGTCCCCTCATTGTAACCAGTTCACTCTTGCTCTCTGGCACCAGTACTTCTCTTCTCTTTCCCACAATCTCTCAATTTGTTCCGTTATCTCACGTGCTTGCCCCTCTCTCTCCCAGCCATTGGTGCTACCCTCCCTGAACATGCCTAACAAACGTTCTATTTCCCTTGTGTTATGTGGGAATTCTCTTCTACTCCACTTACGTAGCACCTCTCTTATTTTCTGCAGGTTGTGGATCAGCTCACCTCTCTCCTCAGAAAATTCTAGCCTACTGTTCCCCCATTCCCTTTTAATAAGATCTTTATATTCCGCATGCTCAATCCACATGACCTCAAACTTAAATTCTTTAGTCCCTCTGATCCCCTCATAATTCGGATTAATAAGAATAGGCGAATGATCGGAGCCAATAGGTTCAAGAATGCTTACCTGCGCATCAGGGCAGAGATCTCTCCAGGCTCCATTGCAAAGGGCACGATCCAGCCTTTCACGTACATTTGATGCCGCCTCCCTGTTATTAGACCAAGTAAAATGCAGTCCTTTAGCGCCCAGGTCCATAAGTTGGCAGGTGTCCATAAATAGTTAAAAGTTAAGAAAGGAAATTTCAGCCCTAAATCTACCTCCTGCTTTCTCTGACGGTGCTACAATGTCATTAAAATCCCTGAAACACAACCAAGGGATAGCCGGTCCGGGGTTCAAACGTTGAACTCGCTGCCACCATAGTCGCCTCTCCTGTTCGGTTGGGGGACCATACACCATAGTAATATAGCCTGTCACCTTGCCCAATCCCTGTTTCAAACGGACATGTATAAGATTTTTTTTCCTTTAACAGGTACTCAAATATCACTCGTTCCTTCCACCATAACGCTAAGCCTCCACCAGTATTAATCGGGTCAACATACTCAGCAAAGTCAAAGCCCAGTCTCAATCTTAGTGCATCCACTTTATCAATTTTGGCCCTGATCTCCGAAAGGAAGACCAGGGGGGGCCTATATTTCCTGCATAGAAACCGAAGGTTCCTACCTGTCAGGGATGCCCCCGCTCCCTGACAGTTCCATCCAAGTATACTCATGGCTCTTGGGTGGCCGTTGTAGGACGACCACCAGACCTCTGTGTAGCATTAAAGACTAATCCCTCTGTTGGTAACAAAGCCCGCCTTTCAAACCAACCCTCTTGCGTGGCTTCTACTGGGACCTCCACTAGTTGCCCGTCTCTACTCCTCCCTCTAGTGCCTTTCTTTTTCCCCCTGATTCCTTTCGCACAAGCACCTTCTCCTGGACTACTATCTTCTTTTTCTTAGCCGAGGATTCCCCCTCCTTAGGTTCACCAGCATTAACAAGCTTCCTCTTTAGCGACACCTTGGCCAGCCTGTGAGCTAAGAAGCCTTCTATGGGACCTTCCCGAAAAGGGACGAGGGCGGCCCCGGTCTCCTCCCCCTCATCTCCCGGAATATCAACAAAGTAACCCTTATCATCCCAGATACCACTAGGGGGCTCTTCCTCTACCTCTGTAAACAATTGGCGTTTTACAGCTGAGTTCTCTTTTTGAGCTGGAGGATGTTGCACCGGGTCCTTTGGTGGGGCCATCACACACTCACCTGCCCTGGTTGAACTTGGACTAGGGGCCTTTGGGATTCCAGCTTCCGCACCTGGGCTCCTATTATCCCCCTCTGGTCCCTCTTTACCATCATTAGCCATAGTGTTGGAGTCTTCCGAACTGCGTTTGCCACCCGAGTTTCTGCCATTATCTGTGTCTCTCGATGAGCCACTTCCCCCTCCTTCCTGAATCTCAACTATATGTTCAGGGACAAACTCATCATCGGCCTGCAGGTGCTGTTTACCTTTATCCTGATTCATCATCTTTGCTGGGCTGCTGACTTCATCATCCTCCCCCATTACTCTTTTTCCGGTCCTCTTGTCACACGTTTTAATGCTTTCAGAAATCTCCATCATATCCAGCTGTTTAGGATCCTCCTGGACTTCAATCTCTTCTCTCTCATTAGACCCCTTGCCATCTCCTGCAGTTTCAGATTTGCTCTCCCCCTCACTCTGTTTGGACATGGAATTATCACCATACATCTTAACCTCCATGGTTCTATCCTCTCCCTGGTCAAAAGAAATTAAGGCTGCCTTCTCCCTCATTGCCCTCGCCCTCAACTCTAAGTCATACAGTGGCTTGCGTGGATCACTCCTCTTCATCTGGTAGTTTTTCTCGCAGAACTCTTCAGAGTGTTCAATAACCCCACATTTAAAACAATAATTCTGCAGTTTTTCATACTTTACACTGGCCCAGACACTTGGTAATTTCGGCCGAGGTACCCAAAACCCAGTTAGGAGAGGTTTGGAGATATCTAGTAGCACCCGAATTCTCACAAAATTTCTGTCACCAACACCACCCGGCTTCGGATCCTCAAAACATACTACTTCCCCGATGAGTGCCCCCATTTTTAACATATTTGGTATCGTTTGGACCTTCCTAGGAATACCATGAAGCTGGACCCAGTATTCACATTGATGCATCTTCACCTCACTCATAGTAGCCATGTCCGACCACTTCTTGAGATTTAATAGATCCCCTTTGATGGTCCAGGGGCTATCCCTCAAAACTCGCTCACAAATTTTTCTTGTATCAAAGGTAAAGGTGTATAGGTTACCTGGATGCGGTGTCACCACTACCTGGTCTTTCAGTCCCCATGCCAGCTGGACCAAATTTGCAAAACCGCCTAATCAGACCGCTTTGTGCGAGAACCATTTCCCAATGAGCTGCCTCTCATGTTCATCGTCACCCTCATTCCAATCAAGGTTAGCAATAGGATCTTGCCCAACTGAGTCCTCCATACGGGCCATAGATCTGAGAAAACCGCACTAAGAGCCGACCTGGAAGGAACGAGCAGATCTCGTTAAACCCCAAGAAACAACTTCCTCTCAACAGAGATCAGCTCACAGCCCCTCCGTCACTGCTAGCCTTCGATCCCAACAAAACGAAGCCGATGCGCGAAGACCACCACCGTTTCTCTGAAAGGAAACGAGCAGATCTCGTGAATCCCCTAGAACCAACTTCCTCGCAACAGAGACCAGCTCACAGCCCCCCCGTCGCCGCTAGTCTCCAATCCCAACAAAACGAAGCCAATGCGCGAAGGCCGCCGCCGTTTCTCTGTGACAAGCCAAACGGCCGCCGCAGGTTTACTCACTCTTAAAAAGAGAGGTTTTTTCTCTCTCTAAAAAATAGAGAGAGGTTTTAATCCCACACATTCTTAGTTGACCCAATAATCGCCATCACTAAAGGGTTTAACAATGTCTAATTGAATGAGGTTCCAACAATTAATTAGGTATTGAATTCATGAGTTTATGAGGTTAGATACTTAGATAATTAGTGCATTATTTGTCTCCCAACATCTTTAGAAAGCTTTGATAATCATTGAAAGTCATTTCCAAGAGAACTTCACATCATGTAGTTGCTTTTTATCCATAATTTCTATCTTTAAAACCAAACAAAAATATTTTCTTTACCCAAAGTCATCTTGCATGACATTTAATTTACTGACATAGTTATAATAAACAAGGCTCCTTGTGAGATGACACCAAGTTAAACCCTATAGTACAATCATTGATTTATAAATTAAATCATTGCATTTGACCCCAAGGCGCATAGGGCAAAGTCAAATCACATTGTTAAGAATAGTTTTTTTTCTTTGATAATTAGAAAATGGTTTAATTTTTTGTTTAGGAGCGAATTGAAATTTAAAAGTAGTCTTATATTTATATTTATGAATTGAGGGGGTGTATGCGAGCTAAGCTCACCTCTCTATTTATCTTTTACATATGATCCTATGTGACTGTATCATATTCAAACTTTAATCTCACTTCTAGTTGGGGGTAGTAGCTCTCCCCAAAGCCTTTACTTTTCCGCCTTCTCAATTACTTAAGATTTCATGGATAGCTAGTCTAAAGTTTCTTCCACTATCATCAATACCAGTCATCTAAAATACATGTGTAGGAGGGTTGGTATGGAGTCACGATTATAGATCATAAAGGTAACCCTTCTTGAGGCTTTTATGCCTAATATTCAATATAGGGATCCGCTACAAGCAAAACTTTGGGCATGTCTTATGGAACTTTGAAAGGCATGATATGTAAATCATGAAAAAGTCGGCTTAAGAAATGATTTTGTAGATGCAATCGGGTTTATCAAGGAGGGAAATAATGACCTTTATGAGAATTGAGATTTAATCACTGAAAGTCATCACATGCTAAAGAGAAATTGGCTAATTGATTTTGAACATTCACAAAGAGAACAACATAGAAGCTGATATTATGGCTAAATGTTCATTACAGATGTTATTTGGGTTTCATTTTGTTCTCTTTGATTTTCATTTGTTTACTTCTTGTAATATATATATAGTATAGTTGTTATTGCTTTCTTCTGTATGAAAAAGGGGTTTTGATGGTGCATAGAAGAGAATATTCAATGCTATGAACTTAGGTAGAATATATGGAGGAATATAATACAAGTGAAGCAAGAAGAAATATATACTTTTTGTGTCTATCTCTATCTTCAAAGTTTACTTGAAGGTGTTGGCCAAAAAAAAAAAAAGTTTACTTGAAGGTGTTTCTGTTATCTAAATTCTTAAATGTTAATGTAAGTCCAGAATCATGCATCACGTATTCACGTGGTACTATATACCTATATGTGTCTAGCTAGTCTATTCGCTCCAATAATGGTGCCATAGCCCATAATATAATGATTGTAACCCAACACTTAATGAGGACAACTTTAGTTGTGTAATATCATGTCTATATTGCTTGTCATTTTAGCCAGTTTTTTTCACAAAATGTAGCCATTTAGTTTAACAAAATTAAAATAAAAAAAATAACAACTAAGATATATTACTTTGGTTCTTAACACAAAAACTAGTTTATACTTACAAATTACACTACAAATTATACCGATCTTCTTCATGTTATTAGCGATACTATATAAATAAAAATTATTTATTCACCAACCAGTCCTTAGACAAACATTTTTGGGAAAATTAATATGAGGTCGTTCACAAGGGATTTAATACTAGAAAGTTCTCATAAACTCCCCATATTAAAGTAGGGACCTTACTTTAATATATTTTAAATACCTAAAGACTATTTTGCCCCTCATACTATAAGCATACCTACTAGTATGAGGGTAAAATGGTGTTTTGGTATTTGAAGTATATTAAAATAAGGTCCCTAAGGACCCTACTTAAATATGGAAAGTTTATTATGGGACTTTTATATTTAAGCCCCTTGTGAGGGACCTCATATTAATTTTCCCAACATTTTTTTCACATCGAACATATATTTTTATGAGAATGAAAGTCATAGATCACAAGTAACACGTAGTGCCTCTATATATGCCTAACCTGTATCCTGCTAGATGATAAAGAAGACCTAATAACTTAGCTTACTGGTGCTTTCAAGCTACGGTGAAAAAACGTGATATGAAGTACCTAAATATAGCGAGTAAGAAATTTCGTCGTGTTTCTGAAGAGTACAAATCTGTTAAAAAATGTTTTTGAAGAAGAATTATTGCGTCCTCTCTCTCAATATGTGTTGCATATGTATGGCCTTAGTGATCCCTAGAAGATGTTAGCTTAATCTAATGGAGATATTCATTAATAAAGAAGAAAAAGTAAAAAAGAAAAAGCTTAGAGGTACAAACCAAACCATATCCATAGAAGATTCATTTTGGTGAAGTTGAAGGGATGATAAAGATTGCTTTCATTAATTACCACCTTTGTCATGTATGTTTATTCCACTAATCAAGGGTTATTTTATAAACTTAATTGTTTTAATTAACATAATATATATATCGAAATTTATCACTCTTACAATTATTTTTCTTTTGCAATTTAGCAAATCCCATATAGTAATTATGCATGTTTCTATGTATAGTTTCGTTAACTAATACTCCTTTCCATAATTAATATATAAGAGATCATATGAGAATTTTTAAATAGTTGGTAGCATGTATGTAAAAGTCAAGATAATTAATATTTGACTTCTATTTTTGCCTTTACATATTACAATAGTTGACTAGCTACATCTTATAATTAATGTGGACCAGAATTAAATTACTCCACTATATTTCTTTGAGTTGTGGAAAATAGTCGATTACGTTTTAAAAAAATGTGGACAAGAGAGAGAACATTTATGGTTCAACTGAATGTATACTGTAGTGTTTTTATGGATAACATCTTAGCGAAAAGATTTAAATTTTACACACACATATATTGTTGCATGAGATTAAAAGGAAGGAAATACATTGTGTTTCCATGAACAGTTGAACGCCAACAATCTAGCCTCCATCCTTGAAAACCCAAGTTGGCAATTTAACTAAAACTGGTCTGAATTGATGATGATTCAATTTGAACATCAAAAAATATGATATGATAGATTGAGAAAGCTGGAATTGAACAAATGATTACAGAAGCTGTCCACACGTTCGCACAAACTTATCATCATGACTGAAGCAAGTTGAACTGTGATAATAAAACAGCTATATAATACAGTACTCCCTTCACTCCTAAATATAAGACCTAATTAACTTTTTAAGAAAATCCTATAAAAAAAGCAAAATAAGTTAATTATAAATTAATTTACCTAATTTTTCCCCTTAGATTAGTTTATTTTACCTATAAACTAATGGGTAATCTAAAAATATATCAAATATGTCATGATTTAATAGCCTATTTCGCAACATTAATCTCTCCAAAAAAAGTCACTTAGATCTTATATTTAGGACCATGGGTAGTAATAAGCATTCAATATTCATAATTTTAGTTTCGGACTATTATGTGTGTGTGTGCGCTTCAATATTAAGAGATAAAACATGGTCAAAATAGCGGTCAAAGGTGAATGAATGTGGTGGGGAAGAATCTAATGATCGCCGAAAGGTACATAGGACAGTCATCATCAAAAGGGAATTTTAACAGAGACAAGAAATGACATTTTAATTTCTTGTTCTTCTATATTCTCACTTTCTTTCTTTTTATTACTCACTTTCATTTTCTATATTTCTTTTGAATTATTATTAAATGAGTTCCCAAACTACTTACAAAATTTTTTTATTACAAGTCTTAAAAGAGCAAAGACCCATCACCAAAAGTGTACCCCCGACAACTCTAACAAATGTTTTCTGTCATTTTGTATGGCTATATAATATGATCTTCTCTCTCGCAAGAGCGTTTTCCTTGCTCTTTCACTATATGCTTTTGAATTTTTGATTCCTTAACTTTTTGGTCAAACTTGTGCACCTCCCAGGCTCCCACCTAGTTTACCCTAAATCAGCTTTCTAATTAAACAGCACACTATAAGCATATTGAGACAAGTTGATATGGCCCCATTGGTCATTCGTGTTAAGGGAAATCCCTCCTTTTTATCTATTATTACTCATTAGTTTCAAGACTTATTTTTCAATTTATTTTGCTTACAGCCAGGTAATATCCTCGAACTTATAGCTATAAACTAATCCCTCGAGACGTAGAGATAATCAAGCTGTACTGGGTTCTCTCTCTCAAAGGGCTCTCAACCATGTACTAGAAGTTCTTCTTAAAGTTATATATTATATTTTTAAGGGCTAATTTATCGGGTAGGTAGAATGGTCTAAGTATCAAAGTTATTAGTGAAATATTGCACATTGGTTAGCCACATTTTGAAGAATAATTAGCCTCTTCCGCTAGATTTAACTCTGTTAATAAGCATCTATTTTTGAGCATTGTTTTCCTTAAATAAAAGTAAAAATAAAATAGTTTGGACGAAGAAAAATAAATTTTAAGGAAATCACCAACTAAGAAATGCACTTTAAATAACAAAATAATAACGAATCGATTAACAATAAACTTTATATGTGCAATTAGTAAAGTACTACCTCCGGTCCTAAATATAGGACCTAGATAACTTTTTTTTGGAGAGGTTAAGGTTGCAAAATAGTCTATTAAATCATGACATATTTGATATATTTTTAGATTATCCATTAGTTTATAAGAAAAATAAACTAGTTTAAGGGAAAAAATTAGGTAAACAAATTTATAATTAACTTATTTTGTTTTTTTTAGGATTTTTCAAAAAAGCCAATTAGATCTTATATTTAGGACCGGAGAGAGTATAAATTATTGAGGCTAATGATTGATTAAATGGGGTTAATAGTCATATTTGCCTCTAAAGTTTATTGTAAATTAAAAGACAAATATATATGCCCCTAAAATATATATATATATATATATATATGCCCTTGAAATATTTTTGGACCCAACTTTACTCTGGAAGTTATTTCAAGGATCATATTTTTCCCTAAGTATACACAAAAAGTTATATCTGCCACAGAAGTATATAAGAAATGGTCATATTTGCCCTTGAAGTATGTACAAATTGTAAAAGGCAAATATGATCCTTTGCATATTTTAGGGACAAATATGAGACCAAAAATATTTAAGAGGCAGATCATATCCTCCACATGCTTGAAGGGTAAATGTAATCCTTATCCCATAAAAAAGAGGCTAATGAAATACTCTCCCATCTCTTTAGTGTTTGCAGGAGAGTTCAGCACCACCTTGCCGACCATTTTGAAACAGCGAGCTTTGGTGACCCTCGAAGCCACTCAATATACTCATAGATCAGGACCACCAATCAAAGATTATTGCAATTAATCAATTAATTAATTTTTTTGCCCTTATTGTTCTATTAGAATTCGTCAATGGTGAAAAAGAAAAAATGATGTCTTCAACCGCACCAAGGAGTAGAAGATATTGAGTAAGTCTAGCTATTAATTAACAACTAACATGTATATGTACTCTGTCTACTAATTATGAGACATCAATTAACTCAATAGTGTGACTTCAATATTGACACTCTGTTAAAAAAATAATTTGTTATGTTACCCGGTATATTTAGAATCAAATGGAGTATAATGTTACTACAATTGAGATTGAGAATCCACTATTAACTCATCATTCTTTTTAATATTTTTTTTCAATTTAGCCCTTATTTGTAGGGAGAAGATGATCAAATCTTGATACATTGAAGTAACACGGGGGACTTGTATTTTGTGTTAAAATTTTGATAACTTGAAACTGTTGAGAGGATTCTGCTGTTAATATACTCTGCCTTCTAAATTTTAAATGACCAAGTAATGGGCTATCTTCTGATACTTTGTTATTAACACAAGTCTTGGTGTCTCACCTTCTTCATGAAATAAATGGCTTATTGGTTTTATGCTGTACTTGTTGAACTTTTGGCCTAAAGAACAAGTCATGGAGATAAAAAGGAATACAAATAAATTGGAGTACTATATGTGGATGAGAATTTATATAATTATACAAACCTCGAATATATGTGTGTGTATTTGTATGTGAAAGGCAATGAAAATGAATATGGCAAAAGAATGTGATTTTGACCCTTTTGTGTCTATATATTATTTTTTAAGGCTAAAGTATACCTTTAGTCCCTTATCTTTACATCAAGTTTCAATTTAGTCATTTATCTTTGAAAAGTACACTTTTAGTCTTTCACATCTAACATCATCATTCAACTTAACAGAAATTGCTGACTCACCAAATTCTAGTGATGACTATTCAATTAAAAGCTGACTAAGCATAATACTCCATATTACTATAATATTTTGAGTAAAAAAATAAAATTAAGAGAGAAATTAACTTCAAACACTTCTTCTTCCTCTTCCTTCGTGACGCTGGCTGTTCCTCCGACGTTGTCTTCTCCGTCCTCCTCTCTTTTTACATAAGGCAAAACTAAATCGGGATGTAACACACACCCTTTTTGCTTGATGCTATCAGTAAGCAAGGGAAGACTACGTCAGAGGAGAACTTTTTCCTTGATGCTGTCAGTAAGCAAGGGAAGACGCGTGTAACACACACCCTCATACTTAATTTGCGAAGATAATTGGCACCTTTGCAATCTGCCAATATGCTTGTTCTTACCCCACCAACTTTTTGCTTCCTTTTGTTTATTTGAATTTCAGTTAGATTATTCCTTTGAAATCTTTTATCATTTACTATATTGTTTCAGCAACTATCATTGATTTCATTCAATAGATGTCAAGTCCGTACAACAATGGTTTGTTTGCAGACAGGAACAAAAAACTTGCAACTTACAGATGAAAATTTGGGAATTGATATGTATCAGCCGTCACAAAGAAAAAACCCTACTTGAAACATAATATTAAAATAGATTATTATTTGGGATGATTTAATTGTCATGATTGGTTTTATTTTTTTTACTCAAAATAATATAGTTTGCTATGTCAGCTTTCAATTCTTGAACAGTCATCACTAAAATTTGATGAGTCAGCAATTTTTGTTAAGTTGAGCAACAGTGTTAGATTTGAAGGACTAAAAGTGTACTTTCTAAAGATAAAGAACTAAATTGAAACTTCATGTAAACATAAGGGACTAAAGGTATACTTTAGCCTATTTTTTAATTTGAAATATAAGAGGTAATATGCATAAGGCAAACTAATAAATGTTTATTTCCATTTTCACCCTTGTATATTCTTAGGTAATAATGATGAGTAACAGTATATGGACGAGAAAATATGTATGATAAATGAGTAATAGTATAGGTGAAAAATTTTATTTGTTTTACTCTAAATAAATGCTTCTAACATGATTTTATTAACATGTGTAAAAAGATTGACTACCTCATATAATAGATACTAGAGGAACTAATAGTATGATTGAAATATGTTTTAAATGAGGGGTTATTTCATGTTGTTAACTGTTAAGACGTGTTTTAGTAATGAAAACAAACACTACTCATTTATCATACAATAGGCGACTAATCAATAGTAAGATATTAACCACGCA
The DNA here is from genome assembly GCA_029929735.1 of Mimosa pudica. Taxonomy (NCBI): domain Eukaryota; kingdom Viridiplantae; phylum Streptophyta; class Magnoliopsida; order Fabales; family Fabaceae; genus Mimosa; species Mimosa pudica. The sequence continues at coordinate 8,125,917 of JAKELP010000015.1, read as the reverse complement.
TCTAAACTTCAAAAACAAATATCTAGCTAAGCGACGAGACTACAAAGAAAAAACGATATATAGAGAGAGAGAGTCAAGGATTACAAAATATTCCTCTTTCCCATTTACCCCACTTAAATTAGACGTCAGTGGACAAGGAGGACCATAAGAAAAAGAGAGAGAAAGAAAGAAAGAGAAGAAAAAAATCTTGAAAACTTGAAAAATTAAAGCAATTTTTTTTTATTTTTTTTTCAAGTTAGTCATGGTAGTAGTACAGTGTCAGCAAATGCTTTGGGGTGTCGAAATAAATTTTATTAAAAACACGACCCAAGCTAACACTTTACTCCCTTCCCTTTCATCATTATGCACAGATTCTCATCCCATCATGCTTCCTTCCTTCCTTTCCCTTTGGATATATGATCTCATTCTCTCCCCTTCCTCCAATAATATCTCTCTCTCTCAGTCATCATTCAATCCCAAATATTGGAGTTTGAAAGAGACTTCCTTTTGTAGCATGTGTTTGGAATGTGTGCAGACCACCAGGCCCTATACTCCAGTTTCCATATCCAGAAGAACCCTCATAACTAGCATTACTATTTATACCAATGGCTGTGGCCAAAGGAATCACTGAATCTGAACTTGAATCCCCAGTTCCAGTACTATTGTTAATATTGCTTCCACTTTGTTGCTGAATGTTCTGAACAATCACACCCCCATCCATAAATGCGCCATTATTGTTGTAGTTTTGCAAAGGAGAGGCAATTGTAACATTGTTAGGAGGATTGTTTTTGACAGATAATGAAGAGCTTTGATTTTGACTATGGTAACCAAAGATGTTGGACCAGTAGTCAATGGTTGTGGTGGGATCGTGTTTTATGATTGGTATGGTAGAGCTGAGATTGTTTGAGGCGGCTGAGGATAATGAATGGTCTCGGTCAATGATGTTATCGGTTGTTGTTGACTGGTGGCTTCCCCCATTGATGCTTTTGGTTTCAGATGGCAAAGAATCTGATGAGGTCTTAGCTTTGGATGAGAAGCCTCCGATTGGAAGAGTGCTGTTGGCTATGCTATTCACATCATACCGGCTCATGTCAAAGTTGGTCACTGCACTTAATCCTCTAAATTTTATGGCTGCTATATCATATGCTTCAGCAGCTTCTTCTTGAGTAGCTAACATTCATAAAAAATTATTGTTACCCCTATGTAAAGCATATATTAAAAAAGTTGATTAAAATTAGTCCGGTTGGAATTAAGTATAAAATGAAATATGAGCAATTAAAATGGAGAATAGTAGAAAATTAATTCAAAAAATGGGAACAACTACTTGTAAATGCCTCTTATGAAAGGGAATAGGTCACACTCACAATGTTTCTCTTATAAAAGGGGGGAACAAGTATTTAACAGTGAAACTCAAAAGACGAGATAATGATTCCCTCACTAAAAACACATTGAATTTTGTACAATCACATAATCATTGCATTAATTCAAAAAGAAAAAATGACACAAGAAAGTGACACAATATATGGGGTCATTTTCCCTCTTTCTTTTTTTGGTTTCCCTCCATTTCTCTATGATTGCATCATCTAAATGGAGTCTATTATCTAATCTAAAAATTTAAAGAAGTAATTGAAGTGAACATGAGAGAAATATATATAATTTGACTTACTAAAAGTGCCGAGATAGAGGTCTTTATTTCCGGCAACTCTGCCTATTCTTGCTTGCCATCGCCCATGCTGATGATGCCTGAAATGACCAAAAATAATAAATATTCAAAAGATTTGAACCTCCAATAATATAGTATAATATAATATATTCACTAAGAATCAAAAAAGACATGTATAGTACAATAGGTGCTACGGGACAAAAGCAACAAGTTCAAAAGGGTCAGAGATAGATAAAGTTGAAAATAAAGTATTCACCCATAATATGCATAATAATATAGATACCTTGTCACTCCTCTGTATATTGAGGCTCCTCTTGAGAAGCCACTACTCTTCCTACAAAGTGCACGAGAAAAATATAATTTTACAGAGTGAATAAAATTACAAAAAGAATCAAGGTTGCATGTACAAGTAAATAAAGTGAAACCCAAAAGTGAAAAAATTCACGTGAGGTTGTTACCTTCGTAGGGAAGCAACAAATTCTTGCCTTGTCATGTTCTTCATATGTCCCAGTTCCTTCTCATAGTTGGACACCTAAGAAAGTTGCACCAAACAGCGATCAATCAATATATGTGTAAAGGAATTAATCATTAATCATTAATCAATGAGAAATAACTCAATAAGAGAGAAGACGAAGAAGGTTACAGGGAAGTTGGTGGTGGTGGTTGGACCCCAATATTTAAGAGCAGCAAGATCATAAGCTCTGGCTGCCTTCTCTTCTTTATCATAGCCACCTATGATAATAAAAAACCGATTCATATTTCTTCAAAAAAAAATGATAAATAACGTTGAAGAGAGAATAATCTGGATCTAAGTGGGGTCAGATCAAAGGCCAAACAAAAATAAATAAAAACTCACCCAAATAAACTGAAAATGATCATGATAATGACCAAAAACATGATCCACAGCATCAGGTTGTAGCCGCACAAAGCAACAAAGAAAGAATCCATCAGAATATTCTTCATACCAACAAAATCCATATAATAAAAATGCAATAGCTAGCACACATCCATCCATTGTGAACTAAAAATGAAACCAAAGGAAAACAAAAAAAAATTAAAAGAAGGTCACAGCTAGGTAGGTTGCTTGGTTTAGTTTCAAAAACACAAGTCATGACTCATGAGTATAGGGATTTGAACCATCCCACACACATTCTAATGTTTCCCATTCATCATCACTCCAGTCAAACAAGATATCTTTTGACCCGTCGAGCGCGTGAAGTACACGATCCATGAGAAGCTAATATACACATTAGCTTGAAAGAAAGAACACACTATATATACATATATATAGTTATACACACACACCTTGCCTTCCCTTCCTAGTTTGACCTTCTCGCCTGCAACTATTATCCCATAGATGAGCTTCATACCTCCCCGTCCATCTGTGCCTGGATACATTATATTTTAAAACCAAAAAAGAAATAAGTAACAAGAAAAAACATAATCTAGCTGTAGTAAGCGCCTCTTACATACCAACTCTAAAAGCTAGCTTTTGGGTTGGATTCTCACAAGTACTAGCTAGTTCTCGTTAGTAGTTGCATGAAACTACAAAATATATAGGTGTTATAAGAAGGACTACCTAGTGACGCCACGGAAGATGGAGGTGCGGTGGCCGAAGGTGTCAACAGGAGTCTTCTTATTAGAGGAAGGAAAAGAAAGAGGAACAATAGTCTGAGTCTGTTTTGGGAGGAAGCCGGCGGCGGCTAGGGTTTTGAGATCATCGTCGGTGGATCCACCGCCAAGGAAATCCTCCAACTTAGTTGCACCGCCACCGCCAGCCCCATCCACCACCGTGTTCCCTATATATATTTACAAAAAAAGTTAACTCAGTCTTGTATTTATATTTAAGGGCTGGTGTAATAATAAATAAATATAGATAAACAAAGGAAGGAAGGGAAGGTTGGAGATAGTATAACCTGGTGCATGTGGAGAAGAGGGGGGAGGAAAGAGAGAGGAGGAGGGGTTATTGGAGAGAGAGAAGGCTAGCCAGCTGTGAGTAGAAGAAGAAGAGTCCATAGAGATAGAGAAAGAGGGTGTTAGTCGTTGTTGAAGAGCGTGAAAGAGAGAGAGAGGAGGGTTATGTTGTGTAATGTTATGTTGGGAAGGGTGAAGAAAGAGCAGTGGTAGTAGTAGGGCTAGATTCTGTTCTATGATAGATATGGATATGTCTTCATCAGAGAGAGAGAGAGAGAGGGGCTTGTATATATGTTGAAGGATTAGGAGGAGGAGGTGGGAGAGAGGTGTGAACAGCTGATGCCTTCTGCTACGCCTACAGTGAGTAGCATTCAGCACGATCTTCGATGCATGTCTTCCTTCAATCACCCCCACACTTCACTCCTCTCTATACGTTTTTATTTATTTCCTCTCTGGCTCATTCTTTTCTTCTAAAAAAAACATACTCCCTCTCCATCCGATCTTAAATATAAGACCTAATTTACTTTTTTAAAAAATTTTAAAAAAATAAAATATAAGTCAATTATAAATTGATTTACCTAATTTTTCCCCTTAAACTAGTTTATTTAACCTATAAACTAATGAATAATCTAAAAATATATCAAATATGTCATAATTTAATAACATATTTTGTAACCTTAACATACATCTCCAAAAAAAAGTCAATTAGGTCTTATATTTAGGACCGAAGTATGTTCTTGTACCCTTCTACAAATAAATAAATAAATGCATCAAAACATTGAGTATCTTTGCACATTGAGCTTATCTTTGCAGAAAGTGTATTGTATATGTTTAAGATTTTTTTTAGTTCCATTTTACTCTAGAGGTATATAGTTTATATCATATTTGTCATTTACCGTTATGATATTAATAGTTAACACCAATTATTTAACAGTCAACATAGTTTTTTAATGGAATGGGCAAATATGACACATCTTTGACTATTCCCCGGATTTATATAAGTTTTATTTGCTAAATTGAGGAAATTAATATAATTGAGATGTAATATCGGTCCATTTGAGTTAAATTGAATTGTGTTGAATTGACCATATAATTCTTGTTTTCACTTTTCTTGATTTGTAAGGTTTTGCAATTACACAATGAGAGGAGATTAGAGAAGGGAGAGGGAAAAAATTATAAATGCTTGCAACTCGCCGTGTACACTTCCGGGCAGTCGGGCACCATCAGATAAAAAAAAATCTCAAGGCCGATATAATACATACATTTGCACATAACCCCAACAATTAAACTAGCTAATGACTTCTGGCAAAAAAAAGACTAGCTAATGACTGATGTGTGGTACATCCTTATTCGGTCAATTATGCATGTACTCAAGGAAGCCTATGAATACAAATAAGTCTGCTTACATGATATAATAGCACACTTTGATAGCAAAACCCTTACTATATTTAAATATATGACATTGTGACCTGATCTAATTGTTACAATCCAACCTGGTTGTAGCATATACTGAATAATATTAGTAACAATTAATTAACAGATTTGGATGCAAGCTCTCTGCCTCCATAACACTCTGTATATATAATAATGCTTCCAGTCTATTACATTCCACTTCAACATCCCTCCTACCCTTGATCCAATATAATGCTACTTTTAAGGCCAAGACGTTTCCTTAGAGCTTGATGATAAGACTAGAACTAACAATAATCAACAACTTAGCATTACCGCATGTCAACTAGTATTAAGTTATCAAAATTGAAATTTATATTACCCTTAATTAATTGACACAGTGGTTTCCAAATACCTCCGGTTAACTAAAAAAAAAAGAAGCCTAAATTCGTTTCCAAATCTCTTGGAAATTTGGTGCCATAGATTTCTACACATCTCTAAGAACCATTGTGTCCATTCACTATGAATGAATATGAAAGAGGCGTCTCCACCATCTCATATCGAAGTGAGCACGCATTTATCAAAGTGCTATTGCCTTCTCACAATCTCACATAGGACTCGAATCGTAGTATCTACCTCCAAACCACAAATTTCTCAAATACCTTAGATATGCATCCGTTTCGTGTTCAAATCTCTCTTGTCCATAATTTCTTTCTCGCACCAAGCAACAAATTGAAAAAGTATTTAATGTATGTTCTTGTATTTTTAATCACATGCAGAATGATATTATTACTAATAAAATTGTAGAAACACTTAAATAATACTCCCTCCGTTCCTAAATATAGGACCTAGATGACTTTTTTGAAAAATAATAAAAAAAAGCAAAAAATAAGTTAATTATAAATTGATTTACCTAATTTTTTCTCTTAAACTAGTTTATTTTACCTATAAGCTAATGGATAATCTAAAAAGATATCAAATATGTCATCATTTAATAACCTATTTCGCAACCTTAATCTTTCCAAAAAAAAGTTATCTAGGTCTTATATTTAGGAACGGAGGGAGTAACTATTTATTCCCTCCTATAACACTCAGTTTATTTTCTTATCATATGAGGTATACAGTATGTAATTAAATCATATATCAATTTTAAGTAGAAAGTAATAAATATAAATAATTTAATATGAATTATTTAGTTTATTTGTTCTCCCCTAATATATTAATGGGATGATATTACAAAGAAGCAGAGCACAATATATGATAAATCAAAAATGCAAATGATATTATGTCTATCTGAAGCCAGGATTCTAAAGTTAATCCGCCTTTTGCTAATACCAATGATAAGCAGTGGGGGACTCTCAAAATAGTCCATATATATGTTCTCTCCATGTTCTCTCTCGTGAGCCAGCCCCCATCTGCACAAGCACAGCAGAAGCCACAAAGGTAAAAACGAGCTATGCATAGTTGTCTTAGTCACCAAGAACCAATGTAGATTAAATAGATTATCACTAGCTAGACACAAGTAGAATGAGGAGAGGAATTATCACATGTGATTCTTGTAACAAACACATGAGAAGGACGACGGGGAAGAAAAATGGAACCATGTTAAATAAACATCAAGATGAGAGTAAAATTTTCGTTGACTATACCATGGGGCTATAAAGACTATTCTAAAGTCTTTGAGAAAAAGTACTTTTTTATTCTTCATCCTAAAAACACATTGTTAAATTTACCATTATAATGTATTATTTTATCTCTATTTTATCATTATTTAAATATATATTCTACTAAAAAAATTATTTAGATATATTCTTAGACTTCTCGTACTATGTGTATTAAATAGGAGTGATCCGGAAAAAATATGAATAAAATTTGAAAATTATTAAATTTAAAGATTGTATTTATAAAAATTAATATTTTCTTGATTCAAATAAAATCATTAACAGGGTTTTATATATACGAATATGAGTACTTTATATAATTAAAAATTATTCAAATGCAGTTCATATATATCGTTAAACTGAATTGGTACTTTATTATTAATGATTAATGAAAATAAATAAATATCAATCAAAAATGAAATAAATATATTTTAAATTTTAAGTTTTTATTACAAAATATCTCACTACACTATAATTAATAATTATAATAATATAATATAATTAATATTGAATAAATTAAATTTAAAATCGCTAGTGGGCACAATGACTCTATTTTACACTTCAAGTAACCACCTTGGACCACTGGGCACCCTAAACTAACATCGGGTACAATTTTACCCTTGAAGTAACCAAAGCGGTCCAATTTTACCCTCTGGCGAATGTAATGTTGACACGTGTCGTCCACGTGACAACATTACATTCCACGTGTCAACATTACATTCGTCAGAGGGTAAAATTGGACCGCTTTGGTTACTTTAAGAGTAAAATTGTACCCGTTGTTAGTTTAGGGTGCTCAGTGGTCCAGGGTGGTTACTTGAAGGGCAAAATTGAGTCATTGCCCTTTGTTAATCATATATAAAAATCTATTACCGGTTCAATTAATTAGTCACTCAGCTCCCTTCAATTTTAAAAACATTCAGTAAAATAGTTAACCTCATAAAAAATTACATAGTATTTTTCATGTGTGTTTTTATATAAAATGGCCACTTAATAAAAATAAATGCAAAAAATTATTACTTTTAAATATTGGTCAAAGATATTTTTGAAAAAATGTCTCATTTATTACTCCTAGAAAACACCAAAATACTTTATATCTTAAACATAGGAAAATGTTTTAGAATTTTGAACAAAGGATATAAAATCATACTCCCTCCGTTCCTAAATATAAGACCTAGATAACTTTTTTGGAAAGATTAAGGTTGCAAAATAGGTTATTAAATGATGACATATTTGATATCTTTTTAGATTATTCATTAGCTTATAGGTAAAATAAACCAGTTTAAGAGAAAAAATTAGGTAAATCAATTTATAATTAACTTATTTTTGGCTTTTTTTAGGATTTTCCAAAAAAGTCATCTAGGTCCTATATTTAGGAACGGAGGGAGTATTTTTTTAGATGGGTTTCATTCTGAAAATGATAAATCCATAAAGGTGAACAATTTTAGTTAGATTGCTCACGTTCCTACACATAGGGCTAGTTTCTAGAAGGTTTTACGTCCTATGATAGTGTGATGTTAAAGTTCAATATAATTAATGGGATAAATCCCACTTGAATGTTACAAAAAATATAACATATTTAATTTTTTTATTGAGGCAGTGAAATTCAAGTATTATCGAGTTAAATTAATAAAACTAACATTTTCAAAAACTTTTTCACATTCACAAATCACAATGAATGAACTTGAAATCACATAATGAAGCAGCCAAGACCTTCTTTACTGTGGACAATATGCTTGTTCGTAGACATAAATTAGTTACATGCATGTGAGTTGTAGTTAGGAAATAACAGTAAAATATAATGGATATTGATTAGGAGAGAAGGAAATGGGAGAGGGAGCATGTTAGGAAGAGGCAAAGTGGAAGCATTTTATAGGAAGAGAGTGCGGTGTGAGGGTGGATGGATTCAGAAAGCATGGAGATTCTGATCTATTCTCAATTATGGCTGATTTAGCTTCCGGATAGATAGAAATGGAACATCATTTATAATAAGATTACGTGAAACATACAACACGTAACTAATACTCCATGCTTTTTCTCTGCAACAGACGTATATTTTTCTGTTGTATAACTTGGATAAGGGTATTACTATTTACTATAGTAAATATAGTAATTATATAGTACTATATAGTTGGCCAAAACAAAAATTATACAGTATACTATATAATTGCTATTTTTTCCCTTTTTCTTTGCGGAAGACGTATATATATTTTATTTCAATATCTCAATGCATGTATCCCTTAAGAACTTATACAAGTCTTAATTTTTATATCATCATTAATTTTTTAATAAATGCGTCAATATTATTCAAAGTTCGGTTGATACTCTATCTTATCCAAGTTATGGAATTGGTCAATTAGATTAATTGTTACTCCCTCCGGTCCTAAATATAAGACCTAGTTGATTTTTTTGGAAAATCCTAAAAAAGCAAAATAAGTCAACTATAAACTGATTTACCTAATTTTTTCCCTTAAACTAGTTTATTCAACCTATAAACTAATAACTAATTATTTAAAAATATATCGAATATGTCATAATTTAATAACATATTTTGTAACCTTAACATCTCCAAAAAAAGTCAACTATGTCTTATATTTAGGACCGGAGGGAGTATTATGCATGTGTTTGTATAAAATCTAAATAAGTATGTTTTGACCTTATGAAACTCGCATCACACACACACACACAAGATACAAGTCAAAATCACGTAAAATGAGCTCATTCAAACAAGATCATTATAACCGTTTCTAAGGTAAAAAAACATTTCGATTGTACTTTTATTCAATTATTGATTAAAATAGAAAAACAAATACATAAATTTGATAATTAGAAAAAAATTATCAATTTAGAGCATGTTTAATGACTAAATACCACTTACAGGTGATTTGAATGTTAAATTGGGATATCAAATAATTCCTGAAGTAACAAAGTTTAAATGCTTATAATTGATTATATGACATGATGATTATTAAACTTATGACTGTCAATCAAAGAATGGAAGTTGAGTGGTGTAAGTAGAGAAAAACTTTTTGAGTTCTTTGTGATATGAAAGTACTTCATAAGATAAAAAAAAAGGTTTTATCACACTTCTATAAGACTAGTAGTATTATACGGTAATGAATATTACAAAGGGACAACATAAACATAAAACGTTGGTTGCTAAAATAAGGATGATGAGATAAATGTATAATCATAGAAAAAGGATATGATTCAGAATAATCATATACGAGAACGAGTTGAAGCGACCCTCATTACTTAAAAAATGGTAGAAAATCATTTTATGTGGTTTGAATATGTCTAAAGAAGGCTAATAGATGTATCAGTGAGGAGGTTAAGTCAAACATCTTGTAGTCCAATTATATTGGTGAATAATATACCTAAAGAATTGGTGAATTATAGAGCACAATGGCGCTGTATGATCTCACATAATAGGATAAAACTTTGTTATTGTTGCATTTCTTACTTAAACATTAATAATTTAATATCAATGGAAACAAATAGAAACAAAAATGGGAACACTAAAAATCAATCCCATAATAAATGTCAATTACTTGGTAGGTTACAGATTAACTAGGATAAAGCAAAGATAGCATGTTACTAATATATAAGTAAATGGTACAAAGACATCTAGCCGACACTTGAGCATTCCCTTTGGAGGTATGAAACCGTAGGATTTTTGCAAAGGTCTCACATCATATAGGTGGATGGCTAAGACTTCATTTTCGACTCCTGGTTTCCTCATTATCCCTCTCCCGCTTCTTGTAAAGCCTCTCAAGAACACGCTTGGCCTCACATTGTGGGAAATTTGTTAAGTCATAGTAATGTGGTGCTACATCAACAAGCCTGCGACAAAGAACGATTGGGAGCACACAACCCTTGCTGTATAAGATAATTTTCATTTGTACTTGGAATATCCAATTTTTAATCGCTCATTAAAACTGGGTATTTGATTTGAGTAGTAAATATAGAAGAATGGTTTTTAATCAATTCAGATTTCACCAGGCTCCATCTTGAACATAATTTCTAATTAATCTAGTACAAGCTAATCAGATTGTGTTTGATCAGAAAAATCTTACCACTCCCCGCGTATGTCTGTCACTGTCCGAATAAAATTTCTGCTGGTTAGAACATACTCATTGTAGATAACCCATTCAGGCTTGTGGTCCAGGCAATTTGATGGATGCAAGTGCACCACCTAAACACACAAGAATATTTATATTAACAAAAATCATACAAACACTATAAATGACCAAAACTTTTAATTGTTCTGAAGGTAAAGAAATGATGAACATGAACTTTCCCTTTTAAATTCGCACATGCACAAGAAAGAGATAGAAATTAAAAACTTGTTTTTAGCAAACCTGGTTGTCTTTTACTGTCAAGTAGTGTCCTGTGCGCTCCAGGTGAGCTACCTGCATAAAGTATCCTGCCAGCATAGCTTTTCTTATGTTGACATAGTAGTCACGACTGTTGAAGTCAGTGCTGCATAACTTCAGGTTGAACCGGGCCATGATACGCACTAGTTGTTGTCTAACATTATCAGCTGCTTTCAGCGCCCTATGATTAACAAAGTTATCATAGCACCAAGAGGGATCCTCGTCTGAAGGCATTCACACAGCACATATAACACACTTTAGGTAACAGTTTAACAGCAAAGGATTAAGAAAACAAGGGAGCAAAATTAAGCACTTACTGTTTTGCTTGTAAGCATGATACACATTCAAGAGGGTGAGATGGTCTCCATCAATATGCCCAAACCTAGCTTTAGCTTCATCAGCTGCTTTTTGTGCCTCCCTAGGCCGAACAAAGCAATTGGGTACTAAAGAAAGAAATTGATTATCACAGAGGAGGAATATCGTAGGTCAGCAGATGCATAGAGGCGAGACCACACCAATTGCTTCATGAGAGAATACTGAGAAACTGCAACTATCTGCATCAGCACTTACTTAGAATCCTATGGTGCATGCCAACTGGTGGCATGGAACCCAAAGATGACAGTTACTGATGACAACCTAATTGGACACACTTCATTGACCACATTATGTGTGATTTGACACACATGTAAGTAGTCAGACAACCCCAACATATGCACAAGACTATCTATGCACACATGCAGAATAGCTAGGCTTCATTCCAAAAGGAAGCCAGCAGAACTCCATTCACTTGACACTATGGAGAGACACAAGACAGACACAAAATTAGAAATTAAAATAATACCTGAAAGCATGGCAGAGACCGACAGAATCTCATTTGAACAATTGAATTCGGGACTCACAACCAGCATCTTTGACATCTGAGGGTCCAAGGGAAATTCACTCATAATTTCTCCCAACTTGGTCAAGTTACCCTCATCATCCAGTGCACCCAAGTAATTCAATACTTCCAGCGCACGCATCAAGGTCTCAGGAGCAGGGGGGTCCATAAAATCAAAATGCACCAAGTCATCTATACCCAGTTTCTTCAAGGTCAGAACTGTGTTGGCAAGATTTGATCTTAAAATTTCCGGATAGGTCTGGGGCTGAAGATCATTATGGAAACTTTTCTCAGTGTAAAGTCTAAAACATTTCCCGGGTTGAGTTCTTCCAGCACGCCCTGATCTCTGGTGTGCACTTGCTTTTGATATTGGAGATACTAATAAAGACTCAACTCGAACTCTTGGGTTATAGACCTTCTGCTTAGAAAACCCAGGGTCAATAACATAGACTATACCGTCAATGGTCAAGGAAGTTTCTGCTATATTGGTTGATACCACAATCTTCCTTCCAGGAGGCCCACCCTCTGTAACTGGAGGTGGAGCTGGCTCAAAAATTTTCTGCTGCATAGCTGGGGGAAGAGTAGAATACAAGGGTACAGCTTTGACAGGACCCACCTGATCTCCCAAATTTCCAACTTCTTTTGTTATTTTACGGCATGCATCTTCTATCTCTTCCTCACCAGTCAAAAATACTAGTATATCTCCAGATGGTTCACACATGTGAATCTGCACCACAGTCCTGATGGCAGCTTCCAGGTAATCCCTTTCAGGCTCCTGAGTATAAAATATTTCCACTGGATGGAGCCTTCCAGGAACCTTCATAAGAGGCGCACCATTAAAATAGCCCTGAAACTTTTCAGCCTCAAGAGTTGCACTCATAACAACCAACTTCAGGTCAGGTCTATTTTTAAGCACTTCCTTAAGAAGACCAAATAGCACATCTGTAGCCAAAGTCCTTTCATGTGCCTCATCAAGAATAATCACTTTGTATCGCTCTAAAAGTGGATCTGTCATTGCCTCTCTTAGAAGCATACCGTCTGTGAGATACCTATAATGGAAAAAATAAAAAAAATAACTTAAGACAATGCTTTAAAAATGTGAATAAAAAAATGGAAGACTACAGGACTGGACCCATTACAGGAACTATCTTAATAGAACACGTACTTCAAAACTGTCCTGGCGCTACTGCAATCCTCGAATCTGATGCTATAACCAACCTCTTCTCCAATATTTACATCCATCTCTTCTGCCACACGTCTGGAAACAGACATTGCAGCCACTCTTCGAGGCTGAGTGCATCCAATCATCATCTTTCTGCGTTTATCAGGGGTTTCTAAATCTACAGCTTCCAGAACAAATTGAGGGATCTGTAATATAGAAAAAACAGAGAACAAACACATCAAAAATTGGAGACATGAACAAAGAATTAACAGGAGAAGTTCATGCTAGTAAACCAAAGCGCATTAATGACAGTAAAACGAGCTGTGGATGATTATAAGTCCAATCCATGACAATTCACCCAAAACTTTAGTCATTTAATTCTAACTCCCTCAAAAGGAACCAGTAGAAAAGAAGCGCAATCAAAGACCAAATGAAATGAAAATATCCTAATTCTTGTAGTGAATTAAGGATTGCCATTGTACAATCTATGATGCAGTTCCAGCTTTCACAGTTTCACAGACATCTTAGCCCAATATTTAGTAGTTCCCACCCGTCTTTCATTCAATGTGGTTGAGTAAGACTAGCAACTCCAAAAATGCAAGAAAAGGGACAAAATGACAATGGAGCTGTTCCATTCAACCTCAATTCCAGAAAAATGAATCATTGTTACCAACCTAGATAATTACTAGAATCATATAAACAATCTACCATAAATAATGTTTAATCAATCACACTAACCTGGGTAGTTTTGCCACTACCAGTCTCCCCAACCAATATCAGAGTCTGATTAGACTTTAAAACCTGAAAAAACTCCTCCTTCTGTTGCCATACAGGTAAAGTCTTTCTCTTCTCCAAAATTTCATGATACCTTGGTGTGTAAGGTTTGCCATTCCACCTATTAATTAGGCTGTTGCCAATGGTGTTGTTGGCAATGATGGCCCCACCATTTGCTTTGGCCATTTTAACTGTAGGGTCATCCACCACATCAAACAGACTGACCTTCCTCTTTCTCTCCGTACCCATCAAAACCCTAATCCTGCAATGCCACACTGAAACTGGTAAAGAAACTGCTTTAAAAAATAAATCAAAGAGGATCCAACTAAGTAACTCTTCAAGCACAGATCCAAATGTCCAAATCTCTTGAACAACTAAGCCCACCACACAAGTTAGGAAAAAGTTATGGCATACATCCATGATGAGGAGGATTAGATTCCAGAATTACCAATAGTAATAGAAACTGCAATTCCTTTTTGGTCAAATAAGTTTTGTCAAGGGCTTCTTGCACAACCTGGAATGAGAAACTCAATTACTTTTCAGGCTACTAAAAATAAATTTGGGAAAGTTCCACAGGATCCGAAAAACAGCTATTAGATAGACCAATACAATTGAGAGCTTCAAATGGAACATTCAGGAATGAAGGAAAATAAGAACTCATACAAGAGCCCAATAGAAAAATGTGGATGCATACAACACTTTCAACAATTAGTATAAAAGAATAACAAGGACAAAAGCCTCAAACATTATATGCTTCTTGTTCCCATCTGTCCCTGTTTCTTCAATATTTATGTTAGCTCTCATGTTACAGCATTAACTACATTTAGTAGACCCAAATACATGGAAAGGAAATTTTATACCCCATTGATAATGGAACTTTCCACTGATATTATATTCGGAATAACCACACAAGAGTGCTAGTTTAAAGTCTCAGCAAACAACACAAAAGGACTGATAAAAAACAAAAGGAAACACAAAGAGAAACAGGTGCGCACACATTCAAGCCAGCTTTGGAGGGGCCATTTGGCCTTCACTAAGAGCATAATTTGCTAGCCCTTCTCCTATCATAGTCAGCCCTATATCCTTCATTCAATAGCTTACATTCTCTCTCCTTCGTCAAACAAACTATTCATTCCCCCATTTCCCCCTTGAATCAGACTAGGACCAGTTTGGCTCAATCCCCAAATCCCAACATGTAGCACCTTGCCGTAATAATATACCATAAGATTCCCAAATGAAGTCATGCTTAGGCAAGCTTTGCCATATATAACCATAATCATAAAAATGTATAGTTGACATTTGAATTTTAAAAAAAAACATTAAAAAAGCAATATCCATCCATTTCCAAAGAATCATAGTAGTAACAACTACGAGCTTGAGCTATCATCTTCCAATGAATTTAAAATAACCCTACACATACTTTCACCCATGACAGTTTGACAGAAAGTGAAATCCCATCAACCTGACAATCAAACTCCTACAGTTTACAAAATACTAATTTTAAAAATCAAACACTAGCATCAATTATGAAACAAATTCACGATAACTATACAATCCACAGTTAACTAACTCATAAATCAGTCCACAAACCATTTTCCCTAACAAAATTACTTATTTTCAAAATCAGACTAAAACACTTATTTCCTGACCTTTTGAGGCTAGTAAAAACACAAAAAATAAACTGGAACATCATTTATATATGGTGGAATCTCATTCTAAATTAAGATTTAAGATTTAAGATTTCATAATCATATTGAGAATCTAAAGGCAGAAAAAGCTCTACGAAATGAAAAGTAAGAAGGCAAACCTTGAGAAGCGACAGTAATGAAGGATGACGACGACGGAGAAGATGGAAACGCCGACAACGCCGACGGCGGCGAGAGAAAGAGTCGGCGATGAAGGAAGGAAGGAAGGGTTGGAATTTTTTTTTTTTTTGGAATTGGAAGGCGAAGGTATTGTGGGCTTAGGGATTTTATGTTCCGCACGCCCAATATTATATTCATATAAATTAAAAAAAAACAAATAAAATAAAATAAAATAACCAAATATTGTCAAACTATGTCGTTTTGGAAATTCATGTAATTGGACACTTTTTTTGTGAAAACTTAAATAGGAGTATTTTAGTAATTTTCAATAAACTACGAGTATTTGGGTTTATTAGCCACTGACTAATCTGATTCATGTGAGCATAGGCTCACAATGGAGAATTACATTACCTCCAAATTAGTATTGTGTCTGCATACTTAAGACTAGAACTCAAGATCACTATTTAAAGTAGAACAACACAATATCATTTTGTCTAAGTGATTGGTGGTTTAAATGGTAATTTAAAAAAACATAAGGAAGGGGCTCGTATACAGGATGGAATGGATTGGTTAAGGCTATAGAGTTAATATGATACTTTGTTGGTAAATATGATTAGTTTTTTTTAACTAATTTGATAAGATAAAAAATGTTGGTTGAGTTAGATAAAATCAAATGATATTATTAAAACACTCTAACTATTTATTTATTTTCTCACTCACTCTCTCTTGATTGTTTATAGATGAAGAACATTAATAGATACAATATACCGAATAATTGAGAGCAAATAGAAAGAGACATTCATTCTTTTCCCTTTTGCTTTTACTCAACTTTGTTTTTTTTCCATTCCCTCTTTTCTTCCTTAAGTAATTGAAGCAATCTTTACAGGTACGAGATTGAATTAAATTAAAATTTTAGGAGCTCTATATTTTAGAATAGGGTGAAGGTGCAAAATTACGTCCATAAGTTAAAATTAAAATTACTTCTATATTTTAGGAGCTCTATACCTACAATCATTTATAAAAAGACAATACCTATGTTATATTGACAAATGTGTATCTTACACCATAAGTCCATAATAAAAGCTCATGTGCATCAATACTTTGCTATAAATTTTAATTGAAGCAAAATTGCTTTTTCCCACAATTTTGCATCAATTTTGAGTCTCAAATGTAGTAAATATCTATTACAAAATGGTTTAAATGTAGTAATTTTGGGGGTTTGTCCTAATTAAGCCACATCATCTGCCACATCACCCAATTAGGTCATGCCACCTATATCAGGTCACCTGCCACGTCATCAACATGACACTTACCACACCACCTATTAAGCTTCGTCACCTACCACGTCATCGCCATGTCACCTGACTCGATGATGTGGCAGGTGACCTAACCTAATGTGTGACGTATTGTAACATCCCATTTTTTTTATTTAAAAATAAATTGTCTGGATAACCTTTAAAATTTTTATTTAAGAATAGGTATAAAAATAATGAATTTAGTTTAAAAGTTACCTATAATGAATTTTTATTAGTGCATCGGTGAATAAAGTTACTTAAATTGATTTGCTATGCATATAGAAAGTTCTTGGTGATATTGAGATTGGATGCTAAGGAAGAATTGAAATAGGAAATAAAGTTTGAGATTAATAGTATTAAACAAAATATAGAATTGTTGGTATGATTGTCTAACCACGAGACTAAGGTTATAGAGTTTGAACTTTTGTGAATATTTATTGGAATATTTTTAAGGTGATGGAGACATTTTAATTTAGTGTTTAATTTAGAAGTAATGATTTAGTAACTGATGATGCTAGCTAAATTTAAATTCCATAGTTGAGGATCTAGTGAAACCCTTATTAATATGAAGGTTATATATGATTGGAAATGAAGTTGTGAATAAATAGTATTTTTGTTTTGGCTTATGTTGAATTGAAGTCGTGAGTCAAGGTGAGAGATAAATTTTTAGGAAATTCTTATACAATAGCCAAGGAGTTAGAAAACAATTTTATGATTGGGAAACACTTCAATTTAAACAAAAGGATGTTAGAAGTTGAACTTGTTAGTGAATAGTACTAGTGATTCATATGTTGACGTTAATTATCAAATTGTAGGCTCAGAGAATATAAGGATGACTAATGTATTATGAGTTTTATGATTGGATTGAGATAGTTTAAGTGTTATTTTTGTTTTGAAATATTCTTAGATAAGATGGTTGAGCTTTTTCAAAGATTTAGATGGGCGACGTTGGCTCTAAAGTTTTAGATTATGATAAATGAGTCTTAGATGAATCAAAGATTATTTAGTATTATTTATTTAAAGGTGACTTATGGCTATTAAGTTGATTGAAAAAAATGAGGTTCCTAAGAAGTACGTGTTTTAGGCCATAATTGGTTTTGAAAATGATTGAAGTAGAACTATTCTATATTGGAACAAGGAATCAAGAAATCAGTGAGATGGTGAAATATGATGTTTTAGAAGATTTCATTGGCAATTTCGTGCTTATATTAGTGGGATGTTTTTGAGTTAATATAGAGTTAAGTGACATTAAAACTTGCAAATAGTAGCTGAAGAGTGTAGAGAGTTTATAAACAAAATTTTTGATGATGATTATTCAAAGTAATGATGAGTATTTATATTGCTTTATCAGAATAAATCAATTTGAGGGCTATTGTATTATGAAGTAATTGTTAGAGTTGTATGATTTAGGAAATTTTGAGGACAAAATTCTTTTTATGAGGGGAGAATTGTAACATCCCATTTTTTTTATTTAAAAATAAATTGTCTGGATAACCTTTAAAATTTTTATTTAAGAATAGGTATAAAAATAATGAATTTAGTTTAAAAGTTACCAAAAAAAAATATTATATGAAAATCACTTTTGTATATTATGAGAGTATAATTAATATATAGTCAAAATATACACTTACATAAGATGTAGTTCCTTTTTCTAAAAAAATAATAAATATAAATAATAATAATAATAATAAAAGCCCAAAAGTCCAATGTAACAAAAACCCTACTCAATTCATTTAAAACATTACTTTGACTCATTTGTAAACGTTAGCCGTCGTTGTCCCTTGTTTCTTTGCAAGGTAACTCTCACTCCCACTTTTACTCAAACTTCTTCATTTTCTTATGTCTGCATGTTTTCTTCACACTGTACATGTTTGTTTAATATTTATTTGCTATATATGATTAATTAAATTAAATCTATTTTCACCTTATATATTTTCATTATCAATTTCCTCACTTTTCTCAACAAACCACTCATTCGTTCATGTTACCCGGATAAAAATTTTAGTTATCATACTGATTTTCTATTATTATAATAGTTCCTTGAATTATATATATGTATATGTTATATAGTTATTGTAAATTTGTTACTGCACGATTTTATATGTCCTTCCATCCTTATAATTTTTATACTAATATCCAATTCCTTAATCTTTATTAAACATATATGCATACATATATTCATACGTGTATAATCATGCAATTACATAAATTGTTTTCTTCTCTCGATTCTCGTGCACGTTGACAAAACTTACATTCTAAGTCTTGGTCAAATTATCATTGTACCCAAATACTTTCATCCATACCTTAGCTTATTTTATTCTACTGTATTTTTCTAATTTTCTGTTAATGTCTTGATTTATACACACTACATATAATTTCCTTTTTAAATCTCACATATGTACAGACAATGTTTTCTAAAGGATTTTGGGTATATTTATATTTTGATGAACATGGGGCATGAAATAAGCAAAAACTTATCATTTGATAATATCATAAAGGATTCTGTAGATTATGGGTAGCTTAAGGTATAGTTGAATTAGAATATATTGTACTTACATTAGGTGCTTTGGAGAGACGTTAACTGTGTGATTACCTATGAGTTGAGGAGTTACAGGTAACTCTGAATGATTCTTTCGTATGCTTGTAAGTTATGTATAATTATAATCTGACTGATTACTGATTACCTCTTAATTTAAAAATGTGAGCTGTTATAATTAGTTTGTTCATTTTCAAGCATGCTTGTTGTTAATGCTTTCATATGTAATATGTGATTGATATGTGGTTTGATTCTTTTCAAGCATGCTTGCTTATATGATGATATTATATATTGTGTTAGAGAGTGTATTATGGTAATTTAATTCAAGGATATTTTAATTGTTGGTAAACGTATATATCTGTCATTGCATGAGCATCTGTTATGAGATAGGGGGTAGATGAGGATTATGTGATGATGAATTTTTATACCACCACTCAGTGAACAGTGGTAGTGGTACTTGTCAGGGCCCTTTCTTCTATGTCTTCCCTTGTCAGGATTGCATGGAAGTTATGGGACATGTGACACCTCCTTATATTTGTTTTTTAAGGAGGGGAGTCATAGTCCATACTTGAGCTCTATGCCTCGGCAGGGTATATCTCAGGTACTGGTGAGCTTGGGATAATCTATTTGATTAGATTTATTTCTGTTTGGACTATATGTTAGCCTATGGCTCCTGTCAGCGGTATAAGGGTGAAGGTGATATAAGGGAGGCATACTGCATTTATGCATGAGTGAAATCTTAATGTAAAGGAACTGTTTTTGAATTAAGAGGTCAATCAATATGGATAAAGAGTTAATTTGTACGAACGAATATGTGAATGACCTTTGTATTGTAATTATATGTAATTTGCTTGTGTATGTTAGGAGAGTTCAGTAGTTACTGAGATGTCGATCTCACCCCATTATTAACATTTTTAGGTGATGGATCTAATAGCAAGCCGGGGAAGGCACTTGAGGTAGTGTAAGCACGTTTTGAGTTATATTTACTTTGTCATTGACCTCAACCTTTAATGTTTCACTTTGTTTTATTTTAAAAAGATCTATCATCAAGTTTTTAATTTGTTACTACGATTTGGACTTTTTTTTTAGTGTAAATATAATTTTAATTATAAATTGTATAAGATTTTGGTGGGGTGTTACACGTATCATGGTGAAATGGCGAGTGATGTAGCCTAATTAGGTTAAACCTGTTAAAATTGACGGTGTTGTTACATTTGAACCATTTTGCAATAGATTGTTGCTACATTTGAGATCAGAAATTAATTATTTTTTATGTTGGGTGAACTTTTGCCGATAGTTAGGTGCTAGATGTGACCATTAACCCTAAATACAATTAATTAAGCTCACTTTCTCTTTGTGCTCATAAACTGAGGTGATTAACCAATTTTAGCTCTTACTCAATATAAGCTCACTATCTGAGCATGTTATATTTAGGCATAGACTTGATACTTGCTCAATTAACTAAGCGTGTCAAAACATTTGAGCACACTTGATTGAGTAAATAAGACAATGAAATCCTAGTAGTTAATCAACTGACTTATGAATAAGATAATGAAGATGTATATTCAGTTAACGATTCTAGGTACAACTGATACTAAGAGATTTACATACTGTGTGTGTGTGTGTGTGTGTATATATATATATATATATATATATATATATAAAGGAGATTTACATATTGAATATGTTGTGAATCAATCAAAACCACTTTTATCTTGGGCCTTGGCTACTTTTTATAGTCTTATCTGACTGTAATGACCGACCTAAGGTGTTGTCCTTGGATATTCAGATATTCTATATTCCCAAACTAGAGACGGAAGGGAGTGATAATTACCAAACTAGAAATGTGATGGATTAGCGTATTGATAAATTTATATGCATCCATATGTGTGTTTTTCATATAGTGTGGCAAAGTAATTGAGCACAGTATCGCCGCAATAGATACCCTATTGAATTTTGTTTTGTATTTTTCCTGTCTTGGAAGTTTGTTTAAGCCAAACTCCAAACAAAATATGGTCGCATGAAAGTGTCAAATATGACACTCCCTCCCTTTATAAATATAAGATTACTTCTAAATTTAAATTTATTTTTAAATATAAGTGACGTTCTAATTTTCCTCAATTTTTTCCAAATAAAGCCTAATAATGTTTATTTATATCTATAATAAATAAGTAAGAGAGTGAGAGAGAAATAAAGGTATACAATTATGGTATCTCAGTAATATTATGTGTTAATAACTACTCCCTCCGTTCCTAAATATAAGATCACTTTGGGGAAGTGGATAAGTTCCTAAATATAAGATCACTTCCTATTTTATCTCAAGTTTTGCCCAAACTACCCTTATACTCACTCTTTTAATTGAAAACCCCTCCTCCTTTTAAAGTTAAGTAATTGAGGGGATTCTGGGAAGATCATGTAATTTTATTGTCTTCCTTAATCTCCCAAAATTAAGCAAAGTGATCTTATATTTAGGAACGGAGGGAGTACCTTAACTAGCATCATCAATCTTATCAAATTAGGAAAGTGGTCTTATATTTAGAAACAAATGGAATATTTCATCGAAAAAAGTGATTTTCATCGAAAAAAAAGAAACAAATGGAATATATTAATAGGAATTCATCTCTTAAATGAAATAATAATTGTTAGAAAAATCGAAATAAATGGAGAAATGGACGACTCGATCAACGTCGCCATTTTTTGAGTGACCAATGATACTAGTTCATTAATCATCTAAAGAGCTCGAAATGAAAAATAAATATGTCCTTGATCGGAACACAAGGTTACATAACACATACATATGAACCTAACTAAATATGATTGTTAAACTTATAATTACGGACCTTTTGCACGACTTTATTCAAAAACCCAAAAATGGATTTAGATTTTGAATCAGGATGAGACTTCGGTGGTGGTGGTGATGCAACTGAAGAATCGCAGCCTTCTTTTTCTTGTTCTTGTTCTTGTTCTTTATCATCTTCATTAAGCAGATCTTCAAATTTCTTAGTGGAAGAAGAAGATGAACGTTCTTGAGGATGATGTTTTGGACGTTCTTGAGGATGATGTTTTGGTTGACCTGGCTGAGATTCCCATGCAAATGGAATCTGAAAACTCTTTGATTCGAAGTATGTACTTGAAGTTGAATATTTGGTTTGGCTTCTACTTAAAATCTTTTTCACGAACTCCTTGTCACCATCTAGAACTGATTTTGGTGCTGCAGGATGTTGATTAGCTATTTTGTTTCCACGGACTCCCCTAATACGCCTATCAAATCTCCAAGTTTTTTTACCATATTCCAGCTCCATGTTTGCTGGAAGGAGATTAGGGTTTTCTATAGAGGGGTTAAGAGATAAATATGTAAGAAAATTCACAGCTTTGAAATTTGAAAAGAGATAATATCTCTAACGACTCTTTTTTTATTTATTCAAATTCTAGACTTTTAAATTACCTAAATATTTAAATATTATTTATATAATAGTTTATTTTACCTACTTGATTTTTGATTTTTTTTGTTCTAATTTTTTTTGATCAGTTTTTTGTTCTAATTAGTAAATTAGTAATTTTGTAATAGTTAGATCTGATAAATCCAAACTTCTAAATTTTATATTATAAATAAAATTATTTTTTATAGATAACAGAATTTTAATATTAATGTGAGATTTTTTTTATCAGATATTAATGTGAGATTTTGAAAATCTAAAAATTGGAAAAGTTCAAATATATTAAATTAAATCATACAACATTTAATAATTTAATAAATTAAAAATGGTATAAATCAAATTCTACTCGACTGATAAAAAAAATCTACTGGACATGCTGATAAAAAAAATCTCTCCATCATTAAATATCTCCTGGGATATTGATGGATGGGAACCTCCTGAGAAAGAATATGTGAAGGTTAATGTGGATGGAGCATGTAACTCGGATGGAGGAACATCGGCGTGTGCGGGTGTTATGAGAGATTATAAAGGAAAAGTGATGGGAGGCTTCTTATTCAATATGGGAAGAGGAGACTGCTACGTAGCGGAGCGGTGGGCTATTCTCATGGGATTAATGTGGAGCTCGGAGTTTGGTGTTAGACATCTCATACTTGAATCCGATTGTCTTGAACTTGCCAAGATATTGAGCAATACCGTGAGATGGATGAGAATAGAACAAATGAGATGGAAGAGATTCTGTCTTTGTGTAGGCGTGCATGTGATGTCCAAATATTGTGGTGTAATCGAGAGAGGAATAGTGTTGCTGACTTGCTCGCAAGATATGCGCTGACAGTGGGTGCTGGAGTTGTGCAGTTTAAGGAAGTGTCTGCTCATGTTGCTGCTATAGTTAGACAAGAGATGCCACATAATATGCTCTGAGTTTAGTGCTTTATTGTAATAAAAAAAAATCTACTCGATACATGTGTTTCAAATTTTGTAATTTAGAGGTTAAGTCAGAGAGAACCTATCTTTTCGTTCAGAAAAATAGGAGAACCTATCTTTTTTTTAGTTAAAGGGAGAACCTATCTAATGTTTAAAATTCATCATCATCATCATCAACATAAACCTTATCCCAATTAGATGGGGTCGGCTACATGGTCATTGTGCTCTATCAATAGTCATGCTTGGAAGTAAACATTTCATCAAAAGATCTCTTTGGTCTTCCTCTCCTTCTTGTGCAGTGATTTCATACCTTTCTTCAATTATTCTTACTGCTCATCCACTTCTCTTCTTTGAACCTTTTGCTTCTTTATATGCCTTTTCCCATGATAGTATGATA
Source organism: Mimosa pudica (assembly GCA_029929735.1). Classification (NCBI taxonomy): domain Eukaryota; kingdom Viridiplantae; phylum Streptophyta; class Magnoliopsida; order Fabales; family Fabaceae; genus Mimosa; species Mimosa pudica. The sequence goes on along the minus strand of JAKELP010000015.1, from coordinate 8,101,734 downwards.
GCCTTTGTGAAGAACCAAGCAATGACATATTGATAGAAACAATGCGTGTGTCCATGCTCAATAGATTCGACATATTTTTACGTTGGCTGCCGAAGCCTAACACAACCCTACTCCTTTATCCGGACTAGGGACCGCCTATAAATATAGGCGGAATATTCCGTGGACACACAGTCACACGGGGTAAATAACCAAGCGTGACACGAAGTCACAAAAAACAAACGTTATATAATAATGATCCAAAACAATAAAATATATCCAATAAAATAGATCCAAATACTAATAATAATGAAGTTGACACAAATAATAACAATAAAATGAAACGATAAAACAATAAAACAATGATCACAATACGATAAAATAATAAAACAATACAATAAAACCATAAAACAAAACAACAACAATGCTCAACAATTAAATAAATAAATAAATAAATAAATAACAAATAAATAAATAAATAAATAAATAATAATATACAATAAAACAAAACAACAACAATGCTCAACAATAAAATAAATAAATAAATAAATGAATGAATAAATAAATAAATAACAATATACAATAAAACAAAACAATAACAATGCTCAACAATAAAATAAATAAATAAATAAATAAATAAATAACAAATAAATAAATGAATAAATAAATAACAATATACAATAAAACAAAACAACAAAAATGCTCACAATATTATTAATAATTAATAAATCAACACCTATAAATATAATATATATAATATGTGTGTGTATAAAAGAAAGGAAGCAATAATTAAAAACTAATCTAATATATCGTGTACATGAAAACGTGGAAAACTGTTAAGCAGGTAAATATATATATATATATATATATATATATATATATATATATATATATATATATATATATATATATAAAACAAGTCATAAACCAATTCCTAAATAAGTACAAAGGAAATTTAAGTAATAACCACCAAACGGATTATATCCTAAATAATTAAATAAATAATTAATCAAACTACTTATAAAAGTTGATATTTTCAAAACCACATGTAATTAATAATGCATACATTATAGAGGATGTTGTGGCTAATCCTCAATATTGTACGCTATTAATAATTAATAAATCAACACCTATAAATATAATATATATAATATGTGTGTGTATAAAAGAAAGGAAGTAATAATTAAAAACTAATCTAATATATCGTGTACATGAAAACGTGGAAAACTGTTAAGCAGGTAAAAATATATATATATATAAAACAAGTCATAAACCAATTCCTAAATAAGTACAAAGGAAATTTAAGTAATAACCACCAAACGGATTATATCCTAAATAATTAAATAAATAATTAATCAAACTACTTATAAAAGTTGATATTTTCAAAACCACATGTAATTAATAATGCATACATTATAGAGGATGTTGTGGCTAATCCTCAATATTGTACGCTATTAATAATTAATAAATCAACACCTATAAATATAATATATATAATATGTGTGTGTATAAAAGAAAGGAAGCAATAATTAAAAACTAATCTAATATATCGTGTACATGAAAACGTGGAAAACTGTTAAGTAGGTATATATATATATATAAAACAAGTCATAAACCAATTCCTAAATAAGTACAAAGGAAATTTAAGTAATAACCACCAAACGGATTATATCCTAAATAATTAAATAAATAATTAATCAAACTACTTATAAAAGTTGATATTTTCAAAACCACATGTAATTAATAATGCATACATTATAGAGGATGTTGTGGCTAATCCTCAATATTGTACGCTAATCACAAATATCAACTAGTGCACTAAAATTACATATATGCACATACTTTAATGAGAATTTAATAGCTTGGTCTAATTAATGAAAAGATACTATGTAAGCATATACCAAATTCTTCCACTATTTATTGCATATAAAATTGTTTAAATAATTAATGTTCATAATATTTCACACTAACTAAATATTTCTAAATGTGAAAACACAAACATATTAATTTTCCTTATTTTAAAGATTAAAATGATGCACCCATCAGACCAAAAAAAAAATGATGCACCCAAAAACTTTAATGAGAATTGTTAAATTAATTTGACCATTATTTAATTTAATAACTTCTCCCAGTAATTTTAGCATCCTCAAAATATTGTCTAATGGTTATTCTTTCAGAATATTTCACTTAATGATTCCAAATGTGAAATAGCCAAGATTAATTTTCTTTTCTGATAAAAAAAAAAGATTAATTTTCTTAAATATAAACAATCAAGGAATGATGCTAAATAACTTACATGCTAAAATATATGACACAAAACAATTAAATCAATAATAAAGTCAATATATTAGTCATACATAATTTTCTGGAATTAAATAAAAATAATTTAACAATATAAAAATTGAAAAGGGACTAAAACATAATTCCAGAAGCTTAAAAAAAAGGGTAAAGATGTAATTTTCGCAGGCCAAAATACTTTCCTAATATGAAGGGATTAAAATATAAATATAAGAAATCAATTATGGCAAAAAGGTAAATATTGCAGGCTGAAATGCAATAAAACAGAATTCTTCGCACAAAACTATGATTTTGTTTGAAATAGTCTTAAAGTTGCGCACTTCACAAGGCACAAAACGCAAAAAATGCATATACAGTTGCAACGTTCTGGTTTTATTTTTATAAAACAGAAATTTGCTCACTTGCACGCACAAAATCCGAAAATTGGGCTAACTACCAATGCAACGTGTTGATTTGTTTTATTTTTTAAAACAAAAATTAGAAAACCAAATGGGATAAATGAGAAAAGGTCAAACAATCGCACTTTAACACTACCCAGTCCAAAAACATATCTTGATCCGGTACCTACTTCATCTTCCCCATATCCCTTCACCGCCGAGCACCAGCCACCATGCCTGGCGCTACGGAGCTTGTCCCGGCACCTATATGGCTATAAAAGTATGGGTTTCATCCAAAATCCCAAAACAAACTTATATTCATTTATTTTCTTAATGATTTCTTACGAAAAATCGAAACTTTTCATACCAAAATTTTCGAAACAGAACCTAAAATGTTCGCCGGAAAATTTTCTTAAAGGCTTCAATCACAATAATATAAAAACAGTTTTGACCGTGAAAAGCTTGAATAATCCAAAGATTTTGTTCTCAAGAAATTTGTTTGTTCTCATACAAATATAAGGGTTTCCCTTTATTTTTATATATATTTATATGCAAGAACATAAACGTAAACAACCTCATGAATGAAAACAAAATCACATGAGAAGATAAACAAATAAATCTCATATTTCAAAAACAGCAAGGCAAAGAATATGACGAGGCTCTGATGCCACATGTTGGACCAATCATATAAACAATAACAAGTAGATATATGATGTCTAATATAATCAAAGTATAACAGCGGAAGACTTATAAATACCTCTACCATTGCTAGTCCATTTGATGCAGAGATCCACGTGCCTAGACGATCTCTATCATTGCTTTAATGTTTAAAATTGAAATATAAATATTAGTGTTAAAATCTAGAATCATATTTTAAATTGTTTTAATTTGTTGGGGAAATTCCTTTTAATTTATTTAAGCCTTCTTTTTTTGATCAATTTAAGCCTTCACTTTCAACAAATTTTTAATTAGACCTCATCATGACCTGATTAGGGTTTATTAATTAATTGATTAACTCATATGCCTTTTTTTTATCAAAATACTCATATGCCTTAGCTTTATATAATTTTTATTTTTTTATCAGAATATATAATTTTTCTACACCTTTTCTTTTTCTCTCCTTTTTTCCTTTGAAACATATATAAAAGTATTAAATATTATAGGGATATTCAAAATTATATATATATATATATATATATATATATATATATGAGAAAAACTTACATCAAGTTCCTAAAATACACGTTCTCAATTTCTTCCAATATTAGAGTGACACGTGTAATTTTTATAATTAACCAATGAAACGCCGTTTGCCATCCGTTAGTGCTCTTCTACTTCTCAGCCTCGCGTTTTTTTTCTTCACCACAATTTTCCCTTTTCTTCACAGTCGTTCTCCATTTGGTTTCCCCACGTCTGATTTCCCTCTAATATTCTGTCGTTGTTCTGTCTATTATCTTCTTGCAGATGACTGGTTAGTAATTCTTGTCTTCTTCAATGCATTTTCAAGCGTTATATGAGTACAATATGAATGGTGGTCAGTTCATATAAAGAAGCAATTGCAAGGGCGTGCTTTTTTGTTTAAGTTAATTGAATTTAATCTTTTGAATTATAGCTTTTTCATGCTTTAATCGGTGATCCTTAATGCAAAGGCATGTTCAATTCTCAATTCCCCCATATATAAATGAACGATTCATGGTTTTCATTGTTGACATTCATGATTTTCTTTATGCTATTTTTTTAAACTTTTTATGAGTTTTTCCATATGTTTCTTTGTTTTTAAATGGATGCTGCTTATTTTTTTAATATTTGACAGAACAAGCAATTGATATAGATTTATTAACTCCATTTGTGGGCATGGAGTTTTGAAGATGAAGAACATGCATACAGATTCTACAATGCATATGGTGGACTGATTGGATTTAGTGTAAGGAAAGAGTGGGCAAATAAAAGCAAGGTTGATTGCAAGACTATTTTATCTCGAAAATATGTGTATTCTAGAGAAGGATTCAAAAAAGTGAGTGACTATGAAGCATCTCGTAAAGAAATAAGAATTGGTTGTCTAGCTCAAATGATTATCAATCGACAAGCCAATGGAAAATATACTGTTAAATCATTTGTGAAGGAACATAATCATGATTTAGCTAGTCCTAGGAGTAAGCATAAATTGTCTTCTCAAAGAAGGATCTCTAGCGCTCAAGCAACTCAAATTGATAGTTTTTGGGTACCTTTATTCTTGGTGATAGTTAAAATATTTGCATGAGTCTGGTATATTCTTATTTCTTCTACTTATATTTTCCATTTCAATTTAACTCAGGTTGCCATGGTCATTGGGACAAAGGAAGAAGTGATGCATGGGATGACGCAGAGCCAGAAATATGTTTTTGGGTTTTAATTAGTATTTTTCAAGTTCCCATTTTGTTTGGGGATATTTTTTTAGCATGTTTGTCGAATTAGCCTTTTGTATTTCAAACATAATGGAAGAGTGGTTTATGTTTCAGCAGCAGCAATTTTTTTAAATTCAGAATACATGCACATTTTACTTTGATTTGAGAATTGTGCAGTAAAAGTTTAGCATGCCAACAGATTGGCTGACAAATTGGCTATCCTTGAATTTAGTACAACATGATACAACATTTATCAACAAGAAGCTGCCTAACAGATTGGCTAGCCTTCAATTTTACACAACAGAATACAATAATTTAACAACAAGAAGCTGCCTAATAAATAGATTGGCTAGCCTTGAGTTTTATACAACAGAATACAATATTTTTTCAACAAGAAGCTGCCTAACAGATTGGCTAGCCTTGAGTTTTGTACAATAGAATACAATATTTTATCAACAAGAAGTTGCCTAACCTATTAGCTAACCTTGAGTTTTGTACAACAAAATACAATATTTATCAACAAGAAGTTGCCTAACATATTGGCTAGCCTTGAATTTAGTACATAATCAAAGAGAGTAATAGCTTCTTGGACTAGGCGATGGAAGTGTATTGGTGGCTCTTCAAATGTGCATTTGTTGTAGACTGTCTATAGCTTCCAACACAAAATACTGAAAATTGTGCTCCAATTCCATGCGTGCTTGATTCTGCCTTAAATTGGTGGAGCCTGAACCAAGCTTGGACAGCATAAGACCCTCTTTTATCATACTCATTTGTCACTATTCTGTTTCCAAAGGTAAATTCATTCTGGCCAAACTCATCATAATCTGACCAACAAAAATGGAAATCATGAGTGAAATAGAATGCCAAAACCAGCTTCAAAACCAATATAGGCCATGAAAGAAAAAAATGAAAGTTTGGTAAGGTACAGCAATGTTGGGGATAAATAACAAAGTAACTTAACAAAGTCCTGAGTGAAATAAAATATCAAATATTAAACTCCTCCCCTGCTCAATAAGCTCTTGCATATTCAGCAGCTCAGAGAGTTTATTATTCGGCAGCTCAGAGTTGGAGATCATCCACAGCCATAGGGAAGCTTTAATATGTGCTGATATATTGGCAAAGAAAGCTCAAGAGATGGACCACATGTGGCAATTGTTTTTGGAGCCACCTGACTATTGTCAAATGCAACTAGCAGACTTACTATAGGTCTGAAGCTATCCTTTTGGATTAGGAAAATAGAGTTTTTGTAATCATTAGCACTAGAGAGTGACTACACCTATTATAAAAAAAAGAGTGACTACACCCAACATATTATTTTGTCAATCTAATTCAAAAAAAGAAATAGAATACCAAAACGAGCTTCAAAAACAAATGGAAATTACATCAAAACACTTTTACATGATCCAAACATATTCACATTCAAGGACAAAAAACAAAAACAAAAACCACAATGGCACACAAATTAAGTCAGAGTTCAAAAATTCCTTTCACACATACTCTATCCTTTACTGCCCAATTTTTACTTCCAAAAAAAATAAGACTAGCATGGAATCAAGATGAGATAGAAACCTTGAGATAAAAAGCCAAGCGAGGATGGGGAATGTGCTTCCGAATTGAGGAACATCGTGGGGGGAGGATGCTGAATCTGAGGAAGAAATAGGGTTTCATTTTTTCTTAACTGATTTAATAATCGTGAAACAGACAGTATTTTGCAAAATAATCGTAGACGGCGTTAAAAACGGTTGGAGTAAAAAATGTCCAGGTGTCCCTCTCTTCTCTAATTGGAGAACTGGAGAACCTGGATAAACTAACTTGACCTAAGTGAGGTCCTATATATATATAGGCTAAAGTATGTTTTTGGTCCCTTAGCTTTGAAAAGTGTGTTTTTTGTCCTTTAATTTTGGATAAAGTAATGTTTTTAGTCCTTTGAAAAAAGGATAAAAATGTTTCTAGTCCCTTCCTTTTCAAAATAATAGACTAAAATATGACTTTTTGCAAATTTAAGGGACCGAAAACATACTTAAACCGAATTTAAAAGGACTAAAAACACACTTTTCAAAGTTAAAGGACTAAAAAGATGATCTTGTCCAAAATTAAGGGATCAAAAACACACTTTTCATAGTTAAGGGACCAAAAGCATACTTTAGTCATATATATATATATATATATATATATATATATATATATATATATATATATATATATATGTTATGAATATCCACACCAAGTCTCTTATCACCAAGTCATCCTCTCCTTGTATCTCTCCTTATATCTCTCTATTGTATCCCTCCTTGTATCTAGTTAACCATAATTCTCCTCTATATATAGAGGACTCATATTGTAGACGGAACACCTCTGAATAATATTCTACAGCCCAAATTCTTGTTTCTCCTACACTCTCTTATTCTCCTTTATATTTACAACAATATATATATAGACATATACTTATTAGTCTCGTATAGCCACATTAGGGTTGAAGCTTAAAAATTGGGTTTTATTAATTGTGACAAGACATTGCATGATTAATGGAATTAAACACTTGTTCTTGACTCGACGGGGCATTTACAAGTATTCTAGAACCCCAGGTTAACACATATATAGACATAAAAGCAATTAGGAGATGAGTTGATTAAAAGTTACAAGATACAAGGGTTAAATAATCCTATATATATCCTCTCTTTTTCTGTTCTAATTCAAAACCTAAAATGGGTAAAGTAATGATAAACTAATTATAAAATTTAAAATTATTTTAAGAGGGAGAAAAAGGGAAGAAAAAGAGTCAATTAAAAGGAGATATAAATATGAAGAGAAATCTAGACCTGTTTGGAACACTTGATTTGAGAAATAAAATTGATAAAGGTAATTTTCATATATTCAGGGTCAATAAGCATTTTCTCTCAATCTCACACTTTTCCTGACCTCACAAATTTTACTTTCTCATTATTACCTAATTTACCTCTACTTACTATCTTTACCCTTTATATTTATTTTTATTTTCATTTTTATTTCCATCATCTACTTTTCATCCAACCAAATAGGTCAGGGAGTTTGACTTGGAATCTATGATTTTTTATTTGTTTTTTTTTTATTTTTAGTTTGGCAGGGAATCTCTCCAACGGTATTTCACATCCACTCAACTGCATTAAGGTAAAACATTTTTTTATTAAGAAACATTATGATCCAAAAAATGAGGAGGTTTTTCAGACTTAAAAAAATGAGGTTGTTTTTGCTATGTTTGTAACGGGTGTTTTTAACCCACGAACGGATAGCTAAGACTCGTCCTAATTTGTCAATTTCATGCCTTAAGCTTGCCACTATTGTTTGATTCAAAAAGTTTAAATACTCCCTCCGTTTTTAAATATAAGAGAACTTTCTCTAAGTTGAGTAGATTAAGGAAGTTTTTTTTATTAAAAGATTAAGGAAGTTAGTTAAGTTAGTATTTACACATGATATTACCAATTTATCCCAACTATATACCTTTTTATCCTTACTCTCGCACCTTTACTTGTTATATTATAGGTAAGCATTGTAGGGTCAATTTTATAAAAAGTTGAAAAAAGTTAGATAGTAATCTTATAATTAGGAACATGTTGAATTTCAAAAGTGATATTATATTTAGGAACAGAGGGAGTAGTTTATATATACTCAAGTCTTTCTACACATTGTTTATGAACAGGGAAATTGGTTCTTTTATCATCTTTATTTCTCATCTTCAAAGTTTTATGGGCTAAAGGGCAAAAATGCCCATGTAATTTTCACAAAGGTGCAAAAACGCCCATGTAGAATTTTTGGAGCAAAACTGCCCATTAAATTTCAAAACTGGGGCAAACATGTCCGTCACCGTTAATTTTTTGACTTTTTGACGATCACTTTCTGCGAATTCATCTCTCACTAAAACATGTGGCAGACTTATATATTTATTTGTCATTGTACGATGATGATGCGATAGAGGATGGTAAGTGAAAAAGTTAAAAAATTAACTGTGACAGACATTTTTGCCCCAGTTTTGAAATTTGATGGGCAGTTTTGCTGCAAAAAATTTTACATGGGCATTTTTGCACCTTTGTAAAAATTACATGGGCATTTTTGCCCTTTAGCCCAAGTTTTATTAAACAAAAAAATTAAGGTGATGAAAGAAGAAATTCATATTCCAAAATTTTATACGTCAATTTTTAATTTATCCAATCGCATGATAAGTTATCATAATCTCACAACTACTTTCACAAATCAGGCGACTACTTCCAATCAATCTGGTTAAAAGAACTCCTCAAACTCACATGCTAAGACATTACTAACTATAAAAATAAAAGTCAAAAGTCAATTTCATTTACAGTGAAACAATGACATATATCATTGAAATTCAGTGAATCGTAAAATTATCGTTGATAGACTCTGCTTTCTTCGCGATGGAGAAAAGTTAGTCATTATGTCCCTTGTTTCCCAATCAAACATGTGTGCCTTAACTTTGCTTTATGGGGTTTTTTCTTCATTTTTTATTTTGAATTAATTTATAACCTTAGTACTACCTTATTTCTCTGTATGGCAAAGCCGCAAAGTTATCTATGAAAATCAGTTTACGTGAGATTAGATTTAGGACATTCTTAAATAAACTCCCCTCGCCCATATATAAATATATGCTCCCTCCAATATAATCCTAAATATAAAATCACTTTCAAATTTCAATTTGTTTATGAATACAAGCAACTTTCAATTTTTTTCAACCTCTTTTCCAAATAAACTCTAATAATCTTTATCTATAATAAACAAGTAAGAGTGAGAATAAAGGTGTCTGTGGTTAGGGTATACTAATAATATCATGTGTTAATAACTAACTTAATTAACTAACATCTTTAATCCAATCAAATAAAGAGAGAGTGATCTTATATTTATAAATGAAGGAAATGTGTGTGTGTAATATTGTTTTGCCGTATCAGTTGTAATGAGGTTCAAATCCTCCTAACCGAAGCCAAAAATATAAAAGAAAAAATTGATGTCAGCTACAAATTAAAATCTAAACTCTCTAAAGTGGGGTGCTATGAGACTTAATTTGACAAGTTTCATTTTCGGTTTTTAAAGTATATTTAATGAATTTCGTGTTTTCCACCGAAAGTTCTCCAAATAAACGACAATGTGAAGCAATATTATCATAAAAGCGAATACCCTAAACTCAAACCGGTCTACAAGTTTCTTTCTCTTTTTATGTTTTAAGATCCTTCAAAATATGCTTAATAATTTGTTTTCTTAGCTTCAAAATAACAAAAGGACCATTTATTTTCACCTATAATGAAAGAAAATTTCTTGAGTTTCACTTAATGTCAATCTAAGGCGCAAGTTTATCTTTAAAATTTTCACTCATAAGTTATTTTGCCTGGTAAATGAGTCAAAAAATTTTGGAAGTCAAAACATAAAAATATTACCCTACTATGTTATAAAGTTAGCTTTGTTAAAACGACTGACATTAACTAGCAATATTTTAACATTAAAATATAAAGTTGTTACCTCTTGATATTTTTAGGACAACATTTTTCTTAAAACAAATTAAAATTCTAAGACAATATTGCTCGTGAGTAAAAGCTTTTGTAAAACATTACATCTTAGGGCGAAGACACGAAAATGATACTGTACATAACTAGTTAAGGAACAAAATTAGTACATAATTATTCTAAGGTACACAAATGAAACAAGTAATTTAATATGACACAAGTACCTTAAAACTTCAATGTAATTTGACGATTGTTTGGACTTAATTGTTATTAATTGCCTTATGAGAGACCGAAATTGTGATTTTCCAAAAAAAAAACTACTTAATTATATAGTATATTACTATATTTCATAAATAATAAAAAAGTTTATAAGTTAGGAAAAATATAAATATAAGAAAAACTTAAAAAAAGTGCCTTATATTCAACACCCGAAGCTCAAATTCCTCTATCTCTTATATTTTAGATTAGAGATATTATATGAAATGATATTTTCAATTTTTTTTAAAAAAATTGTGAGTATTTCCAATAAAAACTAAGCCTTGTTCCACAAGTGCATAAATTCTCACATTGAAATTCATCTTGTCCAAGTCAAACGTCCCATTTGAGCACATCTCACTGCGACAAATATCGAAACTCATTTCTTGCCTTCTTGGACTAGATCTACTCTTTGCACAATCTTTTATGTATTTAAAGGGCAATAGCCCGGCCCCTACTTTTTTTTTTGGCCAATGGCCCCTACTATTACTACATTTTTTCAAAACAGACATTTTTCTGGCCAACAACAATATTACATCACTGTAAGAAACAAAGTCAAACTAAGTGCCTAACGTTTTGTCTCCTAATACCCAATGCATATAATGCCCCAAGGATTCCCCATACACACATTAATTTCTATATAAACACATAAAATAGAAAAAAAGAGAGAGAGAAAGAGCTCTAAAATAAAAGCTTGTAACAATTCATGGAGGTCAATGTGAATCACAAAAATATTAACAATATTCTCTCAAGGAATTCTTCTGCAGGATTCTCATACTTTCGATGCAATGAAGGAATTCCATTTGAATGGGAAATGCAACCTGGAATCTCAAAACATCCTCAGCAACAACAACATATTATTCCTCCACTCACACCACCACCTGCAATTCTTAGCTCAAACCTTCCTACTCCTTCTTCCATGTCACATCATCATCATCCACACTTCTCTTCCAAGCTTTCTTCTTCTAATTTCTGGTCCACCAAACTTCTATTTTGGAAGAGAAATACTACTAGTGATGAAGCCATCATACAAAGGAAACATAGAAGTTGGAGAAAGAAATTTGATGGTGATGATTTTGGAGGAGTAAATCAGTGCTTGTCTGGTCGTGAATCTATGGCCATGTCTTTGCCTTTTGACTCGAGTTTTTCTTCTGCTTCATTTTCAAGTGGTTCACAGAGTCCTGTCAGAGGAATGCATGGAAAGGCTTTGAGGAGTTGCTTTCCTATGCATATGAGAAAAATCCAGCTGGTTTCATTTGCTAGGCGTAATTAATTATATTTTGGTGCATCTTATAGGCTTCTTTTGTATTATATGGCAGCGTTGGACGAAATATGATTCAAATTTATGTTATGAGCTTTCTATGAGTTCTATTGTGATGGAAAAATACCATTTGAGTATACTTTAAACAAATTATTGATATCTCAGTGCTGTGAATACATCAATTTACCACTACAAGGTGATAATAAAATGTTGATGATTTTATTATTAGTTTCTTTTTTCAGATTATAACTAAAATTCTGCATGTCTATAGATGGTCAAAGACATACTTTAAGAAGGCCATAAGAGAGGTGTGTAGTGTCGTTGGGCTACAACGGTCTTGGCATGATTTATTGTAAGTTATCCAGGTAAAATAGAGTTAGTTGTGTTTCATTTTCATAGCATATTAGCATGTTAAATGTTACAGTATTTCTCATTGAAAGTGGTCGATGATTTTAGTTTCAGGTTTGTTTTTAACATAATTGGGAGGGGTTAATCATGTCAAAACTTAAGGTCTATTTGCATATATCCCAAGTGTCAAAGTTTGATTGGGGAATTAGTTTTGTTAGACACTTGGACATACAAATCGACCTTAGTCTATTATAAACATTAAATACATAGCCACGGTACTTGGCATTTGGATCTACATTTAGTATGTTTGTGTTATTTTCATCAAACTGAGCTGATTAACAAAATTGCTTATTATACTGAATTTCCAAGGGGAAAATTACAGAAAAATGTATTCTGAATTTCAAAATCTTGAATAAATAATTTGCAATTGTCCATACTAAACTAGATAAAATTGCTTATCATAGATTTTGAGATTCAAGAGAAATCTGGAATAAGTCACACAATTTGCAACTGACAAATTATAATTCAATTGATCGACAATTCCATCTTTTCACATAATCATTTGTTTATTTTTATAACTAAACGCCATATATCAATTCTTTGTTGTTTAAAATCTTTCAAAAAAAAATTAATATAGCTTGTTTTTTTATGTCAATTCTTTTTATCATGCATGACATCTTTGTCTCTTTCTTTAAAATTAAAGTAAACATATTAACATCAAAGCATTCAAGTTTCAGGCTCCAAATGGTCTTACGCTCACACTTAATTCACTCATCCCACTTTACACATGCGCCGTTAAATTTTATCAGAACCCGCAGGATCAATATAAATCATTTGAGCATCTATGAAATGCTATTAAATTTGATTGTAATACTAGTGACACGGATAAACATCTTTTCCTCTCTAAGCAGTTCCAAAGATGTAATAACATCAATTAACTAATTACAACGATATTACACCTTAAACGTTGACCTGGGGTGGGCTTGTTAACATAATCAAGAACAAGATTGATTGATTAGTTACACATTGTGATGGTGTTGACTTGATAAATCGTGTCAAGAATTAAACTAGTGGCCACAGCTTCCTTAGTTTCACACTGCCTGCAAAACAATAAGCAGCAATATGTCCATATCATAACGCAATAACCAGAAATGTGAATTATTGGGAAGCCAAGACATATTGGAGTAAAAAATGAGGTCCATTTCATTAACAATTTTTGAACTTTTGAGAGTGAAGCATCTTTCATTCTTTTGAAATATGAAGCAACCTTTATTCAACAACTGAAGCGAGCAGAATATAAACATGAAGAGATGTTTTTTAAGATGTAGACAAGTAATTTTTTGAGTATTTGTTATCGGGATTATCGGACAAAAACATGAGAGGCGGTGTTACAACTAAGTACAATATTAATAATCTTTTTCTAGAAAAAATTACTCCACACGCTTTCACATTGATGATTTTGACGATCAATGTCTACAGACTTTAACCAAGTTTAACCAGAAATATTTAACTAAATGCAAGAGCCGCAATGGAGATCTACATCAAATGCTGATCTAACCATACCAATTCAGGGCCATGAACTAGTGTGCTATCATAGATGACAAATTGTCAAATTACAATCCTAAACGTAAATACAAGTGACAAGTCGATTGTGGATTCAAGCCTTCTAACTAATCAATCTCCAAACCTAATTCTCAACCACCATCAAGAGTTAAATAGTTTAGAATAATGAGTACAGTCAATCAAGTTGGTTTCTATATTCACATTTAAGAATTTTAAGCATACAATTGCATAAATAGTTAAATACATACCTTGGCAGGCGATGAGATGACAGACTGCCTGAAAAATTACGGAAGCAATCCAATTTAATGCATACATGCATAGTAGCACGAAATACTTGACAAATCTAAAGGATACGATCAGTACCTTGGTTTTTCAGATGTTGCAAGATGTTTAGACATTATGGAAGCCTGGAGCACAACCCATTATGAAATTAGCTTTTAAATAAATGCCCATCACCAAATAAATATAAACTGAGATCTGCAAGAATAAAATGCCAAACGCCTAGCTCTGACAGTAAAGACAGCTCAAAGGAATGAACAAGGAAACCTTGTTTGACCTATTGGAATGCATTGCAAATGAACAAATCCCCACAGGGAAGTCGGGATTTGTTCAATTTTCAGAACAATTAATTAATAACAGCAAAAGGGAAAAAACACTACCTGCTCCTGTATGATGCTCCTTGCTTCAACAAGTTGAGCTTCAAGCTCAAGTTCCCTCTCAGTTGCTTCTGAGGAAACTTCTGCTCCTTTCTGAGCATCTTGCAGTTGAACCATTCGCTCCTTCATATTTCAAGGTATTAGCCACCCAAAACTATTCATATATTAAATTACTGAGATGGAAAGATACATTATAGATACCTTTATGGAAGACATCTTATTTCGAAGACTTTCTTCTATTTGATCTCTGGCCATGTGAAAAGGTAGGTCAAATACATCCTGCAGAAAGTAAACACATTTATTTCATAAAACAGTTTACAGTGGGAAGGAAGCTTTTGAAAACTAGAAGGACTCCATACCGCCCTCCCAACCAATGGAGATCGCAAAGGATCACTTTCACCTCTCTCATTGGGAGCGGGTGATTGCTTTGATGGCCCATTAGGAGCATTTAAGAACTCACGCATATCCTCCTGAAAGCAGGGAACATGTAAATTTCAAAATCATAGGCATGAAGCTACATACAGAATGACAGCTACTAAAATCTCAAGATGAAACCCAAAAACAAATCCGTTCAAGTTAAAATAAATGAATAAATATTAAGGCCACGACTTCTTGTAAACTTTTTCATCAAGTAACAGTATTATGCCACCATTATAGAAAAAAGAGAAGCTCCCTTTTCCATATAAAACTTCAACATAATGAACTTATGGACAATTACAGTAAGATCATTGTCCCAACTTCTAGCACACCATATCAAAAAATATCATTCAACAGTTTAGCGACTGGTTGTTGAATACAAGTCAACACTCATGCAAGCAAAGTGATGAACGTTCACATTTCAAAGGGGAAACTCCATATTACTTCTGATGGGCAAGATGTGAAAGAAAAATACAGGTCAATCTTTCCATCAGGCAAAAAAAAATTAAGGACAGGGATACATGGAGATGATTGCAGCAAAGAGAAGACAAACAGAGACGTCCCAAGTATCAAATTGAAGCCAAAGAAAAATTTGAGACAAGAGATGACATCACCTGGTGATATAAAATGCAAACTTTGTGAACAATCCAAAATCACTCAAAAAGTATTCAACAGAACATGGGTAGCGGGAACATTAAAGTCATAATTTATTTGTTTAAAAGATATTGGAGCAACTGATAATTTTACTCATGCACAATGGCCAACCTGCATTGATCGCAGCAAGGCTCTTAAATCTGCGTTCTCAGCCACTAGCCCTTGATTTTTCGCTTCATAAGCGTCCACCTTCGAATGTTTAGAACAAAATGTTAAGAGATCATCAATGGCCAAGAATATCAAAAGTTATAATGATAGGGTCAAAGTATATTACAATTTTTTTATAAAAATCATTGTCTGCCTTCTTTCCATTCCATGTTCCACGTTGCCTCCCTTCTTTCTATTCACATAATGCACGAATCAGGAATAACAAATCAACATGAAAATCAAAAGCTAACATGCAAAAATGAGACTGTTTTAACAATTGATACCTGAAGCAAATTCATTATTTCCATGCCTGACCTAGATTCCTTCTTCTTCTCCATCACTACTTGGTTTAACCTCTCCTGTAATTTCATGTACTCCTTTTCCTTCTTCTTCATCTCATGCATTTGCTGAGTTTTTACTTGCTTAAATAGAATCAACACAAGTATGTCAAGTGTCAAAATCTCTTTTCAAAGGGCGGTTGCCAAGCATCATGAAGAAACAAAGCATATCCAATTTCTAACCTGATTGCCAAGAACCATTTTCTGAAACTCATCTCGTTCTTGTTGCAGCTTCTCAATTTGGCTCTTTAGAGTTGCTCTATTCTTAGCTTCCTGAAAAGGGAAGAATTTACACAGGTATTAGCAGCGGGGGGAAAAAGTGGTACAATTCAACTATCATGGCACATTTTATGCCTGCTAAAACATGATTTTCGTCCATCTAACCGTTCTAGTAATTGTTGCTATCTCCCTGTCTTTGGCTTGCAGCTGTCCCTCAAGTCTCTCAACTTTGGCCTCCAATCTTGATATATCGGATAATAGTCTATAACATCGGAGAAAAATAGTGAGAAAAACGCCTAATCAGCTATTCATAAATCATGACACTAAGTGACATTATGAACATCAAATGCTAGTCCACGACTAGCTCAACCTATCACTGCCTCATTATGGCTACCCACCATTTTCTTGATCCATATACCTCAACAGATCATCGAAAAACAACACGTTGAATAAAGGTCAACCCAATTCTAGTCCTCACATGGTGAGAGTACTGGGGAAGGGAATATACTAGGCAGCCTAGCTCCTACATTTTACAAAGTGGATGATTTGAACCCACCGCAAGTGAGCTTATCATTGAGTCAAGTCGGCTCGCCCCTCCTCAACATTGATAATCTAAGGAAAATTAATACTCCCTCCGTTCCTAAATATAAGATCACTTTAGGGAGGATAACTTGTTCCTAAATATAAGATCACTTTCTAATTTGACTCAAATTTTCCCCAAATTACCACTATACCCCCTTCACCCAAAAAATAGTGGTTTAAAGAAGGTGAGAGGATATTTTGGAAATTTCATGTAATACTAACTCTCTCCAAATTTGCTAAAGTGATCTTATATTTAGGAACCGAGGGAGTACCTAAAAACACAATTCACAAAGATAAAAAACCCCTCAAAACTAAAAGCAGGCAACTAAAATTGTATTCAAATTATATCTATTCTAAGCCTTAAGGATCAGATAGTGTACTCTAGCCATGAACATACTAATTAAGATAATTGAGTTAACAATATATATACCGTTGTCTTTGTTCATTAGCATTATCTCTAAATTCAACGTCACGTTGTCTCTGCTGAAGCAAGAAGTGTATGCAATTACAAGTCCGAGCAACAGAAACCTATAAAAAAATCAACATAAGAATCTTTTTCCTTTCCCTAACAAAATATAAAAATAATCAAAAAAAAATAAAAAATTCTGACAGGATCATTGGCGAAGAGATCAAGAGAAGCGGGAAATCCAAAGGTAACAAGCGTTTGGTTCAAATACTTCATACAATGCTCCAAATTCCCTGCATCCGCAAATGTATACTCCCTACGAAAAATTCAAAAAAAAAAAAAACTCAACAAAAAAAAATAGAAACCTCAAATTATAAATAAAAAAAAACAAAATGTGACTCACTCACTCACTCACTCACTCACTCACCCCATAACTGAAGAAGAAGAATGTGTTGAATCGATGGGAGAGTTTCTGACTGTGAGAGAGAAGAAAGCTAGTGATTAAATTAAATAGATCTATGAAGTTTGGCGTTTTTTGAATTATTATTATTATTGTTGAGGAAAGAGGAAATGTGTACTGTTTTGAATGGATTTTTTGAAGTGTGGCGAGGTTGTGATCTGCTGGGGTGGGGTCTATGTGTTTAGTTTCGGTATGTCCTATTAGAATGTTTGAGTGGTTTGGTTGTGCTGACGTGGCGATGTGTTGTTTGTTGGGAGTATGGGAGGGTGTTTGATGGTGTGTAGGTTGAGGAAAATAATGGCGCCATGGACTAGGCGGTGCTCGCAGCTCATAGGGTTGTCGCTTGTGCATATTCGGCTCTAGCTTCAGTTAGCTTCAAAATCTAATACTACTATTTAAATACTACTTCCCGTCCTAAATATAAGACCTAATTGACTTTTTTGGAGAGATTAAGGTTGCAAAATAGGTTATTAAATCATGACATATTTGATATCTTTTTAGATTATCCATTAGCTTATAGGTAAAATAAACTAGTTTAAGATAAAAAATTAGGTAAATCAATTTATAATTAATTTATTTTGCTTTTTTTAGGATTTTTCAAAAAAAGTCATCTAGGTCCTATATTTAGGACTGGAGGGAGTACTATTTTCCAATTATTTGGAATATATTAATGATTATATTTTTATATGAAACAGTGCATTAGGCCATACTGATTATCATGGTGTGACTTCTTTGAGTGTCAACTAAATAAGAAAAATATATAGGCTTAATATACAATTTTATAAAGTTTCTTTTATTTTTAAACATTATTAAATGTTAGGGCAGAGTAAAATTGGACTACTTTAATTACTTCAAGGGTGAAAATGTATCAATTGTTAGTTCAATGTGGCTAATGGTACAAAGTGATTACTTTTGAGACAAATAAGGGCCTTTGCCCTATATTAAATGCTCTTAAGAAGATAACCTATCATTTTATCATTTATGCTTCCCCACTTATCAGTACTCACATCCAACTCCTTTTAAACTATAGGCTCAAATATTACAGGGGGGAACGTTAAGTACCTTTAAGAGCTTCAACCATATTTGTTGTAAAGAGTGAATTACGTACTCACAATTAATACTACACTGGGAGTATTATTATCTGTAGGCTCATTGCATGATTATGCCACTCTGTGTGTGTCTATGTGTTTTATATGTCCCCAAATGCGTTTCCTGAAATTTATTTTTTAATCTTTTTATTTGTATATTAGAATTTATGAGAACATACTTGTGCATATAAATTGAACTGTGTGAAATGTGTAAATTGTAAACGGGCAGCCGCCAAGTAGTTATATTGGAAGTTTTTCTGTGAAGAGCCTGCATTCTGGTAATGTGGATAATAAAAAAATCGTTAAAGCTTGTCTTAAGTTTGATTTGACTCGATATTACTTATATCAAGAGATATAGCATAGAAGCGACACATCGTATTATTAACCCAACTCGTGAATTGTTCTGTTTAAGTTTCTTGTTATTATAATTATAAATATAAATTATAAATTATATAATTGTCACATTTTTTACAAATTCAGGGATTTATTTCAATTTCATAATTGTTCTTCCTCCCTCACATCCATCATACTTTCAATCAAAGAAAACAACCACCAAGCACCAAGGCATGAGTACAGTTCACAATTGTCGACCATTTCGATTTTTTAAGTTAACTCTTGAACCCAATCCAATTTAATCTGTTACTGACTCATGAGCAAGCTAAGCTGTACTTATATCTCACAAATGTACCAAATTAGTGCAATAAATCCAAAACCACCAACTGTTCGTGTAGATCTCATCATGTGACCTTCTATTATTATTTTCACGAGTTGAGATAGCTGGCATCTGCCATATTCAATTTATATATTTAAAGAGGGCCACAAGATATATAGCTAGTACTAATAACTGTTAAACCATTATATAACTAAAAATTACACTTCCTCACCTCGCAAAAGATGAAATATACTCCACGTAGATTGTAACAAGAATCAACTATAAATTTATCGATTCATTAAGACTATATTGGCAATAGCCTCATGACCTGTGTCTAAAAAAAGCGATAACATAAAACTCATTTTATTGCCAGTACTCTTTATGTATAAATCATAAAACCTACTTCTAATAAAAAAATAATCATAACACTTACATATAGTCTCATTATTAGTGTCTGAATGGCGTTGGATGCGTGGGGAATATTGAACTCAAATCTTGGATTTAAAAAATTTAAGCACCTTCCTATCAATATCATTATATCCACCATTTTTTTTGAACGAACATTATATCCAGTTATCCACCATTGAGTCATTATTAGCTTAGCATTTCATCTAATGGGCTATAATGACTTTATTGGGCCTGTTATGATTAGTATTTTTCTCAACAATGCAGGCTCAATTTCTCAAATCTTTGTTCCATGACTATTTCTTTTCTATAAAAAGATCAACTATATTTAATGAAGAAAATTATTTAAAAAAGTTAGTATGATAGGATTAATAAAAATGTTAGTCTAATAGAATCCTGGAAACCAGAAATTGATTAAACTTCAGTTTATTAGAATGTACTGGTAAGAAGAAAGTTTAATAGAATGTGGATGGGAAAGATTGAAGCCTCACAGACATAACTAAGTATGATTAAGGATAAACCAAATACCTAAAATTAGTGATATGACGTCGTCTTGGTAAGTGAACGATTGTGGGTTCAAATCACACTTTTAAATTCACGTTGATTGTGCACCCCTTTAATTGAAAGAAAGAGAGAATAATTAAGACCATCGATAACCCACTTCATAGATTTAATGTTTGTCGATGTTTTTTTTAATACCCATAATTAAATCATATGGAGAAGTAACTTTTTTTTAAACAAATGGTATTGCCAATTGGTGATTGTCTTTCAGTAAAAAAATGGTGATTGTCCCTTTTTAGTTTGCTTTATTGAAACTAATTTGACTTAGGCTCAATCATTGGCCCAGTATTAGATTCCAACAGTACACAACAATAAATCACAAATTGATAATATCTCCGTCAACTATCTACTACTACCTCCTTCCCATCAGCCCATATTATACGATCCAGTCAATCATTTTATCTAAGCCTCCCCCTCCTCTCAAACTTTTTGGGTGGTGGTGGGATCTCTTCTCTCATCGCCGTACGAGTTTTTTCATTGGCGTCTCCTTCTCCGGTTCATGCCGGGGAAGGAAACGTCCGTCACTTTCATTGATCTGCTCTTATGTTTCTTTCATTTTCAAATAAATTGGTCTAGAAGTTTTAACGACAAAAGAAATTTCTTCTACTCAATCTTCATCTTATGTATTAGTTTTGTGGGTATGCCGATAAGAGGTGTGGATCCTTTAGGATGGTTCTTTGAACAACCACTACTCAATGACTTTTCTACTGGTGACGGTTCTTTTCTACCCACAAAGTCTCATGAAGGAAAAATAAAGAAGATGATATGGTTTTTGCAACGGCGGCAGCTCACTTCTGGTCTATCCATGTTTATCTTTTTATGTTTTCTATGTATTTTTTTTGTAGACCTATTTTGTATTGTAATTTTCTAGTTTAATAAAATCTTTATGTTTTTTGATAAAAAAAATCATTTTATCTAAGTCAAGGAAATATTAGTAAATTCATTTATTAGTATATTCATTAATTTTACTCATATCATTTATCATGCTCACACTCTCTTCGCCTGTTTACATCTAATAAGCGAGGCTAAAAAATGGAAATGAGACATTAATTATCATGTTACTCCCCCTCCCTTATTATAAAAGCAAAAAATGTAAATTATATTTACCCTTATTACAAGAGCCTCCATGACTAGTACGAATGTTTATTGACTTTTACCTTTGTTTGTCTCTCATCATTTCTAAATATTTTATGCTAACTCCTATCATTTTATGCTAACTCCTATCATTATAACTTTATATTTCACACTTTTATAAACCCTCATAAATAAGGGTAAACTTAAGGGGAAAACATAGAGGGGATTCTCTCCCCTTTCCATCCTCTAACAACTATTTTTTAATTTTTGAGTCCATTTTTTGTTTAATTTATCATTAGATTTTATATAAAATCAGTGACATTTTCATATCTTATAGAAAACAAGCTTAGTTTTCAATTTTATATGACTTATTAAAAATTAAATGCTTTAAAAATCATATAAAATTGAACATTGATCCATTTTTTCTCCATAAGATATAAAATGTCACTAATTTTAAGTAAAATTTAATAATAAAATTATACTAACTATTGACCCTAAAAATAAAATTGGGTGGAGGTACCAAAGAATGGAATAAGAGAAAATGGAAGAGGAGAGAATCCTCCTAAAAATCTATATTTTAGACATTTTTTCTCAACTACTTTTTAATATGTATGATTTTCCCTGATGAACTCTTGTAATAAAGTTTGGAGGCAGCACCTCTTATAAATTATGGGTAAAACATTCTCATCTTACATATATTTAGACTTTTAAGAACTTCCAATAAATTCAATCAAAAAAATAGAACTTCCAATAATTATTAATTTATCGATTAAATGTGTGCAAAAACTGGAACTACATGATGTATGATGTTTGAATTTGATGCAGTACGTCAGACAATTGATGGGTATGGAGCCTTCGATTGCGCATTGATAATCATTGATGATTACAACCATACTTTACACCAAAATGTATGGATCTAAGCCTTCCACGTAGATTGTAATATTTTCCCAATAATATTAAAATTAAGTTTTCATTTACTATAATACAAAAAGGCATGTCAAGTTAACAATTTAGATGTATCTACATCATGAAATTATATCGAGTTTTTTGCCACAAAAAAATCGTATCACACTTGATGGGGCAAGTTGGAAACCACTTGTTAATTTTTTCTTTTAATGAAAAAGACAATGGCAAACCATCAAAGGATGATATGAAAAAGATCTCGTCATTGGGCAATGGGATCGAAATTAATCAAACCACACACTCTTGATAACAAAGAAGACATCAATCAATTGTCTAATATCCGATGTTTTAAAAATTAAACTTCGCTTCAAACTAGAACGATGATCATGTGTTTTTTTATTACATCACATTTTGATCTATATGGTACAAGTAGACGGTCAAAAAGGTAATATATATTGTTTACCAAAAAAAAGGGTAATATATATTACACAGTTGAATAAATTAAAAAAAATTATGTAATCCCTTTCTCCACATAATTATAAGATCCAGCTATTTTTTTATGGAATTTGAGAGAGTAGAATATACCATTAAATGTTAATATATGTCAAATATACCATTAAATGTAATCCCTTCCCTATGGTCAAAAAAAAAAAAATCCCTTCCCCCACATAATTATAAGATCCAGCTAATTTTTTATGGAATTTGAGAGAGTAAAATATACCATTAAATGTTTATATATGTCAAATATATTTTTTTATGACTCATATTTGTTTATGTCTTGACACCTTTTCTTAAAATTTTTTTGAGTAGATGCTCGTCTCATTTGTTTATTAACACCACATCAGGTTTGTGTTTCTTTTTTTTATATCAAAGATCAAGGTATCCCCCACCCGACAATTGGTACATTAATCCTCCGCTGATTTGTAGGCACCTCAAAGGGTGAGACAACTGGCTTGAGAGATTTAATGTTTCTCCATACCCAACGTCAGGGGTCGAACCTCAGACAATTGGTTAAGGGTGAATGAGTCTTTGTCACTCAACCACACACCCCAGGTTATCAGAATTGCGTTTCTAGTTCCTATGTTATTGTAACATAACTTTTTTAATATTTAAATATAATTCATCCGTTTTTATAATAAAAAATACTAAACCCGCATAAATATGAAAGCGTGATGGTGGAATAGTATAGTTATTTTCAAACTTAATTTTTTTGGACAAAGGAAAAGTGCTTCATTGCAACTTAAAAGTGTACCAGTTTACAACGAGACCAAGCAAAACACAACAAAAGTTTCAGCCAATACCCTCCCTCACTGGGTATCCTGAACTCGAGCTAAAATCAGCTAAACAATGCAAAGAAAGAGGGGTTGGAGGTACTACATCATTAGAACCCCAAAACAACCCCTTTGCAGCAGATTTGGCTATCCAGTCCGCAGCCAAATTACAAGATTTAGGAGTGTAAGTAAAAGGAAACTTAGAGCTTCTCAGTTGAGCGCCAGCTTCCTCGACCCACTTCCTAGCTGGCCAAACAGGGCACCTCTGACCATCCACAACAGCTTTAACCAAACCCATGCAGTCCGATTCAACCTGCACAACAGGATAACGTTCCACCCCTACTGCTTTCAAGGCGACCACCAGGGCGACCGCTTCACTCTCAAAGGCCGAGGCGACAGAAACCTGTTCACCATAGTGCAAAACAACACAGTCCCTGCATGATCACGCAAGACATAGCCAATAGCACCAGAATTAGTGTGCATATCAAAAGAACCATCTATATTCAGCTTAAAAGTCCCAACAGGGGGGGAGACCAATGGCTAGAAATAACTTCAGCCGGTGCATCCTCTCCAGCTTCTATGGTCCAGCCTCTAGCCTTCCATAGAGCGTGAGAGCCTACATCTGCCGAATGCAAAATCCACATAGCATCAAAAGACTTATGATCATACATTTCAGAGCAACGGCTCTTCCAGATATACCACAAAACATTGGAAACAAAAGTTTGAGCAAACAGGTCATTCCTAATGTTTTGCCATAAAGACAAAAGCCACTCCTCAAAGGTTCTCACCCCCTCCTCAGAAATCCTAAGAGCTAAAAGACTAGCAAACCACAGTCTCTTCACAGGCTCACACAAAAGTAACATATGTTCAATAGTTTCAGGGCCATTCCTACAACACTGACACACATCTACTGTGCTACATTGCCTCTTGTGCAAAGCTTCCATTGTTGGAAGAGAGCCTGCACAAACTCGCCAAAGAAAGTGTTTTACTTTAGGTTGAGTTTTCTGCTTCCATAAACCCCCCAAAGTTCTTTACAGGGGGCATTGGACGAACCCGGCTGTCGCACACTCTCTCGCATAGCTAGCTCTTGAAGGAACTTATAGCCTATTTTCACTGTGTACACACCATTCTTACTCACCGTCCAGTGAACTCTATCATGCCTATTAGTTAACCCCAGTGGAATAGAAGAGATGTTCTCGAGAAACACGGAAGGTAGGTTCAGATTACTGAGGTCCCATCTATCCTCTTGAATTAGATCAGTCACCCTCTAATCTTTGTTCTCATTGGACATTAGATGCCTAGGTATACAAAAGCCATCCACATTGGGAATCCAGGGATCAGACCATAAGTTAACATTAATGCCATCACCGATTTCCCAGAATAGGTTGCCCTCTAAACATTTCCGCCCTTCCAAAAGGCTATTCCAAGCCCACGAAGCCCTACCTCCCCTCTTGGCCCTCATAAAGGAACAATTGGGAAAGTATAGGCCTTTCAACATCTGAACCCACCATGCCTTATGTAACAACCTCAATTCTATATCCGATTTTACGTCATTTTTATCAATTGTTTTTATACACACACTAACTATGTTAGAAAATAAATTTACTTATTAATAATACTAACATAGTTAGAAAAAGAATTAACTTACTTCACTAAATATAAGGAAGACTAATATAGTTAGAAATGATTACTGATGGCTAACCATGATAGAAAAATTAATTGCCTAGAATATACATGACTATCATGGTTAGAAAAGGATAAACCTAAATTCTTAAAGCAAATCGACCTATAAAATTCATTCAATACGAATTCCAATATCTGGCACAAAATTAAGTGAAAATTTAAGCTACTCAGCAAAATATGAGTTTAGCTGAAATGGTCTACTAAAGTACTTTTGAAATAATAAGGCACATCATCTTTAAAACAATAAAGACTAGCATTTATGAATCAATTTAAAAATATGGTTCCTAATGTGGCAATAACGCTTAAACAGCGTCTCACTTTAGTGAGTAGTCCCCGGATCCGTCCCTTGATTTCCTACAGTTGTTCTTGTACCTGAAATAACAACAATGTGGGGTAGACCCAGAATTCGCAACTACTACCACTCGCTTACGTACATCTTTGCACTACGTGCATGTGCATGTCCGCAAGGTGGTGTGTGATAATACAGTGTTAAGTGGTGTGTGCTACATACTGTGTTGCATGAACATGTTATATATATGCAGATTTCCAATAACTATCAGATTTCAGGTATTACAATTTATAGCAGCCCAAATACTTATTTATAAACACATCACTACACAATACATCAATAACGAGAATAATTAAATCATCACTAACAAAATAAAATCAAACACAACACACCGTAATATTCAGTTCAATAGGGACTCACGACTCGATGGCCGATTTACCCTCGCTTGAACTGGTTCAAAGGGACTTACAACCCAACTGAACATGTAACAATTCTTGGTTTTATACATTTTAGTCCCTGGGGTTTTACAGGGAACCTCATTCCGGAATGACATAATTATAATCATATTATCGGTGTGCACCAAACAAAACATCAATTCTCATAAAGCATATAATAAACATCATAAATTCATAACTAACCTATATGCTTACCAAACATACACACACACGCAAACAAGTTTAAGTAGTTACCTGGAGCCGAGTACTCACTGCCTTCCTTTTCCTTATTAGTTTCTTCTAAACACCTCTCTTACTAGTTCTCCTATCATCGTATCATACCATAAAGAATGTAAATAACAATTCTCTATGCTTCATAATAAACGTCGCTCTCGGTTCCTAGTAATACTACCCAATTCTTTTCACCCCTTATGTTCTTTTTGTGAATAAGCACATACCAAATCACACACATATTGTCATATAAGTTCACCATGAAGAAGTGTAATCAACTATATCAATCACTAATCCATCAATAATATCAGAGAGCATATCCAAAAGAAGTAAAGAAAACATGAATTTCCAAACATGCCACCTATATGCCTTTCTCTAAGTTATCTCTATTACTAGTTAATTCATTCATGAAAGCTTTCTTTATGTCCAATGCTGAAACATTAAAAGAATGAAAACACATTTACATAATTATTTCTTCAAATCATTTGTTAGGGAATAAATGACAATCGATTACTATCCTAATTTTTGGAATTGCTAGTTTCTTTTAGAACAATATTGTACATGTAGGTATTAACAGATGCCTTAAAATTTTAAATATGTAAAAATCCTAACTTGAGCATTTAATAAGTTAAGGAACCTAAAGAATTGAGTCCAACAAGTTTCTTATTTCCAGCCACAATAAAATCAGATTTGATTAACGAAACAGCACGATCATTTATCAATTTCCAGCATCATTTAATCATCAAGGTTATTATACCAACAAGAACCATTACCATCAATATTCATCTAAGGCATATTAATGAAGTCTTAACAGTACACTAAATGGTACAAATGTCAAGCACAATCACTCCCTTGACTCTTCATACTCAAACAATAAAAGTAACAAAGGATGTTAGAATCTTAAGTTTTGATGGTGACTTAGGTATGATATGGTCTAGTACTTAAAAGAACATAATTAACACTTAGGAAAGATTAGATGACATGGTTAGAATCCTGAGTTAGATCACTTGCGAATGCAAGATCACTTCCGGAAGTACTAGGACTAGCGCTCGCGGATGAATGTCTCATCCCTCAGCGACAGCAAGCACTTCACTTAGTCATAACTCAGTCTAGGAGCATTAGGTGTACAAAACCCTTGAGACTAAGTTAAGACTCAACCGGAAGTAATCTTGCTTCCTGATAGATTTAGACTGGCGCAGGCTGACAGAATAGATATATCCCCAAGCGTCAGTGAATCAGCCTCGTCAAGCGAAATTGCTTCCTGTTAGGCTTAGACTGGCGCAGAGCGATAGAATAGATATTACCCCAAGCGTCAGTGAGTCTACTTCGCCAAGTGAAAGCACTTCCTGTTAGATTTAGAC
Source organism: Mimosa pudica (assembly GCA_029929735.1). Taxonomy (NCBI): domain Eukaryota; kingdom Viridiplantae; phylum Streptophyta; class Magnoliopsida; order Fabales; family Fabaceae; genus Mimosa; species Mimosa pudica. Next base: position 8,073,958 of record JAKELP010000015.1, on the reverse strand, counting down.
TGGCGCAGACTGATAGAATTGAATGACCCCAAGCGCCAATGAATCAGCCTCGTCAAGTGAAAATTACTTCCTGTTGGATTTAGACTGGCACAGGCTGATAAAAGAAATATAACCCTAAGCGTCAGTGAGTTCACCACGTCAAGTAAAAGTGCTTCCGATAGCTCAGTGACTAGCGCTGACTGTTAGGAGTGAAATAGACTAAGCGAGAGCAAGTCATGGTGAACTAGATCCTTCATCAAGTGAAAGTACTTCCGGATGTAGAAGTGCTCCCGGATACATCCTAGACTAAGTGAACTCCCACTTCATGATTGTGTGTTGACTTAATATACATAGCATGAACAAATGACACACTGAGTCACTTAGGAAGACTTAGAGTAAACTAACGAGACTTAAGCTGACTACTGGAATAGAGATCCCTTAGAGTCAGTAGACATTACACTAAGTCAGAACATAGTCTAAGTAAGACTACTTCCCATAGCAAACTTCCCACAACATGTATAGTTTTACTATATCTGATTATATATATTGCTATGTTGGACTAACCAGTATGTGCAGAACTTAATCACACTTCCGGACGCAACTGAGCTTCCGGATGCAAAAACTCTTGACATTGGATTTCAGAGATTAACCCCTGCAGAGCAAGATTGCCACTTCCGGATGAACGATGATCATCCGTCAGCAAGAGTACAAGAGAAAATGTCACATACTCAGAAGTAAGAATGCTTGTGTCAGAGCAGAGGTGTCAGGACTACTTTTCAGTGATAAAGCAAGTCAACCCTGCTAAGCATTTAAGAAGATGTTCCTTCCAACGGTAACAAGAGGATAACAGATATTCAAGCAACATTGTTACCTACCAAGCATGAGGAGTATGAGAGATAAGGAGAACATAATCTGAAGATTCTTTCATGGTGACAAAGCTCATACTACCCACAAGAGTCGGAGTCCATAAGAGAGCTTCTGATAGCAAGAGAGCATCCAATAGCAAAGCACTCTTATCATTCATGGACAAGTGCTTGGAAGACAAAGTTCCTCTATGTGATAGCAAGCAGAATGTTAGAGTCCACGAGCTTCACTTCAGATAGCAAGAGAGCTTCCGATAGTAAGTCTCTTAGCATCCTGGACTTGTGCTTGAGGAACGAAGTCCTCATCTGACAACAAGCAAGAGTCAGACCGTACAGTGTATAGATGTCAGAACGACTTCTGCCAGAACAGTGTTGTCAGAACAGTGTTGACAGAACAGCTGGACAAAGCACCCTATCCAGATAAAGCAAAGTCAACTCTGCTGTGCATTAATGAGGACAACGTAAACAAGGCCCAACGGCTATATTCAAACGGCCTTATTGCCTCTCCAACGGTTGGATAATCAGAGGCTGGTATAAAAGGAACATCTACATTCAGAAGAAAAAAAGAGAGAGAGAGAGAACAGAGCTTATTGTCTGAAACATTATTCTACATTCCTCTCATCTTCTACTCTCGGACTTAGATATGTAATATTATTATGAGAGAGTCAGTTGTACTTAAGTGAGTAACATCATCCACTCTTAGAGAGAGTTAGTTTTGAGCTTAAGTGTTTAACACAATCAGTTCATAGAGTGAACATAGTGTTATCTTACAATTTGTAAGGGGGAGCATTTAGAGGTTGTCTAAATCTCCATAGGTTGCAAGTTAGCCCGTAAAACTTGCGTTTGTAAGGTTTGCAGGTGAACCCGTTGTAAAACCTGTGGGTTGTTAGGTGAACCCGTGCTCGTAAAACCTAAAGTGTAAAGACTTCTCTTGTGCCCGGTTTAAACAAGAATAGTGGATTGAAAATCTCAGGTGGAGCCTGGGGACTGGATGTAGGTCTGGGTGACCGAACCAGGATAAATTTATGTGTGCATAAATTTACATTCAAACATTCTATTTTGCATCACATAACATACTGACTTGTGCATATCACTACTTCGTAAATATTATCACCAAGCACAAGCAGTCTTTCGAAAAGAAGATTTAAAAGTTTTTATTCCCTCACCCAATTCACCCCCCCCTCTTGGGTGACAGCCACGCATTTCATTTGGTATCAGAGCAGGTCACTTGTTTAAAGGATCCAACGATCTCAAGTGTAAAGACCTTGGCTGATTTGGGTTAAAATGTTTTCCAAAGGCTTTGATCATACCATTCCACTTGTGTTAGAAAATATTGATTTGTTTGTTGGTGGAAAGCAAGAATGGAAAGTTTTATACAATCCACTAGTTTGAAAATGTGGGATATTTTTGAAAAAGATTTTGATTTCAAACCAAGAGGAAACTGGACTGAAAAGGAGAAAAATTTATTTTCCTTAAACATTAGAGCAATGCAAATTTTATACAAAAGCTTAACTGAAAATGATTTCCAGAAAATCAAACATTGCTCTAGTGCTAAAGACATATGGAATACTCTTGATGTGATATATGCTTCTAACCCATCTCTTGAAAGCACAGCTGTCCAAAGCTCAACTCGTGCTCGTTGTGGATCATCTACTGATGAGCTTCTGGAAGCTGACATTGAGGAAGCAGGCTTCAGTAAAGAGAGTATCCATTTCTGCCTAGAAGATTCAGAAAGTGAGGTATCTGGATCTGAACTTGAACTTACTGAATTGCAAGATACATACAATGAGTTATATACCGAATATTGTAAACTTGCAAAAGAACTTCTGGGCTTAAAAGAAAAGGATAGGAAAACTTCAACATGTCTTAAAAAAAAAGGGGGTTTTGATTGTAAACACTTGTTGAAGGAAAAGGAAAAGCTTTCAAAAGAAACTGAAATTTCAAAGGAACAAAAAGCTTTTCTAAAGAAAACTAACCATGATAATGATAGAAAACCCATTTTGATTATCATTCCATTATCTGTCATTATTGTGGTAGATTAGGACATATTTCTCACACATGCAGTCTTAGAAGGAGTTCAAATGTGAGAAATAAGTTTGTATGGATTCCTAAAGGACAAGTAAGGTCCAGTGCTAACCAAGTAGGACCCAAGTACAAATGGGTACCAAAACATCCTCCTAGTGCCTTACTTGTGCAGGAAAGATCAAGAGTTCCTCTTACCCCAAGGAAGAGAACTCGTGGCGACGCAACTGCTGAAAACCCCTGATACAATCATAAGAAGCAATGCGCAACCACCAGGAACAATGGTTCTGTCTCAAGGATGAGCTATCACAAAGTTCCATTCATCTATCCTGAGAAGAACAAGAGAGAGTGGATTCCTCGATCATCATTGAAAAGGCACTTGAATCCTACCTCTCAGAAGAAAGTGCTTCGACCAAGGATAAGTATAGAAGATCTCCTTGGAAAGGCAATTCTGAGGTTCAGCAAGACTCAGGACTTTATCTCATCTGAACAATCAGTCAAGTCTTGATAAGCATTCGTCACGCATAAATGGTGATATCATTCCTACCTTCCTCTTTACTTGAATAATCACTTGGGTAGTAAATGCATGATAGGCTTAACAGTTTTACTCATATATGCTTAGCGAATCTTTTTAAGAGCGCCTTTCATGAAAGAAAATAGTTTATGCATTCACCTTGATTTTTGAAAGATCATTTTTGAAATGCAAACTTTCAAAACAGATTCCGTTTTTTTTTTAAAAAAACTTACATAACAACCATACCTCATGATAGCATTCAAAAGTTATTTCTGATTTTCCATTTCATGTGGTATCTCGTGCATCAAGTTTTTCAATGCATAAGCAGCTATGGTTTCGAGAACAATACATCCCTCTTAATTACATCTTTAAGTTCTCAATCCACTAATGATCTCGTTTCAAGTTTGTGGTTTAAGAATGTTGACACAGATTATTGAAGCTTGAACAATGAGAATAACCAAGAGAGAATGACAACGAAAATGCCCCTTATCAAGATGTGTGGAATGACTATACTAAACCGGAGAAACTCTCGCCAATACACATGAGCATTTCTATCCCTTACATATTCTGTTGTGAAATTAAATGGATAGTCTCTCTCTTGTCTGACATGCATTAGAAATCTTAGGAAATGCCTTGAATTAAACTCTGCTAGATCTGTAAAACATGGCATAGTATCACAAGCATGCTATAATCTGTATTAATTTCAAGCTTGTTGATATCCTAAGAACAATGAGATCACACTGAGCATATCTAGAAGAACTTGAGCTAAAAGTTGGAAATTATTCTCGTAATCATATGCTGAAATTTGATTGTCTTTGTAAACCGGATTTAGTTTTAAAAATCAAACTATTCTGTGAGCGTGAAAATTTCCAGTATTTCATTTTTGTGAGAATAAAGATTTTTCAAAATTTCATTATAATTCACATATCTTCATGATCTAACATGAACATCCTTAGGGCATAATTATTGAACTATACTTGCTTGTGAAACTCTTAAAATATGCCACCTGTTTGATACTCTCTGTACTATCACATTGATATTTATCTATGAGAGTAAATAGAGTTCATGTCTTGATAGCGAAACTATGTGAACGTATAAACAATTTCAAAATTAGTTTTCACATAATCATTGCTCATATTTTCTTAACCCAATTAGCAAGGATGATTTCTTAAAACTATTAACCTGTGATGATTAACGCAGATTGACTTGTATGTTCTGTGGATGGTCTCCAATGTTAAATCTTAAGTTCTTTCACTGACCATCAGGAAGCACTTGTTTCCTCAAGCACATGCAGGACCAATCATCAAGTTTGAGCAAGGTTGCTTTCGCAACAATCGGCGTCTTCGATAGCAGGCCAACTATTGAACCATGGGAAGAGTAGAGTGACTGCTCAGTCATGTCTGCTTATGGTTGTAGCTCAGCTTGCCGAAGCGAATCATCAAAGCACTTGCGCTAGAGGTTTCCACTTGAGATAGCACACCTCTTGAAGATGTCAGGAAGCATGCTCATCTGCGCATAATTCAGACTCATGAGTCTAATAGAGTATGAGGATTGCTCATCTGTGGTAACATCTACACCTTACCATCTCTTATATATGATGCATACATGGCATTGGTAAGGGTGTCATTTTAGGATGTTTTTCCTCAATCTGCATTGACTTCAAAATCATTCACTGTCTTAGAAAATCATCCTAGCTCACACATCTGTATCCTCTATATGACATGCTGGAAAGTAAATTGATAACATACCTCTCTTATATGCTTCCTTTCTTGATTCAATGATGATTAATCTTAATATAGAAGAGAAGTAAAGGATATTACTCGATAATGATCCCTTGAAAATAGAGAGTTACATGCTGTCATAGATAATAAACTCTTGAGATGCTGTGATGCAATTTATTTGGAAATTACTTTTGGTATTTTAATCTCACAAATTTCATTTGACTTGATTTCATTTTCATATGGTATCACAAATTTCACTTGGCATTCAATCATTTCATTTGGTATCACAAGTTCAAACTCACATATTTCATTCGATTTCATTTGATATCACAAGTTCAAACTCACATATTTCATTTGATTTCATTTGGTATCACGAATTTAAAATCACAAATTTTCAATTGATATCATAATCATCATTTTATACGCACCAAAATTATTTTGATATCATGTTAATCATTTCAAGAGGGTCAAAATTACTTTTGATGTCTTTTATATTTAAAAAGAACTTTCACCTTCAAAAAGAGAACTGTTTTTGTATGTTTTGATCTAGACTTAATCCTTGCAAAACATGTTCTGTGTTATCTTGCATAATGGTTAGGGAGAGTAAACACACTTAGAATACTGAATCAATATTTTCTTCCTTCTGTCTCACACTGTTTAGTTATCCTACATAATATTTAGGGAGAATAGGGAGAAATATTAGGTAGAAAGCCCATTCCTAGGAGAACGATAGAAGTATCCCCATCCCTAAGGCTAGCTTGCACTTGTTGAATTTTGATGAAGCCAAAAGGGGGAGAGAAATGAGAAGAAATGAGATACGAGATGTCTAGAGATGAGACATGAGATGTCTAGAGCTGAAAGATAAGATATCTGGGGAGAGAACTGGGAATGAAATATAGCTCTGGAAGTGATCTAAGTTTAATTATGTTCTCTAGTCATCTATGGGTTTGTCATCATCAAAAAGGGGGAGAATGTTAGAATCTTAAGTTTTGATGGTGACTTAGGTATGATATGGTCTAGTACTTAAAAGAACATAATTAACACTTAGGAAAGATTAGATGACATGGTTAGAATCCTGAGTTAGATCACTTGCGAATGCAAGATCACTTCCGGAAGTACTAGGACTAGCGCTCGCGGATGAATGTCTCATCCCTCAGCGACAGCAAGCACTTCACTTAGTCATAACTCAGTCTAGGAGCATTAGGTGTACAAAACCCTTGAGACTAAGTTAAGACTCAACCGGAAGTAATCTTGCTTCCTGATAGATTTAGACTGGCGCAGGCTGACAGAATAGATATATCCCCAAGCGTCAGTGAATCAGCCTCGTCAAGCGAAATTGCTTCCTGTTAGGCTTAGACTGGCGCAGAGCGATAGAATAGATATTACCCCAAGCGTCAGTGAGTCTACTTCGCCAAGTGAAAGCACTTCCTGTTAGATTTAGACTGGAGCAGACTGATAGAATTGAATGACCCCAAGCGCCAATGAATCAGCCTCGTCAAGTGAAAATTACTTCCTGTTGGATTTAGACTGGCACAGGCTGATAAAAGAAATATAACCCTAAGCGTCAGTGAGTTCACCACGTCAAGTAAAAGTGCTTCCGATAGCTCAGTGACTAGCGCTGACTGTTAGGAGTGAAATAGACTAAGCGAGAGCAAGTCATGGTGAACTAGATCCTTCATCAAGTGAAAGTACTTCCGGATGTAGAAGTGCTCCCGGATACATCCTAGACTAAGTGAACTCCCACTTCATGATTGTGTGTTGACTTAATATACATAGCATGAACAAATGACACACTGAGTCACTTAGGAAGACTTAGAGTAAACTAACGAGACTTAAGCTGACTACTGGAATAGAGATCCCTTAGAGTCAGTAGACATTACACTAAGTCAGAACATAGTCTAAGTAAGACTACTTCCCATAGCAAACTTCCCACAACATGTATAGTTTTACTATATCTGATTATATATATTGCTATGTTGGACTAACCAGTATGTGCAGAACTTAATCACACTTCCGGACGCAACTGAGCTTCCGGATGCAAAAACTCTTGACATTGGATTTCAGAGATTAACCCCTGCAGAGCAAGATTGCCACTTCCGGATGAACGATGATCATCCGTCAGCAAGAGTACAAGAGAAAATGTCACATACTCAGAAGTAAGAATGCTTGTGTCAGAGCAGAGGTGTCAGGACTACTTTTCAGTGATAAAGCAAGTCAACCCTGCTAAGCATTTAAGAAGATGTTCCTTCCAACGGTAACAAGAGGATAACAGATATTCAAGCAACATTGTTACCTACCAAGCATGAGGAGTATGAGAGATAAGGAGAACATAATCTGAAGATTCTTTCATGGTGACAAAGCTCATACTACCCACAAGAGTCGGAGTCCATAAGAGAGCTTTTGATAGCAAGAGAGCATCCAATAGCAAAGCACTCTTATCATTCATGGACAAGTGCTTGGAAGACAAAGTTCCTCTATGTGATAGCAAGCAGAATGTTAGAGTCCACGAGCTTCACTTCAGATAGCAAGAGAGCTTCCGATAGTAAGTCTCTTAGCATCCTGGACTTGTGCTTGAGGAACGAAGTCCTCATCTGACAACAAGCAAGAGTCAGACCGTACAGTGTATAGATGTCAGAACGACTTCTGCCAGAACAGTGTTGTCAGAACAGTGTTGACAGAACAGCTGGACATAGCACCCTATCCAGATAAAGCAAAGTCAACTCTGCTGTGCATTAATGAGGACAACGTAAACAAGGCCCAACGGCTATATTCAAACGGCCTTATTGCCTCTCCAACGGTTGGATAATCAGAGGCTGGTATAAAAGGAACATCTACATTCAGAAGAAAAAAAGAGAGAGAGAGAGAACAGAGCTTATTGTCTGAAACATTATTCTACATTCCTCTCATCTTCTACTCTCGGACTTAGATATGTAATATTATTATGAGAGAGTCAGTTGTACTTAAGTGAGTAACATCATCCACTCTTAGAGAGAGTTAGTTTTGAGCTTAAGTGTTTAACACAATCAGTTCATAGAGTGAACATAGTGTTATCTTACAATTTGTAAGGGGGAGCATTTAGAGGTTGTCTAAATCTCCATAGGTTGCAAGTTAGCCCGTAAAACTTGCGTTTGTAAGGTTTGCAGGTGAACCCGTTGTAAAACCTGTGGGTTGTTAGGTGAACCCGTGCTCGTAAAACCTAAAGTGTAAAGGCTTCTCTTGTGCCCGGTTTAAACAAGAATAGTGGATTGAAAATCTCAGGTGGAGCCTGGGGACTGGATGTAGGTCTGGGTGACCGAACCAGGATAAATTTATGTGTGCATAAATTTACATTCAAACATTCTATTTTGCATCACATAACATACTGACTTGTGCATATCACTACTTCGTAAATATTATCACCAAGCACAAGCAGTCTTTCGAAAAGAAGATTTAAAAGTTTTTATTCCCTCACCCAATTCACCCCCCCTCTTGGGTGACAGCCACGCATTTCAAAGGAGACAACTATAAGTTTTCAATGCTTTCAACACATATCACCACACGCATTCACAAATGCAAAATTCTACTTCATCAACATGAGCAAAGTACTTACCTCCTATCTTAGTATATTAACTAACTATGAATAAAGGTAATAAGAATCCCAAACCAGCATTGACTTCCCCCTCATCTCTCCGTAAAAATTCAGTAAGGCAAAGAAAAAGGAAAGGCGAGCAAGGAACACTCACCAAAGGTTGTAACTATTCTTGAAGGGGTTTATAAAGGTCGCCGTCACCGGAAAAATGCTTCTATCCACGTCAACAGTGGCTGGGTTCGCAGGAGCAGCAAGAACAAATTGAAATAGTGAAGAAACTTATGAGGAATTGGAGTGGGAAAGAAAGGGGAAATTGAGAAAAGTAAGGAAACATAATTAAGATGGAAGAAAGCTTTACTCTTTGATTCTTAGCTCTATTCCACCGTCGTCGGCCGTTCGCCGGAAGTTCCCGCCGCCGCTGGACGTGAAGAAAGAATGGAGACAGTGAGAAGTGGAAGATAAGCTCGATGATGGTGAATCCAAGGGAGGAGAGGAGAGCAAGGATTTGAGGAAATAAGGGAAGTGTGTGAAGGGTTAGTTTAGTGAGGGAGATGATGAAGAAGAGAGGTGGGGGGCTGTGTGCGGCGGCCAATATTTAGGAGAGGAAGGAGGTGTGATGTATATATATGTAAGAAGGGAGTTTATTAGGGTTTAGGACCCAAAACAATTACCATAAAGCCCTCCCTTAGTTTCTTTCATTCATGAGGTTAACTCTAACTTCCTATTACATTAACATCACAATAATTTCATTCATTAAATAAAATTAATATTTCCTAATTCCTAAAGATACATTGTTCCTTAATATATATATATATATATATATATATATATATATATATATATATATATATAGACACACACACACACACACACACACACACATATATATAATTATAATATTTTCCTATTCTAGTTGGGATGTTACACGTTAGGCTCAGTTAATATCCTCCAAAATTGCTTACCCAAGAGGGCTTGGTTAAAAAGTTGGAAGTCCCAAAATTCGAGACCCCCTTCCTCCTTCCCAACCGCTAGTTTATCCCAAGACTTCCAATGAATTTTGCTACCTTCCCCCTGCTGCCCCCACCAAAACTTTGCTAAAATCTGATTAAGTTGGTTACATGAAGCCTTTGGGTAGAGAAAGCAAGACATAGAGTACACAGGTACTGCATTAGCTACAGCTTTAATCAAAGTCTCCTTACCAGCCTGTGATAAAAATCTCTTATTCCATCCCTGTACCTTAGATCTCACCTTATCCCTCACAAATGCCAACGCCTCAGTTTTTGCTCTACCCCACAAGATAGGAAGCCCAAGATAGTTCCCCGGGGAATCTGTCAAAGGGATATTCAAAACATTGGCTATTTCTTCCTGCTCATCCTTATTGAGGCAACTACTCAAAAAAATACTAGATTTATCAAAATTGATTTGCTTACCCGATGCCTGGCAATATTCCTCCCACAAAGACTTGAGAATGAAACAATTATGACTCGTTGCTTGGATAAAAAACAACGAGTCATCAGCAAAAAAACAATGGGTAAGTTCTGGACAAGCCCTAGTCATTTTAATCCCCTTAAGCTCCCCTCTCCGCACATGTTCGTTGATCATACATGACAACACATCAGCAACCAGAATGAACAGGTAGGGAGACAAGGGGTCCCCTTGCCTGAGCCCTCGTCCAGGGGAAAAGTGGTCCACAGTCTTCCCTTCTAATTTGACATTGAAAGAGACTGATCGAATACAGGCCATCACTAAAGACACCCACCTATCAGCAAAGCCTAATTTCCTCATCAAAGCTTCCAAGAAATCCCACTCTACCCGATCATAAGCTTTATTCATATCAATTTTTATGGCCACTTCTCTCCTTTTCTTCTCTCTCTTAAGGTAATGGAATGCTTCATGAACAATGAAAATATTATCCTGGATATGTCTCCCTGGGACAAAGGCTCTTTGCTGCTCAGAAATCAGTTTAGGCATGACACACTTCATTCTATTAGCCAGAATCTTAGAAATTATCTTGTAACAGAAGTTACATAGACTTATAGGTCTGAATTGCCCCATTGTCTCAGCCACATCAACTTTGGGGATGAAGACCAGGTTGGTTTGATTCATTCTCTCAAGACACAAATCCCCTGCAAAAAATCTTGTACCATGTTAACAACAGAGGTCCCCACACCTCCCATGATTGATGGTAAAAGACTCCTGGAAAGCCATCCGGCCCAGGAGCCTTAAGACCACCCAGATCATGAGTAGCCCGGTGGATTTCCTCTACTGTGACAGGCTTTAACAGATTGCAGTTATCTGGCTCAGTAATAGTCGGCTGGATATAGCTCAGCACAGAGTCAAAATTTCTCTCATCCCCTGCACTGAAGAGAGACTGATAAAATTGACTAAAACAGTTTCCTATCTCCTGTTCCTCTTCTATCCATAGCCCCCCTTCATTTTAAATCCGGACAACTTTGTTTCTGGCCCTATGTTGCTGAGTGGTCTTATGGAAAAAGGAGGTATTATCATCGCCCTCTCTTAACCAATTCACTCTGGCTCGCTGAAACCAATATTTTTCCTCCCGCTCCCACACCTCATCAATTTTTTGAGCTAGGTCCTTCGCCCTATTATCCCCATCCCTATTCCAACCTAGTTCACAGCACTCCTGAAATTCTCTCATCAATTTTTGAATTTCTCTCCTATTATTCGGGAATTCTTTCTTACTCCATTCTATAAGAAAAGATTTCATCTGTCCAAACATACTAGTAAGTCCTGGTTCCCCCCAAACTCCCCACCGCTCACCTTCCCCCACTCCCTATCAATCATTCTATGGTAATCCACATGATCAGTCCACATGAGTTCAAACTTAAATTCTTGCGAACCGTAGAAACCAAAATATGTAGGTTGAATCAAAAGAGGAGTATGGTCAGAGCCGAGAGGCTCAAGTGTACATACCTGTGCCCTTGGGCAAGCTTCCCGCCATGCAGTATTGCATAATGCTCTATCCAACCGCTCCATAACATGGGCCTCATTCTCCCTGTGATTCGACCAGGTAAATTGTAAGCCTTTCGCCCCCAAATCCCATAGACTACACACATCAACAAAATTCTGAAAATCCCAGAAGGAGGACTCAGACCTGTATCTGCCGCCCGCTTTTTCAGCATTGGAAAGCAGCTCATTAAAATCACCATAGCAAAGCCAGGGCACCTCCTCTCCCGGATCTAAACGGATTAACTGTGGCCACCACTCTCTACGCTCCCGCTCAGTCGGAGGACCATAAACCATGGTAATGTAACCCGACACCCGCTCTAAGCCACCACTAATCTTCACATGAAAAAGTTCCTGTTTTTGATAACCAAACCAAGCACCACAGTACTCTTCCACCACAGAGCAAGCCCCCCACCAGTATTAACTGGTTCTACATACTCAGCATAGTCATACCCCAATCTTCTTCTTAGGCGATCTACTTTGGAGATATTAGCTCTGATTTCCGAAAGGAAAACCAGAGGGGGCCTATATTTATGACATATAAAGTTTAAGTGCCGGCCTGTCAAGGCAGCCCCCACACCTTGACAGTTCCATCCTACAAGACTCATGGCGCCTCGGTGGTCGATGTAGGACGACCACCAGACCTCTTGTCTTCACCAAACACCACCGGTTCCACGGGGAGGGATGATTTCCTAATCTGCCATCCCTCCTGCGCCAGCTCCACTCTAACATCCACCAGACCTGCCACCGGATTTTGAGGGCGTTCACCTAGCTTCTTAGCCTTCCCCCTCCCCTGAACTTTCTGAGTTGGCAACCCTTAAAATCGCACCTTCTTAGGCACATTCCCTTGGTGCTGCTGACTATTTTCACCTTCCCGCTTGCGCTTAAGAGAGAAGCCTGCCATTTCACTAACCAGCTCCTGAACCAGCGGAGAGGCTTGGTAAACCGTCAGCTCCCCTCCAGGTGAAGCCGTACCATCCTCTGGCATCTCAACAAAATACCCTTCATTTTTCCAGTCCCCAGTTTTTATATCCTGCTCGGGTTCTTTAAATAACTGCCTCTTCGCAATGGGACTTAAATCTACACCTTCCAAGTGGCCCTCCGCCTTATCCTGAGCACCCGAGCCCTGTTCACAACCTTCCTCCATTTTCTTCTTCCCTTTCCTCCTTTCTAACTCACCAGATGATGTCGATTGTTCTCGCCTCTTCCTTTTGGCAGACCCATCCAGATTAGCGCCCTCCTCCCCTAAATTTGACGACGCTACTGTACTAACTTTCCCATCAGAATTCTTGCCCGTATCCGTATCCTTGGAGGAACCACTACCCGTCCCTCCTTCATCCGGAGACGTGTCAGGTTCATAACTCTTTCCCCCCTCTCCACTGGCTTTTTAAAATGAACATCCAACTTAGCAGGACTATTAACCTCATCCTCTTCCCTTCCCTCTGCACTTAACTGTATAGAATCACACGTAGGAATAGATTCAGAAATCTCCATCCGATCCTCAACCTCCACTGCCCGCTTCCCCTCATTACGCAGCCAGGAAGCCCCCCCTGTCCCTTCCACCTGGAATACTTTAGTCGTATCAGATTGACTTCCTTCCTTACTATGTTTAGATGAGGATTCTCTCCGCATACTAATCTCCACCGTATCCCCACCCGCTGGATCATGAATCACCATAGCCGAGGAAATTTTCAGAGGCTTCACATAAAGGCTCCCCGAGTACCTTCTCTGAGAGGGGTTGGCCAACGACATTCTGACAGGCGCTGCACACTCATCCTGTCCATGACCAATAATACCACACCGATAACAATACCCTTTCAATTTCTCATAGTGCACTCGAGCCCAAAAGCGCTCCCCCTGTGGAGTAGGTATACGCAACTCAGTAACTAGAGGTTTGTGCACATCAATTTCCACTCTAATCTCACAAAATCGCGATAGCATCCATTGAGGAGAACAGGGTCTTCAAAACCTTTGACTATGCCTATTTTAGAACCCAAAAGCACAATATTTTCCCTATTCTGAAGGTCCCAGGGAAGGCTACTCACCTGTACCCAAACACTACATCTAGACATATCCAGCTGATCAATTCTCTTGCCCTGTTCCCATTTTTGTATATTCAGCAGATTACCATTGACAGTCCAAGGGCTATCCTTTAACACACGATCAATATCTCTCGGATTATCAAAGGAAAATACAAAAAGATTTTGACTTTCAATACTTACCCCCACTTTGCCACGCGGACGCCATGCTCGTTGAATGAGATCTTTGAGAACATCAATGCCCTGCTTCTTAGTCGCTAACAGCTTGCCCACTAGTAATTTCTCTCCACCCCTCTGATCCGTGGTTTCGCCCCAGTTCAGGTCCACATCAAACTGCGAAACATCTTCCTCATCCCATGTATCCATCAGGTCCTCTTCCATATTACCAGTCGCCCCTAAAACCCAGCTCAAATATCCAAACCAGAACACCACCCTAAACAGCGCGAGCGACAAACACCCACCGATCGAAGGCACCCCACCACCGAAGAACCCGATACAACCAGAAACTATGCTGAAACCCGAACAACCTCACCCTTACCACAGATCTCAAGCTTGCAAGAAATAAAAAAAAGAAAGAACCGCTCACCCACCACCGTACCGGAGAAAGTAGGCCACCCCACACTGCCTTCCAAATTGCCGCACCCGGCCGAAAGATCCAAACCCCAACGACGAAAAGCCACCGGACAGGAGCGCCGCCACACGACGGCCACCAAGCTGCAGGGTCGAACAGGCCGCCGCCCCTCAGCACAAAGCTCTCCAAGATGAGAGGTTTAGTCTCTCCAAAAGTGAGAGGTTTTCCTAAGTCCCACAGGCGCGCGCGTGAGATCTATCTTGTCCGAAAATTCACTTTTAAGAATTGGCTTTTCAAACTTAATTTGAACACAGAAAATTAAAGAACATTCGCGTGATGTCGCTGGTTTGGTAAGAGTTGATGTTTGAGAACAAAATTATGCTAACTGAAAACTTGCTCCATACACAAGTTTTGGCCTTGGGCAGTCGGCAACACCGATCATTTTCTAAAAATCGAAACGTCCCTTATTTAAAGTTTTACTGCGAATATATATAATAATAATTGATAAGTTTGAATTTTATAAATTTAGATCATCAAGATTAAATTGATATAAACGGTTCAAAGTAAAAGAACACTCCTTAGCTTGCTCATCTTTTCATGGAGCACTGAAATTGGTTCCCTCCAATTATGAAGAACCTCTATTTTGATTTAAGTTTTCATTAATAATAAATTTTTAGTGAAAAACTTTTCCCCGATTTCCACCTTGTCTTTGGTTTGTTTTTTATTGTGACTGTCTTTCATTTGATGACGTCATCTATGTAGACATTAAATTTAATTATTTTTTATTGGCGATATATTATACTAATTGTTAGTTTCGACACAGGCCACCGCACAAAATCAAAGTGATTGGGTGGTTCTTGTGCCAACCCCATGACCTCATACGAAGTCTGATCCTATGTGCTAAAATTATATTGAACTGAGATTCGATTTTCTTGTTGTATACTTGTATTTGGGAAAAATATTACTATTGTTGTATACTTGTATTCACTCAGTTTATTTGAACAGTTCATATTTTATTCAGATAATTTTTTATTCAGCCAGCTGGTAAAGGATTAATTTATCCTGTTTAAATTCATTGGACATACATTATTGATTGATTAAGCAACGAGCGATCTTCGTGAAAAAATGAATAAAAAAATCATTTGAGTCGTGAAAGAGAATTGATCAGATTTTAAGAATAAAAAAGTAAACTAATTTTCATATATTAACGTTGACTGTAAATATATTTAATTTTCAAAGGTGAACTAATTTGACCCAATTGAAAGCTAACTTTGATTTTAAGAATAATAAATACTAATAGTCTGTGTTTTATTTGGAGAGTGTTCTTAGTTTTCCAGTATATGCTTAAATTCATTCAAAGTTCAAACTTATTCAATGTAATAACTCATCATTTGATTATATGTTTCATAAAGCAACTAATTGTCATTGAATTGTTGTTGATTGAGGCGATAAACAAATTTTTTTTGCTAAACACCGTCCAGTAATCCGTCACCTATTAATAACTACCGACTAATCTTATACCTGAGGGGTAAGAGCGTTACCCAAATTAAATAAACAATATTATCTCCTCTCTCAATGAAAGCGTTACTTATATAAAATAAAATGACAAATTTTGATATTCTCATAACATTCAAACAATCAAGTTATATAGAAAATAACTAATAAAAATTGAACATATCAAATAATATCTATTACCATTCTTTCATAAGAAACAATAATTTATGAACTATAAATTATAATATTTATTTATTTGGAGGTTTGTGACTGTCATCTTCAGCTATATCAATTAAGTTAGACACCATTTTTAGCCAATTCAAGAAGAAACAATGTTTTTTTTATGAAAAAAACAATGTTATTTTGCAATCAAAAGAAAGAAACATTTCTTCAAAGTATATTAGCATTAGGCCATACGAAATTGAATTTTCTACAACAACCTTTGACGTCAAAAAATAATTTGCTTTTAACAATTAGTGATGTTCTTGTTGTACCAACACCACAAACTTTGTGAACTCTTCTCATTAGATCAAAAGCCATTACATTACACTTCTAAAAAAGTTCACTTTTGACCGTTGAGGCTGAAGTCCAACCGAGTAATCAACTATATTTTGTCAAAGTCTTCGATGTTTTACCCACTTTTCTCCATTCAATTATTGAAACTATCTAAACACTATTTAAAATTTGAAAGCTGTTAAGGTCAATGAAACATATAGACCTCAACGTCGCAAGGGTTACGTTGAAGACATTTCATTAAGAATCTACTATAAAACTAAACATTTTATATGAAAATATTATTATTCTCTAGACAATAATACCTTCGACCTATAATATAAGATTTACCTTTTTAACTTAGATGTAAGCCCGAAACTGCCACTAGAAAGAGATGTGAAGGAAAAAAACACATAACATCTATCAAATTTGTCTCTTTAAAAACTTTATTAGGAAAACACGACGAGTCAAAACTTTAGTTAAGGGTAAATGAGTACATTATGCTATTATTTCCTCCTAAAAATAGTCACTTTTACCTTCTCCCATATTGACAATATCATCCGGCAAAAAAAAATATTGACGATATCAATTTTACTCATCACTATGTTTTGAACTGAATTTAACTCGTCACTATGACTACATCATTTTTGTCTAAATTGAATATATTAACTTTCCAATCATCATGTTACTTCTAAAACTATTTGAACACATGTGTATTCCCCTAAAAGTTGAATAATTTTTCCAATCATCATTGTGAGTTTGTGACCGCACAATATTGTGAATTAAACTTTCCCAAAGTGAAAAAACATATTGGGAAATTTAATTAGAGGTCCCTCACAAGGGAGTTAATACTGGAAAAATCCCAAAAGTTGAAAATATTAATGTAGGGTCCCAAGGAACCTCACATTAATATATTTGAAAAGTGAAAAGACAATTTTGCCCCTAGCCTTAAAAAAAATTTACCCCTCCCTCACCACCCCCTCCCCCTTCCTCCCCCCTCACCCACCCCCTCCCCCCTCCAGCCCGCCCCCTCCAGGCCGCCCCCCACCCCCACTCCAGCCCCCCACCTTCCCTCCATCGCCCCCACCTCCATCTGCCCCCACCCCACCCCCTCCCCACATCGGCCCCCACCCCACCCCCTCCCCACATCGGCCCCCACCCCCCACCCCACCCACATCGGCCCCCACCCCCTCCCCACACCCCCTCCCCCCTCCCAGTTCGGCCCCCCACCCCCACCCCTCCCCACATCGGCCCCCACTCCCACCCCACCCCCCTCCCCCCACCCCCACCCCACCCCCCTCCCCACACCCCCTCCCCCCTCCCAGTTCGACCCCCCACCCCCACCCCTCCCCCTCCCTCTTCGGCCCCCCACCCCCTCCCCCCTCCCAAAAAATGGTGCGAGGAAATGGTGCGAGGAGGGAGGGCCGAGGAGGGAGGGGGGAGGGGGTGGGGGTGGGGGGCCGAGGAGGGAGGGGGGGAGGGGTGGGGGTGGGGGCCGATGTGGGTGGGGTGGGGGGTGGGGGCCGATGTGGGGAGGGGGTGGGGTGGGGGGATGGGGGCCGATGTGGGGAGGAGGATGGGGGCCGATGTGGGGAGGGGGTGGGGTGGGGGGTGGGGGCCGATGTGGGGAGGAGGATGGGGGCCGATGTGGGGAGGGGGTGGGGTGGGGGTGGGGGTGGGGGCCGATGTGGGGAGGGGGTGGGGTGGGGGATGGGGGCGGCCTGGAGGGGGAGGGTGGGGGTGAGGGAGGAGGAGGGGGGAGGGGGTGGTGAGGGAGGAGGTAAATTTTTTTTAAGGCTAGGGGCAAAACTGTCTTTTCACATTTCAAATATATTAATGTGAGGTCCCTTGGGACCCTGCATTAATATTTTCAACTTTTGGGACTTTTCCAGTATTAACTCCCTTGTGGGGGACCTCTAATTAATTACCCCAAACATATTTTTTAGTTATATATGTATCTAATTTCTTCAATGGGTGAAGATGGATTTTAACAATAATTTTTGTTGGGAGAGTAGTATGTGGCGCCATTGAATCTACAAAGGTACAAAAGTTTCTACTTGAGAAATTCAATGAGTGAGTTATTTTGTAATTTAATTTGTCAATATCAACTTCACTTATCACCAAAGATTATTATTTAGTTTCATAAAAATATATCCGGTGAACCAAAATTAACTAACATTAATGATTTAAGAAATGAGTTGTTAATGACTATGATTGATAACTTCAATAGGCTTGATTAACGGTCTCACAAGCTGATGAATAGCTGAATAACGGTAACGCAAGCTGATGAATATCTGAATCAAACCGTAAAATAATCCAACACAACTGCAAACTATAACAATATTTATAACAGTTACTTATCGTTAAATCAAAACCAAATAATAAAATTAAAGAAGTTAATAAAATACCAATGTTTGATGTCCAGTGGATGGATGAGAGAATAGATCATCCAGCATGATCCGCTACAGAAAAGGATGAGAGGTACATGCTCTCCATCACAATCCAATAACGTTGGTGATCAAGATATTAAGGCTCCAATGCACCAAATGAGTCAAATAAAATGTCCATATGACACAGTTTTAAACAAGCAAATAGATAAAGTATTGGTTTGTTATTGAACTTTTCTAATTGATACGCTTGTTATCGAATTCCTCCGTTTAATACGCTTGTTATCGAAGTTCGTTCACTTAATACGTTTGTTATCGAAGATACACTTGTTATCAAAGTTTTTTATTTAAACATTTGTTATCGAACCTTCCCCATTGTGATATTTGTAATGTAGTTTTCCATGAAATTATTATAATAAACTTTGAATATAAATTACCTAACTACCCATTTAACAATAATCTGATAAAATTTTAAATCAACTACAATTAATCATGGTTATTTCCACTTTTCATCAAAATCTACACTTTAATTTTTTTCGAATTATGTTGTAGATATTATTAATTGCCTTATTATATTGTAGATAGTGCTCCCTCCGGTCCTAAATATAAGACCTAATTGACTTTTTTGAAAAATCCTAAAAAAAAGCAAAATAAGTTAATTATAAATTGATTTATCTAATTTTTTTCCCTTAAACTAATTTATTTTACTTATAAACTAATGAATAATCTAAAAATATATCAAATATGTCATGATTTAATAGACTATTTTGCAACCTTAACCTCTCCAAAAAAAATTTATCTAGGTCCTATATTTAGGACTGGAGGTAGTATTAATTACTTTTTTTCAAATTATAATTTATACATATATTTATAAAAATGTTATTTGACATTTTACGTTGAATTGTGACACTAAAGAGATTTGGATCCTACATTACTACTCTTGATCGCATATTTTCGTTATATTAATTAATATAATGAATCAATTTTTTTAAAATACTAATATATTATATGGTCACACACTCACACTCACCATAGTGGCGATGTACAAAAATTAAAAAAACAAAAATCAAAATGCACAACACAAGTAGGCAAGATCCACGGGAGACTCGAGGGCCATTTTTTTTTTTTTACTAAGAGGGCATTGTTCAATACTTCAATGGTTAAAGTATGTTTTTGGTCCCTTAACTTTGGAGAAAATCATGTTTTGATCCGTTAACTTTGAAAAGTGTGTTTTTAATCTCTTAATTTTGGAGAAAGAAATATTTTAGTTCTTTAACTTTGATATGTGTGTTTTTAGTCCTTTTAAATTTGAGTCAAAATATGTTTTTGGTCTCTTAAATTTGGAGAAAGTCATGTTTTAGTCCCTTAACTTTTAAAAGTGAAGGGACCAAAAATATACTTTAGACTTTTTAAAAGGACTAAAAACATCATTTTGTTCAAAGTTAAGGGACTAAAAACACATTTTTCAAAGTTAAGGGACTAAAACATGACTTTGTCCAAATTTAAGGGAACAAAAACACACTTTTCAAAGTTAAGGGACTGAAACATGACTTTTTCTAAATAAGGGACCAAAAACATACTTTAGCCTTTAATAATTTATTGACCTTCAATTCTGCAAGGAACCTTTCTTTTTCTCTTTTATAGCATTTCTCTTCTTTATTATTTCTAAACAACACAAACTATTTGATATTTAATTATTTTTGTTTAGAGGGGGAAATTTTAACCTCCAGAGAAGATTAGAACCCCCTCCGGCCCCCGCAAATTAGATTGGCGGATCTAATACAGTAAAATTGAGGTGTCAGTATAAATCCGTGAGCATGAGGCGCATTGCCAAATGGCAGAAACAAATTTGTAGATTATCAAATCTTATTTTTGGCAAATAAAATAATGGGACCTATTTTTAACATTATTTTTTTTGTTAATCACCGCCCGATTTATTCCAGACTCAAGGGTATGAGTGTTGTCCACATATGTAATAAGGTTGTCCCCCCCCAATGAGAGCAGTTCCTGGGATTCGAACACATCTTCCCGTCCTTACGTGGTTGTAACTCACTTAACAGTTCAATCAACTTATCAACTCAACATTGTCTTTATGATAAGTTTATAGGTGTGAAAGATTGAACGTCATCTATAATTAAGTATAGTTTGGAAGAATTTGAGAGAAGAGAGTGACGCAAATGAGGGTGATGGAGGAGAGAGAAAGGGAGGGGTTGAGATGAGAGGGTAGAAAAGTAATTTAATTTTGAATATTTATTTTTTTAAAGTTAGGTCACTTGTGATCTTACTTTAATTTGGTGATTTTGTGAGATCTTTACTTATAATGTAACTACCATTGGTGATTTTGTGACATCTTTACTTATAATGTAAATACATGGACCTAAAATTAGTTATCCTTCTTTGTACCATTCTCTTTTTACTTTATCTGCTTAATTAATGTTATTTATTTCTATATAATTGATCATTTTATTAATAAGAACTAACACACATGCGTTCTACATTTTAAAAACATACGTTTAAGACCAAACTGATAAAATTTTCAATAATATTATTAAAATTATTTTAAATTTCAATTTTCTAATAATAAATTCAATTTTCTAACATACCTTTCATCATACTTAGGGGTGGAAATAGCTCAGGCCGGCCTATTAAGGCCTATGGTCTAACCTATTAAAAAATATTTTCTATTAAGGCCTATGGCCTAGCCTACTAAATTTTTTTTATTTCCCTTAATTTATTTTTTAATTTCAAATATTTTGTTTAATTCTTTTTATTATATTGGATCGCATTTTATTAATTAATACTTACTAAAAAATTGAATGAAAATTAAATTATGCATGAAAAGTGAATGCTTTATAATTGTTTAAGAAAAAAAACGTATTTAAATAAATACATAAATAATGCATGCGATGGTTTTTTTTGACCAAAATGCATGGGATGGTTGGATATTTAGAAAAATCTCACATTAGAAAGAGGTTTGTAACATAATTTTGAAGGGGGTGTGTTTGATTTTTTAAATCCAGAAATTTCTATAATTTATATTAAATAGAGGGATTGTAAGAGTATTTCATTGAAAAATTAAATATTACTACCTACGGTCCTAAATATAGGACCTAGATAACTTTTTTTTGGAGAAATTAAGGTTGCGAAATATGTTATTAAATGATGACATATTTAATATATTTTTAGATAATCCATTAGTTTATAGGTAAAATAAACTAGTTTAAGGGAAAAAATTAGGTAAATCAATTTATAATTAACTTATTTTTTGCTTTTTTAGGATTTTTCAAAAAAGTCATTTAGGTCTTATATTTAGGACCGAAGGGAGTAATATGAACTATGAAGAAGATTTTTGGATCTGTCCAAAAAAAGAAGATTTTTTGTGCCAATTATGTCAACTAGCTAGTTTCGGTGTTCACACAATAGGCCACAAAAAATGGTCAGTGTTTGTTGTTACTTTAAATCTTTAATGGAAGATATGATATACAAGTACAACTGCTAATCAAAATTTTTTTTCTGGCAATATCAATCATTTAATGCCCGAAGTTGAAAAATATGGGAAAAGAATTATAGACAAAAGATCAAAAACAGCTTGTCACCAAAAAAAGGTCAAAAACAGCTAATGTTGCCACTTATTAATTGCATAATTCAATCGTATTTGAAATTGGTTGCCTCTAAAATTTAATTTTGTTTCGTAGACGACAGTTCCTTGCACTACCAAGCAAGTAAGCATTGCACCAAGCATTGAGAATAAATTTTTGATATACCAATGACCATAATATCATATAAGTTGACGTGTCTAAATTTGAATCATAATTTATAGTGTTCTCTTGTTACTCATGAAAGTTTCATTCATTACATTTTAAACAATCACTTGTTGAGTTTCCTCTCATTCCAAAATAAGAAGAAATTCTCTCTAATTTATAGGTATGATAAGTGAGTTATTGAGTACAATGTGAGTGTCACGTCTCATTTAATTGTTAAACTTAATTTTGAATGATGATTCAGGCTAATTTGTTATGATTTAAATACTTATCTGACAAAACGCTCTTTAGCGGTTATTTCCAGGCAAAAATGGACCTTCAAATGATGACTTGTATATGGTGGTAACAGTATCACGTCAGTATCAAACGTAAAAAAAATAGGACCTAACAATTAAAGTTGATGTCTAAACTTCTAGAATTTTGAAACTTTGGCAAAAATGTCCATTAAATTATTTCTAGATATTCAATGCTCTTATGTGGTTATTTCTAAGGCAAAATGAACCCTAGTCCTTTTTGAATATACACTGTGGCAAGCATACTTAAAACGTAGCTTATTCTTCTATTTTAAAGTCAACTACCTCCAAAAACACTTAGGGTCTGTTTGGTACGAGGGGGAGGGGAGGGAAAATTTTTGTGATATGAATATATAAAAATTTGAGAAGTGAGGTTGGAAAATTTAAATTAATATATATAACTCTTATATTTAACATCTTATCTATATTAAAATATCACAACCCCACTTATTCAATATTTAAAAATTCAACTTAGAAAAATTTTTCTTCCCCTCCCCTCCCCTCCAAATCCCTCGTACCAAACGGACCCTTAGTTGCCTCGTAAGTAGGACATATATAAGTGATGAGACACATAAGAATAAAAATGTTAATTAATCTTTAAATACTTGAGATCCTTATTTTTAATCAAATTAGAATACATATAATTTTTAATGCAAGATTTGATCTCGAATTATTTTTTCAAAACTTTTGTTGTTTTTAAAAAAGGCTATAATATACTTTTGGTCCCTTATGTTTGCATCAAGTTTCAATTTAGTCCTTTATGTTTGGAAAGTACACTTTTAGTCCTTTTTTGTTAACACCGTTAGTTTAACTTAACAGAAAATGCTAACTCAACAATTTTAAATGGTTATTAACTACTGAAAAATGTTCAAATTAAAATATTTGAGTGTAAATATTCTTATATTTTCAAAATTTATTATTTTTTGTCCAATTTCATTATAAAATAATCATTTAAAATTGTTAAATTAGTATTTTCCGTTAAGTTAAATTAACGGTGTTAACAAAAAAGGACTAAAAATGTACTTTCTAAACATAAAGGACTAAATTGAAACTTGATGCAAATATAGGGGACCAAAAGTTTACTTTAGCCTTTAAAAAATTATATCTGCTCGTAGCACGTAACTTGGAGGGGAGTAGCTTAAGTACACGCCGCATATGAATATGTATTGGGGGAGAGTTGAAATAGAGGATATATTATTTTTTTTATCAAATCAAACTGAGCTAGTGTCCATAAAATAAAAGTTAGGGAACAATCACAATTAAGTCCATTGTAAAATAATAACAATCCAGCCTCTTGAGTCAATGGATCTATTTGTAATTAGTTTCTTTACGAGGGATGTGTTTGTAATTTTCAAGTTAGATGTTGAGACCTGTGAATTAAACTTTTTATCGAATTAAACTGCATGTATTAGATAATGGGAAAATGATAAATAAATAACCTCCAATTTCAAAATTACAATAACAAGTTTATGATAGATATTAATAAATTCAGAATAAACATTAACAAGCATCAACAATTCAAAGTGAACAATTTAGAATTTTGAAATTGGATGGGATCAATTTTTCATTTTCCATTAGATAAACACTAAAGGAAATGAATTAAAAGCTTTCAATATCATTTCTTATTTTTCTTGAAAAGGTTAAATTCATTAATTTTTTACTTTTCTCTCTTATATTTTTCTCCAACTAGACGAGGTATACATAGCAGTGACTTTCGGCTTTATTTTTACGAGTGGGTGTATGTATTCTGAAGTGAACTAGCTAATCATTATGTGAGAAAGAAACGTGTACTGCGTTTAGTTCACAATCACAAATCATAATGCAAATGATTTCTTTTGTTAGCTTATACTAATAATATAATGCTTCGACGGGAACATCGACATAAAAAAAAATCAGCTCACAAAATTGTTACATAATTCAGTAGCATACATAATTGGTTGCCTTTCCAAATCAAACTTGGATTTCCTCTTATATACTTACCGTCCAACTTCCATCAACTCCAATCTCAACGATTTGATTGTAATTTGAATGATCTAATATTTTGTAAAATTGACAATAATTAAAATACTAAATTTTCTAATTAACTAAGAAACAAATTTAAGCCATCAAGTTTTCTTTTAAAATGGCAATTAAAATACTTCTTTTAATTTACTGCATTTATAGAATAAAATTTTATTGTGCATTTCATGAAGAGAAAATAGACATAAATAACGAGCACAAAAATAACAGGTGAGTTTCTTACGGTATAAATTTATTTTTTTTCTGTTAACACGTTTAATTTATTGTAAGTTTCATATTAATTTATATCAGAAAACTTACATTATAATAATAGGCGAGTTTCTTACCATATAAATTTATTCATTAAATAATGTTTAATGAATAATAATATGATATTACTAATATACCTTCATCATTTACTTTTATCCCCAACCTCCTTCCTTGTTTGTCTGTTATTGTAGAACATTGATAAAGAATAATTTAAGGAATAAGTATTATATTTAATACTGAATCCATTTCACCAAATAGTTCTTATATTCTGATAAAAAAAATAGTTCTTATATTTTTTTTTTGGCCAACAATAGTTCTTATATTTATGAAGGGAGGAAGTATTGACTAAATAGATGCATGAATTGAAGATGCCCATTTCATTTTTGAACATTTTTCACGATTTTATTCATTAAATTCAACTTGAGTATTCATTTCAACAAATCTTTCTTTAAATTAATACAAAACGTAATTCAGATTTTATGATACGTAGTTTCTTTTGAAAGATTCGATCCAAGCTGTGGTATAATTAACTAAATTTAAAGAATTTTTATAACTTAATCGGGGTGTTTTGACTAATAATTGAATAAATAAGATTATATTACATAGATGACCAGAAAAAAGTGAAAAAGATAGCAATTTAAATTAATTTAGAGGAGAATAAGATAAATATAAACAATTTAAAATAATTTTGTATCTTAGCTTCTCCAAACAAATCATCTTGATATTTTTTTAATAATTAGTACAGGATAAAATATTAAGTAGTGGTAAAGTTAATAAAATATAATTATCAATTTACAAATCTTGATCTTCTAGAAGGGAGCATTAATTTGTACTTATTCCTGCTATTGTTACTGACTAGCATTCATTCCTGCTATTGTGAATGAATTTTTCCCTTATAATAAAATCATGCCCAAATTTGTTTCAAACATCTTAATAAGTTCTTTTCTCTATTTTATCCACCTCACATAATCCCTCATTTCACATTCTCTTTCATATATGAAGGCAAAACCCGGAATATGAAAATTGCTTTAGACATTTTCAACCACTTTTCTTCTTTAAATTCATCCACCAATATCCAAAGCTCAAAAATGAAAAAGCCCATAGTAAAAAAACCTTCCAACTTCCAATTAATAACCACATACACTTCTGTCCAATTCTCCCTCCATGCATGGTTTTAAAATTTTTACCACCAATGGAAGGAGTAGTATTAAACATGAAACAATGTCGTAAAAGTCAAACTAAAAAGCGAGTCCAAAAGAGCTTTGTGTCACGGTCCATATGGTCTTATCACTCATACCAACGATCAATGGACCAATAGTCCAACCGTTGACCATGGAAGCAACATGTGAAGTGGTCAACCATTGAACCGGTCCACGACCGTCTAATCATCTCTCTTCTATTAATCACCGCCAGATAATCTCGTGTCTATTGACAACCGACTAATACAACCTCAAGGAGTAAGAGTGTATAGCCCTCATACCAAGGTTATGAGAGCGCTTGCTGCCTTCCCAGTATTCAAACACATATTCTCATCTTTACGAGAATGTAGTCAACTTACCAGTTCAACCAACCAACTAACATTAGGAAACACCCTCTCACAATAATCAGTTTTTACAAGTTACAAAACTGTAAACTAAGGTTAAGTAAGGAAGCATGGAAGGTGTTAGGTGAGCATAACAAGGGTGGTGTGGGTTGGTAGACAAATGTTGAGTCCTGTGGCTACCAATACAACTCCCTCTCTCTCTCCCTCCCATTCTCTCTCTCTCTTTCTTTCTCTCTGCAACTACTTCACATCCACCAACCCCCTCACAACAAGAGAAGAGAGAAAGAAGAGACTCCTTCAACTCCTTCTTCAATTAACAACTGCCTCATCATCTTCATCATGCAGCCTTCTACGTCGGATAAGGCAATTTCGCCCTTCGATCTGATGGCGGCAATTATTAGAGGCAAGGTTGATCCATCCAATGTCTCGTCGGAAGCTGCCGGCGAGATTGCGGCGATGATTTTCGAGAATCGGGAGCTGGTGACGGTGTTGACCACTTCGGTCGTTGCTTTCATCGGCTTCGTTGTGTTTCTTGTGTGGAGGAGGTCGAGTGGGCCCAAGGTGAAGGCGGTTGAGCCTGTTAGGCCTGTGGTTGTTAAGGAGCCTGAGGTTGAAGAAGATGATGGTAAGAAAAAGGTCACTATCTTCTTCGGTACTCAGACTGGTACAGCGGAAGGCTTTGCAAAGGTAGGTTCAAGATTTTGTGGTTCATCAGAGTATGATTATTTCAGAAGAACATCAAAATAAAAAAAAACAGCTGGAAATTAAGAGTATATAATGAAAATTAAGAATCTAACACAGACACGCGCACACGAAATTAATTCATATTTCAGCGTGAACTCGTGAGCTTCGGCTGATTGTGCTTATAGTTGGTTGGTTTCGATTTAGTGTTTGATTAGAGTATGAATATTAGAGACAAACATAAAAAGTCACGCATAGTTTGAGAGATGAATTAAGCGTAGGTACTAATATATATAAATATGTACTCACAATTAATTCATATTTCAACATGCAATCAGCTATGTTATGTTGAGGTGAGTAGGAGCTTAAGCTTTTGTGGTGGAAAGAAAAATCTAACATGCATATACACACAATTAATTCATATTTCAATGTGAACTCGTGAGGTTTGACTGATTGTGCTTATGGTTGGTTGGTTTGGCTTTGTTGGTGATTAGGCGCTTGTTGAAGAAGCTAAAGTGCGGTATGAGAAGGCGGCATTTAAAGTTGTGGATTTGGTATTGTTCTTTTTATTTCTGTGATTATTTTGGACTCTTTTTGTGGTTTCGTTTTTTATTGGTGTTGGTTTGTTTGGTGTTTTAAGTTGATCCTTACTTTTGTGGTATTGATGAATTGAGTAGGATGACTACGCAGCGGATGAGGATGAATACGAGGAGAAATTGAAGAAGGAGACACTGGCTTTTTTCTTTCTTGCTACGTAGGTTTTTGAAATGATTATTAGCTCTGTTACTTGTATAATGTTTTTTAGGAAGTTTCTCATGGTAAATTGATCTTTTGGCCATTGTATAGATATGGTGATGGTGAGCCAACCGACAATGCAGCTAGATTCTACAAATGGTTCACTGAGGTAGCATTAATTTGAGTTATAGTTTCTGGAGTTGAATTATTATTGTGAGGGGCACTCAATGATATAGTGTTTATGCTGCTGTGATTTCAGGGGAACGAAAGAGGAGAATGGCTACAGAATCTTCAGTATGGAGTGTTTGGCCTCGGCAATAGACAGTATGAACATTTCAACAAGGTTTGTTTTGAACTCCTACTATGACCTAGCATTTCAATTTTTGAGTGTCTGGTTACTCTGTACTTAGCATTTGCTGTGTTCTGCTTTGGCCCTTTATTGAATCAGGTGGCTAAGGTGGTGGATGAGATTCTATCTGAGCAAGGTATTGTGTCATTTCTCTGAAATCTAGCAAACATCAATTTGATTTGTATTAGAATAACTGGTTTGACACTAGGCATATGGGCATGCGACACTTATTTGGACAAGTTTTGCAAAATTGAAAATCTTTTTGGCAAATGATCATGCTAGAAAGAATGTGCTTGGCAATTACTCCCTCGCTACTCAGAACTGTTTTAAAAGAAAAACCTTCAATGATCTCAGCTGTCTTCTCTATTTGCAGGTGGGAAGCGTCTTGTCCCTGTGGGTCTTGGAGACGATGATCAATGCATAGAGGATGACTTCTCTGCATGGTAATGAATTATTTAGTTGGTTTGCTGACAATAGTGTGTAATTTTTTTCCATGCTGGTCTGCAAGACCCTTCTGTCTTCTGTCTAACAATTGTTATTGCAGGAAAGAATTGGTGTGGCCAGAATTGGATCAATTGCTTAGAGACGAGGATGATAGAACTGCATCTACACCTTACACTGCTGCTGTTTTGGAGTATCGGGTTGTTATATATGGAGCAGGAGATGAACAGGTTGGGGAAAAGAGCTGGCATAATGCAAATGGCCATGCCGTTGTTGATGCTCAACATCCATGCAGGTATGTCAGTGAAATTTTCAGTTGTGATTTGGCATAATGTCATACTCTAATCTAACATGTATTGCTTACTCCTCATGAAGAGCCAACGTGGTTGTACGAAAGGAGCTTCACATGCCTGCTTCAGATCGGTCTTGCACTCATTTAGAATTTGACATTTCTGGCTCTGGACTTGTGTGAGTATTTGCATGCAGACAAATAATTGATATACAAACGTTTTATCTATGAATGGTTGTATGCAGACAACTTATTGATATACAAACATTTTATCCATGAATGTACTAACTCCTCTCTTGCCTGCCTCTTTGGTCTTGATTTGTTTCACAGATACGAAACAGGGGATCATGTTGGTGTTTACTGCGAGAATTTGGATGAAACTGTTGAAGAGGCAGTTAGATTACTAGGCCTGTCTCCCGATACCTTTTTCTCCATCCATACCGACAATGAAGATGGGACACCACTTAGTGGAAGCTCATTGCCTCCTTCATTTCCTCCTTGCACATTAAGAACTGCTCTGACTCGATATGCAGATCTTTTGAGCTCACCAAAGAAGGTGCTTGTTTTCAGCATGATGACTGATAATTTCAATTTTTGTCAATTTTTAGCTATTTTCTTTATGTTATTTATTATTTCTTCATACACGTTTCAGTCTGTCTTACTTGCCTTAGCTGCCCATGCCTCTGATCCTTCTGAAGCTGAACGATTAAGATATCTCGCCTCACCTGCTGGAAAGGTTATATTCGTTTTATAACTTGGAATTCTAACAAATATTTTTTGCTTTAACCTTTCTAATTTGACTGCTATTTTGATCTTTGCTCATATAGGATGAATATGCAGAATGGGTGGTTGCTAATCAGAGAAGCCTGCTGGAGGTCATGGCTGAATTTCCATCAGCCAAACCTCCACTTGGTGTCTTTTTTGCAGCAGTTGCTCCTAGACTGCAGCCCAGATTTTATTCGATCTCATCATCTCCAAGGTTACTTCAAGTCTTTTACTCCTGCTTTGGTTTGAGGGTCATGTGGAAAATTGCTAAAACTGAAGAACGAGATGGGCCTAGCAGTTCATTTGCTTAACTTGCATCTACCATATATAGTGAAAGAAAATCAATGCTTACATTCAAGATATTTCCAAATAATGAATCTTTAGTATTTAAGATCTTCATCACATATTTCTTGATAACCCATTTGGCCCTTTTACATTATGAAGATCCTTGAGGCCGAGTTGGACATTGGATGTAGGGCTACAAAACAATTACCTTATTCTAGAGCTATATTTTCTGCGTTTTGTTCCATGTTAATGAAAAAAATTTTATTGAATCTGTGCCTCTAAATATCTAATATGTTGCACCTCTGCTATGATTGTCTACAGGATGGCCCCATCCCGAATCCATGTTACTTGTGCATTGGTTTATGACAAGATGCCTACTGGGAGGATTCACAAAGGTGTTTGCTCAACATGGATGAAGGTGATTTATACTCTTCCTGGGTTATGTATGCTTGAACTTGTTGAGTTGTAAGGTGGTATACACTAAGGAAATATTGGCTTGCAAACAGCTATTTTTTGGCCATTACAGTTTGTTAAATTGAACTGTCTATCTCTCGAGCTTTCAAAATTGAAAAGGAATTATAAAAAGATTTGGAAGTCAGATATCCTTAATCTACTGCTCAGTTTTTATCTATCACCACTTCTGACTATGATTTTGACTTGTTTGATTGTTTGTTGTCCAGAATTCTGTTTCTTTGGAGGAAAGTTCTGAGTGCAGTTGGGCCCCAGTCTTTGTCAGGCAGTCAAACTTTAAACTCCCTGCGGATACCAAAGTTCCTATCATTATGATTGGTCCTGGGACTGGATTGGCTCCTTTTAGGGGTTTCTTGCAGGTTTGGACCAACTGAGTTGCTATTCAATTGTTCAAATTATACTAAGTTACATTGTTTTTGGTGTTATAAAAATATTCATTTGCTTAAGCCAGTTCAACATATTTGTGTTTTATTTGATCTTCAGGAAAGATTAGCACTGAAAGAAGAAGGAGCTGAACTTGGCCCTTCAACATTATTCTTTGGATGCAGGAATCGTCGGATGGTGAGTTGTCTATCCTTTGATGTAGTTTCCTGACTTTACAGAACTTAGGCTCTTTGTTTATTGGGGTGTGTTTTAGCATTTTTATTTGATCATTCATAATATTAATTTACAATGCTTTTCTATAGGACTACATATATGAAGATGAGTTGAACGACTTTGTTGAAAGCGGTGCGCTTTCAGAGCTCATTGTAGCCTTCTCTCGTGAGGGACCCACTAAGGAATATGTTCAACATAAGATGGCGGAGAAGGTATTTAACCTCTCAAACATACCACCTTTCTCTCTCGAAGTATTGTTCTGTTATGGTCTATTTAACATTTGATTATTATGGGGTTAACTGTACCTAATCTGCTCTCTAGGCCTCTGAAATTTGGAGCAAGATATCTCAGGGAGCTTACATCTATGTGTGTGGTGATGCCAAAGGCATGGCTAGGGATGTCCACCGCACTCTACATACAATTGTGCAAGAGCAGGTATGCTAAAGGGAATTTGTGCTGGATCTATTATACTCCACTTTTATAATTAACTTTTTAAAGTGCAAGTAGTATCATTTTACTCGCAGCTTTTTGTTGGTTGTCAATATGCCACTTGCACTTAAAAAAAAGGTAGAGGTATAGATCTATTGGTTGCCTACGATGCTCATTAAATGGAATTTGTGATGTTGATGTATAATAATAAATGAGGGACATGTAGGCCCACACTTCATTGAGGTGGTTAACAT
Source organism: Mimosa pudica (assembly GCA_029929735.1). Lineage (NCBI taxonomy): Eukaryota > Viridiplantae > Streptophyta > Magnoliopsida > Fabales > Fabaceae > Mimosa > Mimosa pudica. The sequence continues at coordinate 8,042,180 of JAKELP010000015.1, read as the reverse complement.
TAACAATGTACACCGTGTGAGCTGCTGAGCCACTAGTGTCGCTTTCTCTTTAATTCACAATGATTCTCATAGTCCTTGAACTCATGGTTCTTTTCATTGCTTACTGATTTGAGAGAGAAAAATATGAGTGTAGCTAATGAAGATTTAACTTGGTTGTGACCAGGGTTCCATGGATAGCTCTAAAGCAGAGAGTATGGTGAAGAACCTTCAAATGAGTGGCAGATATTTGCGTGATGTATGGTGATGACCTTATATCTGAATAGAAAGCAGGAAAGAAGACAAAGTTAATAAAAGCTTTTTTGAGTAAATATGGATGTGATTTGTGGGTTGAAGTACCTGGAAAGGGGGGGTTTTTGCAACGCCCTTTTGTTGAAGCCTTCAAAAGGGGGTGTCTACTAGTCCAGGACACTGCTCCCTGGATTCTTTCTTTCTTTTTTGTTCACTATTTTTCCAATGGATTCTTTTTCTTGATGTAACTTATATAATTCAAGTTGTGGCAAAGATAAACAGAACTTATATAATGTAAGGTATGTAATTTAATTTTGTTGTTTATACCTAGATTTTTCTAGTATGAATGAACTCTAGTTTCCTTGTATGAACCTATAGGAAGGTTAAGGGACAAACTAATGATACTATTATTTGGCAGATTGTAATATTGCATGCCCCTATTGTTCTTTTATTTATGATCTAAATCCTATATAATATCTAATTTATGATCTAATTGATCTTTTTTTTTGTAGAAATTAAGAATATGCAATGAGTCTTTTAATTATAACATATTCGGTGATTATTATATTACACATTATAATTTATAAGTTAATTAACATAATTTAGAGGAAGAGGAGCATAATATATGGTCACTCTTATGTTTTGTGGGTGTATAACAACAATAACCGCAACTTATTTTTCAAGGAGAAGAAATGTAGGCTAGCCGATTGAAGTTATAAATAAAGTATAGTACTTCCTTCGGTCCTAAATATAAGACCTAATTGACTTTTTTAGAAAATCATATAAAAAAAGCAAAATAAGTTAATTATAAATTGATTTACCTAATTTTTCCCTTTAGATTAGTTTATTTTACCTATGAACTAATGTATAATTTAAAAATATATCAAATATATCTTGATTTAATAGCCTATTTCGCAACCTTAACCTCTCCAAAAAAAAGTTAATTAGGTTTTATATTTATGACCGGAGCTAGTACAATATAAGAAAAGGGAAAGCTACTAAACTAAGTATAGTGTACAGACAAATACTGGCCCATGGCACGTGTAAAAGATGGTACACACTAATAATTTTTGTAATATGTTAACCATCAATCATTTATATTTATAATTTATAAATTAATAGCAAAACCTCCCGCGTGTTTCTCCTGAAATTTCACAACATTATTTTATCTTCGGCTTGCCTCAATTCTCCAGTTCCTGACTCGTGTTACTATTCACGAGCCGTATGCACTTTTCGTATGGCTTCCTGTCGAAATTTAAATCCTCCCTCCCTCTTTTATTCATTTATGCAGGTCCTCGTCCCTTTCAGCTTTCTCGTTTTAATATTTGTACGAGCCGTTGGAGAAAGAGTTTTTAATTTTCGTTTACATTCATGTATTCTTTTTTTGTTGAAAAATAAATACAACTTCTGAATTATTTTTTATAAATATTAAATATAAGTTGAAAAAATTGCAATTACATGTGGAATTAATAAAACGGTGAGGAGTGTTTGTAAATTATCAGTATTATTTTTTGATCAAATTATCAGTATTATTCATTTTTTTATCAGAAAGTATTATTCATTTAATAAAAAAAAGTAGTATTCATGGATTTGATTTTTTGTGTAAAAGTTATGATTGCTACCCAAAAATATGATAATTTAAAAATAAATAAATTATTTACCTGAAAATATTGATCTTGCATGAACTTAACTTCCTTTTTTTAGCATATAAATAAACTAGAAAAGATAGGCTTATACTCAAACAATAAAAAGAAAAGATAGGCTTATAATGTATTAAAAAATAAAAGATAGGTTTATAAATAGGATGAGAGACTCAAAGGTGGTAAATAAAATTTTAGTTCAATTTTTAGAAGAGATTATTAAAAAATGACCTATTTCATTGGAAAATTCGGAAAAGCCATTTGAATTGTTTTTTTAAATTGATATAAATAGTTAACCATGTAGATCATTCATGATATGACAAGTGGTCCAATAAGAATATTGCTATCACTTTTAGAGTATATATATATATATATATATATATATATATATATATATATATATATTTGTGTGTATCAGAGTTATCTACTGTGTATTATTATGTAGTGTGTATATTATCAAAATTTTATTTACAATATAGGGTTGATACTAGTTAGTAGTTACCCTTGATTAAAAGCTCTCAAAATTTCAGACAAAAAGAAGGGGAAAATGCCATTTAAATCCCTCCGAATATACAAAAGGACAATTCAGGAACTCAAAGTTTTAAAAGGACCATGAAGGAACTAGTACCTAGTTGACATTTTAAAATTGTGTGAAAAGACAAAATTGCCCTAATCATAAAACAGAAATTACTAACCACCGGTGTAGTAATTTCTGTTTTATGATTAGTAATTTCTGTTTTATGATTAGGGCAATTTTGTCTTTTCACACAATTTTAAAATGTCAACTAGGTCCTAGTTCCTTCATGGTCCTTTTGGAAGTTTGAGTTTCTGAATTGTCCTTTTATATATTCGGAGGGATTTAAATGACATTTTCCCCAAAAAGAAAAAAGCTCTCAAAATGAATTTTTATTTTTTTATTTAAATGGACTTCTCCGAGGTGTCCATGCTTTTTGCTTTTTGAGATGTCACCGTGGTACCAAACACACGTGACATGTTCTAAATAGCGCGGAGGAGACCCCATGAGATTGAAACGTGTGGCTCTTGAATTTGATATTTATAAATTCGTTTTTCGTTTTCTCCTTTCCAGTTTCTCAATCACTATTTCCTTAAATTCAATTTGCATCACTCCTGATTCCTCCATTTTTCTTCAATCGAACATCTTTTATGTGGTTGCTTATCTAAAAAGATATTCAAAGTTCAAACGACGATGGAACAAACGCCATATTCAACTTCAAGAACATCAATTTCAATGAGCATAGGAGATTCCTCTGAGCTTGATGCTAATTTCTCTCTCAGCGAGAAGCTCAAGGTTTTCAAAGGCTCCTCCTTTAAACCCGAAGCTTACGTCACCACCAAATCACGTAGCATGGCCGAGAAGGTTTCATGCATGCATTCTATGCCTTTTATTTTTGTCGTATTCTCTGTTTGTCTTATTCTGTTACTGTTTTAACATAAAAGCGTCTTTTGTTGTTGTAGAAAGAATAATTTATTGTTGAACAAATTTGTTTCAGTTTCATATTTATAGGTTATTGAGACACTAGTAATCAGAAAGGAATGCTAATGATAAATGCATGCTAATGAAATATAAAAAGAATTAAATCATTTTACTTTTAAGTGTCATTGTACAACTTACAATTTGATACGCAAAATTTATTGTACAACTTGAATTGAATATTTGTTGTTAGTGTTACATATATCATATACATTTATGTGTGTGTGCCAGTCACATGTTTTACTTTAAAAATATTTACGAGTGTTTCATGGATGTCATTGGGTCCTTGTTCAATGTGATCCTAAGTTGTACTCCCTCCGTTCCTAAATATAAGATCACTTTGGTTAATTTGGGGAGATTAAGGAAGACAATAAAATTACATGATCTTCCCAAAATTCCCTCAATTACTTAATTTAACTTTAAAAGGAAAAGGGGTTTTCAATGAAAAGAGGGAGTATAAGGGTAGTTTTGGGCAAAACTTGAGATAAAATAGGAAGTAATCTTATATTTAGGAACTTATCCACTTCCCCAAAGTGAGGGAGTATTTTGGTTTAGACCATACAATTTTTTTGTGCCAATTAACTATTGATAATTAAATAATGTTTGAAGTTTACTGCTTTTTTTAAAAAAAAAAATTTAATCAATCGTCGTCTACCTTTATATCTAATCAGTGCACACATTGTTTACAGGATATAAGAATTGCCTGCAATTACCTTCATGACCTGAAAAAGGCTTCAGAAGAAGAAATGCGCAGAAGTGTTTTGACTAATTATACAGCTTTCATTCGGTAAGCTTCGATTAGATTGGAAATAGATAAATCCAGATGTTCTTTCGATTTTGATCTAAGTTGTGTCATTATGAATCAATGGCTGCTAATTTCAATTAGCAATATATGCCCTCTTCAGGTTGAAGTTTGCTTGAGAAAGGATTACATTCTTTAGTTTTTATTTTTTGATTCACCATTCTAAAGTAAAATAGTTCTGAAAATTAGAGATAGACTTGAATAAAAAAGATTGATGAGCTAAATTAATTGTATAAGAGATTCAAAAGTATGTCAGAAACACTTTTTAGTTGAAGTCATCTCTGAGATTGTTATTTATCTCTTTACTATTTATTTTATTTGTTATAAGCTTCCCAACAATATAATAATATGTTAAGATTACATGTGTCATGTACAACTTGTGAGATTCATCATTGATGTTTGTGTGCGGACCCCTGAAATTATGAGGTGATAGAGAATGGTTTTCTTAATAGTCACATAAAATATGATATTTTTTTGTCAAGAGACTAATGCAATTTTCAATCATTTTACATAGTACATCAAAAGAGATCTCTGATCTTGAGGGAGAGCTGCTTTCCATGAGAAATCTCCTATCCAATCAGGCTGCTTTGGTTCATGGTTTAGCTGACAGAAGCCGGCTTGGTTCTTTGATCTCTGCAGTTGGTGATTCTGATTCAGTGGACATGCTTAATGAAAAGCCAGACCAATCCAAGATAGAGAATTCTCTTACAGGATATCTAGAGAAGCTTGAAGTTCTGTTAGCAGAGAAAAGAATAGAAGAAGCCATGAAGTCCTTACAAGAGGGAGACACTATAGTAGCAGAAATTAGAGACAAAAAAGCTTTAAGTCAAAGTGCATTAGATGTATTAGAAGCTGCTATCATAGAACACAGAACAAGGTTAGCTGATCAGCTTGCAGAAATAATATGCGAGCCTTTAACTCGTAGTTCTGAGCTTCGGTCATCTACTTTAGCTTTGAAAAATCTAGGAGATGGTCCTCGGGCTCACACATTGCTCCTAAATTCTCACCAAGAGAAGTTACAACGTTCCATAAGGAGTCTTAAGTCTGTCACACAAAGTGGAGGAGTATTCACGGCCAAGCTCTCAAAGCTTGTGTTTTCCACCATTTCACAAGCAATGGCTGATTCCCTAACAGTGTTTATAGAAGAGGAGCCTGCATATTCTTCTGAGTTTGTGACTTGGGCTGTAAGGCAGGCTGATCTTCTTATCTCTCTCATCAAGAAGCATCTTATGTTATCTACAGCATCTTCTGGGAGCTTGAGGGTTTCTTCAAACTGTGTTCGTGTTTGTTTGAGTTATTGTTACATCTTAGAGGATCAAGGGTTAGCACTTTCTCCTGTGTTATTGAAACAATTTAGGCCCTTTGTTGAGAATGCACTGCGCACAAACTTGAAAAGAATTGAACAATGTTGTGCTGCTCAGGCTGCTGCAGATGATTGGTTGCTTGCTTATTCACCAAGCAACAGGATTTCTGGTTTAAGTTCTGCTTCGTTGATGAACGCATCCCAAGTACCCAAGCTTTCTATCAGTGCTTATATGTTTAACTCCATGATTCAGGTTTTCATCTTTTGTGGCTCTTTTCTGAGATATTTACATGCACATATAAAAGGACAAATATATATTGTTATTTTACCATTTATTGGTTTGAAAATCATTTTTTTCTTACTAATTTCCGTGCATTTGCAAAGGACTTGAGATTAGTTATTATGAATATCACTCTTAGTCTAACACATATGCCAAAGTATTTGTGTGGTCACGTCCTATATTTTATGTTCGATGCATCCATAATTGCATTATGTCATGGCACATATGTATGTTAGTAAAATTTTGAGAAACAATATTGAGTTTGCCTCTATTACTATGCGAAAATCATTCACATCCTGAAAGTTAGGGACGGCCGGTTGGATATTGTAACATCAGCTACTCATAAATAAAGCTCACACTTTATTTATATTTTTATTTGCATTCTTTATTATTTCTATTATTTGAGTTTCTGTAACGAGCTGCTTGGGGCATTTTGGTAGTGAATTTCCTATCAATCTTTGATTGATAATCAGTTCAAAGACTGATTTATCAGTTTTGTTGTTATCACGCCCGCATACTCCGACTATATGTATAGCCAACCGGTCCCAAGTTCAGATAAAGGAATAGAGTTTGTGTTAGGCCTTGGTAGCCAACATAAAAGTATGTCGAATCTTATGCACATTGATCCACGCATCTGGCGTCGTGTGATCCAAGTAGCAAACCTCATCTAGTGGGATAAGACTTTATTGTTGTTCTATTCTTTATTATTTGTCTTCATCATGCTATATATTCTTGACTATGGGTTATTTATTGGCATGGCTTTCCACTGTCTGAATTCAGGAATTTTTTGAAGATGTTGGGCCTCTGGAATTCCTTGACTTAGATAATCTTGCATATGAAGGTCTTCTTGAACTGTTCAAATTCTATATCAACCTCTTGATAAATGCACTACCAGGTTCAGTTGAAACTGAGAACCTGGAAGGCACAGGGCCAAAAATTGTTGTGGTAGCACAGACAGAAGTGCAACAAGTGGCATTGCTGGTGAATGCATTTTTGCTTGCAGATGAGCTGATCCCACGTGCTGTTGGGAAGGTTTTTCAAAGCACCAAAGGTGATGAATCTCAGAAAAGAGAGCTGAAGAAAAGGCTCCTACGTGAATTTGATCGCCTAAAAGATAGCTTCTGCCGCCAACATGCTCTTGAACTCATTTTCACACTTGATGGGCTCCCCTCCTTGAATGCATCGAGGTATTTGAATATGGATAGTTCTGCAGAAGAGCCTGAGTGGTTTCCTTCTCCAATCTTTCAGGTAAATTTGCTTACAATGTGAGAAACTCCCTTTTGAACCAAATAAAAGAGAGAAAAGACAATCAATGAGTAGTTGGTTGAGCTGGTAAGTAGGCTATAAAGATTAGAACGCGTGTTCGATTCACGGGAAGCGTTCTCATTGGGAGAGAGGACAAACTTACCAATGTGGGCAACACTCCTATCCCTCAAGTCTGGATTAGTCGGTCATCAATAGACGTCGGATTACCGGGCAGTGTTTAAAAAAAACAGAGAGAGAGAGAGAAAAGACAAGGGGAGACAAGACAGGAAATGAAGTAGACTAATTATGGATAGACTAAAACTATATTATTATTACATATCAGTCTATGGGATCCGAGAAAATTTTGGTTAGGCCACTTAAAAATGCTAGATGAAGTTGATCATGAAGAAGCATAGAATCATGTCAAATAAATTTTGGTAGGACCCACACATCTTTGATATTGTTAATGGTCTGCTTGGAATTCCCCCTCTCCTCAGTGAAAAAAATTCCTACTTTCTCATTTGTAAACCATATTCATGAAAGAGTGCGAGAGACTAGAGTTTCTAAGAATATCTCAATTTTATTTTTTTTGGAATGGGTCTGCCTAAGAATCTTTGGAAAATCTGCTAAATTTTATAAACCAAATTTATTGATTCCCCTATGTTACATGCGTTGGACCATTATAGTTTATGTCCCCTTGAGGCCAATGTACTAGATTTCCCTCTTTATTAATTGTTGAATTATTATTCCCCAAAATGTGAAAGCCTAAGATTAAGCCTTTACTGCATAATATTGTAGGAGTTGTTTATAAAGCTTTCTCGGGTAGCAATCATTGCTACAGATATGTTTATTGGTAAGGAAAGGTCTGCTACTAGTTTGCTTATGAGAATGACAGAAACAGTGATTCTGTGGCTTTCTGGAGACCAAGCATTCTGGGCTGAGATAGATCAAATGCCTTTAGGCGCTTTCGGCCTTCGACAGGTAAAATATAGTATATACTCTTGTGCACATCCAAAATATTCCCATATCTTTCTTTTTCTTTATTGGCCAGCCCATGACTTGCTTAGTTCGCATGTTATTATTAACTGTGAGAATGAAGGATAGGTAACAAAAGTTATTGTGATATTATCAGTCAAATGAGCATTAGTGATGAGTACTGGAGTTTTCCATTTGGATTATTTAAAATGGCTTTTAAAGATATGTGTATTAAAAAAACCAAGATGGATATGTATTGATTTTTTTTCTTTTATTTTTGAGTTAAATATCATTTTGACCTATAAATTATTTTTAATAACTCAATTCGGCCTACAAATAATAAAATGATTCATTCTAGCTTACAAACAAAATAAAAATGTCAATCTAGCCTGAATGAGTCATGTTATTTTGACTGTTTTATTGGTCAAATTAACATTTTTATTTTGTTTGTAAGCTAGATTGACCCTTTTATTTTGTTTATTGGTTAGAATGAGTCATTTTATTGTTTGTAGGCCAATTGTGTCATTGAAAATAGTTTATAGGCTAAAATGATATTTTACCCTTTATTTTCTAGTTTGTGATGTAAACTTATGTGCCACACACACTATTGTTCAAATGCAAATAGAAAGGTTTAGGGTAAAAAAAGAGAACATAGCGATTAGTAGATCACTAAAATATTCATTTAATCAAGTATGATTGCAAGTTGAAGCATTAAGTATGAGCTCTCTTTCTCATTAAGAAAGCTCAATAACATGCAAATAAAAACAAAAGGTAAGCAATTTGCGAAATAAATCCCTCTACTCTAGCCTTTTACAAAAGTAAAAGAAAGTATTACACTTGCATATTAACCAAAATAAAGGGCAATTACCCTATTCTGTCATTCAAGTAACCCGCTCTGAACCACGAGACACCCTGAATTAACACTGGGTACAATTTCACCCTTAAACTAACAAAAGTAATCCAGTTTTATTCTCTGACGAATGTAATTCTGACAAGTGGACGACACCTATTGTTGGTTCTGTCTAATCATGGGAAAATTAAACCACTTTGATTGTTTCAATGGTGAAATTGTACTAAGTGATTTAGGGTGTCAATAATTCAGAGTGGTTATTTGAATAGTAAAATAGGGTCATTACCCCAAAAAAATTTAAATAAACTTGAGTGTCAGTTATTTTCCATATAGTTGAATAATCTTTTGTTTACTATCTAATTACCCAGAAACTCACCTATTTAATGGTTCGTATAAATACGCAGCTTTATTTGGATATGCAATTTGTGATGATATTTGCATCCCAAGGTCGTTACTTATCTCGTACGCTTTCCCATGCTGTTAAAGAAATTATTGCCACGGCCATGGGGGCTGTTGCTGCTTCTGGTTTAGATCCTAACAGGTATATTCATTAGTAGAAATCGAATTTGATGTGTATCAAATGTTCATGTTATGTAAATGAAAAATCGTAAAAGTACACATGTTACAAATAAAATTATTGGGAAATATAGTTTTCTGTCCTAACAAATAGCTAATATTTTCATTCGGTGTCAAAAATAATGTCACCTTTTTATTCCATTATCACTGAAAGTTTAGTCAAATCCTACTGTCACTAGTTTTAAATATAAAATTTAGACAGGGAATATACTCTGATCTTTAACATAGTCCTAAATCCGCTTTATCTTCCAAATTATAACTTTTCTTCTTAAAGTTTCTATTTTGATTGTACATATTGAGGGGTGAGAGGCAAATCTTTCTTTCTTTCTTTTCTTTTTTTTTTTTATCGGAAGGGTGAGAGGTAATTCCAATGCACAAAAAGATGATATTTTAAAGAAATTAACATGAAGCCAAGGACCTTGAGTTTATGAATTATTCAATTTACCCGTCTTTTACCATCTGCAACTTGGAGCCATGAACCTTGAGTTTATTATTGCAGTGTCCTACCAGAGGATGAATGGTTTGTTGAAGTTTCTCAAATAGCTGTAGAGATGTTAAGTGGGAAAGCTTCATTTGGCAATGTTGAGAGAGATGTTACCAGCCCTACTGCTTCTGTATCTGGAAAGTCAATATCATCAGTCCATTCTCATGGAAGTAACTAGCTGACAACACTGTGCGGGGACAGGATAAACTTAAGAGAAAACCACAATCAATATTTGCCACACATGTTGCAGGTAACTTCAATATGCAACCTAGGCCCTTAATATAACATCCCATATGACTAATTAAGGGAGACTAGTGAAGTCGAAATGCTAAACAAATTGCTTAATCATAATAGGGCAATAACCCTATTTAGCTCTTCAAGTAATCACCATGATCCACTAGGCATCCCAAATTAACATAGAGTATAATTTCAACCTTGAAGTAACCAAAATGGTTCAATTTTACCCTCTGACGTGTGGAATGTTAACACGTGGAAGAGGCCCTGGTGGATCTGTCGAATCATGGAAATTGGACTACTTTGGTTATTTAAATGGTGAAATTGTACCCAGTATTAATTTAGGGCTCCCAGTGGTCCAGGTTAAGTAGTTGGAAGGCAAAATAGACCCAATACTCATCATAATGTGTTAGATGATATCTTTGGAATATTTATATATTTAATTATTTCATGTGTTTATAAATTCAGGAAAAAAAGTTTGGAGAATACAATATAAATAATTTAAAGTGATTTGTTTAGCTTTCTTAATGTCTACAAATTAGCCAACTAGGTCTCATATGAAGTACTGAAACTAGTATTTAATTTGGATCCATATATCATTATTTGTAAAAAAATTGATAACAAATACTTAAAGTTTGTTTTTGATAGATTCTTTTCAGCTTCCAAAATGGTAAAGATTACTTCCTTACCCCTTTTGAATTCACATTGCAGGCAAGGCTTGAGTTGAAGATCCCATGCAGATCAAACCTTCAGCTTTAATTGATATTAGCACTTATGTAGTGTACCACAAGCGACATATCGAGAGTACAAATGTACAATCTCATTTTCTTCTCAAAATTTCATCTCCAACTTTAGGTTGAATAGATTCTTCCTGTTTTATATTTTACAAATTAACATTTGTTAGTTTTTCTATAGTCCAATTTACGTACAATTTACTTCTTATGGTTTAAGTTTGACCTCATTTTGATTTTAGTCTCTAAAACTTTATGCCAATGATTTTTGAGACTTCAAACATTAGTCCCTAAAATTTGATCAAAACACGTATCAATTTGCGCCAATAGAAGGATTAAAACCACTTATTTGATTAGTTGAGGGACTAAAATTAAAATGATAGTAAATTTATGAACTAAAAAATATATTAACTCAGTCAATGACTTTATTTTTATATTACATGGATCTTTCTAATCTATATATCTTATCTCCACCCAAAACACTATTCACAAGGAGTCAATAACCATAATAACAATTTGAATCTCAAAGCTTTGAACTTGAAATCAAACTGACTTCTTGTTAATGAAATAAGAACAAAGAGAGTCGCGATAATAGTTTAAACTCGAAGCAAAAATCCTATAGCATTCAGTTCACGCATAATTAGGATACTAGAACTCGGATTTGATTCACACAACGAATCGCTTATGAGAAAAATCATGAGAAAAAAGCCGAAGATTCTAATGACTAGTGTGTTATACAACTGAAAAAGGGTAGGCTTACCGTAGCGTTTGAAATGACACTAAAGGTAATAACATCACTGTATTTATTTACTTAGTTATAAAGTTTTATGAAAGAGAAAGATATACATAATACATGACAAAAATCTCGAAAATTTAGCCAACATTTATTTATATGGAAAAATACAATAATGTTAATACTCCCTCTGGTCCCATGTAAGATTCCAAAATTTGAATGATTTTAGTTCCTAATGTAAGAGCTCATCTCACATTCTCTCCTCATTAAATAAGTTTTTTCGTACTTTGCCACTAACTCTCTTTCATACTTATTAATGCTTATGTATTTCCCTCTCTTAAAAATATCATAATAAACATGGGTAATATTGAAAAAGAAGTATTAACTCCAGACACCCAACTAATATTCACATGTTTTCTTAAGAAACATTTTTTTTTGCGGCTGACTCTTATATTAGGGATCAGAGGGAGTAATATTTAAATAACATTATTTGAAATATTCTTTATTTTTTACTCCCTCCGTTCCTAAACATAAGAGCACTTTGACTTTTTTGGAGAATCCTAAGAAATCAAAATGAACAATTTAATTATAACATATTTTAAATATTATTAGATCATATGTAAGTTCATAAGTCAAATAAACTAGTAGTTTAATGAAAAAATTTGGGAAAATCAATTTTTAATTACTATATTTTCCTCTGTTTTTTTCCAAAAAAAAAAAAAGTAAAAGTGTGATATTTAGGAACGGAGGGAGGGAGTAGTTTTTAATTTTGATCAATGAAATGAAATTGGCAACCTAATTTGTCGTCACTTTCTTCCTCCCTCAAGTAAGTCAGTGGTCTGTCGGCGGCGGACCCCTTCCGATCCTAAATTCAGCGTTTTCCGAACTCTGTTTCGCTCAAACTCAAAAAATGGCGAAGCAAGGAGGGACGGTTCTGGTGAGCTCAAAAGCGGAGCAAAAGCGGAAGGAAAAGCGGCAGAAGAAGGCGAAATCAGGGGGCTTTGAGTCACTGGGGCTAAACCCTAACGTGTTGAGAGGAATAAAGCGGAAAGGGTACAAGGTGCCGACCCCAATCCAGCGAAAGACGATGCCCATCATTCTCTCCGGCTCCGATGTGGTGGCCATGGCTCGCACTGGCTCTGGCAAAACGGCGGCGTTTCTTGTCCCCATGCTTCAGCGCTTGAATCAGCACGTGCCTGTGGGGGGCGTTAGGGCTCTCATTTTGTCGCCTACTAGGGATTTGGCTCTTCAGACTTTGAACTTCACCAAACAACTTGCCCACTTCACTGGTTACAACCCTAACCCTTTCTTTATTTCTTTCTTTTGCTTATTATGCTTTATCTCATTCTTACATAATACATACTCCCTTCCTTCCTAAATATAACATCACTTTCTAATTTGACTCAAGTTTTCCCCAAATTACCCCTATACCCCCCTTCACCCCAAAATTAGTGCTTTGAAGAAGGTGAGAGGATATTCTTAAAACTTAGGTGAGGTTTATTTTGGAAATTTCATATAATCCTAACTCATTGAAAGGTCTTCCTTAATCTCTCTAAATTTGCTAAAGTGATCTTATATTTAGGAACGGAGGGAGTACTTCCTAAATTTAGTATTGCAAAACCATAATAAGTTAGTTATAAATTGCTCCCTCTAGTTCTAATTATGAAACCTTGTTGACTTTTTTTTTTTTTTGAGATTAAGGTTGCTAATAGGTTATTAAATTATGACATATTTGATATCTTTTTAGATTGTTCATTAGTTTATAGGTCAAATAAATAGTTTAAGGAAAAATTAGGGGAATCAATTTATAATGACTTATTTTGCTTATTTGGGATTTTCTAAAAAAGTCAGTTAGGTCTTGTATTTTGGACGGATGAAGTAACATTTGATATGATATTTCCTCCATCTGGTCCTTAATGTAAGACCTATACTATATTTGAGGAGTTGTGTTTGGTCCTAAATATAAGGTTTTCTCCAAATTGTTCTTGATACTTCCTATATTATCTCTTAGGGAGAATGAGGATAAAGGTAGATGGTGATGGTGAATAATATCATGTGATTTTAATTAACTTAACTAACATCTTTAATATAATCAAATCAAATAAATAAGTCTTATATTTAGGAGTGGAGGGTGTAATTCACAAAATACATTATGATTAATTGGCTCGTTTTGCACTGTCTCCAAAAAAAGTCAAATGGATCATATATTGAGGAATATGTAGGAAGTAGTAAAAAACTAGACTTTGTGCTGATTTATGACATGGTTTGTTTGTTTGATGGTTTTTTGTTTCAGACCTTCGTGTTAGTTTATTAGTTGGAGGTGATAGTATGGAAAGTCAGTTTGAGGAGTTAGCTCAAAATCCTGACATTATAATTGCAACGCCTGGTAGGCTTATGCACCATCTGTCTGAAATCGATGACATGTCGTTGCGAAGTGTGGAATATGTTGTTTTTGATGAGGCAGATTGTTTATTTGGCATGGGTTTCGCTCAGCAATTGCATCAAATTTTAACACAGCTAGGTGAGAACCGTCAAACATTGCTTTTCAGTGCTACATTACCTAGTGCTCTGGCTGAATTTGCAAAGGCTGGCCTCCGTGACCCTCAGCTTGTTCGTCTGGACTTGGAAACTAGAATTAGCCCTGACTTGAAGCTTGCCTTTTTCACCTTGAGGCAGGAAGAAAAATATGCGGCGTTATTGTATTTGGTCAGGGAGCAAATTAAGTCTGAGGAGCAGACACTGATATTTGTGTCCACAAAACATCATGTGGAATTTCTCAACTCTTTGTTTAGGGAGGAGGGTATTGAGCCATCTGTATGTTATGGTGACATGGATCAAGATGCTCGCAAAATTCATATATCAAGGTTTAGGTCAAGAAAGACAATGTTGTTGATTGTGACAGATGTTGCTGCTCGGGGAATAGATATTCCATTACTTGATAATGTTGTCAATTGGGACTTCCCCCCTAAGCCTAAGATATTTGTTCACCGAGTAGGAAGGGCTGCAAGAGCAGGTCGCACTGGTACTGCCTATTCTTTTGTGACTTCAGAGGATATGCCATACCTTTTGGATCTTCATTTGTTCCTCTCGAGACCAATCAAAGCTGCTCCAACTGAGGAAGAGGTTCTGCAGGATATGGACGCTGCATTTGCCAAAATTGACCAGGCAATAGCAAAGGGAGAAACTGTTTATGGTCGTTTCCCTCAAAAAGTTTTAGACCTTATTTCAGATAGAATTCGGGAAAGTATTGACTCTTCTGCTGAACTAACAGCATTGGAGAAGACATGTCAAAATGCATTCCGTTTATACTCGAAGACGAAACCCTTGCCTGCAAAGGAGTCTATTAGAAGAGTTAAAGATTTACCACGTGAGGGGTTGCATCCAATTTTTAAGGATGTACTGGAGACAGGGGAATTAATGGCTCTTGCTTTTTCAGAGCACTTGAAAAAGTTTAGGTTAGTTTAAAATATTATATTTGAGTAGCGTAGTAAAGGTTGGTTACTTCAATAGATTGTTCATTGGCATTTCTTTATTTTCTCATATTAGGCCAAAGCAGACTGTTTTGGAAGCTGAAGGTGAAGCAGCTAAATCAAAGCATCTTCAGGTAATTTCATTTTCTTCATGCCATGGCTTTGTTCAGTTTAAATACCCATGTTCCAGCCTATTTTATCATTTGTATTGTTGTTTAGACAAAGTAAAGGTGTTCAATTTTTAAATATACTCTGCATGCCATTGAGTTCATTATATTGGTTAAAATTATTTTCCTCTAGCTTCTGCTTGATCTATTTATTCAGATGATACTTCACTGGGTTGATGTAAACATCTGGATAGTCTTGTTTTTCTCATGTTAGAGATGTTGAATATTTTGAGTTAATAGGATTTTCTCAAATATTACTTGATTACTTCTTTTGATGTATATTTATGTTGAGACACACCTTATATATTTCCAATCAAAATATTTTATAAACCTGTTGCTCATTTAATGTGAGAGTAGATTTTGTTTTTGAATTCTTTACATCAAATCTGTCTGGGTGTTAGATAGTATGTTTCATTTGAAGTTTATCGGCATCAATTGCCTCCTTAAGGGTTTCAGTGTCTTCCTTGAAAATTTTCTTGCAACTTCAATATATGTTCCTGAGTTATTTGATTAAACGGCACATAATCAGAACTGATTTTTGTTTTGTTTTGTCTTTACATAAAAATATGATCGCTTGTAGGGACCTGCTAGTCAATGGGTTGATGTGATGAAGAAAAAAAGAGCTATCCATGAGAAGATTATAAATTTAGTCCATGAGCAGCGCTCTATGAATAAAGTGGAAGAGGTATGTGAATGTGATCAATGCTTTAATCTTGCTCCTTACAATTTGACTGCTTTTCTTTCATTCATGGACAAGAAATTAGAATCGGTATTATAATGTCATATTTGTGTTTCTCTTTTGTCAATACTCATTTTTTTTAATGATATATTTCATGGCTCCTTGCAGGGGGAAATGCAGTTGGATATCACTCCATCTGTGGAGAAAGGAACTAAAGGTTTGCTTTGTTTCTTAGTCATTTAATCTTATTTCAGTTTGATATTGTCTTTTTTGATTTCATGAATATGGATATGGAATTTTTAACGTTATCCCCTCTACCCCTGCCTTCTCTCCGTAAATATTGATATGGGTTGTTTAAATGGAGCTAGAATGACCAGACATTTATTATTTTATTATCAGAAGAAGAAACAAAACCTAGGGGATAATGATGCTTTGGAGTTTTTCTAAAATCAACCACTGGGAACTTGAAATAGCTTGTTGCATAAGAAAATATGAAATCAAAAGGTTATTTTAGTAGGTTGAAACTAACTTAATCAATAGCTTATTGCATATATCTGTTGATGTTTGTGCTCACTGAACGCTTAGACTACAGTTAATCGACAGACTTCCACTTGATATATATTGCACTAAAAATGAGATCTCTCACTATGCTGCTGATTGGGACAGGATAAATTTATATTGATCTATGAGATCAGAATCAACCTCATAAACTAATAAACGTGAAGACTACTCTTTAATAGGGGATGAGCAAGGATCTTGATCTCATTCGAGTAATAAAGCCAGGGAGAATCTCCTAATAAGAGGGATGTCTCTCTCTCTGACAAATCAATTGTTATTCCAGATTGAATTTTATAGAGGCAAGCCACAATATTTATACCTAAAAAGATAATAATAACTTCCTAAATTTTGGCTTATTAATATAATACTCCCTCTAGTCCTAAATATAGGACCTATTTCGAGACTCAATTTTGGTCCAATATATAAAGAAAAATAGGTTTAATCCTATATATTCTTTAAAAATACATTCCACCACTAATACTCTAACCAGACTTGAACAAACTCCCAAGCGGCATATTACAATTACCAATATATCCCTACTATAAAGAATAACACGTATCATTTCTAGTTTATGTTAGACTCTGGTTAGATGAAAATAATGTTTAGATAAAGGTAAGGTACCAATTGGGGCTGTGAAGTTCTAATTGATTAAACAGTGGTATCTTCTTCTTTATTGTAAGATTAGCAGCTGTAAGAATGAGAAGTTAGGATTATTTGGAGGTTTTTGGCTTCTTGGAGTTTCTTTTTCAGATTATAATCTAGAACAAGTATCATACAATTAGAGAAGTGTGTATCAAGGTTACCAACATTTGATCTTGTTTCTTTTGGTTTCAGCAGTGTCTGGTTCTAAGAGAAAGCTACAAAGTTTCAAGGATGAGGAATACTACATAAGTTCAATACCCCAAAATCATGTATGTCACACTATCTGTATCCTGTGCATTATCCGTATTGCAAGTACAATCATTATCTATGTGGTTGCATCATTTTTTACATTAAAGGTGCCTAATATTATATGTTTCGTTCTGACATCATTTTCAGCATATGGAAGCTGGCCTTTCAGTCAGGGCTAAAGAAGACTTTTCTTCAAATAGGTATGCACTCTACTGGTCCTCTATGTACTTTTGTGTAAAAATTGTGGGAAGGTTTATTTTAGAGAGGATTATTAAAAACGTGCTAGATCTTGTCTTCCTATATTGTGGTTTCATTTCAAATGATTTCATTTGGAAAATGCTCTACTGCTTCTGATTGTTCTGAAGTAAAAGGCAAGAAAGGATATCTGTCTTTTCTATGTGTTCTGTTTGGAATTCAACACACATTATTTAAATCACCTATATGCCCCATGTCTCGTATATATATGCTTGCCCTAACGAGACTTAATATTTTAGATTGGAATCTGCTGTTCTCGATCTAGTTGCAGATGACAGTTCTGGCATTCAGAAACAAAAGTCAGTATATCATTGGGATAAGGTATGTGAAACGATTGTGCATTAATGTTATTGCCATTGTACATAAATTTGTTTAAATTTTTATCTCATGAATACTTTTTATTGGCAGAAAAGTAAAAAGTACATCAAGCTAAACAATGGTGAGCGTGTTGCAGCAAATGGAAAGGTATCTTATCTGGATAACTCCTTTTCTCATATTTGGTTGTTTCCTCTATAATATGGTTTCTCTTGTAACCTCTTATATGACCTTAAGGCCTCTTGTTTACTATACATGATTATAGATAAAGACAGAGGGTGGTGCCAAAGTGAAGGCCAATAAGACTGGTATATACAAGAAATGGAAAGAACGATCACACAATAAGATAGGTCATAAGGGAATGGATGATGAGGGTGATTCTCGTGGATCTACGAGTTCTGCAGGTATGAATTTGTTTCTTCTCTTAATATTCTATGTTTATTTGAGTCCCAATATGGCTAGTTCGACAGGTTTTTTATAGTGAACCTGTTCAATTCAGGAAGTAATCTTGCATAGATTGTCAATAAAAAAAATCAGTTGACCAATCCAGTCTTGAATAAACTTGTCAATAGAGTAGTAGACTCAAGCAGGGTGCAGCTTCACATTTTTCTATTCCATGTTCGATCATGGTTTGATCGAATAGGTTCTCTGGAAGACAACATTCAACCAACGAATCTCTTGTTCATTTTGTTGTAGTGACTGTTGTTTTGTAATGTCAAATGACAAAGTACTGCCACTATCAATTCTATGATGCTATTGGCAGATCATATCTGTCCATTCATTGACATATATTGTTAAATATAAACTTAATCATTGTCATCGTTTGACCCTTCCTCTCCTTCATTCAGGACATTTCCGAGGTGGTCCTCGGAAATTTAAGGGTGGCAAGAAGCAGCAGTCAACGCCAAATGCTCATGTGCGTTCAGAGATCAAAGATTTAGATCAAATCCGAAAGGAGAGGCAGAAGAAAGCTGACAAACTTTCATATCTTAAGAGTCAGTCTGCTAAAAAGGGTAAACCATTTGGTAAAAATGGGAAAAAAGGAAAGGGTGGTGGTGGAGGACATGGAATGAAAGGAAGGGGTGGTGGAGGAGGACATGGAATGAAAGGAAATAGGGGTGGTGGAGGATTTGGAATGAAAGGAAAGGGTGGTGGTGGAGGACATGGAAAGAAAGGAAAGGGAAGGTAAGATTTTGTCAGTTGACATTTTGTAGGGTATTGTTTATTTTATTCTAAAATATTAAGTAGCAGGGAATCAAGAAAGGATCAGAAAGAAATTGAGAAATGAATTTGAGAGATAATAGCTTTCAGTTGAAGCGAGAAGAAAAGTGATCTGTGTATTTCTTTCCCTTGAGGGGCAATTTTGTTAGTGAAATGCAATGTTCTTAAAATTATTGTTGTGCAGTTCTCTTCTTTTTCTTGGAAAAAAATTGCCCCCTCCTTTACATTTCTCAGTCATGGACTTATGGTAAAAGTTTCAGATTTTCTTAGCCTTCGGACGTTTTAGTTTATTTTTGGTTTTGGGGCAATATCATTTTATTTGTTTGTCACAAGGAAAAAAGGTCCAACAAAGTATTTTCTTTTTTCCAATTCTTTCCTTTGTTTTAAATCGAGGGCAATCGATGATTTTTTTTTTGAAAAAACTATTGATATAGCAAGGCAAGCAATGCTGGCATATAGCATGCTGCAGCTGGGGAAGAGCAATATGTAAAAAGAAATGTTAGAGTCCAAGGCCAAATGAATATGTGAAAAAATGGGATTAACAAAATAATATACTCATCAAAAATCCATATTTTCAAATTATCATTTGATAAAAATACTTTGGTCAAAAGAAATTTGATAAGAATACAAGTGTTAGTTTTCCATGAACAATTAGAATAAATATGGGTAAATTATCATATTCGCTCATGAAATATGATGTATCACCAAACACATATTAATAAAATATCTCTAACATATCAAAGAACTTTGGATAAAGGATCGTTTTCACTTATGAACTATAGGATAAGTATCACCTAGCACATATATTGATAATCTGTGTCTTATATGCCAAAGAAATTTGAGTAAATGATCATTTTTGCATATATTAAAAATGGTACAAGTATCACATAGCACCTATATTAAAAATGGTAGAATTAGCCGGTTAGGGTAAGGGATCATTGTAAACAAACAATAAGCTAGCAAGAATGAAAAATAATAAATGGCTTTGATGCTGACAGTGGAAGTCTAACCTTAGACAATGGAGATTGACAAAGTAGAGGAGACAAAGAGCAAACTGAATCGAGGAAGGAAAGGAGAATAGAGAATGAAAAACGAGAGAGAAAACAAAGAAACGAAGAACTCATGTGGTTCATGATGTCATGGTAGGATTAGGGTTTTATTGTCATCACCGGTTCAACCCGTTTTTTTTTTGTCTTCCCTACTTCGTTCATCTACATCGCCTAAGATTAAAGCTCCAATATCATTGTCAAGCTCTTCTATGTCTCTCGCCTCTCATTCTTGCTAGCTTAGGATTCTTTCATGATACAGATAGTTGCTCTTTAATTGTTTTTTTTTTTTGTTTTAATACTTGCACCATAGTTCATAGGCAAGAAAGATCATTCATTCAAAGTTCTTTGACAATTAAGAGACCATTTATTAATATGTGTTGGCGATACTTGTGTCATAGTTCATGAGTAAGAATGATTTTTTTAGTCAAAGTTCTTTGGTAGATGAGAGATCATTTATTAATATAGATGCTCAATGATACTTGCACCACAATTCATAGGCGAAAAATTATCTTTTACCATAAAGATAAGCTCAGTAAAGACCATAATTTTCATGTTATGCTGGAAAGTGGAATTTAAGTGCCCATGTCAAGTTGAACAATTGAATAAAATTATTAAGTATGAAAGTTAAGGATTAGAAAAATTCTCATTAACAATCCACACTTTTAGTTAATGATGAAGAAAAAAAATAATGCGAGGGTCAAGATTCTTTATGAACAAATAAAGTAAGAGGTTTAACTTAGAAAATGGAGAGCTTGGACTTGTCACTCCTGTCTCCATTTTCAATATCCTCAAGAAAAAGTTATTAGATTGTTAAAGTGGAAAACATCTAGGTGAAGTATAAAACTATATTGACTTATAACAAAGGTTGAAGGTTTAAAACTTGAAATCTTTCGTTACATTATATAAACATAAAAGTTTTTAGTTTGTGAATTATAGATTTTATGAGAGGAACTTAATTTAAATAAAGTTTTACGAAATCCCCTAATTAAACTAAAGTTGAGTTGAATTCCCCAATTAGATTTATATTAATGGACACTAACAATATGAACATACAGTGACAACTTTATATACCTTTATAACAATATGAACATCATTCATAACTGCTATAAATATTAAGTAACTAAACTTTGGTCAACAAACAACTTTTTTATCACCATTTACAACTTTTCAAACACTTGTTCACTAGCCTGAGCAAAAAAAAAAAAACACTTATTCACTAGCAAGTTTTGGCTAGACAGACTTTTTGACTGGAATTACGGACCTTGATTAAAATCTTATATTTCCAATATTTTTTATTTAACAAGTTGAAAAAGCTATTTTCATTTACAAAATAACGTTTTAAAATGTGCATGTTAGATTGATAGTTACATATCAAATTTTATAGAAGTTTAGTTGTGACCGGTGAGACCACAAATAACAAAACGCGGTGCACTCTATTCATACCAGAATTCATGACCATACTTGGTGCCCTCAATGGTAAAATATAGTACTTCATTCGTTCCTAAATATAAGATCACTTTGGCTAATTTGGGGAGATTAAGGAAGACAATAAAATTACATGATCTTCCCAAAATACCTCTCAATTACTTAACTTCAAAAGGAGGAGAGGTTTTCAATGAAAAGAGGGAGTATAAGGGTAGTTTGGGTAACACTTTGGATAAAATAGGAAGTGATCTTATATTTAAGAACTTATTTACTTCCCCAAAGTGATCTAATATTTAGGAATGCAGGGAGTACCATTTTTGGCCATGGAGATGGTAAAACATACCTTATATAAGTATATTTGTTATAAAAATAAAAGGAAAGAAGAAATATGAAGAGAAGAAGGAAAGAGGGGAGACTAGTAAGACAAGAACATAAAGATGAAGTAAGAAGAGTGTTCTCATTGATATGTAATTCTCTCTTACAATGGCTCATGGCATGACCTCTATTTATAGACTTCAATACATTGAATTCTTTTCATATGGTTACAAAAGAGTAAATATGAGAATAATGATAATAAAGAAAAGAAACTCTCATTAGTCATATTCATTGGGAGGTTATAAGAAAAAGAATCCTAAGAGGTTGGAGTCATGGACATATGCATGTAAATTTATTTTCATAACACTCCCCCTTGGATGTCCATAAACAAATATTATTGTGCCTTATTAAAACCTTACTAAGAAAAACTCATTGGGATAAAAACTCAGTGAAGAAAAAAGAGTACATAATAATTATCAATGTTACCTCGTTAAAAACCTTACCAGGAAAACCCAGTGGGACAAAACCTTGGTTAAGGAAAAAAGAGTACAACATGATACTATCTCCCATTGAAAATAGAATCACTTTCACTTTCTCGCATAATAGGGTCAGTTTTACTCCCCCTCATGACAACATCACTTTTGTCTCCATTGAGTAATCGATCGTGTTCCTTCCAAAGCTATTTAAATATATCTTCATTTGACTGAATCATATTATCATCACAAATTCTGCAAAAATGCATTCCTCTAACATATCTCCATGGTATACTTTTCAACCACATATTTATCCAAAGTCATTGTCAATTTGTGAACCTGCAACATCTAAATTCATCTACAAATTGTGATATGTAAGAGTAATAAAACTATGAGTCCTCTATATGCAACTCATATATTTTCTAAATGGCAAAATATTTTGTTTGATTTCTAATATATGCTTGTGGCATTTTTTTCGATAATTCAAGAATTTCATGTAAATTTCATCATCAAGTGGGATATACAATTGTTGACACATAAGATATCATATGCAATCAAACTTCTAATATTTGTAACATTCCTGTATCCACCACAAAATAATATGTCTTATCATAATATTTATAGAATTTTGTGAAAAATAATATTTCACATAAATATTTATATCCCATAATAACTTTATATTTCTGAATTTGGAACTTCCGGTCCATGTAATATTTCACATAAATATTTATATCTCATAATAACTTTATATTTCTGAATTTGAAACTTCTGATCCATGATTTTCACATATTTTGAAAAATTTTCATATTTTCACTTCTTTTCTTTTGGTCCATGATTTTCATCAAAAACTATTTAAGAACTACATGAGATTATTGCATTCATCTATATTTCATTACCAATGATTCTCTTCAAATTGTTTCATTTGATGGTTGAAGTATGAATTGTTCAAAAGTTTTCTCTATATAAAGAAATATGAAGAGATCTAATCAAAACTCATAACGATCACAAAAATGAAGGGTTATAATAGAATAAATAACATTAATTCAATAGAAACTCAAAAACAAATTATAATGCTAAAGAATTAATGACTATAAGAAATTTTCAATTTTTTCAATCTAATTAAATACCCATACTTCTATTAAGCACCCATAAATTCTACTTTCATCACATAAACCAATATCACCACCACCTTCCTTAATGAGTTTTTGCATAAAATAATTTTTTTTCACTCAATTACAATATAAGATAATCATAATCATATAACATTCACAAGTTTGATTTTAATCATATAACTTTTACACAACAAAATTTCACATAAAATCAATTTATTCTAATACTCATATCAACATCATAATTAAATGTATAAAATCTACAATAGTATTATTCACACCATATAATTATTATTATTTATTTTTTAAATAAAATTTAACACACTTGATAACAAATAATTTCTATTTCTTTTATTGTCAGTGAGTCATATTAATAAATAATTTTCATGCCCTTAAACAATAAGGTAGAAAGAAATTGTAGATATTCAAATAAAAGAAATTCATATGAAAGTAATATGGGTAGAATTGTTGGAAAATTCAATAATAAAATTGAACACTTTGTCAAAAATAAGTCATAAAATTCTCCAAACCTGGTCAATAAATTATAGTGGAAAAGGTCTCCTATATCATAGCTTATTCCCAATGCAAACTCAATTATGACTTTTGGTATTTGATTTTATATATCATTTTTCACACTTATTACTATAACAGTATCAAATAATAATTATAGTTATTTCTCTTTCACAAACTAATCAGAATAAATTTGAACAACAATAAATTTAAACAATAACAGTAAAGAGTATTCTTATTGGAAATTCACAAATCATTATCACTATATTTCTCACATTCATTTTTCATATTATTAATATTCCAAATATTGATTGGTCTTCAGGACCATGCCATTGTGTTATTGACTATAACTTCTTAGTCATATAGACTTACCATCAAAATCTTATATTTTTATATCACCAAATGTTGGTGTCCCTAATTCACAACATGGTCATTCTCATGTGTGATTATAGCAAAATATGCTAATCAGTCTTCAGGTCTTTTTTTAATGTATTTCTCCCACAAATTAATAATATCAAAATATCAAAATAACAATAATAATGTCATCAAATGATATATGCAATATGTAAATAACTTTATATATATATATATATATATATATATATATATATATATATATATATATATATATATATATATATATGAAGTAACAATATAATTAATTTACATAAATAATGAAATAAATATCAACATTAAATTATAACTGAAAATAAACATCAATGACCTTTCGGGGGTTATCAATATTTTTTATGCTTTACAACAATCACCCTTCGGGGGTTATCAATATTTTTTTATTTGTATCATAATCATAAATTGATACATACTTATTCATATGTCATCTAGTCATTTTGTAAATTTTTTTCATATGACTTCTGATCATATACTTATTCTACTTATTCTTAAGTTCATATGACTTCTGGTCATATACTTATTCTTATGACATTTCATTATTTTGTAAAATTTTCTCTCATTTCTATATGACTTCTTGTCATATTTTCACATTTTTTCATAATATTTGTCTTTAAGACCACATCAAATATCTTCCCAAGATATAAAGCTATTTTATGTCACTTGATGCTTAAGTCATTGTCACTTAAGTCATTTCTCATCATTGGCCTTCAAGCTAGATAATAATATTTTGAGCATCAAAGTATCAAATTTTCACTCCTCCTTTTCATGCCTCCTTTTTAAATGAAAAATCATAATATGGTCTTATACCAACAAACTTTATCAAAGCGATGAAACTTTTAAGTCATCTAATAAAACAAATTTGAGAGTGTCATAACTTCAAGTCATTGGATAAAATGACATTATAATATATCATGGATTTTTATCCCATAATGATTAAATATATGAATAATAACAAATTATAATAGTATAAGAGTAAATAAATTAACAAATTATAACTAGAATAATATGTGTACTATTATAAGAGTAAATAATATAACAAATTATAACAAATTATTATTGGAGTATAAGTGTGTATTATCAGGTGTGTTAGTAATATATAAGAGTATATAAGTAATATAATATATGAGTAGTATATGTGTGTGTATAATCAACAACACTAAAACAAATGTAAAGAACGTACCTTAATTTTGGAGCAAACTCGTGGTGATAACGTGTTATAAAAATAAAAGGAAAGAAGAAATATGAAGAGAAGAAGGAAAGAGGGGAGAGTAGTAAGATAAGAACATAAAGATGAAGTAAGAAGAGTGTTCTCATTGATATGTAATTTTCTCTTACAATGGCTCATGACATGACCTCTATTTATAGACTTCAATACATTGAATTCTTTTCATATGGTTATAAAAGAGTAAATATGAGAATAATGATAATAAAGAAAAGAAACTCCCACTAGCCATATTCATTGGGAGGTTATAAGAAAAAGAATCCTAAGAGATTGGAGTCATGGACATATGCATGGAAATTTATTTTCATAACAATATTAATATTCTCTTTATTTTTTATAATTATTGAAATACTATATGATTAAAAAAATGTGTACGAAAAAACCAAAATAGATGAAAAAGACAAAATTGCCCTTATAGTTAGAGTGGCTTAGTTCACTCCTCTTTCTCTTTGGTTGAGCTGAGCTCGCCGCCTTGCTTGTTCGCCTCGCCTCGCCTATGTTCATGCTCATTCATTGATTGGAAGATCATAACTATTGGCGAAAGAGAAGTCGAAGATCTGTTCATCAAGGTACTTTTTCTAAGCCCTTCTTGGTGTTTTCTTTCATGCGATTTGGTGTTTTCTCTATCATTTGGAGTTATTATTCTGAATTAAATGGAGTTATTTTAATAGGCAAACGTCAATTCATGGTTTCTGTTCAATCTTCTCTGATATAATTCCATTTTCCCCTGTAAGCCACTTCGTTTTAAAAATGCAGGCTGTGAATTTGCAATTCTCCAGTTTAGGCTTGTTGGGTTGCACTAAAGTTTCATTATGCATGTGAATCTTGATGTTTATTTCATGTTTCTAGCTAATCCTCGATGATTGGGTAAAATTTATGTTGGGTTGTATTAGAAAAGGGTCTGCCTTTATTCCAAATTCAGCATTTTTGCTTTGCTACTGGTTTGGCAAGTATGAAATGAGATGGATAGTGGGAGTAAGGGAAGATGAAATGGCCATATTATATTATGTTGCTTGTAATTTGTGGGTTAGTGGGCATGAGAAGTTAGAGGGTATGATGGTGTTAGTTGGTATGATCGATTTAACGGGCGTAAGGAGTTATCAGGCATGATGGAAGGACAGGACACTTGACACTATATTGCAAGTGGCACTTGTCGAAAGGGCATGCTAGCTACCCTACTTTTATATATATGATAAGATATGGAAATATGACTTTTATTTTGATGTCTTATGTTGAGTGAGGGAGTTTTTGATTTGCAGGAGAATATAAGAGAAGAAAATGAACAAGGATAAAATCTTCAAGCTAGCTAAGGGGTTCCGTGGAAGAGCCAAGAATTGCATAAGGATAGCAAGGGAGAGGGTGGAGAAGGCCTTGCAATATTCCTACAGGGACCGTCGTAACAAGAAGAGGGATATGCGTTCCCTTTGGATTCAACGCATCAATGCTGGCACCCGCATTCATGGGGTATGTATCTATGCATTACACCCAACTTTTCACTTGCTAATTATATGTTACCAGAGATTGCTCCTCTTACTTGATATTAATTGAAACCAAACTCTGTAAATATCTTAGCTGAATGGGATGTCATTATGAAGCTTTCCGTGACTAATCAATATTGTCATCTGCTATATTGATTTGTTTTCCATATTGTATGACTTACAAATCTGTTTGTACTGATCAATCATATAGTCTTGGTTTACCGTTCATATTTCAAGTGTCATGAATTTTCTTTGAACCTTGTTGAAAAGAAATTTCTTTTGACTTCCCATTCAATTTTGTTGTTACAAATGGTATTTGAAATACAATGCAGAGAGCCGTGGAGTCATTGAATACTATCTTATTTTGATTGCACAGCTTCTAAAAACATGTTGCTTTGATTTTACTATGTCATAGTGATATTCTGATGGCCTTTCTAAAATGTTTCATCTTGTTTTCTTTAGAATATTTCCCAGACCACTTCTTAATATTATTGGACTGACTTCCCTACCTTTTGGTTTATGCCAGCTTTCTCTTTTTCACCTCTAAGATTATGGTGATCAATTTTTGTTTTGGATCCTGTGTTTGATAAAATATGGTTACTTTTGTGATTAGAAATGTCCTTGCTTTCCCAAGTCTCCAATTATTTCAAAGTCTCAAGTGCTTCTAAGAAAATCTCTACTTTTGTTTGTTTCTTGATTGCTTCGTCTAGAACCTTAGTTTATCCAATTATTTATCTCAATATGTGTGGCTATTAAATTTCTGTCTTCTGTGCATGCACTTGACCTCAATGCATGCCACCTTCCATCCCCACCCCCAACAATTGGAGAATATAACAATTGTTATTACCAAAGTATCAAGCTTCAAACCAGTAGATGAATCTACTTTTTACTGAGATTATTGATGAATGCTTATTTGTATATGCTATGAAGTACCTGGAATCTGATCATTGGTTAAATAAAGAATTTTCTTTGCTTAAAGGATTTTTCCTTTATTGGATTGAAAGATGTTAAGAATGTCGAGAGGAGGATATGGAAGAATGAATAGGTCTCAACAAAAATGAATTGTGGATCTTGGAAGTGATATAGCTGGCAAAATGGAAATTTCTATCTTTTCTTGCTTTTTTTGTTGAATTTGTCTTGCTTGTGTGTGCTCATTACATGATGACATGAATCAAACAGTTGTTTGAATTTTTTGATTATTTTAGTGATGTCCGCCTTTCTGTCTCCAGTTTAATCAATTTTGTAGTGTACTACCCTTGGTTTAATCAATTTTCAAAGCAGCATTAGATATATCTTTGTCCATCTAATCCGGACAGTTGATTTTTCTGACTCTGTCATTTGGTTCCATGCTTTGTGTTGATGGTTGGATATGCTGGTTGTAGAATGTTGTATGCTCAAGGTGTTTGGGGTTGTATTTTGATTGTTAATTAGAGTTGTATTAGTTGTGTCTGGAACTTTTGTATTCAGTCTTGTGTACTCTCTGAAAATTGGTTTCCAGTGTGCGGTTGTAATAGGTCTTCTATATTTTTGTAATTCTTTGTTCTAATGTTTATATTAAAAAGAACATGAGTGTTCAATGCTCTTACTCTATCATTTGTTTCATTGCTTTTATAAACCAGGTTAACTATGGGAACTTCATGCATGGATTGATGAAGGAGAATATCCAGCTTAACAGAAAAGTGTTGTCAGAGATTTCCATGCATGAACCATATAGTTTCAAGGCCTTAGTTGATATTTCTCGAAATGCTTTCCCTGGAAACAAAAATGTGATCATTCCTCAAAGAAAGGTGGCTTTTTGAAGCATTTTCTGTCTAAGCTGTAGTTTAGTTTGTAACAAAAAAAGTTTGTGACAGTCTTTGAAGTATCCTTCTGAATCTTTAGTTACTTTGTGATCTCCGCATTTGATGGAGTGTTGTCATTATATAGTTGCCGCAATGTTTTTTCTTAAATATAATCATTTTTGTTAGTTGCATTAGCAGCAAAGCTGAACTCTACCATTTGCTATATTTAAGAACAAACTCACTTCTCTTAAAGAATAGAAGATATAAGATTAATACGTTTGTTTGTGGGGGACTGGGGGGATTATTTGTTTGGATGGTAAATGGTAAAATATCTGAGTATGATATGCTACATCTATTATTACACAATGTTCACAATACCTAGAAATTTTATTTCAATTAATTTGTTCTTGTTTGTAAATTACACAATTTTTTAAAAGATTACATATTTGACGCATTTTTATGTTTATTTACAATTGATTCGTGTTACGCCTTTCTTTATGTTGTTACTAATTCCCACTTTCAGCCAAATTGCACAAATAAACAAGAAAAAGGCATATCATTGAGGAATTGTTGAAGATATAATGGTAATTCAGGAAAAACAACTGTCTTATACAAAAATCTTTGACAGTAGATTCCTTAAAGATCAAGCAACATGGTAAGACATTGTGTAATGAAATTTTAAGAAAAGACATTGTCGACCTTAAAAGAAACAACAGTTGATATTTCGCAGGAAAAGCGTCACCAATCACCACCAATGAATAAACTCTTCCAACGAATATATTTATCAATACTTCTATTACGTTGGATTATATATATCCTTGTCAGCATGATTCATATATCAACATCGTAAAACCATGCCACAAGATTTGAAAACTATGTCCTTCGGCTTCACCAGAATGCCTTAGGACAAGTACAGAATTTTGACGTTGAGATCCTTACAAAAACAATAACACAAAAAAGGGAATTAATATCCAGCTCTACACGAGATTTGAAAAATAAGTTCTGTTCATGACTTCCTAATAGCAATCTGATCTGAATTTTATATATTAAATGAAAATCAAAACCTAAAAGGCGATTACCCAACATGAGATTATCCATTCAGTTCAAAAAATAAACATGAGATTATCCATCCTTACAATCAACATATTCATGGCCGTCCAATTCACAGAAGAGAATCACTGATCTAAATCTCTACATTAATTAAATACAGACAATGTAACATTTAATAAAAGGGTAAAAAAGAGTTCTGCTGAAGCCATCACGACCACACATTTTGATTATTCTACTCTTGCTCTTGCTCAGCATCTTCGATTTCTTCATCCTCCGGCACTCCACGAAGATAGAGAACATTGTTGCATCTAGAAATAAAATTAATGAAACACAATTCAATACTTTTTCTAATTAATAGTCTGACCCTTTGTAAAATACAGTATACAAATATACTTGGTCTACACAAGGAAGTGTCTGAGTTTTTCAGCCAGGTCCAAAATACAGGTGACAACAAAATGCCCATGCCCTGTAATTAGAGAGTTTTGGCACAGCACAGCATTCTGTTTCACATTTTCCATGAAACATTGCTGAAATTTTATTTGGTCAACTAAATATTGTATTTCATGACCCCTAATAATACTTTCTCATAATTGAAATAAAGCGGTTGTGGTAAAGAGAATATATGATTAATAGTAATTTCAAACAATATAAAAACATATTAACAACCTTCTATGCTGAAATATCTTGATTCAGATTAACATATAAGATTTAAAAGACAATGCACGATATATGTCCCACAAAATAATATTAGAAAGGAAAGAGATGACACTCAATATGAAACCTTGCCATTGTACACAACTCCAAGATATTTTTAAGACTCGCAAGCAAAACATGAAAGTAGCCTGAAAATAGTGCAACAAGAATGGATACCTGATTAAAACTTCACCCAAGTTTCCAGTGAACTGACCCTCTATGTACTCTTCTGTGTTGGCAAGCTGCAAATATATTTTGACATTTACAACATGTTAAAAGCAAAATTCTA
The DNA here is from genome assembly GCA_029929735.1 of Mimosa pudica. Taxonomy (NCBI): domain Eukaryota; kingdom Viridiplantae; phylum Streptophyta; class Magnoliopsida; order Fabales; family Fabaceae; genus Mimosa; species Mimosa pudica. The sequence continues at coordinate 8,011,246 of JAKELP010000015.1, read as the reverse complement.
GTTTCCATTATGTTGAAATTAATAAGGACCTTGAGTTGTTTTCTCATGTCTAACAAATGGCTTAGTTGAAATGGTGAAAGAATCAGTTACTCTAGTGTCAATAGACTACAAAGCATTAATATGCCAAATACTACTACCTCTACCTCCAGACTGTTTGTAGTGCAACTGCAATTTGCACTACAAACTAGATCCTATATGAAGGGACAGAGGTAGCATCTATTGTTGGGTCTGTATATGCAAAATGCATGCCTAGCTCATGTGAAAGTCACCATCAGCATGAATATGAGCCAAGTCACAGTCTTAAATAGCTAGATCTTCTTAATTTTCATATTTAATACAGATTCTGCAACATCTTATATTCTTGAGCATCTTCTGAAAATTTTATGCCGATAAAAAAATTCTATACATTAAGGTAAACCCTGAATCCTTGATTACAACTTTATTCTAAAGTTCAAACTTGTAGAAAATAACCCTGAGAAGCCTAGATACCAACCATAGAGTGAAAGTGTGATAGGCAGTGCACTTCAACTATTTTTTTCTTATTATGATTAGCATATTATTGTTGTGACCTAGATTAAAACCCCAAACTCCAAGCTCAAACATAGATAAAATCATCGCATACATTTGTAAAACTGAACTTGAACTAACCAAAGCATATTCTTTGCCTTTAAATACATGCACATCACAAGAAGTTCTGTTCAAATTCACAGAATTTCAAAAATTTTACTTCATATGAATGTCTTGGAATAACCTATACCCCACCAGCAAGTGGGAGATGGTACATTTTAGCACTTAATAAATCATACCCCGCTATACCAGCACCCGGGACTCCACATATTATACTCCTTTTCCTATTTTACAATTATCCATATTGATGTTACATAGTTTATAGAACTACCCAAAGGTGATATAATTTCGAATCAAAATCATTGCTATTGTTACTTTCTCTAGCTTAAGTATCAGAATATGAATCTGAGTTTCCCACGTAAAATAATCAACAACTAAAGTTTCTACCATTTTCTTGCCTTTGCACACGATCACGCTAAACAAAACAGAGTAAATAAACAACACTCGTTAAGATTACAGTAAAGCAGTTCTATACACAAGAAAGCACCCCAATAATTGAGGTTAAAAACACACCTGCAAGTTCATATAGGAATCAACCGAAACAAGAAAACCTGAAAACCAAAAATTAAAATCAAGTATTAGATGTGAAATAAAAAAATGTAACCTATAATTTCACCATCTGATTAGGAATTAGGAGCATACATACCCTTATACTCCATTCCCCACTTTAACTTGACAATGACAGGCTTTCCAGTCAAATTGTTCAAGAAAGGCTTGGGATTGACCGGTATAGTCTGCAATTTGCAAGAGAAACTGTGATTACAATGCAAATAACAACAAATTCAAAATGCTAATAGCTGCATTATTCTTAAACCATAATAACAAAAGCATCCATTAGTTCCTAGATATATCCAAAATCTACAATGATATAGTAAAAAGCGCCACGTCAGCATAATCATGATCTAATGTTGCGTTACAAAAAGCGATAATCGAACAGAAATTACGAGTTTACGGACAAATTTTATTTCTTAAAAAAAAAATAGTTTTTTTTAAATGAAAATTAATAGATTGAATTAGTGAAGCTAAGAGAAGAGAAAAATAGAGAGAAGAGAGTTACAGCCATTATCAGGAAGGAGAAGCAGCCTGGCGAGATTTAGGGTTTAGGGTTTATCAGCTTCTTCTTCTTCTCCAAGCGACAAATATGAAAAACTCTTTTTTTTTTTTGGAACAAAGACAAATATGAAAACAAGAGTTCTTCTTATGAAAATGATTATTTTAACACAAAAGTTAAAAGGCCTCACAAGCCCAATATGATTTTGTGGGCTCAATGACTCCTTATTTGAGAAGGAAGTGTTGCACATTGCTATTGCTTAGATGAGAGATGAGATGTTGCTCGTGCTCCAACAAAATTTGGGTAAAAGTGTAATTTTAGTACTTTAAAATATACAGTAGCAAATAGCACCAAATATCTTAGTGTGTTATGGTATTTAAGAGTTGATTTGCTAACTTATGTAGTAGATGTGCCAATTAAGTCAAGTTTGACCTCTAACTGTCAAACTTGTCCTAATCAATAGGGTTACTACATAAGGCACGAAATTATTTCTTAATTACCAAAAATGCACTAAAATATTGTGTTTTATGTATGATTCTACTTGTTATATTATAGAGTATTAAAAATGCACATTTACCCATTAAAAGTTCTAAAGGAAAATTTTACCCCCTTAATAATGATAAAACCTTATATACCATCTAAAATATTATGAAATTTCACTTCGCCCAAGGCCAAAGTGAAATTAAATGTTTACCCTGAATACTAAAATATCCTTAATGAAAGAAGTACAAACATTTTAAAAATTTCCTTTATGTGTCTTGAAAATTCTCCATGTGTCCTGGAAATATAGTTGTTAAATTTTGAACACTTTAGAGTTGGATTTCATGGATTCAAGACTTGAAAATACTCGCATAGATATTGAAAATAAGCACAAATGTCTTGAAAACTCAATAAGGACACTTTTTTCCTTTTCCCTAAAACATCTAATTTCACGTTGGTTTCTCCTGATGAAGTGAATCTTTTGCGGGAAATATGAGGTTAATTCATTATTACGAGGTAAACTCATTAATAGATCTTATGTTTAGAAATAGAGCAAGTGATATATATTTTATTTATGAACAAACTTCTCTCTTCAAATAGATCTTATGTTTAGAAATAGAGCAAGTGATATATTTTGATTTGTAGGCATGCACGAAGAAATGCAGATGAATTTTTTTTTCCGCTATATTCATCCTTCTTCGTGCTCATTCAAGTGTGAACATCCTTCTTCATACCCATTCAAGTGTGAATATGCATTAATCATATATTAAAAACACAGATCAAATAAAAAAAACTACATGCGATTGATGAGTTATATCCTGTGGTAATAATGATCTAGCTAAGCTCAAGCTCAATACTTTTAAATCAGACTAGTGATCAGTAAAAAAGGTGATCAAAGGGGAGAGAACAACACAAACCCTTTTATACAAGACAAGGCGATCAAGTGTCCAAATCCCAAAACCTCAATGGTCAACACGATAAGATGAGGTAGCTTCATGAATGAACCTCGCTCTACACACACCTATTCATTATCTCAAGACACACTTAAAGTTCTAGGATCTTGTGCAAGAATTCACAAATTCACCAATCACAACCAAACAATCCAATATTAATATCTCCAAAAGTAGTAACATGTCGTAAAGATTGTTTATAAGTGATCCGAAGTTTCGGATAAAAATATCCTAAACCTAAATTTTAAAAACTATGCCCACAGAGTTATAGAAGAAATTGTTTACTATTCACCCATCTTGTGCTCTGCCTACGTTTTAGTTGACCTATGAGTTGTCTCACAAAAATCAAGTGCATTATGTTTCTCAATATATAAAGCTTAAATTGGACCATGTACCTTTGGATATCACATAATTATATTAAATAAATTGATATTTTCATATTGACGAGATACCTGGGGGTGAACAAGTTAATAGTAAGTAAAAGTCAACATACACACGATAAACACAATCAGTCTAAAAAGGTGCAGAAAAAAATAGGGACATGGCTACAAAACAAACTCCAAACATTGTACTCCCGAATCCCTAATCGTAATATTCTCACCATTTTTTAAAATTGTTTTGTCCCCTTTACAAGTTTGTTTTCTTCTGTACTTTTTTCTTTTTATCATCGCTTACTCATTATTTTTTTAAAAAAAAAAAACTTGTATTACCTCAACAATGGAATATTGTTTTAAACTATAATTTACTGTTTTTCGTAAGCCACAATTTGGTCAAAATGGTCTTATATCTAAAAGAAGGGGAGTAAATGTCATTTTCATACGTAAATACAAGATTTATTTACCTAATTTAGTTAATTATATATGTAAGTTAATTTAGTCAAAATCACTTGATATTACCAAAGACATTGTAATTAAGTACCTTTATTCATACCATGATTCTTTTATTTGTTTATTATTGTTGATCCGTGTCAATAATATAGCAAATGTCTTATATATTTAAAAACGAGTAGATACATGAGAACTTTAAAAACAAGTTCACCTTTACAAATACTTCCTCCGGTCCCTAATGTAAGAACCCAAAATTTGAATGATTTTGGTCCCTAATGTAAGAGCTCACCCCATATTCTCTCCTCATTTAATGCATTTTTTCCTACTTTACCCCTAACTCTCTTTCATATTTATTAATGTTTATGTATTTCTCTCTCTTAAAAGTACCATAATAAATATGGGTAATTTTGGAAAAGAAGCATTAACTTCAGACACCCAACTAACATTCACATGTTTTCTTAAGATGCGTTTTTTTGACGGCTAGCTCTTTCATTAGGGACCGGAGGGAGTAGTTTTTATATTCAGGAATAAAGGAGTAAATAGAATGTATTAATGTGGGCTAGCAACGTATTAATAATGTGATTTATGAATGGAGGAGACAAGGAAGGCAGAGTGGTTAGAAGTGATGAAAGGAGCAAGCTGTTCGGCTATCGCGGCGACCTCGTCTCCACACAAACACACAGGACACAGCTCATTCACTCCCTTCAATTTTCAAGATTGTGCCCTCTCCCGTTTCTTTATTTATTATACTTCCCTTCTTCCTTCTTTTTCAAGCATTCATTTTTCGGCCATCCCAATGTACGATTATACTCCCTCCGGTCCTATTTATAAGTCGTCAACTGTCTCTAAATTTTGGTCCTTAATATAAGTCATCAACTACCATTAATTAACTCATTTATTATAATTTTCCAAATATACCTCTGTTATTGAAAAAAGAGATCTTTTACTTCACTTCACTTTTCCTTGTCTCATTATGACTCAACCACTCAAAAACCCCTTCATCATTAATGGTTAATTAGTACTAATTGATTACTACTTTTTTTAAAAATAAGTAGTTTATTACACGTTTGAAAGTTAATTAAAAGCCTGCTATCGTTAACGAAAAATTCATATGGTTAAAAAGATAAGGTAGATTATAAGGATTTAAGCTTATATAGCAAGTCTAGGCCAACCTATTTTTACCTTAATATTTATATAATTATATTTATATCAAATCAAAAATTTCTTTCCAACAATTAATTTTGAATTAATATTATTTTATACTCCTTTCATTGATTAGTCTATTAATTCAACATATCCAGTGATGGGATAAAATATTGGCACAAAAATATATTACCATGCGATGAATGAAAGGATTGAAAACGTAAATGAATGTTTGAATCACCGTGGAATATGTAAAAGAATGTTTTTTAGAGAACTATCTTTAGTTGAATCCAACAGTGCGTAAATTTCATCAAATCAAATCAGTCATGTCAGAAAAAACTTCAATGAAACATAATCTTGATTGTAGTCCCAAATAAAAAGACACATAGTCCTGAAATAATGAGGAATACTCAGGAGCACCTAATCTTTTGCGCCTACAAGCAAAACATACCCACCTTCTCTTCCAGCTATTCCTCTTCCTACTATCACTCTCCACTTGCCCCTCCTATATATATATATATATATATATATATATATATATATATATATATATATATATATATATATATATATATAACACTCCCCTGATCTCTCTCTCATATGCCACATAAAACTAACAAGCTAAGGTAACACTTTGAAAATATATTCATCACCAAAACAATCTGCAACACTCCACAATATCTAATACCAAAAGCAGAAAGATTTGAGTTGAGAATGGATACTAGCAGTTTCAAAGACCAACACATAAGGCAACAACAACAAAACTTCATACACAACATAACTTCTTCCACTTCCACTTTTTCTCCTCAAGCTTTGTATGGCAATCACAACATGATGGGGGGCAATCTAGTGGCCGGAGTGGTACCGGCGGTGACAGTGGTGCTGGAGGGACGTTCGATCTGCCACCGCATCAGCCTCCACAAGCATGAGAGCTACCAAAGTCTGGCCAAAGCTCTAAGGAAGATATTTGTGCAGGATAATGCTGAAGAAGAACAAGAACAAGGTGGTGGTTCTGATGAAGGTAATGATGGTGTTGATCTCTCTAATGCAATTCCTGGTCATCTTGTTGCTTATGAGGATTTGGAGAATGATCTTCTTCTTGCTGGTGACCTAAACTGGAAGTGAGTTCCTTCCTCCTCTCTATAGAATAAGTTTTGTTTCTATTGAAGGTTTCAATGAATTTCAAGTGTATAAATCATTTGGTTCGATGGTTTTATTCCTGTTTCATGTGGTAAAATAAATAGTATTACTGACTACATTCACTAATACACTTGTGATTGTGGCATAACATACTTTGGACTAAAAGGTACGTTTGTTTTATTAGTAGGTCCAGTTCTCTAATAAGATCTTTTATTATTTATGAATTTTGAAATTTCATCAAAAGTGAATTTTTTGTTAAGAAAAGGATATATGACAACATTATCAGAGAGGTTGATCTCATGTACGTATGAAATGGAAATATGTTTTGTTGAAAAAAATAACTGGAGTGAAATAGGAATGTACTTTCACCTCTTTACTTTAGGTAACCAGAGGGATTCTCTCTTAGTAAAATACTATATATACTCTTACTGTTTATAAATATAAGATCGTTTTCCCTAATTTAATTAGATTAAGGATGCTAGTTGAATTAGTTATTAAGACATCATATTACTAACCTACCCTAACCATATACTTTTATTCTCACTCTCTCTCCCTCTCTTGCTTTTTTTTTATAGATAAGTATTATTAGGGTTTATTTGGAAAGAATTAGTAAAAATTAGAAAGTTGATTATATTTAAGAACAACTTAGAATTTGAAAGTAATCTTATATTTATTTTTTTTTACCAAAAGTAATCTTATATTTAGGAACATAGGAAATATGTTTCATGAATCTTTATCAATTTTATTAAAATAATTATCTTTTGGGTGAAGGTCTCAAATGCCTTTGGTAAATTGTGAAATTTGCATGTTACCATAATAAAACATAGGGGGCATGAACACCTATCATAACTTTTAATTGATGCAAAAATTTTTTTATCATTAAAATAGATTAACAGCAATTAAGTTGAGCTAGTTTTGTACTCTTCTAAATCATGATGAGAATTTATCCGCCTGGAGTTTTATTGTGATTTTGGATGCACATTTGCTAATTTACCATAAGTATTTTTGCACATTCACCGTTATCCTTTTTATATCTAAGGAAAGCTGCAATAGACAAATATGTTTTGCAACTAGTTACTTGATAATTTTTCTTTACTTAACATGCATTTTCAGGTTAATTATTCTTTTTTTTTTAATTTCTCGGGATGATCGTCTTAAGTATTCAACTAATATGCAGAGTGCATTACATATTTATACATGTACTCAAGGAAATATGATTTCTTTTCATGTGGCAAAAAATTTACATAATTGTTTTGATGTGCTCATGTTTTTGCATGTCTGTAATAGGGATTTTGTACGTGTGGCGAAGAGAATTAGGATATTACCCGCCAAGAATGAAAACTCAAGGAAGAATACAAGAGCAGTATATGATAAAGAGTGAGCCACTGTTTGCTATAAAAAATAGAGCAAGAAACCATTGTATTCAAAGTCTAGTCATAACTTGTGATAGAGAACTTAATATAGCAATTGCTTCATGATCAGTATTCCATTGGCCATCACTTATACATATTGAATAAATAGTATAAATTGGAATTCCAAAGTACCACATACAATCTGTTATGGCTACATGAAGCCCCTTCAAAGCTATTGTCACCTCAACAAGATGAATGGTTAAATTAAAATGGGTTCATCTCCAAAATCTAATCATGTTTGGTGCTATGAGAGGAACAAATCAAACAAATTAAGGGTTCTAATTAAGTCTCTGCGGCTGAGTTTAGCATAAGTAAGATTATTTCCAGGAATATTTAGGTGTATCGCGGTGTAAGATGATCAACTACTATGTTGCCAATTTGATTTGAAGATTCAACTTTTCCACCTGGGCAGCAGCAGAAATCCGAGTTCAGTTTTTGCTGTCTTCAAATGGAGGCAAGCCCCATTCAGCAGGGTTAAAATCCAACAATGAGTTCAAAACTTGGTCTGCTGTACCATGAAAAGACTTGTCAAGCTTTGGATCGGGAACCATAACAACATACCTGCATGACATGCATTAGCAATTAGCAAAATAATTAATACCGGGAAATATGTAGAGTTAGTTCTATTGTACAACTCATCAACAGCTAATCAAGTTAAATGTAGAGATGAAACATCACTATTTGTCGTTGTGTCCACATAACACATTCGTCATAGTTTGGTTGGAAATCAATCCTTTGTAATTTGGGTTCTAAGAAACATGGGTCTTTAAGATGCATCAAAATCTTACTAAAAGATTGCTTACACAATCTCAAGGTCATTGTCTCATTTCTTCGGGACCACAACAAATGCCTTCCAGCTCTGCATCAACGAAGATTACTCATAACTTGTCTCATGGTGCTTATTTCTCATTATACCATATCTATTTATTTTCTAGACAATATTGTTTGCTCAAAAGCTAGACAGAACCCAAGCAACAGTTTGATCCTACTTCCCTCCATCAATTGTACATTGTGATTTGTGGAAAACAGCAATCTGTGATGACCCTACTCAACATTCTAGATCCATTTTTCACTTGTCAGACTTTGTTCAGGCCTCTCAATTAAATAGACTAACGCAGAAGTCTATCAAGAAAAATCAATCAGCCATTAGACTCCAAAAATTGAACTTTATGCCACCTCAAATGTTTAAAGCTAAGCCAATAAGAGCCCATGTGAGCACTAGGACTATAATCGGACAAAGATGACCCTTAAGAATTGTTTAGATTGTATTTGTTAAAATATAATGAGAGTCAAGTAGATATTATAAAATGAGCAATGAATTAGGCCTTGACTTCCAATATTCGAAACTCTCTTAGGCTGAACAACTTATCAGAGTATAGTGAGTAAAGATTGCATCCAGCCCAGGAACTGATGCCATGCAACTAAAATGAAGGATTTGCAATGACCAAAAAAATTGTCGGGTGTTAACATGAAATTGAAAGATTGGCAACCAACTCATCAATCCCATTTACCAAACTTTTCCCCCAATCTCATTTAAGAAAATATAATCAACCAATGCTACATTAAAATATCATAAAATCCACTTACATTCCAGCATTTTTAGCCGCACGGATTCCAGAGGGTGCATCTTCAAAAACAAGAATCTGACGGGGATCAATTGGTCCTCCCTGTTGACCATAACGAATACATAAAAACATCACTTTATATAATTTTCAATTCAACAAATCAATTTCAAAACAAAATAACTAGTCAAATGAACCCAGATCAATTTCAAAACAAATAACTAGTCAAATGAAGAGAAAGTGCCTGCTTAATTCTGAAATCAGAAAATACTTTGTCAAAAAAGAAGTATGTGACATTCATAGGACGAGTATACCTCAAATCTCTTGGCAGCAGCTATGAATACATCCGGAGATGGTTTGCCTTGTTTTACTTCAGGGTCATCACCAAGAACAACATGATGCATCAAAGAAAAAACTTCACCATGTCTTTGTGTTTTCAATTCAAAATGCTTCCTATGAGATCTGCAATAAATAATGGTGTAAATACAAATTTACTTCAAACTTTTAATAGAATTTGAACTTGATAAGGTGAGGACTGAGGAGTACCCAGTTGCCAAGCCAATAGGAACTCCTTTATCATGTAGATGCCTGAGCAACCGGCCAGCACCTTAACAATATGAGATCACATTAAGAAATGGGATAGTGTATATGACACATCTATTGATGCATTTATATTTTATATCAAATATGGCAGTTATTGGGAAAAAGTCAGTTCCAATGAAAAATAATCCACTAAATAGGCATATTGATTCAAAGAGAGTATAAATCACAAACTCAAGGAAGTCATAAAAAAAACCATAGCAGTATAAATTGCACATATTTGTAATTCTAATGTTTGACAACATGTATATGTAAAGATTAATAAGCATTGCATTAATGTGACATGTAGGAGAGGAAAAAAATAAGAGAAGAAAGAAAGATGACACAAGGCCTATGTCTTACAAAGATTATTTTTAATTTACAATATTTTAGATAATGACAAAAGATAATATTTACAACAGCAAAGTGTAAAGCACATTATTAGTTTATACTTTATACTTAAATTACATACCAGTAAATATTTCCAATAACTGAAATAGTTCACATTTTATTCTAGCATGAACTAGAAAAAAATTCGATAACATGATATCTATATGAGATTTACAGAGAAAATGGGATCGAAAGGCTTGTCCCATCAAGGCAGGTAATCCTAGTTGCAGGTCTTGAGATGAGATTATTATAAAACATTGAAAACTGAAAAGTGAGGGATATAGTATCACAAATTCTTAGTGCATATGTTGTGTCACCATCCCACCCCTCCTGAAGCTCTAAAATTATCCTCAGGGTTGGCCAAAATAGGGAAAAGAAAAGTGGTCAATGAGGTATTCCTCACCAATTTAAGAAAGTAGTGTCCCAATTCATAACAGCCAATCAAGCAAAGGCATTTCAAAAGGCAACTTGAAAATGAGCAAAACAGCTCAGTCAAGAATCTATGCCAAAACTCAGTGTTGAGGCCTTTCCACTCTGACAGGTGGCAACAGAAACAGGGTAAGAACTTGTTCAACTAGATATGCTGTTTCATGAACAATAGTCTAAATTCTACAGGAATAATCCATCCCAAAAAACTAGCCTATTGGGGAAGAGAGGTCATTGAACTTATAAACCACATTTCACCTGTGAGATTTCCAGATGTGGGACTTAAAACATGATGTAATTCAAGTTCAAAATGAGATTAAATTTTTTCTCAAGTGTGATCATGAGAATGAGGATGCTAAGGTTTATTTTCAAACTTGTGCACCTATATGTGCCTTAACAATAAAAATGTTTCCCACACAAAAAAGTTACAGGGTGCAGATAGCAAGCAAGGTATCCAGACAGATACTAATGACTGGAAGGGGACCACATCTAAAGGGATAAAGAAAAGAGAGAATAGCTTAACATGAATCACTATTCTCCATTTCCTAATACCTGGCATGAGTTCACTCGATGGAAACAATTTCTGCAGCATGTCTTCTCTTTCTACAAGAAATTGTTCAGCAGTAAGAGAATCACTTATTCCAGTCTCTTCAACAAAGACCTTAGCAGCTTCTATTGCCTTCATTCCCATCATCCTTGCCTTGAGAGACCAATCAAAGGTTTTATTGAATCTGGAAAGAATAATTTCCTGAACTTCAGTATAGAATTTCTCTGTGTCTGCAGAAGAAAAAATATAAAAATGCATGAAACTCATCCATCATCTTGGAATTTAAGCAAAATTTTTTACTCAATAACTCAAATACTATAGTGTAGACCAATACATCAAGCTTGATTGATACCAAATCCAAATATATTCCACTAACAATATAAGGAAATCAATTAATCAAAAAAAGAACCAATTAACAGCATGGAGGATTAGGCCACATCTATGGTATGTTCAACTTTTTTTTTTTTTGATAACTAAATTTTAGGAAGGGGTTTGGGTTCAACCCAATCCAAGGGCAGGACACCTAACTCATGATCCACTGGGGCCTGTCCCTGTGGGCTCTGGAGCATGACCAGCAAGCCCTTTATGCCTGTCCACACAGGTAGGTTACTCCCAACTTCACTTAGCTACGGAGATGTCTCCCCAAGCGCCACGATGGAGACACAACAAAGTGTCACTCCTCAGGATCGAACTCGCGACGTGGTGGACAACCCGACGCTCATTGTTCAATCCCTTCGCCACTGAACCCACGGACGATGGGTGGTATGTTCAACTTTTTTTTAATTGCTTGAAACATCATTTTTTCCATGCCTCCATAAAATTTGGAAGCTGCATCTCATGAGATACCAGTATCACCTGAGCAGCTGATAAGAATATCCAAATTCATTATTCATGGCATGAAAACTCAAAAGTGATTATTATCCAAAATACATATAGGCTTCTAAACCAATCTTGATTAAGTCAGGACATGCATCAAAAGAACACAACTTTCCAAGAAAATTAAAGCCAAATCGTTGAACCAAAAAATTCATGACACATGGGATAGATATCATGTACACATAATGTATATTGTTTAATCCTAGTAGCATAAAAACTTAAAGTGTAAAAAAGTAACAATTTTGTGACATGGGGTAGTCCAATTTGGCAATGTAGAACATAAAATGAAACAAACAAGAGCAAAAATGAAATGGGGTAGAGATTTATACCGAGCAAGAGGCCATCCATGTCGAAGAGGACATGGGAGATGGAGGCTCTGGTGGGGAGGGAGGTTGAGGGGCCCACCATTATCGAAAGGCTTCGAATTTGAGGGCGTGAAGGAAGAGAAACACGGATCGGAGATAAGAGAGTGGGATTATTAAGCGAAGCTTTGAAGGTAGTGAGGAGTGAAGGCGTGTGAGTGTGATGATGGAGAAGAAGCATAACGCGTTTTCAGGATCTTTCGCTTTCTCTTCACTTCATAACAAGCAGGGTCGTTGGGCTGGGCTTAGGCTCAAATGGCAATTTGTAATTTGTAAACATTCAATTGGATTGATTTATTAAAGAAACAATTTTAATGCATATCTTTTCTGATATATTCCACTATAGTATAATTCACCACATTTGTAACAAGTTGATTAATATACTAGATATGAGTTATTATTTGGGAAAATTAATTAGAGGTCCCTCACAAGGGAGTTAATACTGGAAAAGTCTCAAAAGTTGAAAATATTAATGTAGGGTCCCAAGGGACCTCACATTAATATATTTGAAAAGTGAAAAGACAGTTTTGCCCCTAGCCTTAAAAAAAATTTACCTCCTCCCTCCTCCTTCACCCACCCCCCTCCTCCTCCCTCACCCACCCCCACCCTCCCCCCTCCAGTCGCCCCCCACCCCCCTCCACCTCCAGCCGCCCCCCACCCCCACCCTCCCCCTCCAGCCGCCCCCCCACCCCCACCAGCCCGCCCCCCACCCCCCCTCCAGCCCGCCCCCCATCCCTACCCTCCTCCCTCCTCGCCCCCCACCCCCACTACTCCAGCTCGCGAGGAGGAGTGAGGGTGGGGGGCGTGGAGGGAGGAGGGTAGGGGGCTGGAGGGGGGGAGGGTGGGGGTGGGGGGGGCGGGCTGGTGGGGGAGGGTGGGGGTGGGGAACGGCTGGAGGGGGAGGGTGGGGGTGGGGGCCGGCTGGAGGGGGAGGGGTGGGTGAGGGAGGAGGAGGGGGGTGGGTGAGGGAGGGGGTAAATTTTTTTTAAAGCTAGGGGCAAAACTGTCTTTTCACTTTTCAAATATATTAATGTGAGGTCCCTTGGGACCCTACATTAATATTTTCAACTTTTGGGACTTTTTCAGTATTAACTCCCTTGTGGGGGACCTCTAATTAATTTTCCCTTATTTTTTCCTCTGTATATATGTGTGTGTGATAATATGTCAAGCTATCTCCAGGTGAATCTGCAACAATCTAAAGGTCATGTAATATGAGATCGTGCAACCTGCCAATTGGCAAATCGTTAAGACTTATTTGGCTTGAGGGGAGGGGGTGAAGAGAAGGAGTAAAGGGAATGGAAGGGAAGGAGAGATTTCGATATTACCTTGTTTGTTATGGTTGGGTGAGGAGCAAGTTAACTAATTTTAATGATTGTGTTTGATCCAACATTAATAATGTGAGGGATAATAATGTTCAATTTTTCATTAATCTCTATATGTTAGTAATAAATTAACTTAGATCTTGATTTGAATTGCATTTTTCATTAATTTACGTCAATATATGGGAAACCTTGCTAGAGGGTGAATGTCTTTTGGATTACCATACATATGGAATTTTAACTTATTGTTTGTGTACTGAAGGGTACTTGAATAAGACTCTTATGTTTGGTTGGATGGAATTGAGAGAACTAGAAAGGACCACGCGCATTATAATAAGTAGTGGACATTAACTTATTTTGAGGTTCCTGAGAAATATTCATTTTAATTTGTTGGTTGATATAGCTAAAAGTAAAAAAACAAATTATCCCTAATCATTTCCTCCATTTGAAAGTTCACTTTATCCAATTTTTTTAGACGATCTTTTCAAATAATTTCAATTTAGATAACATATAATATTTTTAATTTGGCCAAGAATTAGACATGCCCTTGTATAAAAACAAAAGAATAGTCAAACTTCATCCCCTAAAAAACTAAATTTTCCTAGGGATCTTGCTCATTCGAATGTTCACTTTGTCTAATTTTTTCTTTTGAGTCAATATAGATGTGGAATTAACTATCAATATGGTTTTAATCTTATGATGGTTAAATTTTAATTGGAATCTAATGAAAAACTGGTCTTGAAATGATATGTGGAGGTATCACGAAAAGAGAGTTTTTTATCTCTCCAAGAAATTGTGTTTTTATATGATATAAGTATCATATATACTATCCATATTGGAAAATTGGGAAAATTGTGATTGCTAGAGTCGTTGTAAAACGATGGAAAAAGAAGAATAAAACGATAATTTCCTTGGGCATTTTCCCCATCTAAAAGTTCACATGGACTAATTATTTTTAGTAATTGATCTTTTCAAATAATTTCAATTTAGATTACATGTAATATGTTTAAGTTGGTCGAGAATCTAACTCATCCGTGTACAAAAATAAAAGAAGAGACAAACTTTATGTCAAATCTCCCCCCAAAAAATAACAAATTTTCCCCGCTCATCTCCTTTTGAAAGTTTACTTGGACTAAATTTGTTTGGTAATTTGTCTTCATAAATAATTCAAATTTCTATCCTCAATATATGAATATTCATAATCAAACTCCCGTAAATAAAAACAAAGAGAGAATTAGACTATCCCCAACCCCTCTATTTGTTGAACTCCCCACAACTAAAGTCCAAAAAACAACCAAATTTCCCAGTATACACTAAAATGGATATTGTTGGAAAATTTATTACCAACAGATATATTAACATATTTTTGGGTACTTAATCAGTTTGTTGATATGCTTATATTGAGAAGATGTAGGTATATTTTATCTCTACAAATTTTTGTCATTGGGAATGATAATGATATTTTGAATGCAAATGTTTTAATTTCAATCCCATCAATTAACATGCTAATTAATCTGTCGAGATGATAATATCTAAACTTAAATTTTTTTTTTGATCAAGATCTAAACTTTAAATTTCATTCAATGGTTTATGCATCTATTTATTTGGGCAATAATTACAATTGAAAGGGATAGCCATTAAATATAAAAATATATCAATTTTAGTAAATAACTCTTCTACATTGAACATTGTCCAATATATTTGTAAATTAATTTAAGAAATTTTGAAATCTCAAACCAATTGTAATTTTTTATCTTTGCGATTGATTGAAGATACATTATAGCACAATTTCTTTGAATTTATGTTTTTCCTTTTCTTCTATAACACCTTTTTTTAAAAGTGTTTTACTTTCAATGCCATTTAGTCTCTCAATTTAATCTGTTGTTGTAACCAATTGTAATTTTTATGTTTGCGATTAATTGAAGTTACATTATAGCACAATTTCTTTGAATTTATGCTTTTCCTTTTTTTCTATAACACCTTTTTTTAAAAAGTTTTTTACTCTCAATGCCATTTAGTCTCTCAATCTAATCTGTTGCATGGAGATCCATTGTGGAGTCATAAAAGAAGGGGCAATCCTGATGGGATAGGAGAGAAGAATAGAACGGGAAAGACATATAATAGAGTGATGAGTGAGGTTGCATTGGAAGATAGATGAAGTACTTATTATTAATTGGAATGATTGGAGGAATTAATTGGAGGAGTTGGGAATACCAAGAGGTGAATTGATTGGAGGAATTAATTATTGGATGAAATCAGGCCACCTCTCTGTACGTTGAACCAGAAAAACCAACACTTACAACTACTCAATGGTGTGAAAGAGAATGAGATACATTGGGGCTTAGAAAATATTTTCCTATGTTAGAAGTTTTAAAAACTTTGGACAAACCACATAACAAACCGGTTTACAATGTGAAAGCAAAGGGAATCAAGGGAATATTCCACACAAGCAATTACTATATATATATATATATATATATATATATTTGATTTGATGGGAAGTGGAAGTGGAGTCCATCATTTGTGGGTTTGGTGTGTTGAAGTGGCTTCGACATCCACATCAACTCCAACAAAATTGATGGGAGTGAGGTCCTTGATTATTCATACCAAAAGAAAGGAACTGGTGTTGGTTTTTTAGAATTGATAATTTCATATCATTTTACCCTTTGTTATTTTATAATATGACAATTTTGCCCAACAAGAACCATAACAATATTTAATACGAGTAATATTTTCCCTCATATATGGCGACCTTCCTCTGTGAGGTTCATTTCCATCAAAGCATCGAACCCCCTTCTTCTACCCGTGTCACTTTTCATTGATCTAGTTTTGTTTCGATGAGGTAGACTGTGAGGACGGCAATGAGGAGGACAAGCGACGTTAAGCAATGTAGCTGAAAAGCCTATGTTTCTCTTCTTTTCTAGATTTGTGACGCTGACATCTTTTCCTTCATGAGCTTCAATCTCGACGACATATTGGAGATCCGCCAATGGAGCACTGACTTCATATCCAAGAGTAGGATGCAAAAACTTCAAATCTATGTAGATGAAGAGATATTGTGATTCACATGAGAGTTAGCGATGATGTATTCATCCAATGCAAGTACTTCTTCATCCTCATCGTTCTTCGTTTCTCCTTCTCTTCTCTGCCAATATTTGACTTCTCCATCGACACCTATCATGTGGAACTCTTGATCTCATTTTTCAGGAGTTGTTGGATGATTTATGTTTTGGATTTGATTTGTATTTTAGATTAATAATGAGTTTGATTTGATTTAGATGGTGAACACTAATGTTGTGGATGCATTTTAGGAGTTTTATATATTTTCACATATTTGAATATAAAAAATACGCTTCTTCCACTGACATTTATTAGGTAGCAAAGACACATTAAAATTTCACTTTCATCCCTACTTCTACTTCTACATCCATCTCCACTTCCACTTCCATTAGAATCTTTTCCATTTGTGCTGAAAGGAAGATATTGGAAGAGGCATAGCATAAAGGAAGTAATGTGTATGCCTTCACAATTATTCTACCCTTTTCTGAATATTCTACATTAATGTGCTATTTTTTTTTTTGACCAATTACATTAATGTGCTATTCAAAGATAGAAAATTAGATGAAACAACTTGAGCTGTAATATATAACCCACATATATATCTGCAATGCACTTCTTGGATTTTGTTAAACACTTTGAACCTCGTGCTACAAAATTCATTTGAACAATGAGCTTTAGAGGTTTCTCACCTACAGTTGTTTCTTAGAATATTTTGGTGAATGGATTATATTGAATTTTGGATATAAGGCACACACATGTGGTCTTATCATTTCACCACAAAAAGTTTAAGTTAATGCGATGAGGCATAACCCACATTATATAGCCTTAATCCATCTTTAACGTTTTTTACGTGGGACCTTGAGCTCATGTATATAGGGATCAGGAATGGAAGGGTTATATATTAAGTTTCAAAATGTTTCATCCTCAATATAAGAACTAGTTAATTATTTTTTAACATAATAAAGATAAATTAAGTTACTAATTAGTTAATTTAATATTTAACTTAACATATAATTTGATATACAAAAAAATATAATTATGTGGCTCATCACGATTCTAATCACTCCAACAAAATACCATAACTTTTTTTTTCAAAATTCTAAGAAAAATGAATAAGTTATTATATTTATGAATGGAAAAAACTTAGGCTATTTCCTTAGAATCATTTCATCCAGTTCCTAACTAAGACGTTATATATGGACAAATAAACACATGGGATTAGCTCCCAGGAATGAGAATGAGAAGTTGATCTGAATAGATGTTTGGAGAGGGGGGATGAGGGAGAATTGGAACAACAAGAAAGAGAAGGGTGAGTTAATGTGACATGTTTACTTATCAATTTGTCACATTTTAATGGGGGACGAGAGGAAATGATTTTTAAAAAATGTACCTAAGCTTTTTCCTTTATAAATTTATATTGCATTTTTAACAACTAGCAATGAAGGTCTTAATTGGTCCAAAAATAAAGACTTAGCTCTATATAATTCCTATAAGAACTTAAACATAGGTGTTTGATTCAGTGATTAAAGAATCATCTAACTTTAACTAATCTTATCACAAGTTCAATCTATACTTGGATATGACTTATGACTCCATGAGACAAGTTAAATTCATAACTAAGCTATTTCACCCATTTAATCGCATATACAACCAGCGACTGAAATTAATTCATAGTTCACTGACGTTAACACACCTGAAAAAAATGGCCTACCACAAAGGGCCCGTTTGGTTCAATTGCATGAGAGTTTTGAAGTGCAATGCAATGTAATGTAATGGATGGTAATGCAATATTTATTACCATGTGTATGTTTGGTAAGTTTGAAAAGTGATGAGATTGCAAACATTATTTTAAATATAAAAAATTATGCAATTGCTATTTTGCCCCTTTCCTAAAAAAATCTTCTTTCAAACTATTTATCTCTTCTCTCCCTTTCCTCCTTAGCATCAGGTGCCAAACAAAATAATTCATTTGAAATTCCTATCCTCTTTTTAGCAGACTTACCAAATACTTCTCGTACAAAAAAATAATAAAATACAATCCTTCAATTTCACAATTTTGGGCTATTATTGATGCATGAAATTATAATTTCACAATTTTGATTAAAATGAGGAGAAGTTGGGAAGCTTTGGGGAGACAAGACTAATACACTGTCAGTCATGTGAGGTTTCATTCAGATTTGAAGTTGAGAAGAGACGGCTTTAGATGGAATTGAAGAATGGTGAAGGGAGAGAAGTTGCGTGGGATCGAGATGCATAGAGGAGGGAGAGAAGTTGAAGTAGGTGAGAGAGAGAGGGGAGAGGGGGAGGAGGTAGATGGAAAGAAGAGAGATGATATTGATTTAAATTGAAGGTATTTAATGTCATTTCATTTTAGTTAATGAGAGCAAAATAGACTTTTGAAGAATTACAATGGATGGTAATGCACATTCATAGGGGGGAGCTATGAATGTTGATTACCAATTTTTTGGTAATCATCATTGCAATTGTAATCCATATTACCACATTAAAGAGCAACCAAACACTACATTTATGGTAATGTAATCTTGATTACCATTACAGGCATGCAATGTAATTGAACCAAACGGGCCCAAAGTGAACTGATGCGAGCAATCTGTCCAGTTTTAATTGAAAAAATTAAAAAATTTCCCGCACAATCAAATTAATTAAGTGGCGCTTATTTTTTGGTCTCAAATCGAGTGGCGCTCAAACCAAAAACTCCCACCAACACTTTCAAAATCCCTCAATCCACTCCCTCCCAAATCCACCAATCAAAACCCCCCAATCTCAAATCCAACGCCCCAAATTTCCCCGCGCCACCTCACACGGATCCCACCCCATCCAACGGCCACAAATCCACCTCTCTCTCATCCCCCAACTATATAAATACCAAAAAACCCCTCCCATTTGCACATCTCGCCAAGTCTCAAAAACACAAATACAAACAAACAAATCTTCTCATTTGATCTCACTATGTCAGGAAGAGGAAAGGGAGGCAAGGGACTAGGCAAGGGAGGAGCAAAGCGACACCGTAAGGTCCTCCGCGACAACATCCAGGGAATCACCAAGCCCGCCATTCGCCGTCTCGCCAGGCGTGGCGGAGTCAAGAGAATCAGCGGCTTGATCTACGAGGAGACACGTGGCGTCCTCAAGATCTTTCTCGAGAATGTGATTCGTGACGCCGTGACCTACACTGAGCACGCCAGGAGGAAGACTGTGACCGCCATGGATGTTGTGTATGCGCTCAAGAGGCAGGGCAGGACCTTGTACGGATTCGGAGGGTAGAATTGGAAAACTAGGGTTTCTGGACAATCTTTTGTTTTTATGTATGTGGTTTCTCTATGAACAATGAGAATTAGGGTTTCACTGTGGACTGTTCTGGTTATGTGTTTTTATGTCATGTGGTTTCACTATGGCCTTAGTGGTTGTCTATTATAATGATTCTGGATATGATTTAATGGAAATCTTAGCCAAATTTGCTTTCGTTTCATGAATTTTATTTGGTAACTGTTGATTTTTGATTTATGGTTATTTATCTATTGACGATGAGTTTGATTGATGAACGTGAATTTGTGGATGTGTGAATGGTGTAATTCTGGGTACTAATTAATTTAGGAGTGATTAGGAGCTGTTAGTCTGGGATTTACGATATATTGCTTGTGGCTAGGCACTTGGCTAGCTCTGATGATTGGCTGTGTGTAGATTTTGTATATAAAGTTAAATAAGTAGAAGCCTGTGCAAATGGTGAAATGAAATGTGACGGATTAAGAGGAGAAAAGGGAGAATGTGTACTAGGGTCTAGACGAAAAGTTATAATTTTTGAACATGGGTGAGAAGTTATAATTTTCGAACATGGGTGAGAAGTTATAATTTTCAATAGCTATGTGAAGGAAAAAACCTTCCCAGAAAAAAAACGTGGTCCAAGGCTCCAAGCTAGGAGAATGGGGGAGAAATTTTTGGGTGAACATGATGCATTAACTCATTTTATGGTTTGACCAATTAAAATTTGAAAGTTAATTATATATAGCACTTAATTATACTACTAGATAGATAGCAAAAGATACTTTCGGCCATAATTGTGGTTAATTATATATAGTATTAAGAAATATTTAGAGTAGAAAGATATTTGTTATTATTAGAGATTATTATTATGTAAACTTGTAGGAGACATTTATTAACTTTTAGGAAATTTTTGTATTGTAAATATGTTATTATATAAATGAAATAATCATTAGACTATTCACTCATATTTGTTTTCATACAAATTAAGTTTTATGTTTATTAAATAAATAGGAAAAAGAGAATTAAATAAAAAAAGTATAAACTTTACATAATAGATGTTGGGTTAAAGATCATTGTGGCATATGAAGTATTTTCAAAGTATCAATTTGGCTTACAAACAATAAACGGTCTCATTTTGGCCACTGAACAATTAAAATGGTTCATTTTGGCCACTAGATCATTGGAAATTACTAAAGTACCCTTAATGACTTTATAAATATAATTTTTGAAGCTGTGGGTTGTAACAACCACACTTCTATAACCATTTTTACGCTATATTTTTTTTCAAATCCTTTTATAATTCCATTTATGCTAATGCTAACTATGTTAGAAAAAGAATATAGTTAACATAATGACTAACATAGTTAGAAAAACAACTTTTCTTATTTTCCATAAAATATAAATTATGGGCTAACCATGATAGGAACAATAATTTTAGTCACAAATAAAATATTCTATCATGATTAGAAAAAGATTTAATGTAATCTTGAATTATTAAATTAAAATAAATATAATTTTAGAATGAAAGATAAAATTCACAATTAAAAAAAAACTCATTTATTTAAGAAATTACTAAAATTGATTTATCCATGTTAGATAAAAATTGACTAACATGGATATTTAAATTTATCTAATATAACTTAATTAAATTTCTTCATAGTAAATTTCAAATAAACACACGACCCTGTATTAATTAATATTTTAATTAATATTTACAGTTATCTAATATAAAATTATTTACAGTCATCCAGGGGATTAAATTTAAAAGATCTACAAATTAATAAACAAGAATATGAAACATAATATGAAAGAATGCAAAAGAACATATGAGCCTACAAGCTTACTTCTCTAGTCTCCAGATCTTTCCCATCACTCCTGCCCCGATCTAGTACCTGTAAAATGTTCAACCACGAGGGGTAGTCCCTGATGTCGTAACTAACAACTACTCGCCTACGCACATTTTTGCACTACGTGCATGTGCATGCCAGCAAGGTGGTGTGTGCTAATGTCGTGTTTGGTGGTGTGTGCTACATGCTGTGTTGCATGAACATGTTATCTAATTTCAATTCCAAGTATCTATCAATTACCAAATAATATTACAGCGGTACAAATATTCATTTACAAACACATCACAAACTCAAACATTAAGAATAATAATAATCACGACAACAATAATAATCATCATCAAACACAATACACAAGTACACCGATAATATGACAGTTCAATAGGGACTCACAACCTTCGCTTGAACTGGGGCGCTCTCCCCAATAACATTTTTCTCTTTATTTTAGTCTCTGCTGTACGGGCAAGGGAACCTCATTCCGGAATGACATAATTATAATAATAATATTACTCGGTGTACCACAACCACCAAATCAGAAATTCCAATAAAGGCATTCAATAAGCACATCAGCAGTAATCATATACCTATAGACTAGCTAAATGCTTACTAACATACACACGCACGCAGACAAGTGAAGTAGTTACCTCCTTGCATTTAAACCAAAAATAAACCTAAGCTTCAACGTGCTCAAGCGTCAATATCCAACCAAGCTTAAAACCCAATCTTGCACACTTTCAGTTAAGCTCGCCGTCGCTGGGATACCGCCGTCGTTGCCGTTTACAGTGGCTGGCCGGAAAAACAGAGTGAAGAGAGAAGAGGGCAGGGAGGAATCGAATGTGAGGGTGATGGAAGAGAACAAGTGAAGTGAGGAAAGTGAGAGATAGATTATGGTGATGTTGCCAAACATTGAAATTGATGGTGGAGGGAGAATGGAGAACGTGAGAGACGATGAATAAAATTGTAAGTGGGGGGCGGCTGATTTCTCAAGGCAAGGAAGAGAAGACAATTAACTTATATACTATGTATGGAGAATATTAGGTTTTAGAGCCCAATGATAAAATTACCAAGGTACCCCTCATGTTTGGTCATATAGCTTCTTACTTGTATCATCTAATAAATTTAGTCATGAAACTCCTATACTCTCAAATTAACACTCTAATGCTCCAGAAAATTTCATACCATCTTTTCCTAAATAGGCATTATATTGAAACATCTGTATTTATTTCCATTTTTTAATGAATAACTTTTATTATTTAAAAAAATACAAAACAACTTCTAAATAAAATTTCTAAAACAATATTTCCTTGATAGAAATTTCATAACTATTTCCAAATTAAAATCAAATAATCAATTATTTTCGGTAAGTTATAATGGAAATAATATTTTAACAAATTCACAAAAAGTATATTAAACTTTCTAAATTAATTTGTAAGGTTAACTTTTAAGTATTTATTAATTTGTTTTACAATTTAAAAAAAAAATTCAGGATGTTACATGGGTCCCACTTTTAAAATAAAAAACTAATCAACCAAACCTACCCTCTCTCTCTCTTCCCTCGTTTCCCTCACCCTCCACCGTCCCCTCCTCCCTCTTCTTCCTCTTCATGATTCATCCTCCCATTTTGGTCCTCTGCCTCCCACCACTTTGATAAACTCCAACTCCAACCCCGTGTGGCATCCTCAACTCCCACTAAACTGAGCTTGCCGAGATCCTCGAAGACACCATCTCCTCTCACAACCTCACCATCTTTGCCTCTCACAATTAGGGACTATTTATGAAGAATTTGTTCGAAGAAGCTTGGTCTAGAACTGTTCTTATTTCCCATTTGCTAGACTTTCACAATTTCTAGAAGCTTCATCTCTTCCTAAACAGTAACTCATTCTTGCCAACTTGTCTGCACAACAATTACTTTCTCTATGTATATGCTTGAGCTGTATTTGCCAATCCTTTTTTATAAATTCTTTAGCTTGCAGGCAAGGACTTGACCGATGTGGATTGAATATAATTCTCTTGCACGCAAGGACTTGACCTTTGAATCACACTGAATTTGAAAGTGAAGGGCTGACGTTGAAAAGGAAGATAATGTAGAGAAGAAGATGATGGGATTGGAAGAAGAACATGGATTGATTTGGCAGAAGATGTTGGAAGCGGAGGACCAAAATGGGAGGATGAATCATGAAGAGGAAGAAGAGGGAGGAGGGGACGGTGGAGGGTGAGGGAAACGAGGGAGGAGAGAGATGGTAGGTTTGGTTGATTAATTTTTTATTTTAAAAGTGGGATCCACAGCTTCAAAAATTATATTTATTAAGTCATTAAGGGTACTTTAGTAATTTCCAATGACCTAGTGGCCAAAATGAACCATTTTAATTGTTCAGTGGCCAAAATGAGACCGTTTATTGTTTGTAGGTCAACTTGATACTTTGGAAATAGTTCATATGCCACAATGATCTTTAACCATAGATGTTGGGGTCATAAGAATAAAAAATGGGTACATGAGGGTGGATTTTCCCTTGTCAATATGTATATATATACATAAGTAAAAACCCTAACCTCTTAGCCGTCACTCCACTCTTCTCTAAACACTTCTCTTTTCCTCTGCCAAAAACATCGATTCCTTCCTCTCAACTCCAACTCTTGCATTCATCAATTTTCCAATTCATTCTTATGCCATCTTATTCACATATACCCTCCGAAAATCCTTCTGCAATTATTATTTCCAGCTTCGTTTTGGCGTGGAACCCTAGTGTATTCGGCCTCTGTTTTTCAATAAGTTAAAGAATTAAACACTCTTCAATTCTATTACCCATTTTTACAGTATTCTAGGCGAGATTGAGAGAGGTCTTATATGGGGTTTTTTTTATTTAGGCAGGGACTCGAATTTTGAATCATAGAATATATGTACATATGCTAAGTTTGGTTTGCTAGAATTTGTATATGGCTGGTGTGGAATCTTTGCCTCCTCTGTTTTGGCTTATTCGGTGCTTAAGGATATGAGTATTGCAAGTTTTTAAGCTTAGTTTATCTCATTCTCTATAGACTTTGAATCTTATGTAGAAATTGTTATTGATTTTTGATTTGTGAATGAAAGTAATGGATGCACAAGAGGGGGGGTGAATTGTGCTACCAAATAAAAATCAAACAATAACAACACAAGGGTTTATACTGGTTCGGTCTTCCTGACCTACGTCTAGTTCTCAACAACCCAGGTTGAATTCCACTATCCCCAGGTTTTAGAAACGGGTTCACCTGGAATCTTTACAACCGCAAGTTTTGGACGGGATCACTTGCAACCTTACAACCACAAGTTTTACTCGAGGCTCACTTGCAACCTTGCTAACTAGCTCCCCCTTACAACCAGCAAGGGTTCAACCTTTACAAATAAAGGATTTTCTAAAATTAGTTCTCTTCAAGAACGGATAATGTTACACACTTAAGTTCAATTAATGCTCTTAATACAAGAAGAGACTTAACCACAAAGAGTACAAGATAAGTAGATGAAAAGAACTCTCAATGAGTTAAATGCTCTTTTTCTTTTCTGGGCAGCTTTGAATGCTTGAAGGATTTCTCGGTTTCTCACTCTAGCTTTCTTCAAGATGTCAAAGATATTAGTTATCTTCATAAATGAAGGTGAGCTTGTTTATATAGTCTTCAAGTATTCTCACTCTTGGTAGGTGGGTTAGCAGTTTGAATATGGCCGTTTTTCCCATGTTACCGTTTGCCCAATTAATGCTCTATTAATGCTTAGCAGGGTTGACTTTGCTTTATCTCTGAAAAGTAGTTCTGACACCTCTGCTCTGTCAAAAGCATTCTGACACTGCACTACTCTGAACGTTCTGACATTCTGATTGCTTGCGGAAGCAAGTCCACATCCGGAAGCAACTTTACTCAGTGTACTGCATTTTGAACGTTAGTCTTAACAATAATAGCACATACTCACATGCAGTGGGAGTTCACTTAGTCTAAGGGAGTTCTTTTCCATCCGGAAGCAATTCCACATCCGGAAGCACTTTCACTGGACGTTGGGTTATGTTCACATTTTACTCACTAACGCTCAGTGTTATCCATACTAACAGCCAGCGCTAGTCACTAAGCAATCGGAAGCAAATCCACTGGACGTTGGGTTATGGTCACTGGCGCTCAGTGTTATCCATACCAACAGCCAGCGCTAGTCTTAATACAATCGGAAGCAAATCTACATCCGGAAGCTTCCTAACTTAGTCTCAAGGATTTTATACACTAATGCTCTTAGACTGAGTTATGACTTAGTGATATACTTGCTGTCGCTGGGGGATGAGACGTTCATCCGCGAGCTCTAGTCTTAGTCCATCCGGAAGTAAATCCACATCCGGAAGCACTCTTACTTGGAGTTCTATATTAACCTAATATTCTCTAAGTGTTTGGCTTGTTCTTTCATATTTTAGTCTTCATCAAAACTTAAGATTCTAACATTCTCCCCCTTTTTGATGATGACAAACTAAGTTATCTAATTAAGTTCATATGAAAGAATTGAAAGTAATAATCAAATAAGGCACAAACAGCTAAGATAATTATCATTGATGAACAAAAGTTTACAAGTTAGACATACAAAATTGACAAGTAATTAAAAACATTGCAAAATGAACTATGCATGAAAAATATGAGAAAGAAAAAAAAAATTTCTAAGGTATTGTATAGGGTAGAGTGGGGTCTATAAGTGATGTCTCTTTTTCCTCTCCCTCTCTTTTTGCCTTTCCTCATTCTCCTTTTCAAGTTGGGCAATGTGGGCATCCTTCACGTTCTGATCAATCTGAGCGATTATCCTTTGAAGCTCTTCCTCTTCCCTCTCCCTTCTGAGTCTCTCAGACTCAACAGATTCCTCAAAAGCTCTCTTCAAGTTTTCAACTTCCTCATACCCAGGGAACCCTGTTGCATCCGAGAAGGGAGTGACCTCGCCATTGGGATAATGGACAACCCTGATCTTCACATTCCATACTGGGAAGTTGGGGTCCTCCTCAACTTCCTGGGCTTTCCTTTTCCCTTTGCCCTTGCCTTTTCCTTTGCCCTTGCCTATTGGTTGAGTAGGTTTGGCTCTTGCTCTTTCAGCATCTAGGCAGGCCATCTGACCAAATGAGATTTTGTCCGTGAACCCATACCTCTCGAACTCTTCAGGAGTCATGTCCTCAATTTCCAGCTTGACTTCCTTCAGTATCGGAGTGACATGTGTCTCTTGAGAGGATGACTGAGTCTCAGGTACAATCTGATCTTGAACAGATGGAACCTCTGGCTCACTCACAGCAGACGCAGTAGAACTTGTACTCTTGTTGGCACACTTTCTAGCAACTGCCTTCTTCCTTGATTCACTGTACTTGACTACTGGTGGAGGAGGAGCAGAGGTTGGCTCAGAAGGAGGAGGAGCAGTGGTTGGTCCAAAAGGAGAAGAAATTGGTTTAGCAATTACTATTGGAGGGTGGTTAATCTTCTTCAGGCCATACTTCATCATTATTTCCTCAACTATATTCTTGCCATGCTCACGGGAAGGAGACTCAGAAGATGAAGATTCTAGCTGTGGGATTTCTTCAGTTTGCTCATACACAACCATTTCCTACTTGGACCTTTGCTCATCCGATCGTTGTTGTTGCATAAATCGGATGGCTTCCCCTCTGATCAGACTCTCAGCACCACTTAATCTTTGAGAATCCATGGCTCGGCGGAGGGCAGCAGCGATGTCCTCATCTAGCCATAAGGAGGGTTGAGTTAGGATTTCTCTCCCCCTTTTGGCATCATCAATAAGGGCGAGGGCCAGGGAGGATGAATTGGGTGTTGAGGAGGGTGGAGGTTCTGGGCCAAATGTGCGAGGGGGTGAGGATTCAGGTGAGGATGTGGGGGAGGTGTTTTCTGGTGAATTAGGAGGGTTTGGGAAGAGAATAGTGTTTCGTTCGAAGAAGTCGGGGTGGGTGAATAGCCCATCGAAGGGGTAGGTGGAGGAGTAGGCGGCGGGTTGTTTAACTCTCCATGGAATAGGGGGTTGGTCTCGGAGGAAGTAGGTGTGAACTGGGTGATCCGGAGAGGTAAACCCAAGGGATTGGGCTATGGTGGGTTGAGTGTTAGGAGAAAGATTGGAGGGCTCTGTGGGGCTTGGGGGTGGTGAAGGGTTTGGGGAGTTTTGTGGAGATGGGGAGTTGTTGGAGTTAAGTGGTGATTGACCGGGGGGAGTGTTGGGGTGAGTTTTGAGTGGAGTTTTGGGGTGATGGTTGATGGTCATTGTTAGGTGATGTTTGTGGTTGTTGGGTATTCTGAGGAGGAGGAGGTGGAAGTTGGTCATTTTGTGGAGGAGGAGGAGGTGGGTTAGGAGGAGGAGGTGGTGGTAAGTTACCTTGTGGTTGAGGGATCTGAAGGTGATTGAGAATGAGGTCTAACTTGGCGTCTAGTCTTCCTAGTTGAACCTCGACCTGACCTACTCGATCCTCGAGCCTCTGGATTCGCTCCCCCTGCTGCTGGAAGCCAGTATCACACTCGTTACGGAGAAGAGCCACCAAGGAGTCAGTCAGCTTAAGGAGAATCTCCTCCTTTATCTCCTGGGCAAATGCTTTAACAGTAGCTGGCACCCTCGCAACTCTGCTTGGACCGGGATGAGAGTCAACCTCTTGATCCCCTGCGCCAGATACAGAGGGGGCTGAGGTATGAGAGGCACTGCCTGCCTGAGAGCTTGAGCGAGTGACCTTGGCCTTCTTGAGATACTTAATCCCCATCTTGCTAATGTTAATTGCACTCACAGGTAAGCACTTAACATTTTCTTCTTCCTCAGTGGATGTAGCCTTGATCAAATTCTTCTCAAGGAGGAAGGCGATGATAGTGGGGTAGGGGATACTTCCAGCCTTATTGTTGACCATCCATCTGTGCAACTCAAGACTGATCAACTACCCTGGGTTGATTGGCTCTGGGAGAGGAGTCTGGGGAACCAGGGGTTATCCAGGAGAGTGAACTCGTTGAAATTCCCCCCTTTGTGTGTCATCATGCGGGAGCAGACGTAGTATAAGAGTCTGTTGGAATCAGACATCCCGGACACCTTCTTCCCTTTGGTGTCATAAACCTTTTCAAGTTCCTCCTTGCTGAGTTTGAGTGTCTCAGGGTATAGCCACTCATTCATTCCTTCCTCAGTGATCCCCATTAGGTCGTTGATGTCCCTCCAAGTGAACCTGAAGGTTCTCCCCATTACTGTGGCAGTGAAGGTGACTCTCCGAATCTGTCCCTTCCCATCCACCTTCTTAAGCTTGACCTTGCCAGTGAGAGACTCACAGAACACCCGCAGGACGTTGATATTGTACTCCTGGTTGATCCCCAGCCAGGGCATGTATTTTTCCAGAAATGGCCTCAAGTGTGGAAACCCAAGTTCATCTATCTTGTTCAGATCTAAGTATATCTCGTTGTTGAAATAGGGTTTGACAGTTTCAAATTTGGAGGAAACAGCCTCCAATGGCCCATCTCTGTATATACGAGGATCATCATACTCCTATACTCGTTGTCTCTTGGATGAGGGCTCTTCGCTAAACTGAACCCTCTTCTTCCCCTTCTTCTTCGAGTGTTCTTGTTGAGGCCCAGATTGCCCAGAATGTGGTTGCTCTTCATGATGTTCATGTGATTTTCCAAATTTTCGTGAATGCCCAGATTTGCTACTTTTGGACTTCGATTTCTTGGAAGAAGTGACTATCTCAGTGTTGGGGTTTGTCTCATGTGATCTGGCCATTTTTGTGTGGATTTAAGGTTTAAATGCGATGAAGAAGATGAAGAACAATATGAATGTATGCAGAGAGTTTTGTGGGTAAGAAATTTGTGCAAGTGAAAAGTAAAAGTGAAAACGACTTCCTATTTATATGCAATGTCACAATGGGTAAATGCTCATAATGACTCTTCATGAAAGCATGCGTTTGTTCATTGGGTAACGTAAATATTCAAATTGAAACATCGCACCTTTGTGACACCTGTCCCTGCACAATGTCAGAAGAGTCATCATTTTTGGTGTGAGAAGATGAAACGTTTTCTGAGGTGACGTGTCCCTTTGTTCAGACACTGGCGCTCAAGCTCACTTTGACTCAACGCTCAGTGCTAGCAGAAGAGCATCCGGAAGTGGTTTTGCTTCCGGTTGGAGTGGCGCTCCAGGTCACATTGAGTTGTCATCCAGCGCCAGCAAAAGAGTATCCGGAAGTGGTTTTGCTGTCGCTGGGGGATGAGACGTTCATCGGCGAGCGCTAGTCTTAGTCCATCCGGAAGTAAATCCACATCCGGAAGCACTCTAGCTTGGGGTTCTATATTAACCTAATATTCTCTAAGTGTTTGGCTTGTTCTTTCATATTTTAGTCTTCATCAAAACTTAAGATTCTAACATTCTCCCCGTTTTTGATGATGACAAACTAAGTTATCTAATTAAGTTCATATGAAAGAATTGAAAGTAATAAATAGATAAATCACAAACAACTAAGGTAATTATCATTGATGAACAAAAATTACAAGTTAGAATGATAATACAGATAGAATTTACAAGTAATCAAAATGAACTTTGCATGAAAAATATGAGAAAAGAAAAATTTCTAAGGTAAATGTATGGGGTAGAGTGGGGTCTATAAGTGGTGTCTCTTTTTCCTCTCCCTCTCTCTTTGCCTATCCTCATTTTCTTTTTGGAGCTGGGCTAAATGGGCATCCTTCACATCTGGTCGATCTGGGCAATAATCCTTTGAAGCTCTTCCTCTTCCCTCTCCCTTCTGAGTCTCTCAGACTCAACAGATTCCTCAAAAGCTCTCTTCATGTTTTCAACTTCCTCATACCCAGGGAACCCTGTTGCATCTGAGAAGGGAGTGACCTCGCCATTGGGATAATGGACAGCCCTGATCTTTACATTCCATACAGGGAAGTTGGGGTCCTCCTCAACTTCCTGGGCTTTCCTTTTCCCTTTGCCCTTGCCTTTGCCCTTGCCTTTTGGTTGAGTAGGTTTGGCTCTTGCTCTCTCAGCATCCAGGCAAGCCATCTGTCCAAAGGAGATCTTATCCGTGTATCCATACCTCTCAAACTCTTCAGGAGTCATGTCTTCAATTTCCAGCTTGACTTCCTTCAGAATTGGGATGACAGGCACCTCTTGAGAAGATGGTTGAGTCTCAGGTATGATCTCAGCTTGAACTGATGGTATCTCTTGCTCACTCTCAGCAGTCTCAGTAGAGGTAGTACTCTTGTTGGCACGCTTTCTAGCAACTACCTTCTTTCTTGATTCACTATACTTAACTGTTGAAGTAGGAGGAGTAGAGGTTGGCTCAGATGGAGGAGTAGCAGATGTTGGTTCAGAAGAAGAAGGAATTGGTTTAGCAATTACTATTGGAGGATGGTTAGTCTTCTTCAGGCCATACTTCATCATTATTTCCTCAACAATATTCCGGGTAGGCACAGAGGGTGGAGGTTCAGCAGAAGAGGCTTCTGGCACTGGTTCAGGCTGTTCTGGTTCAGACTCAGGCACAGAAGAGGAGGGCTCATTAGGTTGGTTGAACAGCACCATTGCCCACTTAGATCTTTGCTCATCCAGGCGCTGCTGTTGCATGAATCTCACTGCTTCCCCTCTGATTAGATTCTCAGCACCACTTATTCTTTGAGAATCCATGGCTCGGCGAAGAGCAGCGGTGATGTCTTCATCGAGCCAGAGGGATGGTTGACTGAGGACATCCCTTGCTTCCATGGAGTGGCGGAGGGTGATAGCAGCATCTCTCCCCTTTTGTCATCATCAAGGACGACGAGGGCCAGGGAGGACTGAGTGGGTGGAGAAGAAGATGAGGATTCAGGCGAGGATGTAGGGGTGTTATTTTCTGGTGAACTAGGAGGGTTGGGGAAGAGGATTGTGTTTCTTTCGAAGAAGTCGGGGTGGGTGAATAGGCCATCAAAAGGGTGGGTAGCTGAGTAGGCGATGGATTGTTTATCTTTCCACGGAATAGGGGGTTGGTCTCTGAGGTAGTAGGTGTGAAGGGGGTGATTAGGAGAAGTAAATTCTAGAGTCTGGGTGATGGTGGGTTGGGTGTTTGGAGGAGGATTAGAGGGCTCTGTGGGGCTTGGGGGTGGTGAAGGGTTTGGGGAGTTTTGTGAAGATGGGGAGTTGTTGGAGTTAAGTGGTGAGTGGCGAGGGGAGTGTTGGGGTGAGTTTTGAGTGGAGCCTTGAGGGGATGGTTGATGTTGTTGGTTGGTGCTAGGTGATGTGTGGGGTTGTTGGTCGTTCTGAGGGGTAGGTTGTTGTGGCTGTTGAGTGTTGGGAGGAGGAGGAGGTGGAAGTAAAGGTTGATTAGGTGGAGGAGGAGGAGGTTGGTTAGGAGGAGGAGGTGGTGGTTGGTCATTTTGTGGAGGAGGAGGTGGAGATAGGTTACCTTGTGGTTGAGGGATGTGGAAATGGTTGATGATAAGGTCTAACTTAGCCTCGACCCTTCCCAGGCGATCCTCGATCCCCTGGATCCTCTGTCCTTGTTGTTGAAGAGCTCCATCATATTCAGCTCGGAGAGGGGCCAACAAGGTCTCAGGCAGCCTTTGAATTATTTCCTCTCGCAGCTCTGCCATCTTTGTCCTTTGTGCAACTGACAACCTTGGTGCTCTGCTTGGGCCAGGATGAGAGTCTACCTCTTGATCCCCTGCACCTGATACAGAGGGGACAGAGGTGTGAGAGACACTGCCTGCCTGAGAGCTTGAGCGAGTGGCCTTGGCCTTTTTGAGGTACTTGATCTTCATCTTGCTGATGTTAATTGCACTCACTGGTAGGCACTTAACATTTTCTTCTTCCTCAGTGGATGTAGCCTTGATCAAGTTCTTCTCAAGGAGGAAGGCGATGATAGTGGGGTAGGGGATACTTCCAGCCTTATTGTTGACCATCCATCTGTGTAATTCAAGGCTGATCAACTGCCCTGGGTTGATTGGCTGCTGGGAGAGGAGTCTGGGGAATCAGGGGTTATCCAACAGAGTGAACTCGTTGAAGTTCCCCCCTTTGTGTATCATCATGCGGGAGTAGACGTAGTATAGGAGCCTGTTGGAGTCTGACATCCCGGACACCTTCTTCCCTTGGGTGTCATAAACCTTTTCCAGTTCCTCTTTGCTGAGTTTGAGTGACTCAGGGTATAGCCACTCATTCATTCATTCCTCAGCAATCCCCATCAGGTTGTTGATGTCCTTCCACGTGAATCTGAAGGTTCTCCCCCTTACTGTGGCAGTGAAGGTTACTCTCCGAATCTGTTCCTTCCCATCCACCTTCTTATGCTTGACCTTGCCAGTGAGAGACTCACAGAACACCCGCAGGACGTTGATATTGTACTCCTGGTTGATCCCCAGCCAGGGCATGTATTTTTCCAGATATGGTCTTAAGTGAGGAAACCCTAGTTCATCTATTTTGTTCAGATCTAAGTACATCCCAATGTTGAAATAGGGTTTGATGGTTTCGAATTTGGAGGAGACAGCCTCCAAAGGTCCATCTCTGTACACGAGATGATCGTCCTCCTCTATTCTTTGTCTCTTGGAAGAGGGCTCTTCGCTAAATTGAACCCTCTTCTTGCCCTTCTTTTGCTTGCTTCTTCGTTGTTGCCCAGAATCCCCAGAATGTTCATGCTGTTCTTGGGGTTGCCCAGATTTCTCAGAACGTTTATGTTGTTCCCCAGATTTGTCAGACTTAGAATGCCCAGATTTCGACTTGGATTTCTTGGAAGTGGTTATCTCAGTGTTGGGGTTTGTCTCATGTGATCCGGCCATTTTTGTGTAAGTGAAATGTTTGTATGAGATGAAATGCGAAGAAAAGGATGAAGAAGATGAAGACAGTAATGTATACAGAGAGTTTGGAAGTAAGAAATTTGTAAAAGTAAAAGTGAAAAATGGTCACCTATTTATAGCCAATGTTACAGCGGGTACAATTCTCATAATGACTCTTCATGAAAGCATGCGATGGTTTATGGGAAAACGTAAACATTCAAATTGAAACGTCACACCTTTGTGACACGTGGCTCTGCACAGTGTCAGAAGAGATATAATCTTTGGTGTGAGAAGATGAAACGTTTTCTGAAGTGACGTGTCCCTTTGTTCATGCACAGGCGCTCTCGCTCATTTTAGTTCAAACTCACTCTGCATAGTTTTAGAAAATTCTTCACAAAGTTTTTCGTTAGTTGCCCCAAAAATAATATCATCAACATAAATTTGGACAATTAGCATGTTTCTATCTTTGTGTAGAATAAACAGTGTATTATCTAGTTTGCCTCTTGAGAAACCCTTTCCCAGCAAGAAGCTGCTGAGTCTCTCATACCAAGCTCGAGGAGCTTGTTTCAGGCCATACAAAGCTTTCTTTAGCCTATACACATGTTTAGGATGCTTGTGATCCTCAAAGCCAGGAGGTTGTTCTACATAAACCTCTTCTTTGATGTAACCATTAAGAAATGCACTCTTTACATTCATTTGATATAATCTAAAGCCTTTCACGGATGCAAAGGCTAGAAGAATCCTTATTGCTTCGAGTCTAGCGACTGGAGCAAAAGTTACTTCATAGTCTATGTCTTCTTCTTGGTTATATCATTTGGCTACCAATCTGGCTTTGTTCCTTGTTATTTGACCTGTCTCATCCAGTTTGTTTTTTAAGACCCACTTGGTCCCAACTATGGATTGATGAGACGGCCTTGAGACTAGTTCCCAAACTTGGCTCCTTTCGAACTGGTTTAGCTCTTCCTGCATGGCAATAATCCAGTCGCAGTCCTCAAGAGCTTGTTCAACTGAAGTTGGTTCGATCTGAGATAAGAAGGCTCAAAACTCAACTTCATTTTGAACCTGCCTTCTGGTTCTGACACCAGAAGAAACATCACCAAGCACTTGATCAAGAGGATGATCACTGTGATGTCTCCTAGCCGTTGGCAACTGTGCCTCATCAGACAATGTCTGCACTATAGGCTCATCACTGGGTTCATCTTCTTTTTTGAGATTGTTTGCTGGTGTTTCTTTTGGTGGTGAAGATGATGATGGTTTTGGAAGGTTTATTATCCCATCATCTTCTGTGGATTGTTCCCATGTAGGAGTTTCATCAAATACAACATGCATAGATTCTTCTACAATTCTAGTCCTCATGTTGTATACTCTGTAAGCCTTACTCCTAAGGGAATACCCTATGAATACACCTATATCAGCTTTTGGATCAAACTTACCTAGATTTACCTTTCCATTGTTATGCACATAGCATTTTGATCCAAAGATTCTGAGGTGGCTGATGTTGGGCTTCCTGCCTTTGTACAGCTCATAGGGGGTCTTGTCCAAGCCCTTGCGAACATAGGCTCTGTTAGAGATGTAGCAAGCAGTGCTCATAGCGTCTGCCCAGAACACTTGGGAAACCTCTTTCTCATTGAGCATGCTCCTAGCCATCTCAGTCAGAACCCTATTCTTCCTCTCGACTACACCGTTTTGCTGAGGAGTTCTAGGAGCTGAGAAGTTATGATCAATACCATTCTGCTCACACAGCTCTGAGAAGCTATGGTTCTCAAATTCTCCTCCATGGTCTGTCCTTATGGCTGTGATTTTGAGGTCTCTCTCATTCTGCACTTTCTTAGCCAGGACAACAAAGGCATCAAAAACATCTTGCTTAGAGACAAGAAACATTGTCCAAGTGAACCTAGAATAGTCATCCACCACCACTAGAGCATACAGGTTTCCACCCAAGCTCTTCACTCTCGCTGGCCCAACCAAATCCATGTGGATTAGTTCCAAGGGCCTGCTGGTGGAGACTCTCTTCTTGGTTTTAAACGAGGACTTTGTTTGCTTCCCTCGTTGACAGGATTCACAGATATAATCATGCTTAACCTTAAAAGATGGAATACTTATAGCTAGCTCCTTTTTAATCAACATGTCAAGTTGAGTAAAATTAACATGTGCTAGCCTTTTATGCCAAAGCCAACTATTCTCATCACTAGATATTAAGCATTTTTCTTCTAGTTGTTGACATAAATCTAGAGTGTATAAGTTTCCATTTCTATTTGCCTTAAGTTTGCATTTTAGGTTGGCCTTAACTAGGTTCAGATCCTGCTTATCTACTATCATGCACTCATGTGAATCAAAGATTACCCAATTTCCTTTGTCAGTGCTCTGGCTCACGCTCAGCAGGTTGTGACAGAGACCATCCACCAGATAGACGTCTTTCACTGGCCCAACTTCTCCAACTCCGGTGATCTTTCCACTTTGATTTCCTCCAAAGGTAACTGTGGCTCCGTCTTTGATCACCAAGGATTTGAATTTGTCTCTGTCTCCAGTCATATGTCTCGAGCATCCGCTGTCAATATACCATTTACTATTCTTGGATGCCTTGAGACACACCTGAAAGAATCAAACAAACTTAGGTACCCAACCTTTCTTGGGTCCTCTGTCATTAGTTCCCAGAGCCCTTGGTCCAGTGTTAGTTTTGACCTTGGGCTTACTATTAATCTGTGCCTCTGGCCTAGTGTTGACTCTAGGCTCTTGGGCTTTCCCTATGGATTGTTTCCAGGCTCTGGATCCCTGTCCTCCCTTAGTTTCTTTTCTTGGGGGAGGATCCTTTGTAGCCTTGGTTCCTTTTGGGACCCATTTATAGGAACTGTTTGCTCCATGCTTCTTAGCATTACAAGTGGACGTGGAGTGTCCCTTCCTGTTACAATAGTTACAAAAGCTAGAAGGTGTGGAACTGTGATCAGTGGCTTTATGAAAGAATTTTAAGTAGGGCTTCACTTTTGGTTCCACCCACTTTTTCCCTCTCGGTTTGTATCCTAAGCCAGTCTTGTCTCTATATGCCCTTTGATTCATTAAAATGATATTTAGCATCTCAGATCCATTTGTGAACTTCTGCAAGGCATTTTGCAGTTTATCTCTTTCAGCTGAGATTTTGCTGCAACTAGGGCAGCTCTCAAGTGTTGAGGCATTGGGTTCTGTTTGGGGAGAACCCTTGCCATCCGCTACCGGAAGCTTTCTGGCTTCCGCTAGCTCTTCACTCAGTGAGTCCACCTTGGACTCAAGTGATTCCTTTTTAACTTTCAACACCTTATAGGCTTTACATAAACGGGAGAATTCTTCATGAACCTCATTATATGCCTCTTGAAGTTCAGAAAAAGTTACCTCATTGTCCTCCTGGATGGGATCAAGATCTGAAGACGCTTCCTCATCATCTTCTCTGGCCACCAGGCAGAGGTTGGCAACCTCTTCGTCATCACTTGCTTCCTCATCTGAGCTATTTACCCAGATGGAGGACACAAAGACTTTTCTTTTGTCCTTCCCTTTCGATCTCTGCAAGCTAGGACACTCAGCCTTGAAGTGACCAGACTTTTTACATTCAAAGCACACTGGTGCCCTTTCCTTCTTAGATCCCTTCCTCTGGCTGAAATCACCTTTCTGAAAGCCTCCTTTCTTTTTGAAGAACTTTCTGAATTTTCTCACCATCATAGCCATCTCCTCATCATCCAATTCCTCCTCATCATCCTCATCGTCATCATTATCATCATTCTTCTCCTTGCTGGGAGCAACAAGGGCAAGATTCTTGGTTTTGGATGAGGCTTGAGGAGCTCTCTAAGCCAGCAGGGTTGGTTCGTACTCAGCCAGAGAACCAAACAGTGCAGTGATGGAGCTGGTTGACTCTCCTTGGACTTCCTGCAAGATTGTAACCTTGGTGATCCAATCACCTTTCAAAACTTTTAAGATCTTGCTGACTTATTCTCTTTCAGGAATATCTTTGCCCAGGGAGGCAAGGTTATTGATAAGATGAGTGAACCTGAGCTCCAGCTCTCTGATTGGCTCAGTTGGACTAGTCATGGCAAATTTGTGAAACTCTTCTACCAACATCTCGACTCGTCTTGCCTTCACTCCCTTGGTTCCAGAGTGAGCAGCCTCAAGAGCCTCCCACATATCCTTAGCAGTTTTGTGGTGGCTGATCCTATGAAACTCCTTTGGACTAAGGGCGCATTGAATGTAGTGCATGGCCCTGAAGTTTAGCTGGACTAGAGCATAGTCCTCGTTGGTGTATCTGGATCGCTGCTTTGCAAAGCCATCATCATCAAGAGGGGTGTGATTCCCATGTTCAATCACATCCCAGAGTCGGATGTCGCTAGACTTTATGTAGGTCTCCATTCGGAATTTCCAGAATGAATAGTTATACTCATCAAAGCCTGGAGGCTTGTTGGGTTGAATAGAGACATCTGGTAAGGAATAGTCTGTATCCATTACTGGATCTTTACTTTCTAGATTCGTGGGAATCAAGTCAGAAAGACCCGCTCTGATACCAAATGAAAGAAATGGATGCACAAGAGGGGGGGTGAATTGTGCTACCAAATAAAATTCGAACAATAACAACACAAGAGTTTATACTGGTTCGGTCTTCCTGACCTATGTCCAGTTCTCAACCACCCAGGTTGAGTTCCACTATCCCCAGGTTTTACAACGGGTTCACCTGGAACCTTTACAACCGCAAGCTTTGAACGGGATCACTTGCAACCTTACAACCACAAGTTTTACTCAAGGCTCACTTGCAACCTTGCTAACTAACTCCCCGTTACTACCAGCAAGGGTTCAACCTTTACAACTAAAGGATTTTCTAAACTTAGTTCTCTTGAAGAACGGATAATGTTACACACTTAAGTACAATCAATGCTCTTAATACAAGAAGAGTCTTAACAACAAAGAATACAAGATTAGTAGATGAAAAGAACTCTCAATGCGTTAAATGCTCTTTCTCTTTTCTGGGCAGCTTTGAATGCTTGAAGGATTTCTTTAGTTTCTCACTCTAGCTTTCTTCAAGATGTCAAAGATATTAGTTGTCTTCATAAATGAAGGTGAGCTTGTTTATATAGTCTTCAAGTATTCTCACTCTTGGTAGGTGGGTTAGCCGTTTGAATATGGCCGTTTATCCCAAGTTACCGTTTGCCCAATTAATGCTCCATTAATGCTTAGCAGGGTTGACTTTACTTTATATTTGAAAAGTAGTTCTGACATCTCTGCTCTGTCAAAAGCATTCTGACACTGCATTGCTCTGAACGTTCTGACATTCTGATTGCTTGCGGAAGCAAGTCCACATCCGGAAGCAACTTTACTCAGTGTACTGCATTTTGAACGTTAGTCTTAATAATAAAGGCACATACTCACATGCAGTGGGAGGTCACTTAGTCTAAGGGAGTTCTTTTCCATCCGGAAGCAATTCCACATCCGGAAGCACTTTCACTGGACGTTGGTTTATGTTCACATTTTACTCACTAACGCTCAGTGTTATCCATACCAATAGCCAGCGCTAGTCACTAGGCATTCGGAAGTAAATCCACTGGACGTTGGGTTATGGTCACTGGTGCTTAGTGTTATCCATACCAACAGCCAGCGCTAGTCTTAATACAATCGGAAGCAAATCTACATCCGGAAGCTTCCTAACTTAGTCTCAAGGATTTTGTACACTAATACTCTTAGACTGAGTTATGACTTGGTGATATACTTGCTGTCGCTGGGAGATGAGACGTTCATCCGCGAGCGCTAATCTTAGTCCATCCGGAAGTAAATCCACATCCGGAAGCACTCTTACTTGGGGTTCTATATCAACCTAATATTCTCTAAGTGTTTGGCTTGTTCTTTCATATTTTAGTCTTCATCAAAACTTAAGATTCTAACAGTGAATGTTTCATTAAATGTGATGGTTTTGATGGGATGAAGAAACTCATGAGCTTGATTTACCTTATTGTATGTTTGATGGATTGTTGTTGTTCGTGTGAATGAGAATACATGGTGTTTAACAAATTGTGGTAGAACTTTTGATTTGACTTGAGGGATTAGCAATTGTCATTGGAAGTTATTATACGATTGAACTATTTGAAGTGAGATAGAAGGATTAAAATCTTAATTCTAGAGCTTGAGTGCAGATTTTGTTTTAAAAAGGAGTAAAGGTTGGTGGTAATGCATAATGAGGTATGTTAAGGTTAAGATCATTGTTGAAGTTTATTAAAATGGATTGATGTTATCTCATTTTGAGACGTATGTGTTTTGATAGGTAAATGATGTGCCTTGTAATCCTTGTTATTGTACTTGACTTGGGAATTCCAATTATGGTTCCCAATTGAGTTATGAATATTTGATTTGAGAATTATGATTGCTTGCTTTTATGAAGGATTCTTGAGTTTATCAAGAAACCAGTGAATGTTTGCTAGTTAAGTTTTGAGAATTGTAACACCTAGTTTATTTTTAAATAATTTCTTCATATATTAAATATATTTAATTAAAAATAGTGATTTTTGCTATAAAATAAATATTAATAACTATAAAAGTTTGTAAGAGCTAATAAAAAATCTGTACAAATTAAAACTTTTTCATAAAATTGACTTTTTGGAATAATTCTTTCTAAAATAAGTTGAAAATAAATTTTTTAAAACAAAATGAAGTTACTTAAGATATGTAAGGTGATTTATATTAATTTTATAAAGTAATACCAGTTTTAAAATATATTTCTTAATTTTATAAAATAAATACTTTTGAAAACATGTTTCTAACTATTATTTCCTACTCTAAAACATTTATCTTTTACTTTGAAATTCTAATGTTTACCCTAGAAAATATTATCTCGAAAAT
This sequence comes from Mimosa pudica, assembly GCA_029929735.1. NCBI lineage: Eukaryota > Viridiplantae > Streptophyta > Magnoliopsida > Fabales > Fabaceae > Mimosa > Mimosa pudica. Next base: position 7,970,802 of record JAKELP010000015.1, on the reverse strand, counting down.
ACTTAGTTTTACATATGAGTACATATAAAAGTCTATATATGAATTCAAAATAATTATCAAGTACATAAAGTATCCAAGGTTTATTTTTTTACAAAATGTATATACATTACATGCCAAAATATATTATACAATTTCCTTTAAAAATATACATTAATAAAAATACAATTATGAGCAAAACATTCCTGCATTCCTCCTTTCCTCTCATAACTCCAAAATTTCTCTATCTATTGTGTACCTGAAACCAAATTTACTGCAGTTTATTTTGAATTCATATATATATTCTTTTATATGTACTCATATGTAAAAATAAGTATTTAAGAAATAATATTTTCTAGGGTAAACGTTAGAATTTCAAAGTAAAAGATAAATGTTTTAGTGTAGGAAATAATAGTTAGAAATATGTTTTCAAAAGTATTAATTTTATAAAATTAAGAAATATATTTTAAATCTAATATTACTTTATAAAGTTAATATAAATCACCTTACATATCTTAAGTAACTTCATTTTGTTTTAAAAAGTTTATTTTCAACTTGTTTTGAAAAGAATTATTCCAAAAAGTCAATTTTATGAAATTTTTTTAATTTGGACAGATTTTTGATTACCTCTTACAAACTTTTAAAGTTATTAATATTTATTTTATAGCAAAAATCACTATTTTCAATTAAATATATTTAATATATGAAGAAATTATTTAAACATAAACTAGGTGTGACAAAGGGCATAATTGGAAAAACACCTAAAATTAACTAATTTAACTACATTCCTTAATCTCTCCAAATTTTGTAAATAAGTCTTATATTTAGAACCAGATGGAGTATAACCTTAATCCATATTTAACGTTTTTTATTTGGGACTTTGAGCTCATATATATAGGGATGGAAGGGGTATTAAGTTTTAAAATGCTTCATCCTTTCATAAGTATAGGAACTACTTAATTATTTTTAATACATAATAAAGTTAAATTGAGTTACTAATTAGTTGATTTAATATTTAACTTAACATATAATTTGATATAGCTAAAATATGATATATGTGGTTATTTTGTTTTTATATGGCAAAAAATATAATCTGACATATTTACTTATCCATCGGTCATATTTTAATTGGGCAACGAGAGGAAATGATTCCAAAGAAACGAAAATAATAAGTTTTTTTGCTTTATGAATTTATATTGCATTTTTAACAACATGCAATGAAGGTCTTAATTGGTCCAAAAATAAAGACTTAGCTATACATAATTCCTACAAGAACTTAAACATAGGTGTTTGTTTCAGTGATTAGAGAATCATCTAGCTTTACCTAATCTTATCACAAGTTCATAACTAATCTTATCACAAGTTCAATCTATATTCAGGATATGACCATGAGACAAGTTAAAATTCTTAACTAACTAAGCTATTTCACCCGTTTAATCGCATACAATCTGCGACTGAAACTAATTTACAGTTGACTGACATTGATACACCTGAAAATGGCATACATAAAGGAGTTAAGGAGGCTGATGTGAGCAATTTCTCCAGTTTTAATTGGAAAATTAAAGTAAGGTCCCGCACTATCAAATTAATTGAGTGGCGCTTTTTGTTTTTTTGTCTCAAATCGAGTGGCGCCCAAACCAAAAACTCCCACCAACACTTTCAAAATCCCTCAATCCACTCCCTCCCAAATCCACCAATCAAAACCCCCCAATCTCAAATCCAACGCCCCAAATTTCCCCGCGCCACCTCACACGGATCCCACCCCATCCAACGGCCACAAATCCACCTCTCTCTCATCCCCCAACTATATAAATACCAAAAAACCCCTCCCATTTGCACATCTCGCCAAGTCTCAAAAACACAAATACAAACAAACAAATCTTCTCATTTGATCTCACTATGTCAGGAAGAGGAAAGGGAGGCAAGGGACTAGGCAAGGGAGGAGCAAAGCGACACCGTAAGGTCCTCCGCGACAACATCCAGGGAATCACCAAGCCCGCCATTCGCCGTCTCGCCAGGCGTGGCGGAGTCAAGAGAATCAGCGGCTTGATCTACGAGGAGACACGTGGCGTCCTCAAGATCTTTCTCGAGAATGTGATTCGTGACGCCGTGACCTACACTGAGCACGCCAGGAGGAAGACTGTGACCGCCATGGATGTTGTGTATGCGCTCAAGAGGCAGGGCAGGACCTTGTACGGATTCGGAGGGTAGAATTGGAAAACTAGGGTTTCTGGACAATCTTTTGTTTTTATGTATGTGGTTTCTCTATGAACAATGAGAATTAGGGTTTCACTGTGGACTGTTCTGGTTCTGTGTTTTTATGTCATGTGGTTTCACTATGGACTTTGTGTTATTCTGGATATGATTTAATGGTAATATTGGCCAAATTTGTTTCTGTTTCATGAATTTTATTTGCAAATTATTGATTGTTGATTTATGGTTATTTATCTTTTGACAATGAGTTTGATTGAAGAACGTGTATTTGTGGATGTGTGAATGGTGTATTTCTGGGTACTAATTAATTTAGGAGTGATTAGGAGATGTTAATCTGGGATTTACGATATATTGCTTGTGGCTAGGCAATTGGTTAGCATTGTTAATCTGTAGACTTTGTATATTCAGTTAATTAGTAGAGCCTGTGCTAATGGTGAAATGAAATGTGACGGATTAGAAATTGACGTGTTTATGTACATATATAAGCTCATTAAGAGGATAAAAAGTAGAATGTGTACTAGGGTCTAGAGGAAAAGTTACTTCCTCTTCTTAATTATAAGATCACTGTGGTTAATTTGGGGAGATTAAAGAAGACAATAAAATTACATGATCTTCCCAAAATCCCCTCAATTACTTAACTTTAAAAGGAGGAGGAGTTTTCAATGAAAAAAGAGAGTATAATGGTAGTTTTGGCAAAATTTGAGATAAAATAGGAAGTGATCTAATATTTAGGAACTTATTCACTTCCCCAAAGTGATCTTATATATAGGAATGGAGGGAGTATAATCTTTGAACATGGGTGTGTGAAGTTATAATTTTCAATAGCTATGCGAAGGAAAAAAAACTTCCCAGATAAAACGTGGTCCAAGCTAGGAGAATGGGGGAGAAATTTTTGGGTGAACATGATGCATTAACTCATTTTATGATTTGACCAATTGAAATTTGAAAGTTAATTATATATAGCAGTTAATTATACTACTAGATAGATAGCAAATAGGACTTTCGGTCAAGAAAGATGGCAAATAGGACTATTAGTCTCTACTTTGTTATACTCATATAGATAGATAAACTCTGCTCAAAACTCTGGGTCTTTAGTACAAAAATATTTAAGTGGGTCAATTGTCAGAAATATATTGTGTGTGCTGATCGTCATGATTGGGGCCAATTGGGTCTAAAGTCTCAACAGTAGATTTTTTTTTGATCAACTCAACAGTAGATGAATGAGGGCATTTTGGGAACAGTTATTTATATGTGAAATATATTGGGCTGGGTTTTTGTCATGTGTATTTGAAACTTGTTGGGCTGGGCTGTTGACAATAATGAAATAAAAGAAAAAGATATTGCGCTAGAAGGAGGGCTTGAACCTCCGACCTTGTGGTTAACAGCCACACGCTCTAACCAACTGAGCTATTCCAGCATGTTGTTATTACTTCCAATTTGAAGTGTACTTACCATTGACTTCTTCCTAAATAGTTTTATATGCTCAAAACTCATTCAAAATATTTTGACAATATTAGAAAGGGTAAAAAAAGTAATCTAAATTTAATTATTTCAGTTTTAGCATAAATAATAAATGAACATTTCTTGATACAAAAATAATATTCAACTTTTTGACCCTCTGGCCGACGCAATAAAATAAAATCAGTGCTCCTCAATGTAATTTGTAGCTACATGGAACTTTACTGATATTACTCAAACTAAAAATGTCTTTTTACCCATTCAATTATAAGTCAACCATTCTTCATCCTCACCATCTCAAACGAACAACTTCAAATCATAGATCAACTTCATCCTCACGGGGGAACTTGTTGAGATCCAAAATTAGTGTCAAGTACCATTTATCTCTATGCTTCTCTTTCCGCCCCAAAGAGTCATGAAAAGGTCGGGAGAGAAGAAAGTGAAGTGAAAAATATTAAGTAAAATTGAGATGAAATATACCACGTTCAGGAGACATGCACTGAGATAAGAGGAAATTTTTCCGTCGAGGCTGTGAGAATGTGAAATCCTCTTGGCTTTGCATATTGTACATGTATCCATCATTTAAATCAACAAAAGGTGATGACTTAAAATCTTCACAATTTTCCTGCTTTCCTTGAGGTATTTGAACAAACTCCTACAAAATAGTTCCATAATCGTTTTGTTCATCAAACTGAAGCACATTTGACCCACAAGCGGAAACCCCATCAATTTGTAAAAGAGCTTATGGTTCATTTGTTTGGAAGGTCGATATGTGATTTGAAGTTGTTTGTTTGAGAAGGGGAGGAGAAATAAAAGTTGAGTTTTAATTGAAAGGGGTAAAATGTTTTTTCAGTTTGAAAAATGATATCAGCAAGCTCTCACATAACTACAAGTTAGCATCTAACACCGATTTTATCATATTTGTAACGGGTCAAAAAGTTGGATATTATTTTCTGTACCACGAAATACTCATTTATTATTTATAACAAAGGTGAAATAATTAATTATTACATCAACATTTTTGCCCTGTTAGATATTAGATACTATTTCATCATCCTACAAAAAATCTAATAACTTTTTAGTCATAACTCATAATAAGTGATAGAGCCGTTGTATGTAAATAAGTTAAAAAGTTTGCTCTTTTCCGTTTCTTAGATAAGAGCCTAAAATTTATATGGTTTTAGTATAAAATATAAGATCTCACATTACATTGTCTTATCATTTAATACATTTTTCTTACTTTACCCTTAACACTCTTTCATATTTATCACTACTTATGTATTTCTTGCTCTCTTAATTAATAGCATTATAATAAATGTATGTATTATTAGAAAAAAGAATTAAATTCAAACACGTACGTGTTTTCTTAAGATGAATGTTTTAATGGCTGACTTTTTCTATTACAGGCTAGAGGGGTAGTATGTTTAAGTCATTATCATTTGTTTGATATTAAATGTCACATTGAGATATAAAAATAATTCTTCGTTTTCTTTAATAATTATTTTTATCAATAATTAAGGTATTTCTCAATCGACTGGTGAAAGATTAATTTGATCTATAGACACCTCAGAAAGTAGGACGACTAGCCCTCACTTTCTTAAATCTACCCATTCTACCTTTTATACTGTTCTTTATAGCCCAAGACAAGCCTTAGTGATTTAAATTATTACTTGGCTTAGTGATTTAAGTTATTATTTTTCCCGTTTTTAAATATAGGATCTAATTGATTTTTTTAGAAAATATTTATAAAGCTAAATATATTACTTAAAATTTGATTTTTCTAAATCTTTTCTCTGAACTAGTTTTTTTTACATATAAAATAACATCCAATAATATAAAAAATATGTTGTGAATAAGTAGTTCATTTTACTTTATTAATTTTTTAAAAAAGTCGACCTAACTCTTATATTTAAGAACAAAGGAAATATTAATTATTAATAATATGCATATGAATTACGGTCGAACTTGTGTCCGAGAAGCCGGCTCTATAACTATAGCTAAGAGGCGATATTATATTTAAATGTCCTTTCTAATACAATCTCATCTTCTGTTCGACGCTTTGTTAGGCTGGATACATATAGTATCTCCTAAATTGATTGCCGTCCATTCTACATTTATCAAAGCCTTATACAGAAACACAATCTCACACACATGTAAATATATTCCCAAAATAATATATGACGGTAACTCGATATATAACTGGGTATTGAACAAAAAGCTACAACTGATTATTAATTATATAGACAAGTGAATCAAAGAAATCGATCACATGGTTTGCTATGTCTTACAATGAGTACCCGAAAAGAAATCCAATAGTAATTTTAACACTTCGGAAAAAAGAGCTTTGAATGTTACGAATAAATTGAAGATAAATTAAAGGAAATTTATTTCGCCACCCCCACTCAAAATTAAAGTAGACATTTCGTAAAAAAAAAAAATCGGCAGAGTAATCATGCAATATATATCATCATTGAATTCATTGAAATCGTCCTTTGCTTAGAAGCATATGGGCTTTTTTCTTGTTGTTGAAGATAAGATATATATTACTAATATTATCTACACCGAAGAAGAAAACCAAAAAATCTCTTTGATTTGTCAGTAGAAAAAGAAAAATAATAAAGGGAAAGCAAACTAGTATATGAAGCAAATAGGGGCAAGAAACAGCATTGATGAAAAGCAAATAATCTTAATAACGTAACTCATTGAAAAAGTTTTCAGATTTCAATTATTATAATCAAAACATTGTCCTAAACTATAAATAATAAAATAAAAATGTTAATACATGATGAGGAGATTCACAAAGCTTTTACTCAAACAGGACCATATTCTGATCATTTGCTTGGGCTTACACTAATTGAATCTAATTAATAGGTTTAGATTTTTATGAATAATGATAAGCTTCACCCGAAAACAATAACAAATAAATCCATTTAATTCGTCATTGAAAAATGTAAAAAAGAAAAGAAAAGTAAACTACTATATGTGGAAAATTCGGGGCAAGAAAAACAATAATACATTCATTACGGGTTTACTCAAACAAAACACTTCGGATATAATTTATTTTTGAATGCAATAGCCAATAGGTTTTTGAATCTAGTGTTGGGGTTGTTGATCTCAGATATGATGTTTTGAATACAACTAATATACTTCTTTCTAAACAAAATGCAACAAATAAATATACACGTTTATGTTTAGACTCCAAATTACTACTATATTTCGCATAATTAAAAGCAATTCAAACTAATTTATATCTCCAAATGCATGCCTATAACAATAAAGTAAATTTCAAGTCACAATAGTCCTTCATGTTTATTAGAATCTAGCTAGACACGAGATCTCTCTGGTCTCTAATATGTACAATGTGCAGAATTTGAGGTTTAAGTTACGATTAGCATGAAATTATCAAAAGAAAAGAAAAACTAAACTACTGGCGGTATAATTTCTTGTAAATGTGAAGTGTTCAGTCTTGTAATTCCAGGATATATTAATTAACACCTATACATCTTTAATTAAAAATATTGTCATCTTCTAAGTTTAATGATACAGTGAATCCTTGTAAAAATTCCTTTTTACCAGAAAATCAATTGCAGTGAAGTTCAATATTAATTTGGCAATTGATTTCATAGTCACCATAGTAGAAACATCAGTCCCTTTATTTTTTTTTCTTTTTTGATGAAAACAACAGTCTCTTTCTATTTATAATATAATATAAAACAAAACCTCGTTTATGTCGATGCTCATGTTGATTATGGAAACTAAGCTAACTTTTACTTCCATTTATCAGATCTTAAAATTAAATACTCCATGCGACCATAAAAGAATACATATTTGCAATTTGCCTAGTTCAATTAATTATTTTAAGGATTATAGTTTAGTTGGTTAGTATGTGTGGTATGTTTTATCTGAAACAATTTGATTATCTTCCGTAATCCTCAGTTCCTCACCCACTTTTACATTATTATTGTTGAGAGTAATAATGTGGATAATATGAAGAAAAAAATTGACAAAATTTACAAATAAGTAATACATTTAAGAGTGCGCGCGCGCGTTTGTGTTTGTTTTAGAGGGAGGGGTGGTAATTCTTTTTTTTTTTTATTTCAAGAGGGGTAGTAATTCTAATTAGCCGTTAAATGCTACAATAATGATATATTTATCTTTATGCCGGGCAAATTGTTTCATAATATTGGTTACAAAAATATACTATAGTATTTTTGGGTCCGAACACAAAGATAAGTGTAACTTTAATCTTGTTCATATATAGAATAAAGAAAATCATTTGTTCATAGAATGGAAACGAGAGTTCATATTGTTGCATTGCACAAATAATTATTTATATTTGAATAATCGGTATTTAATAAATTGATTAAAATTTAGCTAATTTAAAACAATAATATCTTAAAATAAAGTAAATCACTAATTAAAAGACTTCACTCTATTTTGAGTTTCACTTACTTTTTAAAGAAATAATCTCAATCATCTATGAAATTAATGACAAATATAATTAATAATTAAAACGCTCAACAAAATATCTATATTGAAGATAATGACGCAAGTACATGCAATTAATTTGTTGAAAAAGAAAATTCAAATCAATTATCAGTCGCCTACTACCTACTCAATTGGACATATCTACAGGCCACACACATACACTAACAGGCGCTCTCTCGATCAACATTAGAATCACTTCTTTATTTCAAAGCCACCACAACCTTACATATTATTAATTTTAAAGTCCCACATCTCCATCATATATAGGACTGCTAATAAGCGTCATAGATATAAGGGTTGTTAATGTACTATATATTTTTCATTATTCCACTTGCTTATATACATATATTTTAAAATGTGCTTAAAGAGCAGCCAAACAGTACTTCGTGTATATACGGTCGTGGTATTTATAAAAAGTATGGAGTTGATGTGCAAGTTAGTCGTTGACCTTTCCAATACTCAAAATTAATATTGTCCTGATTTTTTTCGGGTAACATGTAAGTGTTAAAATGAAGTAATACAATGTTGCTTTTATCGCTAAAAATTTTGCAATCAAAATAAAACACATGCACGGATCTATTTGGCTCAAAGGATTTAGAGAAGGAAGGGGAGAGAAAATTCTTGAAAGTTGGGCTTTAAGAAACTAAAGAAATTGAGTTATGATGTTCTAAAAGATATGACATGTTAGAAAATAAGAAGAAATATTAATTAAAAACTTTTAATCTCACTTTACTAATTTTTATAAATTCATATAAAAAACTTCTCTCCACCCATTTTACTCCCCCACTTCATGCCAAATAAGCTACTAAAGTGAGAATAGTCTTTAAGAGTATAAATATAGAGATACTTGTACGAAATACCTGCCTTGACATATACGTATGTATATACATGCATTGATGATCCATTGTTTGAAGGAAAAAAATAATGCGTAAAGTCATGAAAATAAATGAATAATGTGCGGGAAGTCATGAAATTAAATGAGATAATGGACTATTCTCTAGCATTGTCTCTTCTAGATACCTTCCCCAATCTTGAAATTAATTTTTCTAGAAGACATGGACAAATAAGCCACAAGCAGCTGCCTAGTAACACCAAAAGTAAATCCCCACAAACACATAAATATGTCCCTTTATATACACTCCATCAACACAAACATTATAACTCTCACAAATTATTAACCCTACTCATAATAATTCCCTCTCTGATCTCCCCATATATAAACCCACCTTCATAAACAATTCCTCTCTATCTCACACCAAATTAAATATCTCTCTCCGTTGGCCATGGCTTCTTTTCTGGACTTCTTCCCTCAACAACAACCACAAAGACTAGACTACCAACAACAAGTGCAAGATTATGATGATTATGATGAAGATGATCAAGAAGAAGAAGAAGAAGCACTTTCACTATGTGATCTTCCATTGAACCACCATGACATAAACAAAAAATGCAACAATTTAGATTCAGACGAACCAACATCGTCTTCGAGGCAGAGCCGGCGATCGTCCTTATCGGAGGGAGTCGATTTCTTCGAATTCTTCAATGTCGACGGCGCCGACGCCGGCGCCGCCATGTGCTCAGCCGACGACATAATTTTTTGCGGCAAACTCTTCAATGACACCGACCAATCTCCTCCCAAAGATCCGACCAAGCCACCTCCACCGGCGTATCGCCGGAGATCGGAATCTCTGCCGGCGTTACAATCCGGCGTCACGCGATCGAACAGCGCGACGACTACGGCGGCCGGCGGCAACAACAATTCACGGAGACTCATGATGAGAAGCAGTAGATCATTGGATTACCGTAGGCTTCGCCGGAATCCGAGCTCCGCCGTGACGCCGGCGGCGGAGGTTGAGAGAAATTCGTCGGTGAAGAAACCAATGAGACTGCCGCGGTGGTTTTTGCTGTTTTTCGGCATTGTTAGAGTTCCGTCGGAGATGGAGCTGAATGACATTAAAAATCGGCAATTTCGCCGGAATCCATCGGCGACGATGTTCCCGGCGGCGGACGGCGGTTCCGGCGTGGTGGTGAATCGGAGCTCCGGGAAGGTGTCTTGGAAAATACTGAAGGCTTTGAGTTGTAAAGACTATAACAGTGTGGCCGTAACGACGCCGTTTGTTACTTCATAGGATTTTTGGTGACGTGATAGGAGATGCAATACAAATATACAATGAAAGTAAATTACTCCATCTACTCACATTTTTTATGTTGATATTTTCACTTGTCAATTTCATCATTAGCAGTGATTCAGTGATTCATTGGGACTTATATGATATGAATATTCTTATGTATTTAGTAATGCTTTGTAACTTATATATATGATGTGAATATTGCTATTAATCTTATAAGAAATTCTTACGTGAACTTGATACACCATCTTATTTGTGGTCTGATCAATAATAACTAGATACATAAGGTCTTACATGTAATTTTTAATTTGACGTGACACCCTAAAAAAATCAACTAACTAAAAAAATTTATTTTTTTCAACCTATAAAATAAAAAAATATTGAAAACATGATATTTAAATTTTTTATGTGTTGGTTAGATTTTTTTCAAGTGCTAATTAAATTAAATTGGATATTACATGTAAGACCTTTATATGTTTAGTTGTTATTACTTATTAAAATTAAAGACCGCAAATGACGTGGTACACCAAACTAATACATGGATTTCTTGTATCTTAAATTCTTGATAAAATTGTCGCAGTGAGATTGTCGTTAGGAAGAGAATTAAAAAAATCAGTAGTGGGTTCGTTGGATGAGACAGTTATGCATGGAATGGGTACTTTGGTAATTGAGGGTGTGTGATTGTGAGAAGCTTGTTTCGAACAAAAATAAAGATTGTGAAAAGCTTGACTGTGAGGATTATAAATAGTACTCCATACTAATGGCTTTACGTACAAGGAAAGATTGTGTACAGTGGCGGACCATGGACGATTATAGTCCTCTCTATGTCTTAGCGAATGAGAGGATTTTATTTATTTGATTTTTTTCCATTTTTATTTTCTGAATATGTGGCTTTTGTTTGTTGGGCGGGTGGCCCTGGAAATGAATGACAATCACGAGAAATCCGATAATGACATAAAGATTTTACAGAGTATATAGGAGCCTAGAAATTTCTCACTTCTATTCTTTTTGTTTCTTTTTTATGGTGAAGGAGGCTTTTCTTTAATTTGGTTGTAACTTTATACTGACTAGTGACTAACGAGGATAAAAGAAAATAAATATAAATGGGTTCAGATAAAAAATGTATATTCCTGTATGTATAAATCAAAGCAGCAAGCACATCACATGTAGTAGTCAGGTTTGTAAAGATGAAATGAATGGCACTCATGTTCTACTTTTTGTGTTGTTGGAATGTTGGAATGTCATATTTTGACGTGCGAATCAATTTTGCTTCTCTCCTACTTCGAAAACTACGCCCAATGAAAAGTTCATGAAATCTTAACATTTTTTGAATTGTCGACCATTTTCAATCACATCAAGAGTTTTAAACTAATGTGAATATCTGATTCAAAACACTTCAATGGATGAGATAGTTAATTAGAAGTTTTAATATGTTTTATGCTCAAGCATGAATTGAATATCTAACCTTAATTAAGGCTACATCAATTCTTTACCACTCAATCAAACGCTCCTAATTAAATCTTAACATATTTTGTTGTGCTCCTAAATCTTCTAGATTCAATCAAGATGGTCCATATATTTTTAAGTTTGTATAATTTTTCGAAAAAATATTATTTGAATGGATACAAAATCAAAATAAAGATAATTCATTAACTATCATTTTGTCAATATATTTCCCATTTAAAAAGCGCATAAGTTATTATTTTTCATGCTCACTTCCTCCTGTTTGTCAAAAAAAAAAAAATGCTCACTTCCTCCTTATCTTACTACAAGAACATTCTATATATGCTACTTTAAAATTATATTTTTTTCCTTTAATTAACTCTATATAGTTCTTATTATAAAACCCAAATTGTGAATTGGTGTAGTTCAAAATATAAGAGCATATGTCCGGTTATCTCTTTATTTAATAATTTTTTTACCTATTTTGCCCATAATTATTTTTAAGTATTGCATTGAATAAATGATGGGTTTTAACTTTAACCTCTCCCTCCCGCCCCTCCCTTTACACTCTAATTCATATTTATTAATAACTTGTTTCTCTATTTTAGTAGTCTTATCATAAATACAGGTTATATTGAAAATTATTATTTCTGTTTCAGATGTATTTATAATTTTAATTATTTTTAACAATTTTCTTAAGAAGTGTGATTTGGTATAAGGACCAAAAATAAGTTATATTTAGTTTGTTAGAAATTTACATTTCAATAATTTTGTATTATCCAATTTAATATTAATTCTTTTCTCTATTTTTCAATTGAAATATCCATTCTATTCCCGTTGTATAAAGAATAAAATTATATATTTATATGTAACATTTAATGATCTATTTGATAAATAAAAATCCTTTTTATACACTATAAATAAAACCAAAACAGTATACAAAGTTCGTCTAAAGTATTTTATTTTCACATAATATTTATAACAAATCACTATAATGTTTTTTTAACAAATCTATGTAATATATTGCTTGCAAGACTTAAGGTACTTTCACTTAATTAGTGCTTCTTATTATGAGGGTATATATATTGCCCAGGATGAACATGTGCTTACCCAATATTTTTTTTTGATCAAAATGCTTACCCAATATTTCAAGTTGCAGTTTTTACGTATTGAAGAAATTAAACGAAACGATATATTATTTGGTGACTTTTCTTATTAGACTTTTCCAATGCTGTCGTATTTCATGAGCATCATAGACCTATCCAATTATCCCTATTTTATAGCAAATAAGAAGAGACGGTCCATCACACAATCACATTGTTAAATAAAAATAATACGTTACTCCCTCTATTGGTATTTATCTATGAGAGCAAAAAATTTGAATGAATTTATCCCTTTTTAATAAGAGTTTGGCTAGCTTTATCAAAATATTTAATGATTTTTTCCCGCTATGACCCATCATTATTTTCTATATTCACATTCTCTTTCATACTTATTTCTATCATTATTATTACATTTCTCTCTCTCTCTTTTGAATTTGACATTTCTTTCTTTTAAATTACTCCATGATAAATAAGGGCAAACATAAAATAAAATTATTTTAAACATATCTAATATTTTAAACAACTTTCTTAATGTACATGATTTTAATTAGTTTAATTTTAATATATAGGGTTGGAGGGAGTATTTCTTTTTGAAGTTGGTATATTTTACTTGCTAGGCATACTATTCAACAAAATTGCAGTAATTTTATCATTCAAACATTGACTTATCAATATATTATATAAATATTTTAGAAATTTTGGCTTTTATTTTACCATTCTATTATTATTATTATTATTATTATTATTATTATTATTATTATTATTATTATTATTATTACCCATCAAGTTTTAAAAAAAGTTATTAAAAGAACAACAAACATTTGGATCGGTTGGTTGTTGACCTTTACAACTTTAATATAATGTTCCATATTTGAGCCCTTAGCACGTAACTGTGATAGTAGAGGTAGCAATATTTCTCTTATTATAGGTTTACCTTTCCCCCAAGTTAGATAAATTGATTACTTAGTAATAAGTTGAATACTTGTGTATGTATGAATAAAATTAAAAAAAGGCCTTAGAAATGTTATGTACTATTACTAACTACGATTGCGCCAATATAGTTGACAAAAAACTATGGTGCACTGATATTTTGTTCTACAATAGACTGTTAAAATTTAATAATTGAGTTAATAGAAATCCAAACAACAGCAAATACTTACAATTTATATACTCAAAATTAAAAAAAAATTGAATTTAGGCGACTTCATCAAACAAAAATATGAAATCCTTGCTGGTCTCTTTTAATTCTTAATATTTTAATATTTTTTAATCATAAACAGGCCTAATTGAGAAGTACAAATTGTTTGCTTAATTCTATAAAAAGTCATATTTGCTTAAAGAATTCGAGAATAAAAACTTGTTTGTTTTAAAATCATCTCTCATGAGAACCGATCGCATATTGGAAAGTTGACGAGAGAGTTGGAGTCTAAGAATGAGATGAATTCGAATTTGAGATTTAATTAAGGGCTCATCAACCCTTCAGTATTACCTAGTTTTGTTAAAAAGAAAAAAGAAAGAAAGAAAGAAAAGAGAAACACATAAAAATTCTTGTTGTTTTTATTTGTAAAAACATATTATTGTTTTTTTGTCACATACAACTTTTCTTTACAAAACAGAATTTATAATTACCAAACAAGGTTGTTCTGTTAAATAATTTCCTTGAAGTGGGAAATCAAACCAAGCTCATAACCTTTTCATTTATTCCCTCAAATATTTGAGTTATACAATTTTCATAGGCTTACTATATATATGTATTATTACTATATATATACATGTATTATACAACTATTATTGACACATGACACCATATACATATATTATTATTCAGCTACAGAACGAACATTGTTACTAGGAATCGAATCTCTCGAAAATGAAAATTTATCATCCTATAAAAAAGAGTAAATAATATTAAATAACCCTGGTATTAGATTATTCTTTTCCCGTTTCGTCGCCAATCTTCTCTATTGGAATATTTCAAGATGATAACTAACATGATTTTCAGTATGTTTAGTTAGTTAGATTAGCTAGTAATAAGGTCATACCTGGAAAGAGTCAATAAGTGAGGTGGGAATCAATGGAAGCTTAGAAAATCTGCCCACTTATGCAAGTTATTCCACGAACTGGTCAGAGCACGATTTTAAGAATTAATGATTGAATTAGGGTCAGATTATCAGGATTAAAATAAAAAAAATTAATTAAAAAATACAAAATACTTGCTCATATATATACAATTGTTTTTAAACATTAATTATTCACAAAGTAGAGATTTAAATCAGTGAATAAAAAGTAAAAAATACTTTGCACATCCATAAAATTTAATATGTTGAATCACTAACAAAATATAATAATCATGTATTTATCTAACATTCTTAATAATTTTCTTTGAAATATCAATATTACAGTATTTTAATCCATATTCAATGACACCAAAAGCAGCAGATAGAAACAACAAAAATAATAATAATCTTTCTAATTAAATATAAAAACATATTAATGATAACAAAATATTCATGTCTATAGTCATTCAATCGTAATACCAAAATTTTCATTAACTTCAACCAATATTACTTTTCTACAATTCATGCCCATAAAAAGAAAAATAAAAGGGTTAAGGTGCATTTTTAGTACTCTAGAATATAGCAAAGTGCACTTAACATAATACACAATATTGTGGTCCATTTGTGGTAACCAAGAATTATTTTCGTGGCTTATTTAGTAACGACGTTAAATAAGTTAAGTTTGACCGTTATGTGTCAAATTTTGACCGTTAAATTGTGGGGTAAAGGAGCATTTTCAGTACTCTAGAATATAGAAGGAGCACCAAACATAATATACAATATTTTGGTCCTTTTTTGATAACTAAGAATTATTTTCATTGCATATCTAGTAATTCGTTAGTTAAAACTCACTTTTCTAATGTGACATAATGATGTGATTTATGTAAATTGAAATGACAATTCAACGAACATTATTTTAAGTTTATAACTATGTAATCAGATAGAAGTAACTCTTCTTCTATAACATCATAAGGTCATTAATTTGGGTCAAGCCAGTATGACCAACCCATTTTAATTTGTGTCGAGCCAGTATGACCAACCCGTTTTAACTCAGTAAGGCCAACCTGTTTAGTTTATGATTCTTTGCTTACATTTTTTATATATGTAAATTAAAATACTAATGATTTATTAGTTTATACATTCATGATACTAGGATACTCTATGGATCTTTATAACTTTGTACGTAGTGTTTAATTATTTGACACTTTGAATAATATTGTGACTTAGTTGTTTATGGTGTTTAAATATTGTATATTATGTTTGATGCCCCTTCTATATTCTAGAGTACTGAAAATGCTCCTTTACCCCACAATTTAACGGTTAAAATTTGACACATAACGGTCAAACTTAACTTATTTGAAGTCGTTACTAAATAAGCCACCAAAATAATTTTTGGTTAACACAAATGGACCACAATATTGTATATTATGTTAGGTGCACTTTGCTATATTCTAGAGTACTAAAAATGCACCTTAACCCAAAATAAAAATATCTAAAACTGAAACAGTATCATATCAACCAACCCTGCAATCATTAGGGAAACACATCAGCGTTCAGCCCACATTCTTTTTTGGTTACCCAAGGGTATCCCCACCCGCGTGTCAAGTGAGACTAATCAATCGTTGTTCTGAAGTCTCATATAGGGGGTCGACAACTGGCATGTGAATTTGTTCCATTTGCAAGAGTTAGGGATCAAATCCCCAACCACATGCTTAAAGGACGAGAGTACTTACCACTCACGCCAACCCGTCAGGTTAGCGTTCAGCCCACGTTCTACTAGGCCGTCCCGAGTTGTCTAGGTTTGATAATAATGCATATAATTCAGCAGAAGAGAGTGGTTAAGGTATAAATACAATGGAATTAAAAGTAGTTTTTTAAACTTAAAACAACATAAACTTTATTGGGTTAAGGTGCATTTTTAGTACTTAGAATATAGCAAAGTGCACCTAACATAATGCATATTGTGGTCTATTTGTGGTAACCAAAAATTATTTTCGTGACTTATTTAGTAACGACGTTAAATAAGTTAAGTTTGACCGTTATGTGTCAAATTTTGACCGTTAAATTGTGGGTAAAGGAGCATTTTCAGTACTCTAGAATATAGAAGGAGCACCAAACATAATATACAATATTTAAACACCATAAACAACTAAGTCACAATTTATTCAAAGTGTCAAATAATTAAACACTACAAAGTTATAAAGATCCATAGACTATCCTAGTATCATGCATGTATAAACTAATAAGTCATTAGTATTTTACATATATAAAAAATGTAAGCAAAGAATCATAAACTAAACAGGTTGGCCTTACTGAGTTAAAACGGGTTGGTCATACTGGCTCAACACAAATTAAAACGGGTTGGTCATACTGGCTTGACCCAAATTAATGACCTTATGTTGTAATAGAAGAAGAGTTACTTCTAACTGATTACATAGTTATAAACTTAAAATAATGTTCGTTAAATTGTCATTTCAATATACATATATTACATCATTATGTCAAATTAGATTTTATTTTACAAAAGTGAGTTTTAGCTAACGAATTACTAGATAAGCAATGAAAATAATTCTTAGTTATCACAAATGGACCAAAATATTGTATATTATGTTTGGTGCTACTTCTATATTCTAGAGTACTGAAAATGCTCCTTTACCCACAATTTAACTGTCAAAATTTGACACATAACGGTCAAACTTAACTTATTTAACGTCGTTACTAAATAAGCCACGAAAATAATTCTTAGTTACCACAAATGGACCACAATATTGTGTATTATGTTAGGTGCACTTTGCTATATTCTACAGTACTAAAAATGCACCTTAACCCAACTTTATTTTAAGTTCAACAAATGAGAAAAATTATATAATATTCAGTTTGACAAACCTATGCAACTTGCTGAATTATTGCACCTAGTTAGTCTTAAGTCAGTTCCTATTTGAGTTGATTGATTACTTGATCAAGTTGCTTTGGTTAATTATCTGACCCGTGGAATTTGCCTCTGTCTTATATAGATGTATTTGTGTTTTGGCTCCTGTTATTAACAATTACTTTCAATTTATATGTGTGTACATATAATGGAATTTGTTTGCCAATAACGATTTAGAAAAATTTGATTGCATCTTTGATTTTGTGATTAGAAGGAAGAGACGTTGATGGCTAACAGAAGACATGATAAATGAAGATGGAAGCAATTGTGAATGGCCAAGTTGCCACCTACTCCGCCATTAATTCTGCATTTTCGTCACTGATACACGCATGCCCACGTCTCCTATGTTTTATTTTGTCACATTTAAATTCACTGAAAAGTGGACCCTCCTTCAAGAATCACACACGCAACAAAAATTAAATGACTTTTATTTCTTTATTTTTCATATAGGGAAATTCGCAGTTTAGTCCCTGGTAAGGGAAATTAATACTGGAAGGTCCCAATACATTCCAAAATAATTATAAAGTCCCAGGGGCCCTTTCCTGCAATTGTTTGCTTATCTTCAATGACTATTTTGCCCTCATAAGATGAAAGCATAGTCCCCCTGTAGGGACCAGTGAGATGGCAACCATCTTTAATGAGGGCAAAATGATCATTGAAGTTAAGCAAACAATTGCAGGAAAGGACCCCTGAGACTTTATAATTATTTTGGAATGTATTGGGACCTTCCAGTATTAATTTCCCTTACCAGGGACTAAAATGCAAATCCCCTTTCATATATGATCCAATTAATTTGTACAACCTTTTATTTTTCTTGTCTTAATTTTCCTTTGAAACAAACAGAACTTGTCACATTGTCACATACAATAATACTTCACAAAGTGATGAACCAACCTCTCACCTTTTTTGCAGACATTCCTTCATTCTTGGGGCCTACAGAAATGAGACACTCACTCTATGTCCCTATGATGCTTTGATTAGGAAAGAAAATATTATTTTCATCAATATTCTTACTTACATGAATTTTAGATGAAAGCTTAAAAAAATATAGTCATCAAAGTGTAATTAGGAATATAAGGCTTGGAGCAACATTCCTCTACAATTACATACTAGTGTTATCTCGTGTTCATAACATGGAGCTTATGTAATTTTGACAATTACGTACAACCTTGTTAATTATGTACATAAAGGAAGAAAAAATTATCTGGGAATATTGTTATAGTAAGAACTAGGGTTAAGGTGCATTTTTAGTACTCTAGAATATAGCAAAGTGCACTTAACATAATACACAATATTGTGGTCCATTTGTGGTAACCAAGAATTATTTTCGTGGCTTATTTAGTAACGACGTTAAATAAGTTAAGTTTGACCGTTATGTGTCAATTATTGACCGTTAATAAATTGTGGGGTAAAGGAGCACTAAACATAATATACAATATTTTGATCCATTTGTAATAACTAAGAATTATTTTCATTGCTTATCTAGTAATTCGTTAGTTAAAACAAACTTTTATAAGATAAAATCTAATGTGACATAATGATGTAATATATGTATATTGAAATGACAATGTAACGAACATTATTTTAAGTTTATAATTATGTAATCAGATAGAAGTAACTCTTCTTCTATTACATCATAGGGTCATTAATTTGGGTCAAGCCAGTATGACCAACCCGTTTTAATTTGTGTCGAGCCAGTATGATCAACCCGTTTAAACTCAGTAAGGCCAACCTGTTTAGTTTATGATTTTTTGCTTACACTTTTTATATATGTAAAATACTAATGACTTATTAGTTTATACATGCATGATACTAGGATAGTCTATGGATCTTTATAACTTTGAAGTGTTTAATTATTGGGCGAATGCCCAAAAATGATACATAACTATTGGCCAAGGAACAGAAGTAGTACATAACTATTTTGAGGTACAAAAATGATACCCAACTTTTCCATGTGATCAAAAATGATATTTTCACTAATATGAAAATAATATTAGACATAAAATGTCCAAAATGCCTTGATAATTAAATAAACTTTTACCGGCCGGAGCGATTAATTTAGGGCGAAGGCCCAAAAATGATACATAACTATTGGCTAAGGAACAAAAATGATACATAACTATTGCAAGGTACACCAATGGTACCCAACTTTTAACATGGAATTAAAAATGATATTTTCACTAATATGACAATAAGATTACACATGAAAAGTCCAAAATGCGCTTATAAATTAAATTAAATTAATTATTTGACACTTTGAATAATATTGTGACTAGTTATTTATGGTGTTCAAATATTGTATATTATGTTTGATGACCCTTCTATATTCTAGAGTACTGAAAATGCTCCTTTCCCACACAATTTAACGGTCAAAATTTGACACATAACGGTCAAATTTAACTTATTTAACGTCGTTACTAAATAAGCCACGAAAATAATTCTTGGTTACCATAAATAGACCACAAAATTGTGTATTATGTTAAGTGCACTTTGCTATATTCTAGAGTACTAAAAATGCACCTTAACCCTAAGAACTATCATGTGGATAGTCTTCTTTATTTACAGCAGCGCATGAGACGCATTATCACATTGAATCATATCGTAAATGAGTAGGATAGGACTGTAAGTTAATCGACATACATAATTAAAGCTTCTCACTGTTTTGGATGAATTGATGATCAAGAAGAGTGACCTGCAGGTTACTCCTAGGGTTTTCATAAACACCATCAAATTCTGCAATCAATTCCATTCATAATTAAAAGAATTTACACTGTGTGTTGTCTGTATATGCGATCAAATAGAGAGATCCTTGTTGATGAAGAAAGCTGGCTAAGATAGTTATAAGTGACCATCAAATACAACACAATCATGTTCTTGCCACATAAAAAGGTATTTTTGCTTCTCAATTATGTATGGTATAGGGAGTATTTATCTGGTGTCTTGAACATTTTTTTAGTGCAACGTTGCATCTCAACATTTGAAAACGTCCCAATGTCCCCTCTTCCGTTAAACACATAAATCTTGATTTTTGTGTCCTATTTGTGAAAGAATGCGGTAAAGGATGGTTGATACAATATTTGCTTCTCAAGTTTTAAATAATGGGTTTTAATCGATATAAGAGTATAACGGTCAAGGTTTTGCAATATTTAAAAGGGAATAAAATTTGAGGGACGAAATTCAAAATAAGAACAAACTCAATAAAGATTAGATTAACCCTTCCAAAAAAGCAGTTTAAGGTATCCGGGGCTCCTAATAATCAATGGTTGAAGGGCAAAGTGCTAACATAGATCCTGTTAGCTTAATATTACAAGAAAAGCATTTGGGTATGATTCTCGGTTACTTTTTTCATACTCTCTGGCCAAAAAAAAAACTTTTTTCATACTCTAATTATATCGACGGTAAACACTTGGCATTTGGCAGTAATATATACTATCCTTCATATAAATGGATAAGATGTTAAATTTTTAATTATTACTGGAAAGAGGGGTGATTAAAAATGAGGGCATGGCAATTGCTTGTGGTGGGTGATAAAGGTGAAAATTATGATTGATGACACTATATATTATATTTGTTCAGAACTTACATTACCTTAGTGAATGGAAGATGAAGTCATGAATCTTAAAATATAATTTAGGTAGAAAAGAGTTAAAATATATTGTGACGGAAAAATCACCACAAATAATGATCATCAAATTAAATTAGTAAAAAAGAATAAATTATTTTAAAAACTAATACGAATGATCCAAAAATACAATGGAAACAATGCGGCAGAGATAAGACAAATAGAATACTACTCCCTCCTGTCCTAAATATAAGACCTATTTGGCGAATTAATTTTGGTCCTAAATATAAGACATAATTACAACTTTTACCATCTTTTCCCTAAAATACCCTCCTTCTCCCTAATTCCTTAATTCCTCAACCTCTTTCGTCTGTCTACAACTACTCTTCAGATTAAGGGAGTCATTGTCAAGCAGTGGATTGACATTCAACCTACATCCGTTAGTGATATTGAAAATATCAGATCATTACTCCTCGCCACACTAAATCCATCCTCACAAATATCCAAAGCATCGTTCATTAATTTCAGCGCTTCACACTCAAATTCGTTTTTCGACAACAATTTCTTTCCAGATGCCAAAAACTGATTCGCAACCTCCTTACCACTTGTGACATAAAACGATGTCATTTTGAGGTTCAGAGAGCGGACGCCGGCGACGTCGGGAGCGAGGAAGAGTAAGTCGGCGGCCACGTGGCGGAGTTTTGCATGAGATTCCATTGAGGAGGAAGAAGGAGAGAGGATTGGGAAGCCATTGAAGATATCGACGCAGGTGTTCAAAAGGTAGTAGGTGAGTTTCCAGATCTGGAGCTTTGAGGAGTTGGAGAGCGAAGGAGATTGAGAGAGTTGAGTTAGGCATTGGGAGATGGGAGGTGAGGGACTTCTTCATAATAAATTTTGAAATAAGGGCATTATTGGAATTATTGGAAATGACATCTAAAATTGAGTCTTCCTTAATCTCCCCAAAAAAGTTATCTAGGTCCTATATTTAGGACCAGAGGGAGTATTTTTTTCCTAATCCTTTTATGACTAACAGTTTAAGAATAGGGATATAAATGGTCTTAATCTTGAGATTTCTTACTTATTTTTATGTATCACAAAAGTTTAGTCATGTTATTAATCTCGCAATAATAAGTGATTCTGAACAATTGTAAGTGCTATAGAATGTTTACTGTTATACTCCGTTATACCCTTATTGGGCCTAGGCCTTGTGTGGCGGCCCAATTGACTAAGCGGACATGCCTGAAGTCTTGAAGATCATATCACTAACGGATATAAAGCAGATAAGGATGATGAGAACCAGTCGCCCACCTATTTCGCCAGTCGCCCACTTATTTCGGACATATCGCCCACTATTTCTAGAGCATGTGTGACGCCCACTACTCTTAACTGCTGCCTATAATTTCGCAACTACCAAGGTGAAGTCCCTATTATAAAAGGACATGGACTCAACACAGAAGCGAGGAGCAATCCATTGCAATCATTCTTATTCTCTCTCTGCCTTCTCTCTCTAATATCTCTGATTATCATTGTATTTCTGAGTTTAATCTTTGTGATCAAGGCTTTGACGCCTAGCTTGTAACCACCGTTGCCGGTGACCCCTTTTATTGTACTCAATCTTATTATCAATAAAGAAGTCTTTATTATTCATTCATATTGTAAAGTTCCCCTAAATTGTGCATCAACATTTTGGCGCCGACCGTGGGGACACCGACAACATTATTTTCAAAAGCTTCACGTTCTCTGAGTGAGCGATTAAGATTTTAAGATGGAACAGCAACCAAAAACTGTTTCTAAGCCACCCAGCCCTTCCACTGACCTCCAAAAAGTCCTAGAAGCCTTAACCTCTCAGTCTGAACAAATGAAGCGCCTAGAACAATCTGCAGGAATCCAGTCTGAGAGGATGAAACACTTGGAGGAAGAAAATAATGCATTGAAGATGCACCTAGCAGGCTTAGAAGCTAAAAAGTCCAAGAAAAGACAGAGTGGACCTGATAAAGAGATTCCCCAAGTTCCTAATCCAAACGACCATGAACGTAATCCAAATGGCGACAAAGGTAATAAGGGTAAGAATACTGATAATAATGCTAACAATGATATCCTTAATGATGAGACAGATCGTGAGGATGAAGAGGGCTACGATGATTCTCAGACGTATGATAGTCGAGACCAGGGTGATCAACAATCTGCTCAAAGGTCACAGGCGAAAATCCCTCACAGTCATGCACATGGAGGACAAAAGAAAGACGACGAGATCCTTTTTTTTGCTCTCCGGATGGAGAAGAAAGTTGCTGGACTAAGGAGAAAGATGTATGAAATCCCAGGTGTCCAGAGGCCCCTTGATGCAACACGCATAGGAAGTTATTTAGAGTCGCCCTTCATAGACGACATAGCATCTGCGGATTTACCTGAGAGATTTGTTTTTCCAACTATGCCCAAATATGATGGAAAGTCAGATCCGGATCAACACTTGGCCTAATACAGGCAGATTATGCTAGCAGCAGTTCTCCCAGCCGACAAACGACATGCAGCTATGTGTCGTGGATTTGAGATAAGCTTGATTGGCCCCTCCCTGATATGGTGGACCAATCTCCCTCAAGGTAAAATAACTTCATTTAGTCATTTAACTGACATTTTTGTTGAACAGTTTGCAAGCAGCAGAGTCATGGTCAAAACGTCAGACGACCTCTATCGAATCGTCATGAGACCAGACGAATCATAGAGAGATCTTTTGAAAAGGTTCACGGCAGAGATGGTAAGTATCCCAAACTGTGATCCTAACATCGCTGTGCAGGCATTTAGAAGAGCATTGCCGCCCACATGTGGTCTCTATCAAAAGCTTGTTTTGAAACGAGTAACGACTTGGGCAGAAGTCCAGTCTTACACGTGGTCCCACATCAATCTTCAAAAGGACGACGCTAGCAGAAATCATGCAAATAAAATGAACCAAGGAGTGGCGTCAACCAATCTTACTAATCCAGTGACTACTACAGAAAAGCCCAACCAACAACAGAACAACTTGGGATCCACAGATCGCCGTTCTAAACGGCAACAGAACAAATTTTCGTTTTCACCCTTACACTAACAATAATGAACAGGGCGACAAACAGAGAAGGGATCCACCACCCCCACGATATAAAGAATTCAACATGTCCATTGGACCAGCTGAAATGGTCAGCGCACTTGAAAAGATGGATAGGGTGAAATGGCCTAAACCTATGACAACACCTATCCATGAAAGAGACGCCACCAAATACTGCGACTACCACAAAGACATCGGCCATCGGACAGAAGATTGTTGGAGGTTCAGAAAAGAAATAGCCTTCCAACTGAAACACGGTAACTTGCAACATCTTCTTAAGAATAATGCTACTAACAATGCAGGCAGAGATCAGAGGCAGAACGCCCCAGCTCAGCCCCTACAGGCCGTCAGAACGATTAATACAATCATTGGGGGGTCAGCGATAAGCGGGATGTCCTATTCCGCTGCAAAGAGGTAGAGTGGACTACCAGCAATGTAAGTAAAAATCAGGCTGTTGAAGGTCCAATAACCTTCAACGACACTGATATTCAAAACGTCCAGCTACACGACGACGCCCTGATAATATCTTTGCTTATCTCCAATTGTTTGACCAAAAGAATACTAGTAGATGCTGGTAGCTCTATTAACATTATTTACCTTCAAACTATCAAAGAATTACAATTAGAATCCCAGATAATTAAAGCTCCAACCGTCTTGGTGTTTGGGAATGGAACGCCAGACAGGACGATTGGAGAAATTTCTTTGATGACTTTTGCTGTCGGAATTAATGCTTTAGTCAAGTTTCAGGTAATGGACTGTCCATCCACTTATAATGCTTTGTTAGGACGTCCTTGGATCCATGAGATGAAGGCAGTCCCCTCGACGCTGCACCAAGCTATCAAATTTTCTACACCTTGGGGTGTAAGAGAAATCAGAGGCGATCAAAGGATGGCAAGAGAATGTTATCAAGCCGCGTTGAAGGGCTTGGACCAATCACTCTCATCAGCATAGCAACTACAAACTTTCATTCCTACGGACAGGGCGACAAAGGAAGAAGATGATAATTTAGAAAAATTAGTTTTAGATCCTGAAAATCCTGAAAAACTCTTGTCCATAGGAATGGACTTGGCTCTTGAGGTAAGAAAGGAACATATTTCTTTCCTAACAAATAACTTAGATTGTTTTGCGTGGTCCTATGATGATATGACAGGTATAAGCCCGGACGTCATTGAACATCATCTGAACGTCGACCCTACATTCAAGCCGGTCAGACAGAAAAGACGGAAATTTGCACCAGAAATAGAATCGTTAACGAGGAAGTCCAGAAGTTATTGAAAATTGGATCTATCAGAGAGGTAAAGTATCCAGATTGGCTAGCTAATGTTGTGGTCGTCCCAAAGAAAAATGGTAAGCACAGGGTATGTATCGATTTCACCGACCTGAATAAGGCCTGCCCAAAAGATTCTTTTCCACTACCACACATCGACAGCCTAGTAGATGCGACGTCAGGCCATGAATTGTTAAGTTTTATGGACTCCTTCTCCAGGTACAATCAGATATTGATGCATCCGAACGACCAGGAGAAAGCTTCTTTTATTACAGATCGTGGGACTTATTGTTACAAGGTAATGTCTTTTGGATTAAAAAACGCTGGTGTTACGTACCAAAGATTAGTCAATCGTATGTTCGCCGCCCAGCTGGGAAAGACGATGGAGGTTTATATAGACGACATGCTAGTCAAGTCCTTGAAAGCGGAAGATCATGTCAACCATTTGCAACCGACGTTTGATCTTTTGAGAAGGTATAACATGAAACTTAACCCCGAAAAATGCACTTTAGGGGTGCAGTCTGGCAAGTTTTTAGGGTACTTGGTGTCAAAGAGAGGAATTGAAGCAAACCCATCACAAATCAAAGCTGTATTAGACATCCCGTCGCCCAGGTGTGTGAAGGACGTCCAGCGCCTGATGGGCAAGATAGCCGCTCTGACCAGGTTTATATCCAAGTCCTCTGAAAAGTGCCAACCTTTCTTTGACATCTTGAAGAAGAACAAAGAGTTTGTGTGGAATGATGCCGCCGAAAAGGCGCTCCAAGATTTGAAAGAATATCTCACGAGCGCCCCTTTGCTTTCTAAGCCAAGTCCAGGTGAAACCTTGTATTTATACTTGTCTGTTGCCTCTAATGCTGTGAGTTCAGTGCTTGTTAGGGAAGAAGATAGGCGACAGAGTCCAGTATACTATGTTAGCAGAGCCCTGTTGGACACTGAGACACGATATTCGATGATGGAAAAGCTTGCCTTGGCTCTAGTAGCGTCTTCCAAGAAGTTGAGGCCGTATTTTCAGTGTCACCCAATTGTGGTCGTCACGTCCTACCCTTTGCGGAACATCCTCCATAAGCCTGACTTGTCTGTGAGATTGGTGAAGTGGGCAATTGAGCTGAGTGAATTTGATATCTCTTATGCCCCAAGAACTGCCATCAAATCACAAATCCTAGCCGACTTCCTGGCAGAATTTAGTCCCAACCTTCAGGTAACAGCTAACAATGAATCTTTTTCTATTAAGAAACAGGTGAATTCGTCGCCCTGAACCCTCCACGTAGATGGGTCTTCCAATGTGAAAGGAAGTGGACTAGGTATCGCGCTTGAAACCCCCGACGGTGATCAAATTGTCCAGGCGATAAGATGTGGTTTCAAGGCGACGAATAATGAAGCTGAATATGAAGCCCTCATTGCCGGACTAAAACTCGCATCAGACTTGGGCGCCAAAGTTTTGGAGGTAAAAAGTGACTCACAGTTAGTATCTAAGCAGATCAATGGTTCTTATCAGGCAAAAGACCAAAGGATGAAAAAATATCTGGATGTTATGTCTGATTTGACCACGCGATTTGACGCCTTGAAGATTACCCAAATAGGCAGAGAAGACAATCAGAAGGCCGACACCCTTGCAAATATTGGATCTTCCATAGAAGTTACAAAGACAAAACAAATCCCTTTGTTCTATCTGAAAACGCCGGCGATTGAGGTAACTAACTGAATTGTATTGAATAACAGCTTGACATGGGACTGACGATCCCCTTTGCTTTCATACTTGTTGCAGGGAAAATTGCCTTCTGATAAGAATGAAGCGCGACGAATAATTGTTAGAGCCGCTAGGTTCACAACTGTAGGCGATGACCTATATAGACACACTTTCACTGGTGAACCCTTGTTAAGATGTGTTTCTCCATCAGAGGCAAACTATGTGTTAAGAGAAATCCACGAAGGCGACTGTGGCGACCATAGTGGAAGTCGATCGTTGATAAGAAAGGTGACTAGAGCAGGATATTTCTGGCCGACATTGCAAAAGGACGCAGTAGATATGGTGGCCAAGTGTGAACGATGCCAGAAATTTTACACAGTGGCTAAACAACCCCCAGAACAGTTGCATGTAATAGTGTCGTCCTGGCCTTTTCTCAAATGGGGAATGGATATTGTAGGCAAGTTCACTCCTACACCTGGACGATTAGTGTTTCTGTTGGTCGCCACAGACTACTTTACCAAATGGGTAGAAGCCGTCGCCCTGAGCTAGGTACAAGAACCCCAGGTAATTGATTTTGTTTGGAAGAACATAGTATGTAGATTTGGTCCGCCCCAGGAAATTGTATTTGATAATGGATCTCAGTTTATAGGGAGAAAATTTAGAAAATTTTGTGATAAGTGGCATATTAAGCTTAAGTTTTCCACTCCTAGAAACCCACAATCTAACGGGCAGGCTGAAGCTAGCAACAAGACCATAGTTACATCTTTAAAAAAGAGGTTAGATAAGGCCAAAGGCAGGTGGGCTGAGGAGTTGCCCGCCGTCTTATGGGCGTACCGAACGACGTCTAGGACGTCAACTGGTGAAACGTCTTTCTCTCTAGTTTATGGATCTGAAGCTATGATACCTGTAAAAGTAGGAATTCCCTCTTTAAGGAGACAATGGACTAGAGAAGAATCTAACAATGAACATTTAGCCCAAGATTTAGACTTGCTAGATGAACGTAGGGAACAAGCCCTTGTAAGGATTGCCGCCTATCAACAAAGGGCGACAAAATTCTGGAACAAAGGTGTTAAGGAGCGCCATTTCCAAATAGGAGATTGGGTTCTTCGAAAGATATTTCCTTATACACCTGAGCATAAAGATGGAAAATTAAATGCTTCATATGAGGGCCCTTATAAGGTGATCGAAATCACTGGTCCTGGTGCTTACAAGTTAATTGACGTCCATAGTAAGGACGTCCCAAGGAGTTGGAAAGTCATCCATCTCAAGAGGTATTATTTCTAAGTTACTTGATTATTTGATTTACAGAACGATGATACTGACACGGTTATTCGAGAAAGAATGCAAATGATGAAAAACGCCTGTAGGCGACGAACCCAGCTAGAAGACCTAGTTGTCTGGTGATATGTTTAGCTGTGGTCGTGTCACTCTGATGCTACTTAACCCAATTTTATAAAGTTGATTTGATTTTAGAGGGTAGGCATCGACGCCCAGATAGCACTATGGCGTGATGCCTAGAATGATTAACGATGATGATAAGACGCCTGGATGACATGATAGTATGACGTCTAGTATGATTGTGAAATTCGTGGCTGTCACCCAAGAGGGGGGGGGGTGAATTGGGTGAGGGAATAAAAAACTTAAACTCTTTTCGAAAGACTGCTTGTGCTCGGTGATGATGATAATAAATAATGCTATGCACAAGTCAGTATGCTATGTGATGCAAAATAGAATGATCAAGTATAAATATATGCACACATAAATTTATCCTGGTTCGGTCACCCAGACCTACATCCAGTCCCCAGGCTACACCTGAGATTTCCAATCCACTATTCTTGTTTAAACCGGGCACAAGAGAAGCCTTTACACTTTAGGTTTTACGAGCACGGGTTCACCTAACAACCCACAGGTTTTACAACGGGTTCACCTGCAAACCTTACCGCAAGTTTTACGGGATCACTTGCAACCTTACAAACGCAAGTTTTACGGGCTAACTTGCAACCTATGGAGATTTAGAAAACCTTCTAAATGCTCCCCCTTACAAAATGTAAGATTACAATTATGTTCACTCTATGAACTGATTTTGTTAAACACTTAAGCTCAAAACTAACTCTCTCAAAGAGTGGATGATGTTACTCACTTAAGTACAAATGAATCACTCTCTAAGAATATTACATATCTAAGTCCGAGAGTAGAAGATGAGAGGAATGTAGAATAGTGTTTCAGACAATAAGCTCTGTTCTCTCTCTCTCCTCCATTTTTCTTCTGAATGTAGATGTTCCTTTTATACCAGCCTCTGAATATCCAACCGTTGGAGAGGCAATAAGGCCGTTTGAATATAGCCGTTGGGCCTTGTTTACGTTGTCCTCATTAATGCACAGCAGAGTTGACTTTGCTTTATCTGAATAGGGTGCTTTGTCCAGCTGTTCTGTCAACACTGTTCTGACAACACTGTTCTGGCAAAAGTCGTTCTGACATCTATACACTGTACGGTCTGACTCTTGCTTGTTGTCAGATGAGGACTTCGTTCCTCAAGCATAAGTCCAGGATGCTAAGAGACTTACTATCGGAAGCTCTCTTGCTAACTGAAGTGAAGCTCGTGGACTCTAACATTCTGCTTGCTATCATAGAGGAACTTTGTCTTCCAAGCACTTGTCCATGAATGATAAGAGTGCTTTGCTATTGGATGCTCTCTTGCTATCAGAAGCTCTCTTATGGACTCTGACTCTTGTGGGCAGTATGAGCTTTGACACTTTGAATGAATCTTCAGATTATATTCTCCTTATCTCTCATACTCCTCATGCTTGGTAGGTAACAATGTTGTTTGAATATCTGTTATCCTCTTGTTACCGTTGGAAGGAACATCTTCTTAAATGCTCAGCAGGGTTGACTTGCTTTATCACTGAAAAGTAGTCCTGATACCTCTGCTCTGACAAAAGCATTCTTACTTCTGAGTATGTGACATTTTCTCTTGTACTCTTGCTGACGGATGATCATCGTTCATCCGGAAGTGGCAATCTTGCTCTGCAAGTGTTAATCTCTGAAATCCAATGCCAAGAGTCTTTGCATCCGGAAGCTCATTTGCATCCGCAAGTGTAACTAAGTTCTGCACATACTGGTTAGTCCAACATAGCAATATATATAATCAGATATAGTAAAACTACACATGTTGTGGGAAGTTTGCTATGGGAAGTAGTCTTACTTAGACTATGTTCTGACTTAGTGTAATGTCTACTGACTCTAAGGGATCTCTATTCCAATAGTCAGCTTAAGTCTCGTTAGTTTACTCTAAGTCTTCCTAAGTGACTCAGTGTGTCATTCATGCTATGTATATTAAGTCAACACACAATCACATGAAGTGGGAGTTTACTTAGTCTAGGATGTATCCGAAAGCACTTCTCCATCCGGAAGTGAATTCACTTGATGAGGGATTTAGTTCACCATGACTTGCTCTCGCTTAGTCTATTTCATTCCACCACTCAGCGCTAGTCACTGAGCTATCGGAAGCACTTTTACTTGACGTGGTGAATTCACTGACGCTTAGGGTGAAATCTATTCTATCAGTCTGCGCCAGTCAAGATCTAACAGGAAGCAACTTCACTTGATGTTGCATTTCCGCTGACGCTCGGGGTTATATCTAGTCTATCAACCTGCGCCAGTCTAAATCTAATAGGAAGTGCTTTCACTCGGCGAAGTAGACTTACTGACGCTTGGGGTAATAACTATTCTATTGCTCTGCACCAGTCTAAGTCTAACAGGAAGCGCTTTCACTTGGGGAAGTAGACTCACTGACGCTTGGGGTAATATCTATTCTGTCGCTCTGCGCCAGTCTAATTCTAACAGGAAGCGCTTTCACTTGGGGAAGTAGACTCACTGTCGCTTGGAGTAATATCTATTCTATCGCTCTGCGCCAGTCTAAGTCTAACAGGAAGCAAACTCACTTCCGATTGAAACATAGCTTAGTCTTAAGGTTTTGTGTACCTAATTCTCATGGACTAAGTTAAATCCCTAGTGATTTACTTGCTGACGCTGGGGGATGAAAGCATTCATCCGCATGCGCAAGTCCTAATCTAACCGGAAGTGATCTTGCATTCTCAAGTGATCTAACTCAGGATTCTAACCATGTCGTCTAATCCCTCCTAAGTGTTGATTATGTTCTCTTAAGTACTAGACCATATCATACCTTAAGTACTAGACCATATCATACCTTAGTCACCATCAAAACTTAAGATTCTAACATTCTCCCCCTTTTTGATGATGACAAACCCAATAGATGACTAGAGAACATAATTAAACTTAGATCACTCATCATCCTAGAGCTATATTCCTTTCCCCAGTTCTCTCCCCAAAAATCTAGGCATCTTATCTATCTCTCAGCTCTAGACATCTCATGTCTCATCTCTCGCTAGACATCTCATGTCTCATCTCTCGCTAGACATCTCATCTCATCTCTAGACATCTTATCTCTCTCCCCCTTTTGGCTTCATCAAAATCCAACAGGTGCAAGCTAGCCTTAGGGATGGGGATACTTCTATCGTTCTCCTAGGAATGGGCTTTCTACCTAATATTTCTCCCTATTCTTCCTAAATATTATGTAGGATAACTAAACAGTGTGAGACAGAAGGAAGAAAATATTGATTCAGTATTCTAAGTGTGTTTACTCTCCCTAACCATTATGCAAGATAACAGAACATGTTTTGCAAGAATTAAGTCTAGATCAAAACATACAAGAACAGTTCTCTTTTTGAAGGTGAAAGTTCCTTTTTAAATATAAAAGACATCAAAAGTAATTTTGACCTTCTTGGAATGATTAACATGATATCAAAATAATTTTGGTGCTTTTAAAATGATGATTATGATATCAATTGAAAATTTGTGATTTTTTAAATTCGTGATACCAAATGAAATCAAATGAAATATGTGAGTTTGAACTTGTGATATCAAATGAAATGATTGAATGCCAAGTGAAATTTGTGATACCATGTGAAAAATGAAATCAAGTCAAATGAAATTTGTGAGTTTAAAGTGCCAAAAATAATTTCAAAATAATTGCATCACAGCATCTCAAGAGTTTATTATCTATGACAGCATGCAACTCTCTATTTTCAAGGGATCATTATCGAGTAATGTCCTTTACTTCTCTTCTATATTAAGGTTAATCATTACTGAATCAAGAAAGGAAGCATATAAGAGAGGTATGTTATCAATTTACTTTCCAGCGTGTCATATAAAGGATACAGATGTGTGAGCTAGGATGATTTTCTAAAGCAGTGAATGATTTTGAAGTCAATGCAGATTGAGCAAAGAAATCCTAAATTGACACCCTTACCAATGCCATGTATGCGTCATATATAAGAGATGGTAAGGTGTAGATGTTACCACAGATGAGGAATCTCCAGACTCTATTAGACTCATGAATCTTAATCATATGCAGATAAGCATGCTTCCTGACATCTTCAAGAGATGTGCTATCTCAAGTGGAAACCCCTAGTGCAAGTGCTTTGATGATTCGCTTCGGCAAGCTGAGCTACAACCAAAAGCAGACATGACTGGGCAGTCACTCTACTCTTCCCATGGTTCAATAGTTGGCCTGCTATCGAAAGCGCTGATTGTTGCGAAAGCATCCTTGCTCAAACTTGATGATTGGGCCTTCATGTGCTTGAGGAAACAAGTGCTTTTCTGATGGTCAGTGAAAGAACTTAAGATTTAACATTGGAGACCATCCTCTGGACATTCAAGTCAATCTGTGTTAATCACCACAAGTTAATAATTTTAAGAAATCATGCTTGCTAGTTGGTTTAAGAAAATATGAACAATGATTATGTGAAAACTAATTTTGAAATTGTCTATACGTTCACATAGTTTCACTATCAAGACATGAACTCTATTTATACTCTCATAGATAAATATCAATGTTATAGTACAAAGAGTATCAAACAGGTGGCATACTTTCAGAGTTTCATAAGCAAGTATAGTTCAATAAATATGCCTCAAGGATGTTCATGTTAGATCATGAAGACATGTGAATTTTTAACATAATGAAATTTTGAAAAATCTTCATCCTCACAAAAATGAAATACTGGAAATTTTCATGCTCACAGAATAGTTTGATTTTAAGACTAAATTCGGTTTACAAAAACAACCAAATTCCAGCATATGATTACGAGAATAATTTCCGAATTTTTGCTCAAGTTCTTCTAGATATGCTCAGTGTGATCTCACTGTTCTTAGGATATCAACAAGCTTGAAATTAATACAGATTATATCATGCTTGTGATTCTATGCCATGTTTTACAGATCTTAGCAGAGTTCAATTCAAGGCATTTCCTAAGATTTCTAATGCATGTCAGACAAGAGAGAGTCTATCCATTTAATTTCACAACAGAATATGTAAGGGATAGAAATGCTCATGTGTATTGGCGAGAGTTTCTCAGGGTTGGTATAGCCATTCCACACATCTTGATAAGAGACATTTTCGTTGTCATTCTCTCTTGGTTATATTCATTGTTCAAGCTTCAATAATCTGTGTCAACATTCTTAAACCACAAACTTGAACTGAGATCATTAGTAGATTGAGAACTTAAAGATGTAATTATGAGGGATGTATTGTTCTCGAAACCATAGCTGCTTATGCATTGAAAAGCTTGATGCAAGAGATACCACATGAAATGGAAAATCAGAAATAACTTTTGAGTGCTATCATGAGGTATGGTTGTCATGTAGATTTAAAGAAGATCAGAATTTGTTTTGAAAGTTTGTATATCAAAAGGATCTTTCAAAAATCAAGGTGAATGCATAAACTATTTTCTTTCATGAAAGACGCCCTTAAAAGATTCGCTAAGCATATATGAGTAAAACTGTTAAGCCCATCATGCATTTACTACCCAAGTGATTGTTCGAGTAAAGAGGAAGGTAGGAATGATATCACCATCTATGCGTGACGAATGCTTATCAAGACTTGACTGATTGTTCAGATGAGATAAAGTCCTGAGTCTTGCTGAACCTCAGAATTGCCTTTCCCAAGAAGATCTTCTATACTTATCCTTGGTTCGAAGCACTTTCTTCTGAGAGTTAAGATTCAAGTGCCTTTTCAATGTTGATCGAGGAGTCCACTCTCTCTTGTTCTTCTCAGGATAGTTGAATGGAACTTTGTGATAGCTCATCCTTGAGACAGAACCATTGTTCCTGGTGGTTGCAGATTGCTTCTTATGATTGTACCAGGGGTTTTCAGCAGTTGCATCGCCACGAGTTCTCTCCTTTGGGGTAAGAGAAACTCTTGATCTTTCCTGCACAAGTAAGGCACTAGGAGGATGTTTTGGTACCCATTTGTACTTGGGTCCTACTTGGTTAGCACTGGACCTTACTTGTCCTTTAGGAATCCATACAAATTTATTTCTCACATTTAGTTTTCTTCTAAGACTGCATGTGTGAGAAATATGTCCTAATCTACCACAATAATGACAGATAATGGAATGATAATCAAAATGGGGTTTTCTATCATTATCATGATTAGTTTTCTTTAGAAAAGCTTTTTGTTCCTTTGAAATCTCAGTTTCTTTTGAAAGCTCTTCTTTTTCCTTCAACAAGTGTTTACAATCAAAACATTTTTCAAGACATGTTGAAGTTTTCCCTGCCGATTGTGGGCTAACTATCGGAACCACTAATTCTTTAAAAGAAACCTTGGAAACTTTGGACGTAGAAGAAGAAATTAGTTTTTGCAAGTTTCCTATCTTTTTCTTTTAAGCCTAGAAGTTCTTTTGCAAGTTTACAATATTCGGTATATAGCTCATTGTATGCATCTTGCAATTTAGAAAGTTCAAGTTCAGATCCAGATACCTCACTTTCTGAATCTTCTAGGCAGAAATGGATACTCTCCTCACTGAAGCCTGCTTCCTCAATATCAGCTTCCAGAAGCTCATCAGTAGATGATCCATAACGAGCACGAGTTGAGCTTTGGACAGCTGTGCTTTCAAGAGATGGGTTAGAAGCATATATCACATCAAGAGTATTCCAAATGTCTTTAGCACTAGAGCAATGTTTGATTTTCTGGAAATCATTTTCAGTTAAGCCTTTGTATAAAATTTGCATTGCTCTAATATTTAAGGAAAACAAATTTTTTCTCCTTTTCAGTCCAGTTTCCTCTAGGTTTGAAATCAAAATCATTTTCAAAAATATCCCACATTTTCAAACTAGTGGATTGTATAAAACTTTCCATTCTTGCTTTCCACCAACAAAAATCAATATTTTCTAACACAGGTGGAATGATATGATCAAAGCCTTTGGAAAACATTTTAACCCAAATCAGCCAAGGTCTTTACACTTGAGATCGTTGGATCCTTTAAACAAGTGACCTGCTCTGATACCAAATGAAATTCGTGGCTGTCACCCAAGAGGGGGGGGTGAATTGGGTGAGGGAATAAAAAACTTAAACTCTTTTCGAAAGACTGCTTGTGCTCGGTGATGATGATAATAAATAATGCTATGCACAAGTCAGTATGCTATGTGATGCAAAATAGAATGATCAAGTATAAATATATGCACACATAAATTTATCCTGGTTCGGTCACCCAGACCTACATCCAGTCCCCAGGCTACACCTGAGATTTCCAATCCACTATTCTTGTTTAAACCGGGCACAAGAGAAGCCTTTACACTTTAGGTTTTACGAGCACGGGTTCACCTAACAACCCACAGGTTTTACAACGGGTTCACCTGCAAACCTTACCGCAAGTTTTACGGGATCACTTGCAACCTTACAAACGCAAGTTTTACGGGCTAACTTGCAACCTATGGAGATTTAGAAAACCTTCTAAATGCTCCCCCTTACAAAATGTAAGATTACAATTATGTTCACTCTATGAACTGATTTGTTAAACACTTAAGCTCAAAACTAACTCTCTCAAAGAGTGGATGATGTTACTCACTTAAGTACAAATGAATCACTCTCTAAGAATATTACATATCTAAGTCCGAGAGTAGAAGATGAGAGGAATGTAGAATAGTGTTTCAGACAATAAGCTCTGTTCTCTCTCTCTCCTCCATTTTTCTTCTGAATGTAGATGTTCCTTTTATACCAGCCTCTGAATATCCAACCGTTGGAGAGGCAATAAGGCCGTTTGAATATAGCCGTTGGGCCTTGTTTACGTTGTCCTCATTAATGCACAGCAGAGTTGACTTTGCTTTATCTGAATAGGGTGCTTTGTCCAGCTGTTCTGTCAACACTGTTCTGACAACACTGTTCTGGCAAAAGTCGTTCTGACATCTATACACTGTACGGTCTGACTCTTGCTTGTTGTCAGATGAGGACTTCGTTCCTCAAGCATAAGTCCAGGATGCTAAGAGACTTACTATCGGAAGCTCTCTTGCTAACTGAAGTGAAGCTCGTGGACTCTAACATTCTGCTTGCTATCATAGAGGAACTTTGTCTTCCAAGCACTTGTCCATGAATGATA
The DNA here is from genome assembly GCA_029929735.1 of Mimosa pudica. Lineage (NCBI taxonomy): Eukaryota > Viridiplantae > Streptophyta > Magnoliopsida > Fabales > Fabaceae > Mimosa > Mimosa pudica. Next base: position 7,933,958 of record JAKELP010000015.1, on the reverse strand, counting down.
AGAGTGCTTTGCTATTGGATGCTCTCTTGCTATCAGAAGCTCTCTTATGGACTCTGACTCTTGTGGGCAGTATGAGCTTTGACACTTTGAATGAATCTTCAGATTATATTCTCCTTATCTCTCATACTCCTCATGCTTGGTAGGTAACAATGTTGTTTGAATATCTGTTATCCTCTTGTTACCGTTGGAAGGAACATCTTCTTAAATGCTCAGCAGGGTTGACTTGCTTTATCACTGAAAAGTAGTCCTGATACCTCTGCTCTGACAAAAGCATTCTTACTTCTGAGTATGTGACATTTTCTCTTGTACTCTTGCTGACGGATGATCATCGTTCATCCGGAAGTGGCAATCTGCTCTGCAAGTGTTAATCTCTGAAATCCAATGCCAAGAGTCTTTGCATCCGGAAGCTCATTTGCATCCGCAAGTGTAACTAAGTTCTGCACATACTGGTTAGTCCAACATAGCAATATATATAATCAGATATAGTAAAACTACACATGTTGTGGGAAGTTTGCTATGGGAAGTAGTCTTACTTAGACTATGTTCTGACTTAGTGTAATGTCTACTGACTCTAAGGGATCTCTATTCCAATAGTCAGCTTAAGTCTCGTTAGTTTACTCTAAGTCTTCCTAAGTGACTCAGTGTGTCATTCATGCTATGTATATTAAGTCAACACACAATCACATGAAGTGGGAGTTTACTTAGTCTAGGATGTATCCGAAAGCACTTCTCCATCCGGAAGTGAATTCACTTGATGAGGGATTTAGTTCACCATGACTTGCTCTCGCTTAGTCTATTTCATTCCACCACTCAGCGCTAGTCACTGAGCTATCGGAAGCACTTTTACTTGACGTGGTGAATTCACTGACGCTTAGGGTGAAATCTATTCTATCAGTCTGCGCCAGTCAAGATCTAACAGGAAGCAACTTCACTTGATGTTGCATTTCCGCTGACGCTCGGGGTTATATCTAGTCTATCAACCTGCGCCAGTCTAAATCTAATAGGAAGTGCTTTCACTCGGCGAAGTAGACTTACTGACGCTTGGGGTAATAACTATTCTATTGCTCTGCACCAGTCTAAGTCTAACAGGAAGCGCTTTCACTTGGGGAAGTAGACTCACTGACGCTTGGGGTAATAATCTATTCTGTCGCTCTGCGCCAGTCTAATTCTAACAGGAAGCGCTTTCACTTGGGGAAGTAGACTCACTGTCGCTTGGAGTAATATCTATTCTATCGCTCTGCGCCAGTCTAAGTCTAACAGGAAGCAAACTCACTTCCGATTGAAACATAGCTTAGTCTTAAGGTTTTGTGTACCTAATTCTCATGGACTAAGTTAAATCCCTAGTGATTTACTTGCTGACGCTGGGGGATGAAAGCATTCATCCGCATGCGCAAGTCCTAATCTAACCGGAAGTGATCTTGCATTCTCAAGTGATCTAACTCAGGATTCTAACCATGTCGTCTAATCCCTCCTAAGTGTTGATTATGTTCTCTTAAGTACTAGACCATATCATACCTTAAGTACTAGACCATATCATACCTTAGTCACCATCAAAACTTAAGATTCTAACAGATTGAAGATGATGACAAGACGTCTAGAAGGCATAGTGACATGTTGCCCGGGATGATTAAGTGATTCAAGTTGATTGATTGAATGATTTCAAAAAGGCAAGATAGCCGAGATAAGGTATGCATTGCCAGAATTTTTGTGATATGATTTTGAAAGATTATGAATGCCAGATTTGGAATTCGAAACTAATGGATAATTATTTGGCAGGATCATGGATATTAGAATGAGGTACAAGTCGCCCATATTTGTTAGTTTGATTAATGATTTATCTTAGAATCACCAGATGGTTGATTAGGTTTTTGTTTTAATAGGATGTTGTTCATACCCATTGGGGGTATGAACGATTGGTGGAACAGACATCAACATGTTGGAGATTGCCATGCTAGAAGAATGAGAGAATGAGCCAGGTATGAAAATAAGAGACATATCATATACTGAAATAAAGATAAATATTTGAGTACATCTCATATGCGAGTTTGATTAAAAGACTTAGTTACAAAACTATATAGAAATATCTAGGCGTCACCGCCGCCCTGCTCCTCGCCTGTTTGACCGTCGCCTTGCGCCCAACTCGTTGATAGTTCGGTTGTCTTCAGGATACTTGACAAATGGCTCTTTTTCATTCCCTTCTTGATTGACGTCTTTTTCTGGTTGAATTGATTCAGGAAAGAGTATATAATACTCCTCAATAACTTCATCTGGTTTCCATTTGAGATGGTCGCCGTTCTTGTATTCCTTCATCAGCTCCATTCGAGTGCGAGCGTCGATTTCGAGGAGATGAGTTTGATAGTTCTCATCAAGAGTAGCCATGTCTTTCTCAATTGAGTATAGGCGTCTTTAGCTTCTTCCTTGGCTAAAGTCAAAGCTTTGATTCCCTCTTCTCTGGCCGATGACTCCGCTCTGGCTTGGTTGACAAGGTCTTTGAGCGTAGAGATTTCTTTTTGGAACTTAGCTTTCTCTAAGTCAAACGCAGCTTTTTGCTCTTGTAGATCCTTGGTGCTACACTTAAGGAGATCCTCAACTTTCCTCCTCTCAGCGTTGGCTTGTTTTTTGAACGCCAGAGCAGATTTCAAATCTGCCAGGATCTTTTCCCTGTTGGCCAGAGCCGCATCCCTTTGTGCGACCAAGGTCGCCATGTCATCTTCACTTTCATTGGCATAATGTAAGAGGACTTGCAAGGACTGAAAAATGATGACGGGAATCAACATTAGAAGATAAGGAAACGATCAAATTGAAATTGAGATACTAAGTTGAGAATGAATTACCTTCATTTGATGGCGAATTCTGGAAGCTAGCTTTTTTCCCTAGAGATTCTAAGGCTGCTCTATCATATTCAAATTCAAGCTTTGGCAGCTCTGAACTGACTTTGTCCCAGCCGTCCTTATTCCTGACTGCGGAGTCGCTTGGGAAAGAAAGGACGACTTCATCAGATTCTTCTGTTGCACCTTTGTCTTTGCCGGACTTTGATGCCTTAGATGATTTCGGTTTTTTGGGAGCACGGACGTCAGTCAGCTCTTCGCCAGATCTTTTTTCCTTTGTAGGGGGAGGCTTGATCTTTTTAGGCGACACTTGCTTGTCGCCTTTCTTGGATTGAGGGGTGGTCTCTGTATCTGGAGGAGGAGCCCCCCGGGCGTCATGGCCTTCTTTAGCAGCCTCAGCGTCGAACTCTCCTCTTTTGGCTTTCAATTTAGCCAGACGTTCTGCTCTAGCTTTGTTGAGGGCGTCGCGATCGAATTTCTGCTCAGACGCTTTGGGAATAACCTTCTTCCCTGAAAAGAAAAAACCATTAGGAAATAAGTTAGATATAATGTGAAATTTTGATTGATTAAGATAGTGAGATTTGGAGCCACTCACTATCCATCATAGCCGAAAATTTCCTCTTGTCCGCCGGAATTTGGAGAATTTTTTGGATCTTCTTTTTAGTATCAGGATTGGTGCGAGGAAATATTTTCAGCTCGTAATGACCTGCAAGACGATTACAGCATTATAAAATCAGCTAAGTTGTAAATTGAATCAAACATTGGCATGACAACAACTTACTTAAACGACGCCATGTGGTGGAAGACAAATAATCCTCTTCAGCAACAGCCTGAAAAGGCACCATTACGAATCGCACGTCCCATTGGCGATCATTAGGCAATGACCCATGTGTCCAGGACGGCAACCCATCTTGGGCATGAATAAAAGAATAGACGCCTTTCCTGATCTCTTGGAGTTTATAGGAACCAAAAATATCGAACATATCTAATTCGATCCCTAGTTCATGATGCATCAGCTTAGCCATGACGATTAGACGCCAAGCATGAGGGGAGAGTTGAGAAGGAGAAATTTCATAGAAAACACACAACTCTAAAGCTATGCTAGGAAGTGGGAAGGGATTGACATAACGAAATGACTCAAAACTCAAAGCGATTGTATCGCTGGACCAAGAGTCGAGAGCTTCTCCACTTTCAGGTAACCTAAACGGCACTCTAGGATCAAAATAATACTGAGAAGGCATATTAGAAATTTCTATGAACCTTAATAGGGCGTCCTTGACGTCGTTAAAGATGTTGGCCCTAGAAGTCGGTAGGCCCCCAACTTCACAAGCATAGGGGGCGTCTACAATTTGTGGGTTAGGGGTAGATTTCCTCCCAGAATTAGTCGAAGGCGAAGAGCCAGCATCGACCCATTCCTGATATCGGCTATCATAGATTTTTAGGTATTTACTAGGAACTTTAGGTATTTTAGGGAATGCAGGTTTTTTCCCTTTCAAAGATTTCTTTGACTTGACTACCAGATCTAAGGAGTTCTTACTAGAAGTTTCAGTCTCTTCTAAGTCGATTATAACATTAGAATTCCTAGGGGAAGAAGAAGAAGAACTAGATTGGGTATTTTTGCTAATATACAATTGATCAGAAGCAGTTTTTTCAGAGTTAGACGACGACATAATTATCAGTTTTCTCATAAAAGAAAGGAAAAGATTAGATTTTTGGAACGAATGAATACCTTAGAGTGTAAAACTGGAGTTTCCAAGTAATGTAGGTGTTTAAAGGTTGGATCTTTGAAACTTCGACAAAGAAGAAATGAAGAACTTCAAACAGAGGAAATAGGCAAATGAACAATCGGAAGGGGAGTATATGCAAACTACTTGACGTCGTTAAGACACGACGTTACCTCAACGAAGTCATCCTAGCCGCTCGCTTGAGAGGGAAAAGAAGTTACAGAGACATGCGCAAATCTGGGCCGTTGAGACTAGAGTAACTGCTACTTCCCAATGCTCACAGACGTAAGCATTGAGAAGTGGGGGGCTTAATGTTATACTCCGTTATACCCTTATTGGGCCTGGGCCTTCTGTGGCGGCCCAATTGACTAAGCGGACATGCCTGAAGTCTTGAAGATCATATCACTAACGGATATAAAGCAGATAAGGATGATGAGAACCAGTCGCTCACCTATTTCGCCAGTCGCCCACTTACTTCGGACATATCGCCCACTATTTCTGGAGCATGTGTGACGCCCACTACCCTTAACTGCCGCCTATAATTTCGCAACTACCAAGGTGAAACCCCTATTATAAAAGGACATGGACTCAACACAGAAACGAGGAGCAATTCATTGCAATCATTCTTATTCTCTCTCTGCCTTCTCTCTCTAATCTCTCTGATTATCATTGTATTTCTGAGTTTAATCTTTGTGATCAAGGCTTTGACGCCTAGCTTGTAACCACCATTGTCGGTGACCCCATTTATTGTACTCAATCTTATTATCAATAAAGAAGTCTTTATTATTCATTCATATTGTAAAGTTCCCCTAAATTGTGCATCAACATTTACAATTATTTCCTTTGGTTACAACACATAAGGTGGTCCTAAAATAATATATATTGGGATAACTTATGAAGATAATTTTATCATTTTTTCCTCAAAAGTTTATAGGGCACATACATACATGTGTGTGTGTGTAGTAAAGGAAATCAATACTTATGGATTTCGTTCAGATGATTTTGATAAAATTTACATTATTATAAGATTCTCTTCAGTAATTGTAACTTTTCCTGTGTAATTGAAAATCCCAAGCGTGGCCAAAAAATAAACTCAACAATAATTACTTTGGAACTGTTTTAAACTTAGAAAAACAATCTCTAAATGATTATAAAGAAGATAAATTCTTGTAAACAAAAAGGAAGATACTTTTCTTTAAGCATAACGTTTGACCCTACATTGCATAGTGTGTTCAATACTAACAAACGAAATTTAAAATAATTATATTATTAGCGGAAAGAATAGGAAAAGAGAATCCTTCACCTTCAACACGTACAATTCTAGTGGGCATTTAGTTGAAGAATGATTAATTTGATGAAGCTAATCCCCTAATCAATTATTAGCTGACAAGTTTCTTCCCAAACAAAAAGTAAGAAAAAGTAAGAAAAACAAAGTAAAACCATATGATTAATCAATTTTTGAACGTTCCATTAATATTTGCGGCAGTGAGGACCTCGGAGGGTTTCACAGATTTTGGTTGCTAATATTATACTCCTTTTGATTCTTAATTAATATCACAGCCAATTAACTTTTTTTAGGGAGACTAAGGAAGCCAAATAAGATATATTATACTACCTCCGGTCCTAAATATAAGACCTAATTGACTTTTTTTGGAGAGGTTAAGGTTGCAAAATAGGCTATTAAATCATGATATATTTATTTTTAGATTGTACATTAGTTTATAGGTAAAATAAACTAGTTTAAGGGAAAAAAATTAGGTAAATCAATTTATAATTAACTTAATTTGGTTTTTTATAGGATTTTCTAAAAAAGTCATCTAGGTCATATATTTAAGACCGGAGGGAGTAATACTCAACATATATATTATTAGAATATATCATCTTATTGGTAAGATAAGTTAGATTATAAAAAATGATAAAAATATATTCAAATTAGTTTAACTTCTTTAATTTCCCTAAAAAAAGTTTGTTTGGATCTTATAATGAAGAACAAGGAGAATGTTTGTTTGACAAAGGGGATAGATCATAGATGGTGGCCAGGCCAGCGCGAAAACAGTGAAGTTGTGAGGGAGACAAGACAATGGCAGAGGCTGCAAATCAGCTATGGATGAGAGGGCACACAAAGCTTTTTAAATATTGGAAGCCTAATTTCACCATTTGATGAATATTTTACTTCCTTGGGAAACTAATAGTAATATATATCCAGACTCATGTATGCCTAAAACTAAGTGGGGCAGTGGATAGTTAGCAGTTAGCGTTCAAGATGGGCAAAATAAACTAAACTCATGATACCATTATGGCCTTTTAGCGGCATAAAAACTTGTATGTAAACAAGAGTTTGTAGGTTAGAACCAAGTTATAAATTTAGCCCATTACTCACATAGTACTTTACCCAATAAATTCAAAAACAAGATAACACCAGAGAAAGAGAGATGAACTAACGAATCCATTCCCAAACTTATGATAACACCCCCCAGCACTCGGGAAAAATTATCAAGCAAGTTCCCAGGTTAGATGCAAATCTCCAAACAACCACTTCACCTCATGACATAATGATGGTAGTGTCTATGCTTCAAATACAATTTCAGAACACTAAATTAAATTATTTAGAGTTATAAAGCATGTTTGGAACTACGTCTTGAGATGCAAAAATATGGTTTCGATATATGCAAGAGTGTTATTTCTGTCACAGCAAGGTTGTGCTAAGGTTTTAAACATGCTGACAGTCATACAACTAACAACCTATACTGTTCTCTTAATCGGAGAAATAACTGGTGAGGGGAAGGGAAAAGGTTCAGAATCCACATACCCTTCGGAAAATGGGATTAATGTTAGTTATGACTATAAACATCAAAAGGCACAAACTTGACAGTTCCCATCCGACAGCATAGACACCTCTAGCTCCTGACTTCTGCCGTATCAGCCCATGCTAGTAGGATCCACCTAAAGCAGAACAGACAGAATCAAAAGGAAGTTGTGTTTTCATTTCAAGGATGTCCAGAAATAGTTAGATACTTATGAAGCCCATATCATTATAATGCCATACACATTAACATGTGGCGAGTTTTAAGTTAAGACCAAAAGTTAATATGTTCATCCTTGCTTAGCTGTGGAAGCATAATGCATTGCAACATTGGTATATGGTGCATATGATCATATAGATTTGAAGGGTCAACCCAGTTCTAGTCTCCACTTAGTGAGAGTACTAGGAAAAGGAATATACTAGGCATTCATACCCCTGCTTAACCCCACAGCAAGCAAGTTTACCGTTGAGTCAAGTCGGCCTTCATATGATCATATAAATCTAACACAAATAAATTGCCCCATTAGAAATCAAAATCTATGTGCCATGGGTCTTTTTTTTGTTGGGGGGGGGGGGGGGGGGGGGGGGCTAAACTCATCCTTATGACCTTGTTGAAAATTCACATGTAACAAGCCTACGATATAATGTAGTCATCATGTATGAGTTTTCATTTTGATTATAAAATGAGATGATAGAGTTAGAAAAAATCAAAATGGATGGCTGAAGAAACAAACAAAGATGGAGAAGAAAAAGCACTAACCTGAGGAGAATTGACAGGAGGAAGGTTGTGAACGCTGGGCTGCAGACTGGGTAAAGTTAGAGAGCTCTAGAGAGGAGATAGGTTATTGAAGGAGGGAATTTATCAACCGATTTCACATGCCACAATATGGGGCACACCGTCCCACTGCCTGTGAGACACACCTAGCATGTACCACAGCACCCTATCTAAATTCTGCACTTGCCATGAAGGGATTGCATCAAATTCTGCGTCATCTAACCTGTTTCTCATATCAGGTTGCCCCATGCGCAAGCTTGCCCCATGCGCAAGCTCCAAAACCCACCTGACTTGAACCTAGTGAGGCTGCATTAGCAGCTTTCAATGATACTGGTATACCATTCTAGAATTCTTGATACATTCTTACTTCTTGATTTAGGAAAAGCCAAATCATTGACTGGTGCACTCTTGAAACTTCTAAAAAATTATGAATCACAGAAGTGTGAAAAAGATGGAGAGAAACTTCACTTAAATACATAGAGGTATCAAACTACTTAATTGAGAGTTTCATTGAATTACAAGGGCTTACTAGATCCTTGTTAGCTCCAGAGATATAATTTTTACTAGTACAAAAGTGTGTGTGAGCATTACAGTAAATAAAAACAAGACTGTATCCTGGAAAACACAACCACACAACCCATTGATATGGGATCATGAATTCACGACCGTAACACAAACAAAAGTTTTACATGATTCAGAGTTCAAGATACAAGTTTGATATGAAAGAATGTTACACGCATATAAAAAAATATGCCCTCATTCACCATCAATGAAAAGCCAATTAACTACTGTCTACATTATGAAAAATCAATTGCAAATATAGAACCCATTCTCAAATCTGTGATTAACCTCGTAAAAATCTGTCTTGCCCTCAGTAGCAGGTTTTAGACAAACCCCAGATAATGATTGCATTACTTCAATAGAAAACTTCACATGGCCAACCACCTCAATTTCTTCATCCTCTTCAGTTGAGTCCACTGGCATCCTTGCTCTCAACCGACCAGGAAACCCTTTGAGAGGAATCTCTTGCACATGCCATTTAACTTCCTTTTCAGACCTATTCAACACAGCCTTTGGTGAAACTTTCAACAATGTTGGGTCCACCGGCAATTTCAGAGTGAATATGACATCTCTCAAGGGCACAAGCAAATTAGGATTTGACGCGTATTGTATCATTACAGAAAGCAAACTGCCAGTATGGCGTTTTATAAGTCGAACCCTCAAAGGCACTGGCGTCAACCTGGGCAGCAAACTATACTTGATTATTGGTATAGGCTCATCTGAGGCTGCAGTCCTCACATGAAACAACCCATTGCCAAGGGAGCTTACACGAGAATTCTGTATAACAAATCTTTTGACTGCACTTGTCCCCTCAACTCTAAACGAGAATTCAGTCTCCTTATCACCTGCAGTTTTGGTAGGTAAAGTTCTAAGGTACACAACACCCATTAATCCAACCCTGGCAAGCAATGATTCTCTAAACTCTGCATTAACCTGTTCAGATATATACATCTCAGGACCCTTCATTTCTGTTTTCTTCACCAACAAGTTTTCAAGATTGCCCGCCCCACCTTCCGCCGGCGCTTTAACAGCAACATCCGGCCCAGTCTGCAACAATTCAAGTCCACCAAGCCCTTGCGGCTTCGGAACCTTCTTCGTACCAACAAACTCCGACGCATCAAGCCCGCCGCCCCAAGCATCACTAAACGCTTCAAAAGCCTCCCCTAAACTAGCCTGCTCATTACTAAACTCCACTCCACCATAATTCCCTTCAAAACCCTCCACATTAATATGCGTCGACTGCGTCGCCTCCGGCGGCGGCAGCGTCGTGACCTCCAGCCCCGACAACGCCAAGGTCAAATCAGTCGCCGACGGATCCCTAGTCTTCTTAAACCCGCCCACAAGCTCCCGCGGCTTATCAATCGCATCGCTCGCCGCAAACGGATCACTCTCCGCCGCCGCCGCCGCCGCCGCCACCTCCACCGCCTCCTCCTCCTGCTGCTCCGGGACAAGGCTCGCCGCCGCCGCCACCTCATCGCCGGCGGCAAGCGTCTCCGGCGGCAGCTCAAACCGCGCCGCCGCAAACGCGTCCACCGCCGCGGAGTGCTCCGACGAGTGCACCTCCGCCGCCGTCCAATGTTCCGCACCGCGAATCTTACTCTCCGAGTCGATCGCCGAGTGGACCATCTTCGCGATGCTCTCGCCGTGAAGCGACGAGAGCATGGCGGCGAGCCTAATGTTACTAACGCCTCTAAGGACAATATCTAAGGCCATGTAAACTTCGGCGTATTTTTTACTAAGCTTATCGGGAGTTACCTCGACGCCACGGCAAGCGGTGACGATGACGCTGACGGCTTGGTTGACGACGTTGATGCATTCGAAGACGTTGACGGAGTTATCGTGATCGGCGACGGTGATGCCGAGGACGTAGATTCCGTTGACTAGGCGGTAGACGAGGCGGTAGCGGGACTCGACGCCGACGATGAGCTGGCCGCTGGAGGCGGCGAGGGGGTCGTCGCCGAGGGAGTCGGCGGAGGAGAGGGAGCGGCGGGCGTGGCGGAAGGCGGAGAGGGCGACTAAGGCACGTGCGGGGGGGAACCACTCACGTGTCTGGAGGAGGATGTCGGATCCGTTGGAGATTTGGAGGGAGAGAGCTAAGCAAGACATGATCGGAGATTTTGATTTGTTTTCCGATCGATCTAGGGTTTGGTTGATTTGAGCATTTAGGATTTAGGAATTTGAAATTTGGTGGATGTGAGATGAAGGTGAGGATGAGGAATTGGAAAGTGGAAATGAGAGTGGGAATTTGTTGGATTGGTGAAGAAATTTTTGGAGAAGAGAAGTGAGAACGATGAAGAAATCTCAGGCAGGCTGTGTGTCTTTGCCTTTTCTTTTTCTTTTTAGATTGGGCCACTTTATTTTTTTTTTATCAGCAAGATTGGGCCACTGGAGAGATAATGTTTTAAGCATGGCCCAAAGCATTCGGCCCAAAGTATCTGGTATAACGTTTTTTTTTGTTGAATGCCACCCGGTAACCCACGCCTATTGGCAACCGACTAATCCAGACTCGAGGGGTAGGAGTGTTGGCATATAGGAATGGTTGTAAGATAGATTCGATGATATAAGTAAAAAATAAGAATTAAGTATAACGATCATGAATAACGAATTGGAAATAACAGGGATAAATCAGAGATGAAATAAAATATGATAAGTAATGAAGAATAACTGAGATATTACGAAATATGAACTGTAATAGTAAAGCATAAACAGATATTAATGGATAGATCCTGTCGAGCTTTATTGAATTGAATAACTGAATACAAGGTACGCAGCTGAATTAGAGCCGTCAATATGGGCCGAGCCCGTAGGGCCGAGCCCGTTTTTGCTTAAGCCCTGTAGGGCCGGGCTTGGGATTTAGAGGGGAAAATAGGGGTGTGGGCCCTGAAGGGCCGGCCCTTAAGGGTTAGGGCTTTTGAGGGCCAGACTGAGGGCCGACCCTGTTAGGTCCGACCCTTTTTCCTAAACTAAAAAAAATAAAAAATAGAGGTGTTCACTCTCAAAATCCTTAGTCTCAATGTAAGTTTGTAATAGTGTAATGGGTCAAATGTGCCAAGTTGCATCCATCTAATTAATTTTCAGGTTTTTATTTGCACAAGAAATTAATTGCATGAATTTAAATATGATTGTGAGTTTTTTATTAAATATGCTTGAAGGACAATTAATTATTTGCTAATAGATTCAAATATGCTTGAAAGACAATTTATTATTTTTTTTATCAAAAAAGACAATTTATTATTAGCTACGATTTTTTTTGCAAATGATGGAGATGATAATGCTTATGGTGTAAAGAAGAAATGAAAAAACTTGATATTTTTGTCAGTGGAGAAGATGAGGAGGCAACTCATAGCCAAGCACAATCAAATGTTGCCGAATGATATTTATTGTGATTTTTTTATGAGTTGTAATTGTGTCTTATGGATTATTAGTATTTGAATGTTTTTTTATTTCCTTATTAATGTTTTGGTTTATTTATATTAATACTTGAGTTTTATGTAGTATACTTGCGTAATAAAAGTTAAAATTTGTGTAGTATGTGGTTGGAATTTTAAATTTTTTATATGGGCAGAAGCCATGAGGGCCGACCCTGGCCCAATTGCTCTAGGGCCGGGCTTTAGAAAACAGAGGTTTTTTTGGAAAAAAGCCCTGATGGGCTTGGCCCGTTTAGCCCTGACCCTTAAGGGCCGGCCCGACCCGTTTTGACAGCTCTCCTGAATACAATAATGAATCTCCCAATACAAGAAAGTAGAAAGTAATCTCTCTCTTGCTCTCAAATATTTCGTACCCTAAACCCTAACTTGACCTATCTTATATAGCCTACGCGATCCCACTTATTTCTCCTCACAGTTGTGTCAGGTGTCCACCTGAAGCAGCCGTTTAGCTGTCAGGTCTCCAGCATGTCTGAGTCTTCAGCCCGGGATCTTCGCCCGGCTCCTCGGACAGTTATCTTATCCTTATCCCACGATGTCAGCCCAGTCTCCTACTCTCCTTAGTCTCCTACTCTCCTTATTTATGCTCCACGTCTCCCAACTTCAACTTCCATTTTCAGTTAAGTGTCCGTTGGAACCGTTTCGTCTTCTCTGTTCATTTGGGCCGAGCCCAAATAAATTCTTCTGCGAGCCCAGGGGAATACAAGTGGTATAACAGTTTTTTACTTGCTTATAATAACATTGATTTTCTGATTTTGATCCATTTATTTCCTTCTTGTGATAAATATTACTCCCTACAATATGTAATATAAAAACCCAAAACTAGAATATTTTTGCCCAAAATATAAGAAACTTTTAATTTTTCCTAGTTTGTCTATAATTCTCTTTCACATTTATTACCTCCAAACAATCAACCAATTTTCACATATTTTCTTAAGAAGCGTGTTTTGGTGGTTAGACTCTTATATCATGGACCAAGGAGGGAGTACAAAGTTAGAGGTTCACGGTTTTGTGGACTCCCTATATGCTTTTAACCTTGTAATGCGTGACTTAATTGCTGGTCACCCACTGTATAACATGGTAGAAGATATTAGAGACAGGCTATATGCACAGGAGACTATTTGGCTGATTCATACCGTCCGATCCTATTTATAAGTCGTCAACCGCCATTAAATTTTGGTCCTTAATATAAGTCGCCAACTACCACTAACTAACTCATTAATTAAAGTTTTCCAAATATGCCACTGTCATTGAAAAAAGAGATATCTGCATTTACTTTTGTTTGCCTCATTATGACTCATTAATTAATAGTTGTGAGGAGGGGCAAAGATGGAAATGAAAAATTAAACAAGACCAATTTAATGATGTAACTGCCACTAACCGTCATTCCTTGGTTTGTACAATATGGGTGGTTAGCGACTTATAAATAGGACCGGAGGGAGTACCAGCAGAGAATTTATTAGGTGGGCAGATCGTGTAGCAAGAATAGGGCATAATTGTGCTCAGGAGCTAACTATTTGTCATAATCCTCTAGATGGATGCGAAGAGTCATTGTGGCTGATATTCATGGTCAACATGTAAGGGAGACTCCCATAGAAGGTTGGACAATGGCCTCAATGGTAAGCTTGCTAGTTGATGTTTCACTGGCCTCATCAGGTGGCAACACCTGCCATGTGAGCCAAAAAAAAACAAGATTCACGGTTTTCTAAATTATCAGTTTAAACATGGTCACTGGTCAGAACTTAATAAAATGTACTCATTTTAGTTCTAAATGTATGCGTTATTTTCCTAATTTAGTTATATTTATAATGTTTGTAAAGTTAATTAATATAATCAATTTTTCCTAAAATATTCTCACCTTCATCATTTTTCCATATCTCCATTATTCATTCTGTCAGAATATGAATAATTTTTTCAATCATTCGATATTTCCTTCATAATAAAGTATTCATATCTACCTACTTTGAATGGAAGGATGAAAGGGCAAAAAACTTTGATGTCCCCTTCCCTCATAATTAAGTTAGTTAAAATTATATGAAATTACAAAAAAATCTTATCAATTACCTTCATTCCTACCGTCCTCTTTTGTTCATTTTTTAGGAGTACAATAAGTATAATTTAAGGAAAATGTGTGTAGAAATAGAAAATGGTCTTCTATGGAAACTCCATGTTATAAATAAGTATTAAAAACATGAAATTCCACCCGATGCAATCAGATATAGACAACACAAACTACTGGAAAGCAACTGTGCAAGGTAATCTCAATTCCTTATTATTGATAGACGTTAGTACAAACCTCTCATCACACTGAATGTGACCTCATTATAATACAATCATGCTATCAATTATGTTACAATTAATATCAAATGAAAGCATTTACAATTTACAATCATTAGCCTCAATAGATATACTCTTGTACATTTTCTCCCTTTTTTCTTTCAAAATGGCACGTCTATAAATGTTACGTGGCTCTGTGTATCACCATTGACTCATTGAGCATTCACCTGTCAGGTAAACTCAACCTAGCCAGGTTCTTGACAATATATAGTGGAAATTACTGTGATTGTCTTTTTCGCCAACCCTTTCCCGATTTCAAGGAGGCTTCATTAAATGTTGTCATTCATGAGGCCAGAAGAAACCCTGCAAACCCCAAAGACCAGTGAAACGTCTTTCCATAGAAGCTGAGATAATGGAAAAATTCTCTTCATATTAATCTCAGATAGTAGGCTGCCTATCTAACTCAAGGAAGCTATGTTTAATGATTGCGAAATTCCCAAATATGGCTCCTAGCTAAGTTAAAAGACAAACTGACTACCAACAAGTAGTTGGTTGACCTAGTAAGTCGACTTGCCCCGTAACGATGAAAACGTGTGTTTGAATCACATTAAACGCTCTCATTGAGAGAGGATACAATCCTACCTATATGGTCAACACTCCTAACCTTTAAGGCAATAAGCTAACCATAATAACCAGTCTGATTGAAAAAGTTTAATGCAATTTACCCACAACAAATTCATAATTATAACTCGCATATAGGTCAAACAGTTTCAAATAGCCTATGAGCCATTAGTTCATGTAGCTAGTTAAAAATCAAAGTGTTTCAAGTTCACAATTTTTCGTATATAGAAGTTTGGTGCAATATGTGGGTGTTAGACAACAAAAAGCGTAAACCATTTTTCAAATAATGAATGAATCGGATGACACATCTAAATTAAAGAGGCAACTATAGAATTGAGTTTTGGTATATTTTACTTTTGTTTTCTAAAGAAAAAACATTTAGATGAGATTCTTAACAGGCCAACGCGTCATTTTGTTATACATCCATCAAAATCCATATATTATCAACCACTGTCAATTTGCACTCCAGTTCCAGAGACATATTTTTCATTCTGAATAGACAATAAACCAAGGTCGTAGAGATACCTCTTTATGTGATCGAGTGAAGCAGCATTTTGACTCAAGATGAATAAAGGACAAAGGGAACTGCACATTATTAAGTCTTTAATTAGAAAGGCCTCGTCAAGATAAAAAGGAAAGCAAAGAATGAAATAAAATCAGATTAAAAGGAAAGCAAAGCAGAAGTGAAAACCTATAAACGCGTCTAACTAAGTCATACCAAAAGGATATGATGCTGTGTTGTGAGATACAATATTTGAAGTGATATGAATTAATGGGGGGCAAACGCCTCAAGAAGTGCAGGTTGCAATTTTGAGAATAATGTGCAAGACAGATAGGCACTGATAGTAAACTTGACAACTTAGATTTCTATACAGTGTAAGGAATTTACTGAACAAGCGGATGGCTCACCCAATTTCTAATGGGACAAAACAGCAAATTAACAATCAAATATTGATCATTTAAAATTCTGAGTTGTAAAAACCATCATGTCAGATCTAATATCTAAAAAGATTTTCCCAGGACATTGGCACACGCCTTCTATCAAAATTTTTCATGGTTCAGTTTATTTTTCTAATCAAGTAACAATTCTGCAGCCACAGCTATGTTGTACAACTTGTCTTGAATCAGAAAATCAGAGAACAAGAAATATCAATGTCTTATATGCATTATATGTGAGAGAACATGATTCAGAGATGATTGGGACCCTGTCTTCTATCCCATTTTGATTAGTAGACTACACCAGGGAATAATATGACATCAGGACAAAATAATTGCAAACTTGATGCACACAATTTAAGTGGCCAAGAATTCGTAAAGAACAAGAAAATAAAAGCTTACCAGTAAGAAACATGATAAGCATTAGAACAAGCATAATTGGAACAGAGAGGCGAGATCGCAACTGTAGGGAACTATTGCATTGTCCCTGGAAACAACCAACGCGACCAAAAAACTGCAAAGCATGAAAATCTGATTAAGATTTCCTTGAATGCAACCCAATGAAATCTCAGCTATTAAGGCAAATACTCTCATTTGGTGACTGTAAGCTAAGTATAACATCATTAACATGTATGACGTATAGAATAAAATGTCTGTTTTTTTTGTTCATGTATCTCTTTTTTTCAAAACTAGTTAGTCTAACCTGATTGAACATATGTACTGCTCGCATTGCCTGAGGATATTCCTCAAATTTATGTTTCCAGAAGCCAGGTCTGATCCCTTTTCCTCTTAAGTTTCCATCAGCAGTATGCATGAGCGTATTTCTCTGTTCATCCTCATCAGCAATCACGATTTTTAACTCCCCAAAATTTGGAGAACTACATGTCTTGCGTACATTAGTTGTCCGGTCCATTTGAGAAACTATATCATCACTAGTTCCAGATTCTTCATCGGTTTTTACTTCTATAATGTACTTCACATCCTTGTTGATGGAAATGGCATCCTTCATCGTTTTTTTGCCACTAAAGATATTTCCATTGCATGAAGCATTTACATCAGATACTTTGTCTTTCTTGATAATCGGTTTCTCCTGAAGTGTATTTTTCATCAAAGGAGTGAGTTCTACACATTCATCGTGAGCACCCTGCATGTTTTGAGAGGTTCCAGATAAAAACGCAGCGAAATCATCCTGATCTTCTTCATCCAGATTAACCCAGCGGAAGGGTTGTCTTCCTTCCTCAACAAAAGACTCTCTTAATGCTGCTTCAACATGGGAAATTTGTTTTGAATGGCCAAAATAAATTGTCTATGCCTAGTGGTTGCACTCTCATCATCAAAATGCCTGTATCTTAGCTTGACAGCCTTCTCAAACTCTTCCAACTATCACAAGTTCAACACAGAAAATTACAAATAAGTAGAAAGCTGAAAAGGTGCATACAATTTTGAAGGCAAAAGAGAAACAAAAGAACTAAATAAACTACTCCCCTATCGATAAAACACTTCCAATACATTTCACATACACCAGAAAAACCTTAAACATATTTAATTTTACCTTAAAATTTAACAACATCCCACCTTTATCTTACTATACTCCCTCACGTCCCTATTATAAGAGATAATACACATATCAATATCAATAAAAACATGATGGAATCATTCATTATGGATAAGTTTTAATCAAGTTTTCCATTTTCACCCTCACTCATTTATTACACACACCTCTCCACTCCCTGCATTAGCTAATATACAAGGGTCATAAATGGAAAATAAGCATTCACTACTTTAACTTTTACATGTTACCTCTTATATTTAAAACTGGAGAGTAACAACAAAAACAACAACAAAGTCTTATCCCACTAGGTGGGTCAGCTACATAGATCACACGACGCCAAATGCATGGATCCATGTTCATAAGATTCGACATACTTTTATATTGGCCGGAGAGTACCACATAAAAATAAATGAAAGCACTAATAATACATTCACACATAAATCTTTAATCACATGCCCTGTAAATAAGACCAAATAAAACCTTCTCTAAATTATAAATAGAATCTAGAATACCTGCCATTTTGCAGTAGCCAAAGCAGTTTGAAGCTCTCTGCACAGTTCATCTTTATACTTAGGAATAGATACTCCTCTCTTCTCTCTTAACCACGTCCTATATGTGGAATCCATTCTGAAAAACGAAAAATAAAAACATAATGTAAATCGGTAATTTCACATATGTATGAAAAAATGCATTCATAATGGAAAACCTAAACAATACCTATCAGCAGATTCTTGAACCTCCTCGGCGGCGGAGAAGAAATCGTCCTTTTGCCACAGATCAAAACTGTTATTAGGGATCGTCATGATGTAGAAGAACGAAGGAATCAATTATGAATTAGTTGATGCGAAAACAACTCAATTGAACATAACTTCAATTCATTGATTGATTTGCTCGTCGCTTCTTCTTCTTCTTCTCTCTCTTCGCTGCCAGAAAGGAAGGAAGAGAGAGATGAAAATTGATTGAGAGTTGATTAGTTGGAACTCTGCGTGTGAATTTTATAAATTGTTTCAGGTGAACACTTTCTATCACCTCTTCAATCTCATATGAATTAGGGAAAATTTCAAATAATCCCCCCAATACTCAAAAGGACAAATGAGGAACCTAAACTTCCAAAAGAACCATGAAGATGAAGGAACCAGCACCTATATGTCATTTTAAAATTTTGCGAAAAGACAAAATTGCTCTCATCCTAAAACACAAATTCTTACCCCACCCTAAACCTGCCCTAACACCCACCCTCTTCTCACAATTTGTGTTTTAGGATGGGGGCAATTTTGTCTTTTCGCAAAATTTTAAAATGACAGATAGGTACTGGTTCCTTCATGGTTCTTTTGGAAGTTTAGGTTCCTTACTTGTCCTTTTAGATATTCGGAGGGACTTATTTGGATTTTCCCGATCAATTATTATTAATAGAAAATTAATTAATAATTAATTACTTTGAAATATCTGGATTTTTCTTTTTTTTTTCTTCCTTAAAATTAATTTACCCTACTTTTTTTATAACAAATTTTAAGGTAACGGGTTGGGCTCGCCCATAATCTAAGGGCAGGGAACTAACGTATAACCGTCTGGCCCAACCCAGCTCAGCTCTGTAGGCTTGAACAGAGATATTTTTTAAGGTATGCAACCTGTGCTGCGAATATGTCTCCCAAGCGCCGTGATTAAGGCACAACTAAGTGTCACTCCCCATTAACTATTTCACGACTAGGTGGACAATCCGACTCACTGAACCCATGGGACTATGGGTTTATAAGATATGTTGAAATTAAATGATTTATTTAATTTTATTAATTTTAAAAATATGATTTTATATTTAGAATGGGAAGGAGTATGATAGATATTATATTAGATATAGCATTGGAAAAATTGGGATTAATGTGTTTCACATGAGATTTCTACAATACTTTGCTTCATCTTCGTTTTTATTAAAAGTGTAAGCCTGATACCAATGGGTAGTTGGTTGAGCTGGTAAGTGGGCTACAACCCCCGTAAGGATGAGAACGCGTGTTCGATTCCCGAGAAGCGCTCTCATTGGAAGAAGGGACAACCTTGCCTATGTAGGCAACACTTCTACCCCTCGAGTCCGGATTAAACCGAGCGGTGATTAAAAAAAAGTGTAAGCCTGATATAATGTAGATAAGTAGATATTGGACAATGGTATATTTGTTGGGTTGATTTTTTAAATTGCTTTTAATTCAATAATAGACAATTGAATGATATCAAAAGTGACAAATCAGATGCTTCATGCATGCGCCTTGAATTCATTAATAAAATATATAACAAGCTACAAAAATATTCAATGATATATTAACAAAAATTGTGGTTATTATATATCTTACTACAATTTCAAATAATAATTGGAAATAACTTTTTTGAGAAATATTGATCATAACTTAATAAATTGTTTTAAGTAAAAAAAATCAAAATCTCTCCATGCTATTAAATATTTTGGATATTTATCTGGCAATCTTATATTATCCTTGTCCAGCTATGCATTTACTTTTGAAGAATAAGACAATAGTATTTCGTATCTGGACATCATGTTTTTTTTTTTGAACTGAAATATGGACATCATGGTTTGATTCTCAACTACATACGGTGGTATTGAAAATAATAGTAACAAGTATATGGTGACGCTATAAACGTATATTGGTTTATGCTAATACATATAGACATAGACGCAATTATTATTATTGAAAAAGTCAATTAGGTCTTATATTTAGGACCGGAGGTAGTATTTATTAAAAGAATAAACCTTGAACAGGAAACTAAATAGAGAAACGCTTATACTAGCGTCACATTTAATATCGGAACAGGAGCAGAGCGCCATGAATCACACGGCTCTGTGAGAGTGAGACTAGCTAGTGGTGAGTGGTGACCTCCCAAGTCAATAATCTTGAAAATTTATCCTAATAATAATGATAATGATAATGATAATTTTAGGTACAATAATTGGGGATTATTAAATTAAACTAAACTAAAAACTAGATAATACTACCATGTTCCTAAATACTTCCTCCGGTCCTAAATATAAGACCTAGTTGACTTTTTTTTGGAGATGTTAAGTACAAAATATGTTAATAAATTATGACATATTTGATATATTTTTAGATTAGTCATTAGTTTATAGGTCAAATAAACTAGTTTAAATGGAAAAATTAGGTGAATCAATTTATAATGAACTTATTTTTTTTTTTTAAGATTTTCCAAAAAAATCAACTAGGCCTTATATTTAGAACTGGAGGGAGTATAAGACCATTTTCTCTAATTTGATTAGATTTGATTAATAATAATGTTAGTTAAATTAATTATTTGGAAATGATATTACTTATTTACCCTAAACATATATGTTTTATCCTCACCCTCCCTCCCTTGCTTGTTTAGGATTAATTTGGGAAAAAATAGGAATAATTAGAAAGTGCTCTTATATATAAGAACAAATTGAAATTTAAAAGTAATCTTATATTTAGAAACGGAGGGAGTATAGGGAGTGCTGAGCATGCAGCTTAACTGCTCAAGTATAGATCTCAGCCAGTTTCTTCCTTTTAATTAATGTGCTTGTTGGTTGGTTGGTTGGAATATCTATTAACATTATAAATCAATGCCTTCCCGCCTTTCCAAAACATAAGGCAAAACATCAGCTCCTCTGCCATTTCATCGGCTACACACACATATCACTATTCATAGAGCACTACAAAAAAAGCGCTACTTTCCGGCGCAAGCGTTCCGGCGTTTCCTCAATAATCGCCGGAAACAGCATACGTTCCGGCGTTTCATAAAAGCGCCCATGGAAAACGCCGAAAACATGTGGCGCGCCTTTCCCGCCTTTTTTATGGCGTTTACATACCGGCGTTTTGCGAGGCCGAAACGCCGGTATGTATATTTTAATATTTTTTTAAAGCAGCGCGGCATTTTATTTTTCTTTAATTTCAAATAAATGCATATCGGCGTTTTACGTTTGCGCCGATATGCATTTTATTTTCTTTTTTTTATAATAAAAATGCAAATCGGCGTTTCAAAAAACGCCGATGTGCGTTTTCATTTAATTTCATTAAATGAATATACACATCGGCGTTTCTCTAAAACGCCGATGTGCGTTTTCATTTAATACAATTAAATGAATACACAAATCGGCGTTTCTTAGAAACGCCGATGTGTAATAAAATTAGTATTATTCTTCGGCGCAACCAAGGAAACGCCGCTAAGGACCCCCAGAAACGCCGGAAAGTTTGTGCCTATATATACCACCGACGGATTGCATTTGGGCGTTTCTAAAAAGCGACAGAGGGGCCCACCGAATCTTTGTCTGCCAGTTGCGGTTTATATATTGTGTTTCTCCTATATATATAATGTCTCGGCGTAGCGGTAAAGATCCCATAGACGAGGAAGAGCAGCAGCGACTGCGCAACGAGGAAGAAGCCAGGCGTATAGAAGCTCTTCGGAAAGAGAAAGAGCAGGAACCTATTCCCCAGTCGGTGTTGCAGTACGTCAGTTCTCCTCTATGCACCGTACCGTATAGTCCTTTCGGCTTTGGTGTGGACCCAGGAGTGTGTCTAAAGTTTGTGTCTAAATTCTCGTCCCCCATGTCGTATACATCGCGAGGTTTTACCTGAATCACCATTTGCCAATCTTTGTTTTTAGGATCGGGAACATAATAAACCTGCTGCGCTTCGTCTGCAATGATGTATGGCTCGTCGTCAGGTAATGCCCCTGTGTGGAAGAGTCTCGAGAAATTCACGGAGGTAATACCGAGAACGTCAACTTTCTTGCCTCTTTTTCCCCTAGTGTCTGCCCAATCGCACTTGAATAGCGGAACGGGAAATGCACCGTTGTAGTTGAGCACAAGTATATCAACAAGTTTCCCATAATATTGAACCTCCCCTAAACGCGCTTGAGGATCGTCTCTACTAACATAACTCCTTGTTCCAAATGAGCCAAACACACCGGAGTTTTGTGTTAGACGAGAGCCATCGCGCGCAACAGTGCGGAAGTGAAAGCCGTTGACATTGTAGGCAGAGTATCTCTGCGCATACTCAAAAGGCCCATGTGCTAGATTCACTAGTGATGGTGGCGGATTTGGTTCGTTGCGTATTCTTTTCGTGAACCAATCAGCGAAGCCCCGGTGGACCATTGTATCAATCACAGCTGCAGTGATCCCCGAGCGTCCTCGATTCTCCCACTTGACATATCTCCGATAATCCCTAAAAACACAAATTATCGGTAAATATATATTTAATTAAAATGTAATGTAATAAATATAAACGCACTCGCGATAGGAGTCCACGGCAGTGCAACGTGTAAGGACATGTCTGTGTGCTTGCAACATCTCGGCGGGACTCAGCTAGTGGAAGTGCGCTGCTCCTACTGGCTTTCCAATGGGGGGAAACAACATGTCAGAGATGGGATTGACATAGTTCGAGTTATCTTCAACTCGGGGTATTCGCTCATTACGAATGTTCTGACCATAATATCTTTCAACAAATGCAACTACCTCGTCCCCCACGTAACACTCAGCAATGCAGCCCTCTGACGCGGCTCTATTCCTAACGAACGACTTCATTTTCCCCAGGTACCTTTCTATGGGATACATCCAACGGTAGTGCACCGGCCCACCCATCTTCGCTTCTTCAACAAGGTGGACAATGAGATGGACCTGTGAGGTGAAAAATGATGGAGGAAATATCATCTCCATGCGACATAGCATCAGAACAACTCTAGTCTGCAGGTCGTCTAGCTCTTGCCTATCCAACACTTTTGCGCACAACTGCCTAAGTATAAAACTGAGTTCGGCCAAAACCATAGAAACATCTTCGGGAAGGGTGTATTTTACAGCTAGAGGAAGGAATTGTTGTAGCAAAACATGATAGTCATGACTTTTCAACCCAGAAATCTTTGGCTCTCTCGAAGATAGGTCAACGCAACGCGAGATATTACTTGAATATCCGTCAGGAACCTTGATACCTTTTAGCGTGGTCAGGAACACTTCCTTATTCTTTTTTGTCAAAGCAAACCGAGCCGGGGCAAACTTATCGTTCACGTCAGGCCAGGCATCTTGACGTATTCCCATGGCCTTTAGATCCTTCCTCGCTCCAAGATGATCCTTTGACTTTCCTGGCTCATTCAGAATGGTGTATAAGACATTCTCCCCGACGTTCTTTTCAATGTGCATGACGTCCAAACAGTGGCGCATTAAGTTGTGCTTCCAGTATGGCAGACAAAAAAATATGCTTCTCTTTTTCCATTGAGGTGCTGGGCCAGTTCTACGGGCCACCGGCGGCGGCCTCCGCCGAGGCTGCCTGCCACCGCGGCTTGAGATAGGGACCTCTTCATCCGGCAGCGGCGGGTCCTTGCCAAATTCACATTGCACATCACAGATCTGGTCAAAGATCTCAAACCCAGACACCCGTCGAGGGGGATCTCTGCGTTCTCGTGTACCGTCGAATTTGCTCTTCTGCCGCCTGAATTGGTGATCAGGTGGAAGGAACAGTCGATGACCCATGAAACACGACTTCCTGCTGTGCGGCAATCTACGGGGCTCACAGTCCAGGTTGCAGAACGGACATGCCATCGCTGTATAAGTATTCCAGCCGGATAACATGCCGAGTCCGGGAAAATCACTCACAGTCCACATCACAGCGGCTCGCAATCTGAACAACGTCTTAGATTCGGCGTCAAACGTCTCGACCCCATCACTCCATAACTCATTGAGCTCCTGTAACAGTGGTTGAAGGTACACATCGATATCGTTTCCAGGTGATGTAGGCCCTGGAACAATTGTCGATAGAATGAAGGATGTCGATTTCATGCACAACCACGGGGGAAGGTTATATGGTATCAACACAACTGGCCAAACGCTGTAATGTTGGTTGAAGGAGCCGAATGGGTTAAAACCATCAGAAGCGAGCCCTAGCCTGACATTTCTTGGGTCCGAGGCAAAATCGGGGAATTCGCCGTCAAAAGCTTTCCATGCATCACCGTCTCGAGGATGCCTCATCTTGCCATCTGGGTTAGCTTCTGTCGCGTGCCACCGCATTTGCTCAGCCATCTTCGGGGACATGAATAGTCTTTGGAGCCTTGGACGGAGTGGAAAATATCTCATGCTCTTAACTGCTCGTCGTCTCTTCTTCTTATTATTATGCCCCTCACCCTCCACCTTGTATCGGTCAGTGCCACATCGTCTGCATTTATCTAACGCAGCGTTAGAGCCCCAAAACAACATACAATCATACAGGCATGCATCGATTTTTATGTACCTTAACCCCATCTTTGAGATTGTTTTCTTCGCTTCGTAGAATGATGACGGTAGCTCGGCTCCAATATTGTAGAAGGCGTCTGACAGCAGCTCAATCACGTCTGACATAGTCGCATCGGAGGCGCCACGTTTACACTTTATACTATACAGTTTGGTTAGAAATGACAGTTTAGAGTATCTTTCATTCCCTGCCCAAACACATGTATATATATTGTCATGCCACGTACATATATAATATATGTATTTCATCGCATATATATTAATTATAATTATTCAGTCGCTTAAACAGTTAGAATGGTTAATGCATTATTTATACCTGGGTACAGCGGTTTGTCACCTTCCGTCATAAGCTCAAAGAAATCTCTAACCACCTCAAGCCGTAAGTAGTCAGCGACTGGTCCATCGACCACTACATCCCCGCCATCTCCTGCTTCATGCTGCCCAAATGCTTCCATCACAGTGTTATTACCCGGATTATTTGCATGTTCGCCGCCGTCGGCTTCATCGTCACTGCTTTCGACTTGCATTCCAATGTGAGAACTCGAACCGACTTCTAGATCACCGGCGTTGTCGTGTAGTTCGCCCTCTCCATGAAACGCCCAATTGAGGTAATACCTGGGAAACTGCTTATCCATACAATGGGCAAATACCTCCTCTCGAGTCTTCCATTTGTCGAACTTACATTTTTCACACGGACACCGTATCTTACCCCGAACATCACTACCGCGCAAGAAAGCAAACTCCAAAAACTGATTCAACCCCGCCATGTATTGCGGTGACGATCTAGGTAAAGAGATCCACGATTTATCCACCATTATATTATTGATATAGGTGTTTCACAACAAAACTACAGAAAATATGAAATAAGAAGGGAGATATTTGAGAAAGATTTTGACGACTCACATATTCTACATATATGCATATTTATAGCCACTGCCCCTAACCTTTACGCGTTCACCAAAGCCAACACTGCCCAGAAAGTTTTTCGTTAGATGTTTAGGCTTACCGGCGTTTTGGGAATCGCCTCTAATTAAAGTAATAATAAAATATTGCATATCGGCGTGTCCACGAAACGCCGGTGTGCAATATTATATAAGTTAATATACATATCGGCGTTTCGCGGAACGCCGATATGTGCAATTATTTTTTTATATGCATATCGGCGTTTCCCACAACGCCGATATGCATACAAATAATAAAATAACATACCGGCGTTTCCACCGTTGCGCCGGTATGCATTATTTTATTATACTTACCGGCGCTTGGTGTCGAAACGCCGGTGTGTTCCCATACTCCTATAAATAGCGGTACTCCCCCCACTTTGTCTTCCCATTCGTTCTGCCTTCTCACTATTTCTTTCTTCTTCATCGTTTCTTCCTTTTTCTCTGGTTATTTTCATTTTCTTTGTTTATATTTTTTTTTGCTTAAGTTCAGTTATTTAATTATTCATTGTAATACAGTTTATTTCATTATTCAATATAATACAATTTTGAACTATTGTTATTCTCTCTCTGTTTACTCTATTTATCAATCATTCAGATGCTCTAGATTATTATTCTTGTTATTTTCTTTTTATGTGTGATAATATTTTTTATATATTATGATATCCATAATATTAAATTTCCGTCCCAATTTGATTTCAAATTGGGGCGCTTTTTTTTTAATCAGTTTTATTTGCTTTCCGGCGTTTTAACACACGCCGGTAAGATAATAAAATATAATAAAACACACCGGCGTTGGACGTAAACGCCGGTGTGTTTTATTATATTTTATTATCGCTTTCCGGCGTTTGTGCTCAGCGCCGGTATGTTTTTGCCTTAACGAATAACATACCGGCGTTTTCTAGCTTGTGGTGCAAACGCCGGTACGCGTGAATATTTTATTATTTTTGCACACCGGCGCGACTCACAAACACCGGTGTGCTTGAATATTATAATAATATATGGAACCTGCTTTGCGGCGTTTCCGGGTTCTCTACGGCGTGTCAAAAAACGCCGGAAAAAAACTTTTCCACATTAAATCAGCGGCGATTGTGTAAAACGCCGTAGAGCTGTTTCGCCGGTAAAAAACGCCGAAACGTAGGGTTTTAAAACGCCGATAAGGCCCTCTTTTTTTGTAGTGGAGCCGTTTTCTCAGTTTTGGGCTCCGTGCTCTGCTACTAAAATTTCAATCCCTTTTGAATCTACCACCATTTCAAATTTAAATTTCAAAACTCCCCCCAACCTCATCAACAAAGCCCATCTGCCACAAATCTGAATTCAATTTGAAATTAAAAACTTCCTCAATATCAGAACAAACACATACTTGTCTCCTTTTCTTTCACAGCTTCAGCTTCAGCTTCATTTTTGCCTATCTCGCATATTCCTTTCAGATTTAACCCTGGATCCTCTTGACCAAGTGTCACTTGCATAGCGGTTCTTAAAAATATCAGGTACCCACGTCTATTCCTAGCACAATTTCTTCCCGTTATTACCCAGGCTTCGCCTTCAACTTCTATGCTTCGATCTCAACTTTTGCTGCCTTTCAGATTTCTTGCTTTCTGTTCGTAAATATAGAAGCAGCACACAAAGTCTTCAATGACTTGAGCTTTGATCTTTGATTTCTTGAATTTTTCTCTCATGTTTTGGTTTATGTTGTTTCAGGGTACAATGGCATTTTTGCTAATCACTGAGGATTAGAGGGATAGTGGTAAACACTGCTGGGTCATTTGCTTTACTTACCATCATGGTTTGGGAGGATTTTTTGTTTTAAGAGGTAATATATTGGCAATTCAATTTCAAATATTTTGATGTAATCATAAGTATTATTTATTTTAACATATTCTTATTACATCAGAGAATGTACATAAATGGTTCCTTTGGGGTTACTGGTCCTCACCACTTATGTACGCACAGAATGCAATTGCTGTCAATGAATTTCTTGGGCATATTTGGAGAAAGGTTTTCTTTTTGGTTCAATTTAACAATTGCTGTCTCAAGTAATTGCTAATGGGAATAAAACATTAAGAGTTATGATACTGAAAGGTCATAGATTTTTTCCAGAAGCTTATTGGTATTGGATTGGAACGGGAGCTTTGATTGGTTATGCTGACCTACCTTTCTATTTTTTCCCTCTTCCATTTGTCTTCCAAGATTTTGTTGCCTTTGTATCTTCTTGCTCTGAGGTAAATCCAGTGGAACGTGGTGGGTTCTATTAAAAAGA
Organism: Mimosa pudica; assembly: GCA_029929735.1. Lineage (NCBI taxonomy): Eukaryota > Viridiplantae > Streptophyta > Magnoliopsida > Fabales > Fabaceae > Mimosa > Mimosa pudica. The sequence continues at coordinate 7,906,003 of JAKELP010000015.1, read as the reverse complement.
GTTCTCAATGATGATGCAGTCATTTAGCAATGAAGTTGGATGGTATGAAATTTAAATAGTTTACTGTTTAACATTGATTTGTCCTTCTACATTATTAGGTTATGTTGGTGCCATGTTATGAGTTGTTGTTTCTTTCTTTGGCTTCCAATTTTGTTCATAGGGCTGAGAATATGATTAAATGTTTAATGTGCAGCTCATTGGGCAGATTATGTCCAAAGAGATGTGGCCAAAGCTCTTCATGATGGTGATGTGGTGTTCATTCTGGTGCGGTATGTCATTGTATATTATGATAATTTTGAGCATTGCCCTTGATATCATACTCTGATGCCACTATATCTTTATAATTCTGGCTTCTCTTTATAATACAGAGTTGTAGAGTCATATATCTTCTGTTATTGTTAGAATTTCATGAGAAAAGGTGTGACCATTTGTTGTCCTGTGCCATCAAATGGTTAATAGCTTTAATTATTTTATTCAATACTCCTTTACAGTGATGCTTTTATTTTCATTGTATAGGTGAAAGTCAAGTACAGATTCCTTTAGTCATTATGACATCTGATGAGCGTACCTTGAAGCTTTTGGAATCAAATTCCTACTTTGGCATGCAACCCAAACAAGTCATAAAGCAGGTATGGCTTATCTAATGGAAGTTGTAACATTTCTTTAGAATGATTTCATCAAATGGTTTTAACACAAATAACACAAATGGCTGCCATCTCAACTTTTGTTTCATTTGAGACTTATTGCTTTCAATTTTAATCACAAACGTAAATCTAGAAGCAGCACAAAAAGTCTTCAATGGCTTGAGCTTTGATCTTTGATTTTCTCTTTCTTTTATATACACCGATGTTTCCTCTTCTTTTCTTTTTCTGATGCAAGCAGCGCATGAAATGTGTTCTATGGTTTTGTTAGTGGGCCTTTCATCATGGTGAACTCATCTTCCAAGCATAGTTGCAGCTAATGTGAACTCATTTTTTTCAATAATAGAACTCATGTAAGTAATCTTCCAAAATCCTTTCTTGATAGTAATTTGTTGAGAAAAATGAAAAAGATCTTGGGAGATGGTACAAGAATTAGGAACTGCTCGAAAATATTTATATCTGAGAAACTAAGGATAGATGGGGAGGGAGAACTAAATCATCAAATCAACTTAATAGATTGTAGAAATCGAAGATTATAATAAAATACCACCTTACTGTTAATTCAGATTTGAAACTCCTATCAATTTTTTTTTTGTTAGCCCAAGTCAATATTTGCTTACTTTACTAATTTTAATTGCAGAATGCACATGAGTTTTGCATTGCTATAATGTACATGCTTCTCTATTTGCATTATCTAATTTCTGACTTGAATCTTATAATTAATTCCACAAAGATATATATAGTTTCATTGATGTAGATTAACCATTAGAGTTAATTTAAAAATGATTTTTTGGAATTGTATCTCAGAATTGACAGATATTTTCCTAGCTAACGTTGCCTAATTCTATTATCTATATAATAATGCATGGAACAGAGATCTGCAGGTCCATTTGCCTAAGATTCCTTAACTGTTAAATAAGAGACCCTTTTGCAATGAAGAGAACATTATCTTGAAAGATCACTTTATTGATGCCTAAGAGACCTTTTTGCGTTGATTATAGATTCAATGAAATTCTAAACTGAAACCAATTTATTTTGCTGTCATGTATTGCCCTGAATACCACTTGAGGTCGATCATATTCACTCACATTGCAGCAATTATGTCAAGATGAGCTTTTATAAACTGAGTATTCTTTTAAGCATGACCTGCATTGATTTTCAGTGCTTAGAAGTGGATTTAAATACCACATTTTTGCTGATCTGTTTTATTGTTGAAATATTTGGAATATTTGGGAGTTTAATGGCTGATTTCTGAGTGGAATTGTTTAAAGTAAATCTCAAAGATTTGGTTGTTTGATTTTTTGGCTTTACTCATGCATGTAAGTAATCTTCCTACATCATTCCTTTTTTGCTTATTTCTCAGGAAAAAATGAAAAATGATTGGGCGAGAAGGTACAATGGGGAAGGAGAGGGTGATAACAAACTGAATGGAAGAAGAAATAGAGTGAATGAAATAAAATGGGAGAATGAAAGAAAGGGTCATGAGTGTTGTTTCACTGATCATTGAATTTCTATAAATGAGCAATGTTTTATGTTTGTGTTGCTTTGTTACATAGTGATCACAATCTATTCTTCCCGCCTTTCCAATATACAAAGCAACATGTCGGCTTCTCTCCTATTGTATAGCTGTTATTTATTTGCCTATATATTTACCTTATAATAAGCTGTTATTTATTGTATAGCGTGTTGATCGACACATGCAAGGGTCTAAACAATTATGAAGGGTTTTGATGCTTTTGACTTAGCTTGGGCATCCATTTTAAAGATGATGAAGGTTTCTAATGCCATTGGGTATTAGAGAAAAAAGTGACCTTCTATTTTTCTTCCTCATATACATGTCTTTTTACAATGGAACTATGAAGTTCAATAAATATTGAGAGCAATGTGGTGCAAATATATATATAAATCTTTATATCCTCTATTTCAATTCATTTTTTTTCTCTCTTGGATTGCTAATATATATGTCCATTTTCCCCTTTATTTTAAGGTGGACTAGAGCTCAAATATATGTTCATGTGTGATGTTAGAGTTAGAAATATCATTTGATATAAATTTGAATATATAATATGATCATTTCAATGAAGACGTTGGACATTGATTTATATCATTCATCCTCACAAGAGATGAGTAATAATATATATTAGATTGAATTAGCTTAAGGGAAATTTTTATTAGATTTAGCTCTACAATTAATATTAATGCACGGACACCCATTTAACTATATATTGGTTTTTGGTGTTCATTCAAAATGTTCAATAGTTTAATACTTTTTTGATTGAATTCTATAGTCTAATACCATTTATATAGTCTCATAAATGTCACACTCAATCAAAGTTCATTCTTTAATTTAGCTAACAAATGTCACTACTTTGCATTAATGAAATAGCCATTCACTTATTTAATCTAACCGAGCGAAGCGCGGGAAACAGGAAACACAAAGCATCCGTGCAGCGCACGGGAGGAACGCTTGTTGCTAAAATATAGTCACGTCATTTTGGTTGCCTCTTACACCAATAATTAGAGCCAGACACTCGAGCAGAAAATAGCACTTGATGAGCCATTAAGGTCAAAAAAATTGGATGGTCCAAATTCATCAATTTCCCTATTGAGAAAGTTGTATGACTGTATTCATCGTTCATTTATAAAGTGTAAAAAAGAAGCATCGATCCGAATCACTGAATTAGCCTCGCATGTCCTCATTCATGCATTTGGACAGTGCCTCCTTGACCACATAGATACCACTATTACATGATGTTGAGAGTGAGGAGAGAACTCGTCTGTGTTGTATTATATACTCCAGTGCCAATTTCTCATCCCAACAGCAGTCTTCTCTGAAAAAAAAAGGAATTTTGTATCAATACAAGAAACTTATGTTTTACTCATAATTAGGCGCAAATAAACACGATCAAATGCCATCACCCGTCATCAAGACTCGGGTCACTCGGGTCATCCAAGTTGTTCATAAGGCTATCAAAGATGGATCTGAGCTCTTCTAGAATTCTCAACTCATTTTCCAAGTCCTCCTGTAACTGTAAGGGAAATGACATTCATATTATGGAAAAAAGCAATCAGCATAAATGGGATAGAAAAATGCCAATTTGAACTGCATAGTTGACATTTGAAAAAGAAAATCCAGTTCACAGCATATAATGCGAATGTCAAAATTCACAAGACAAAGAGCATTACGAAGGTCTTGGTATGCAACAAGGGATTCACACATCTTCGATAATGGTCCAACAATGGGGAGGGGAGGCCATAGTAGTGTATATGGTGGTTGTTGGAGAGCCAAGTACCCCGCACCATGTGATTGGTCCAGCTGGATGTGGGTTCATCCTCCTTAGAATCATTGCAAGAAGCTACCAAGTCTGCACAATAACGATGGTAAGCATCTCTATCAGAAAACATGAATTCCCAAACAACTGGCAACGGTAGCATGAAATTCCAGAACACAAATGACAACACCAAATAATCACTATACATTGAGATGAGAAAAATGTGGAGAGAACAGAGACGTGCATGACATTACCAAGTGGAATGACGTTGTATGGGTTGTCTCCCTGTGGCAAGAAACCATAATAGGCAATGAAATGAGAATTAGAGAAATTCCCATAGCTTAGGCAGCATTCTTCTCCAGATCTGCATGGTCTTGAAAGAGGAAATTTCAATGAATTTGTTGCAGGGTCTATTTTGCCGTAGTGCAGAATATGTGGGCATAGCTGTATACAGGAACCAAGAACTCGTTAAGCATGACATAATTTAAATTGGTAAAGTGGGAAGAATGGAGACATTTTATGCTAATTCTGCTAATTCTGTTTCAGAAATACGCATATCATACAAAGTAATTATAGTCCTTGTGATTTGAATACTAGGAAAATATTAAAATCTTAGATTTCTAGGAACAGGGAGTGAACTGTGGAAAAAGGAGGTGGGACATGAGAGAGAGGGAGGGAGGGCGAGAGAATATACATACAGAGTGATTAAGAAATCCGGCAATAGGAATTAAACACGTCCTTATAGATCCATCAGAAAACTTTATCTTCATGCCATTTGAGTACCAGAGTTCACAGGCCCATAGATATTGCTCCCACGTGTACAAGTTTTGTGGAAATATATCAGGAAAAGTATTGCACAAAGCAGGGAACACTTTATCAAACTGATCTCGTAGGTGCTGCCAAAACATAAAGTATAATAAATAAACCTCATTCTTTTGGAGGATAGAAACAATAAGCATTATATACTGTATAAATAAAATAGCGTTATTACTTGACCAACAATAAGTATACAACATCAACAACAAACCTCATCCCACTAAGTAAGTTGCCAACATGGATCATACGATGTCATTGCCGTTGATCCACATTCATGGGATTCGACAAGGTTTTAAGTTGGTTGTTGAGGCCTCACACAACCCTCCTCATTTACCGAGGTTTTGGGGCCATGAACATGGGCGAGTTAATTAATAGTATACAAAGAAGAGAAAACTAATATTCCCTAGAAGTTAACATAATAATGAAAAGTTCTATCATACAATAGCAACCATAAGAAAGAAACATATCAAATATTAATCTCCTACAAAACGAGACCAGCCTTATTTCACTCAATGGAGCCAACTACTTGCATCGCATTAAGCCTTTCTGTACTTTTTCACTTACAAACTCTTTCGAGAAACCATCAATCAAAGGTCTAGTACACTAGATTTTTTTAAAAGAATATTAACTTTTCCAAGTGCATTAAATCTGCTTTTTGAGAAGTGAAAGTAAAAAAAAAAAAAGACATACACAATGCTCTGACCAAGTGAGGTATGGGGAGGGATATTAATTCCCTTAAAATTCTGTGAATTGATAAAGGTCTTAGCCAGAGGAGAATTTAAGTATTTAACTAGCTTGAAAAAGACTTCTGCTATCTTTAAAACATTGTAGACGTATTTTTACCATTTTAAAGCCTTCTCATCCTTTACATTTAACGTTACAAGCATATGGAAGTTACCAGTTCAACCAGCACAGCACAAAGTTCAACAAATCTAGAGATCTCTTTCAGAGATTGTGCAGGTATCATACATTGCTCCAGAAACCAGAATGATGCTAAAGCAAATGAAAAAGAATCAACTTGCAGTTTGGTAAAGTTGAAAAATCCCTCAACCAAACTTACATTTGAACAGGGTTATATTCTAGATAATGCCTAAATTTTTCCTTATTTTTAGGTGAATTCTAAAAGTGGGAGCAATGAGAAGAATTGAATCACGTTAATTTAAGTTTGTGGATTTACTCTTAAACCCAAAAGAAGTAGGATCTTGTATGCAGACAAATGATCAATAAACAGATGAAAACATGGGAACACGTAATTACCTGCTTTGCTGCGATTATCTCTTCCAAGAGCAAGGTTCCTTCTAATGTTGTAATTGCATTAATACCAAAGCTCAACCCTGAGTAATAATATATGTATGCAGATATATGTTATACTCCCTCTGTACCTAAATATAAGATCACTTTCCTATTTCAATTTGTTCCTACATATAAGACCACTTTCTAACTTTTCCCAACTTTTTCCCAAATTAACATTAAAATGTTTATCTATAATAGACAAAAAAAGGGAGGGGGAGTGAGGATTGAGGTACACGGTTAGGGTGAATTGTTATTTAATAATTATTTAACTAACATTTTTAATCCAATCAAACTAGAAACAGTGGTCTTATATTTAGGAACAGAAGGAATATTTCTCAAAGTCACGTCGGTGAATCAATAATTTAGCCCAAGTCATATTATTTTCAAGGTATCTGATTTCAATAATATTCAGTCTATCTGTTAGTGCTTGTATTCAATCTTCCACTGTTGGTAAGCAAGGTAATCCTAGTAGTGTTTACTTGAGCAATCGGCAAATTCATGAAACAGGAAGAAACATACACCAGGGAAGCTTATATGAACCAGAGTCTTTGTTTGCAGAATATTTCATGGCTTTATAATGGATTAATGGCACACTTAGTCGCATGTAGAAGCTGAAGCATGATGAGCTATCACCCTGAGTTGCAATTTTGGGTTAATTCTATTAATTGTTTTAGAATTAATACATATTTTGTTTTAGAATTAATGCATATTTTATTTATGTATTTGTGAAGCTCAACAATAGAACAATACAGAAGTGATGTGATTATGAGTGAGTTGCATGACAGTGAGAAGAAATATTACCGGTATTAAATTTTTCTGGGAGTGAGTCAAAGTAAATTCGGAATCTTGAGTTTGGATTGTGCTTCTCTTTCATGCTCCACAATAGCAATATTGCCTCAGATGATATGACTCCAAACTCCACTAGGGCACGACACTATTGAGAATATAGAGTAATGTACACAATATTTTTTCTTATGCACATCTTTCTAGCATCATACTAAAAAAATATTATGAATCTAAAACATTATAGCTGCACATAGAATGTTAAACTTAAAATAAATGTATACACTTAATTGATCACAGTCCACCTGTTGTTTCCAATTATGTAACACATAAATTGATCACAGTCTATTAATACTTTCCAGTTATGGCAGTTGGTCAATGCATGTTACATGAAGAAATTTTAAATGAAAAATGATCAAGCTTTTCTACAAGGAGCAGTACCATATCAGTTTCATGCATGAGGAGGTCCTCGTTAATGATAATGGATGCTGGAATTTCTAAAGCAATATCTCCAACATTAAGATGTTTTTCTGCTATGGCACCTCGGCCTGCTCCTTTGACATCTAATATGAAGTGCAAGGGGAAAAACAAAAAAAGAAGGAAAAAGGAAAAAGGAAAAAAATCAATATGAATTATAATTATCTTGGTCTGAAGCAAGCAAAATACCAATTTGCAATCAAAGAATATTAGAAAATGAAAATTAAATATGCAATGATGAAACATACATGCTATCTGTAATTGTGTTCTTACACCATTGCTTTTACCCCATTCTAATAGGTGTTTTTCTTGTTCACATCTACGCTCTTTTTCAACTTCTGCCCCCAAATTGTACTTATACCCAAGATAAGAAATTTTGGCAAGAATTTCTGCCTTCAACTCTTGCAATATATCTGTACGAGGATGCTTACAACTGTCAATTAGTAAAATGATGGAATTAAGAGCCTCTAACTCATTCCTAGGGCTGTAAAATTCCCCTGATTTGCTTGCATCATCAGCAAAATAAAGTTCCACCTGAAATTCAGTAAAATCTGTTGTTTAATGAGTTGGAATTCCTAGAATAAGTGGAGGGAGGGGGAACATAGGGTGCGATTCATTCCTACTTTTCTCTGCTTAATAGATCAAGAGGTTACTGTGATTAAAGAAACCAGGAGCCAGGAAACGTAAAGACTATTTTAATGTAAGGTTGTGTGAGTAATCTTAATAAGGTAAAGAATCACCAAACCCAACAAACCATCAGTCATATACAACTCTATATTTTTATAGAAATATTAAACTTAAATACTTCCACTGATCTTAAATATAAGATCAAAATGACTTTTCTTTTTATAGAGATCAAGAATGCAAAATAGATCACTTAAGGTACTATTGTTTACCTTTTTCCTCTCAAAACCAATTAACTTTACTTCTAAACTATCTTTTAATATAATTACATATAACGTATGTTAGAATTATGTGGTCTATTTATCTTTAATCTCCACAAAAAAAAAACAGTCAACTCGATTAATTATATAAAACCGGAAGGAGTAAAGAAAAGAGTAGTAATGAAACCAACCTCATTCAAATGTATAATTCTTGAAATCTGAACCAGTGCATTCACAGTATCACTAATCGAACCTATCTTTGAAGAGCCGCTGAGATGGAATCGTTCCTTTGAACTAGAACCTTTCGTTCGAAGTAATTTCTGATAAAATAATATGTTAGTCAATTGTTCTTTTAAAATTTTGGATGCTATCCATGAAGAAGCAATTTAGAAAAGTCCAAAGATTTGCTCTTACTCTTGAAATCAGAACAAGCAAAGATTCATGTTTGAGGCAACCAAATGTGTTTACAATTCACACACAACAACACAATATGTAGTATGCTGCAGCGCAGAGGCCAAATTTTCTCATACTTAAAAACTCTTTTATGAGCAACACAGAACATCATGCCAATTACAAACTCACGGTTTTTGAGTCTCTTAGAAGGAACATAACTTCCTTTGTATTATACATTATTCCATCTTCAAATATTAAATCAATCTCTTACGTGCCAAGTCAGAGTATTAGAAAGAGAGACTAATGCCAAAAGTAAACACTGAAACAACTCACATATATATAAAGACTAAACTCAGTTTTACCTCCTTTTCAGCAAAGAAGAAGTCATCTTTTGGTAATTCGAGAACAATTGACAACTCCTTATATGTATCCATGACTTCACCGATCTCAGCTGCAATTAACGATAAATGCAAGTAAATTTTGACATCTTCAGAACCGAAGGCAAATTTACAGAACTGAAAATAGTCACATTTCATTCCATACACTAACGAAAGTTCATACAATTAGTTCATAACGTGAAACATCCTAAGAAGAACAATAAGCATGAGAAATTGCGAATTTCTCGAATATCTAAGCTATAGTATGTTGAACAATCACGTATTTCGAAAAAGAAGCGGTAAATGAGAAAATTCAAAAAAACAAAGCACATAAAAATGGTTACACATTCTAATAACGAATGTAAAACAACAAATCCTGAAGTGGCATACACCAGAAGACAGAAAATTGAAAGGAAATCAGTTCATAGCTCAGAGAAGAAGAGAATACCTAGTTAGTTTCCATTGAAGATTTCAGAGAAAAGCGAGAAGCAAAGAACGAACAGAGTAAGAGACTGAGTTTGATTGTTAGTTATTAAAGGCTCAGTCTCAGCTCATTTTACTGTCAAGTTTGAAAGCCCAAAGGATTATATGGGCCACACTAGGCCCATGAAGGATGATCTTGTTTTTTTCCAACTTGATTGACCTATGGAAAAGTGACTTATTTTCAATTTCATTTATTTTTAAGTCAGATTGAAATGTCAGATTATGTAGTGATATATATGTTTGGCTTTGCGATGAAAAAATTTGACTTATTTTCCATAAATCAGATTGTGTGTTTGAATTAGTTGTAATTGGATGTGTAAAATATGTAAGAATTTGATGGTCCACATCATAAGCTACTTATAAGCTAAAAATAAGTTAATTCTTTCTATTTATGAAATAAGCTACTTATTTCAAATAAGTCAGATAAAAAATAAGCTCAGTCACACATCCCAAAAATACAATATGCTTAAAATAAGCTACTTATTTCAAAATAATTAGCTTATTAGGGCAGAATAACTCCAGTCAAACACACTCTGGCCTGTTTGGTTGCATGAAAAAATCACAAAGAATTGAAAAGTGTAGGATGTAGGGGGTATTTTTGTAATATACATATATTCCGGGGTCCACAAGTTTTCTCTCTCTATCTCCCACTTTTTTTGGGCCCCACACTCTTTATTTTCCATCATTACTTAATTTACCCCTACTTTCCATCTTTACCCCTTTCACTTTTCATTTCTCCACTTTCCTTCATGCAACCAAACAGACCCTTATAGTTTTAAATTATTGTTGAAGATGAATTCACCTGGCTCTGTATGAACTTTAAAGGGTTTTAGAGTGGAGACTCACACTGATGGGGAGAATATGTTTATGTATTTGTTGGGTCTCTAAGGGTGTGTTCGGTTCGGCTTGTAGAAAGGTGGTTTATTTTTAAGATGGTTTATTTTTAAGTCGGTTGGAAAATAAGCTCTAGGTTGGCTTATTTTTATGTTTGGGTGAACTTTGAAAAAAGTGGTTTATTTTCCCATTTGACTTATAAACATGTTTGAATGACTTTTTGTTTAAAATGGGCTTATTTTTAAGCTAGCTTATTTTTAAGTCATGTAGAAAAATAAGCTGGCTTATTTTCAGAAATAAGCTACCTTGTGTGGCTTATAAATAAGCTGGCTTATTTCAAATAAGCTGGGTGAAAAATAAGTCAAACCAAACATAAAAAAAGTCACACATCCAAAATAAGTTGGCTTATTCAAAATAAGCCAGCTTATTTTGAAAAATAAGCCCAACCAAACACACTCTAAGCTTAGTAGATGTTGTAATTATGGTTAATGGGATAAATGGGATTTAATGCAACACTGTGAACACTATCATTTCTTTTAGGTTAATATTTGATCCTTGAAAATTGCCTTATGTTTCAATAATCTTGCTAAACTTGGTTAAAATCATGTGTCTATGATTACATGCTCGCATGGTGCCTTAGATAATTATATTCTTGGATCTAACATCTCAATATGGACCCAGAGAACTAGATTTTTACTTTCTTTTTTGTAAACATGAAAACAATTCATGTGAACCGACAAGATATAATTTTCCAATTGGAAGATGATTTTTAATCTGAGGATGAATTAATGGGCATTGTTCTTAACTATTGCATGATCAACCTTTTTAATCATGTTTGATAAATAATGAACAACTCAATAAAGGAACTCATTACTTTATAATGTATGTCATTTTTCACATATCTGTCTTATACACTCAAAATCACTGAAAATAAAAATCTAAAATTCATTTTAACAGGGGCGCGCAATGTACTTGATTAGCCTTTTTCATTGGAGTCTTATGATCACGCACGTGGTCAAAAAGACGTATACATGTTGATATAGTCTTGTCCAACAGACTTATTGAGAAAATGAATAGAATCGCCTGGTTATGTCCTAGCTTACCTCAAATTGTACAGTGCTTGTAACATGACTTCTATGATGCACATGTTAGAATTCCTAGTATATGAGGATTGCAGACTATTTGGATTGTTTAGTTTACCTCTTTTATGTGCTAAGAAATAGGTATATATATTAAGAGAATTATGCTTATCCATTGTAATTGACCGTCAGATTTCTCACCCTATGAAATTATATGCCACTAAATTTTAATATACTACATCTAATTATATTATAATTTAGTTTATAAGTAAATAAATTATTTTTAAAAAAATTATATAAATATAAAAAATTTAAATTAATTTGTTTTGCGTCACTATCTAAAAAAAGAACAATTGGATCTTACAATTAATGAATTAATGCCGGAAGGAGTATATAACTCAAATTTTATGTTATGAGAGAAGCAAACCTAGGTTTGCGATATCTTTGTTTAGATATCATTATTAAGTGTCATTTTACGGTTGTTTGGCAAATTTGTTCATTGGTACCAGTAATGTTTGTTTATATATCGCCCTTACCATGTTTCGTTCAAGTTAAGAAAAACTCAATTTCGTTAAATTTACCTTAAATTCAACAGTTTTTTAACTTTATCAAACTTTGATTTATATTAGACCTGAAACATGTAATTACCAGCTCCGGGCAGGTTCAAATTGCAATGAAAGTCAGTGAAGAAAGAGCTAGCAAGCTGTAGAGAAGACAACAGGCAATTTGCACCACGAGTCAGCTCATTAGATGACATGTTTTATCAATTCTGATCATACTTTAACAGAACAAATTTAACATGATAATACATGTAATTACCAATGTTTTAAAACCCGGACCGGACCGGCTGGTTGAACCAGGAAAACCAGGACCCGGAGATAAAACTGGTCCGAAAGGGACTCCAACCGGCAAGGAATCAACCCAGCATATTCCGAGGTTAACCCACCCGGTTGAACCAGTAACCGGGAGCCGGACCCGTGACCCACTTGAGAACAAAGCAAGCATAGGTGATTCCTTTTATACATGTTATCTCCGTTTCCTCTTCTTGTCCTACACGATGTGGGACTTTGATATTCCTTCCCTTTTTGCACAAACCCACATCGTGACCTCCCTTTTTGCTACACTTCTGCTACACAACCCCACCCCGCAACCAAACAATGCCATCTCTTATATCAGAGTGTTGTGTATTTGTTTGGCCAAATAATAAATAAAATAATTATATACTTGTTTGGCCAAAAATAGATAAATAAATTGTATATTTAATATTGAAATATACAATTAATTTATTTATTTTGGCCAAACAAATATATAATTATTTGTGTTAAATTATTTGTGAAACTTGTAATATCACCTTATACTTAATCTTATTATTCTGAATGATTTCTATTGTATTGATTGAAGGATTGTCAGGAATTATTAATGAACATTCTCCACTTTCATGTACTATACTTTTGAAACATTTTTATTTTTCTTGATTACTCTTATAAATTAATATTAATGTTGGTGTGTTATTAATTAATATATTTCTTAATTATTTTAATGTGTCCGGTTGAACCACTGGTTAACCCTCGGTTGAACCTTTAACCCTTGACTCTCTGCCTTAGCCGAGTCGAGCCCCGGTCCGAGTTTTAATACCTTGGTAATTACTTCCCTTCCTAATTTCCTATCCTTGAAATGGGAGTAGATGTATGGTCAAAAAAAAAATGGGAGTAGATGAATGACATATATCAGGTGTTATGAGTAATAATAGCTAATAAGAATATTGAGGGGATTTTAAAACAGTTGCTCTCTTAATGGTGTCATCGGTGGTAATTGTGCCAAAAAGAATCTAATGAAAGGAACAAGAGTTCTTTTTTGTTTGCCTTTTCATTTTTTTTCTTTGATTCCATCCATGCATTTAAGCAGCAAGCAAGGGGAGATGGAAGTGAAAAATGAGAAATGAGGGTAGGAGTGAGAAAGGGGAGGAAAATGAGTGATTTGACGTAAGCATGAACAAAATGTACGGACAAGAACAGAATACAGTGTCTGTCTGAGTCTGAGGCTGTTGTTGTATCTATGTGACTGAGCATTTCTGAGGCAATCTTTTGGGGGTAGCGTGATGCCATCACTCTCTCATTTCCTTCTTTCACGTCACTTCCTTCTCCTTCTTAGCTCTCTCTTTTCAATTAGATTCCTCCCTTCCATTGTTATCCTTCAATGGCTATCCTTCAATGGACCACACCCCTAATGCTCTCTATCTATCATTAGTAGCTATAAGTTCATCCTTTTCAATTGGTTTATCCATTCTATGAGGTACTCATTGGTTTAGGAAGTCTCTTTTTAATTTTGTTCTACGACCGAATCTCAAATAATCAGGTACTATATACTTTTTTATTCTTAACCCTATCAACCACACGATCCATGGAAAATCGAAACTGTGCCTACGTTTTCAGTGTATTTCCAGCCCATTGAAGTGATTTTTATCATTAATTTTAATTTAATGTATTTGAAGAGAGTAAAGAATTCAACTTCAAAATCAATTATGGATAATAATAATAATTAGATCCATTATAAAGCAATTAATCACATTGAAGTTCCGAAAGATAATCAAATTATATTGAAGTTCTAAGAGTCTTACAATTGAGTTGTTAATACCAACCCTTGAGTTATCAATCACTACTTGAAAAATTTAGTTATCATTAACAACTCAAATGACTTATGTTGACAACTCAACATTTAATCATTTTTATTTGGGCATCCATTGGCATGGCAGTGATTGTGAATACCCTGTATTATATAAAAATATGTAGTACTTGCTTCTAGTGTAGATAATATGGGCAATATTAGAAATAATTTAATTTTAAAGACACATTTTATGCTTTTAACCAATTTAATTAATATGTGATGTTAGTTAATGTGTTATAATAAAGACCAAAATGAGTATAATAAGAGAAACATAATCTCTGAATAATTTTATATACCATATAACTTATACCTCATCCAATTATAATTATAAATATAAAACATGTATAATAAGTTGATCTTATCCTAAATATATGATATTTTTAATTTTTTTCATAATTTTTTCATTAATATCTACTAAACAATAATCAAATAGGATGTAGAGGAATGTAATTAAAAAGTAGATATTTATATAGAATGAATGAAGCAAATATTATATATTTATATATCATATACTTTTTTCTTTCCTCAATACTCCTCTAGTTTTATTCATAAGCCATTTCAAATATAATTCTTACAAACCAAAGAAAACCTTAAAACTCATTAACTTTGTATTAAAATCCAACAAATTTCCAACTTTATGTATATTTAGTATCTATTACATCACATAAAAATAAAGTTTATGCACCTTATAAAAAAAGTTTATACATAATAATTGAACGGTAAAGTAATATATTATTATTGAATGATATGAATTATATATAGATGCCCAAATAAAACATTATCCCCCAACCATATAAATTGGAGTAAAAAAGAATTAGACCTACTTGATTTTTTTAAAAAAACTACTAATATCTAAAGTATGTCCAGATTCAATTACTTAATTAGTTTGTTAATTTCTTAAAATAATAATTAGTTCTTATGCGAGGATTAACCAAATATTCATTAAAAAGGCGTATAAGGGATAGTAGTAATTTGGTTTGAGAGAATTTTTTTAAAACCAAGTTTTTTTTTCAAAGTAACTATCCAAACATAAATCTAAAAGTCAGATTGAAAAAAAGTAACTTATACTCACTGCAAATCCAAACATAATCAGAATACACAATCGGACTTTTTTCCAATCTTACTTCTAAAAAAGTTCAATTGAAAAAAAGTTACTTTTCCACCGGCTATCCAAACACACCCTTAGGAGGTGATTAAGGCGCCCCACCGTTGAGCTATTAATTTCATGACACGTGTAGACAGGCCGTCCTGCACCTCCAAATATGGCCGTACTACTGCTACTAGCGCACAGATTCGCTGCTATTTATCTACCCTCATCCAATGCCATATCTTTTTAGGATAATTATGTATAGATTTTAAACAAGAGATTTAATTTTATAAATTATACTGACAACTCCTGCATTTATTAATAAATAATATTGTAATTATTAATAGTAGTCATTAATAACTCCTTGGAATTTCTTTAAAATTAAATATCTTGTTTAGAATTATTATGTAATTGTGGCTATCTTTTTTCCTCTACATCTCTATCTTTTTTAGTTTTTAATCCGGTATTTTGAGCTAGCCTCAATGTCACAGGAAACTCAACGACTCAGACTAATCCAGATCCGCATTGGGGCCTCCACTTAAGGGAAAAGCACTGGTCAAGGGGCATGCTGCATTCCCAGAGCTCGAATTCGACACCTCTAGTTAATGCGGTGAAGTGAGTAAACCACTACACCAACCACGCTTAGCTGTACATGTCTATCTTTCATTACATTCATGATTCATCTCCAAACTGGTCACCCTTCAGTCTTCATTACCACTATTCTCACGGTAGTAACACTTATCATTATACTCTATAATTCCCTGACTCCCCATTAGATACAAGCCACTCAAATAAATTTATTCAAAAATAAAACCATAAAAATCATTGTATCATTTTTAGCCATTAACCATTACTAAGTTTGCAGAATATTAGGAGCATTTAACTATAAAACTCATACTTAACACCACCTAAAAAATTAGAGAGAATGATGAGAAGATAGAGTCAACTAAGAAAGATGACACTAGAAAATTTTCCAGAAAAAGGCTCATAAGATATACACTACTACTCTTAAATGAGTAACCAATTGAATTTTGACTCTCCATTGATCTGTTTGTTTCCATGTGCATTTATTTATTGCTTGTCGAATGTCGAATATAATAACCGTTTTAATTATATGAAACATAAATCTGGCAAAAAAAAAAATAATTATATGAAACATAAAAGAATAATAATTTTAAAAAGCATTAAATATCTTCAATTATGTTAATTGATCATTTTGCATCAATAAGGTGTTTTTTTACTTAAAAGTTTTTGAAATAATTGCACTTAAGTTCTAAATAAGAAATTTAATTTCAAAAGAGTTTTCAAGAAGTTACCACTTATTAATGAAAATTATTGTAGTTGTTATCAGTAATTATTAACAATTCTTTGGTACATGTACCATTTTGAAATTAAGTCTTTTATTTAATACCTAGCTGAAATTATTTTTTCTAAAAAAATAATTGGTAGGTAAAGCTATATCCCTATATTCCATATCTGTAATTTTCTCTGTTAAAACAAATTATATTGCCCATATCTTATATCTCGTTAAAATGGTTTAAATTTCTTTTAATTTTAGATTATGTATCTATCTTTTACTACCCTTTTTTTATAATATTGATCTCATTAATTGGTGTTCAAGCAATTAATTGTTAGAATTTTAAATTTTGATGATAACTGATATAGGACTTAGACAATGCAATCACTAATCTGACATAGGACTAAGACATTGCGATCACTAATTTGATATAAGACTAAGACCATACAATCACTATGATAAAATAGAATGGTCATCAGCTAATTTGATATAAGACTAAGACAATACAATCACTATGACTAAGACAATACAATCACTATGATAAATTCTCTTCTGTTTTGAGGTTGTTCTAGAGTTTGGGGCTTAGAACAGGGTTAGTTAATTACAACTAGTAAGGGGGAGTGTTAGAGAGCATCTCTTCATCACTGTAAAGGTTCTCAGGTTAATCTGTTTGTAAAACCTGATATTAGTGGAACCCAACAAGGAGTTGGAGAACTAAACGTAGGCAAGTGGTTGGCCGAACCAGTATAAAATCTTAGGTGTTTCAGTTTTTATTTGTACAAGTTTTTGAAAGCACAATTCACCCCCCATCTTGTGCATTTTCTTGCGTTTACATTAATTAATCTAATTGTAAGTTTTGTGATTTCCCTCCCGAAGGTCTCCACTAGAATTTTTTTTTTGGCCAAATGGTCTCCACTAGAATTTGAACTTTAATACCTTAAGAGATTTAACAATACCTTACTTTTTTGTCTGAACAAAACCTTACTATACTAGACCAACTATGTATTGATTATTTTTATATTATACTCCTAAATCATACTGGTAAAGTTTATAGTATATATTATCTGAGGAAGATTTAGATGGTCTAAAGATTCTTACCTCTCACGTCTTTTTTGATGGGCTGGAAGCCTGGAAAACCTTTGATGAATAATGTCTGACTATCTCCATTATCATGGTCATTAATGATTAAATATGATTGATTCGTTGCATTTTTTCTTTCCTTAAAACTCTCATAAACATAGGAAAAATAAGATTTTTTTTAGGACAAATTTAATGAGTTAGCCATTAGTTTTGACAAGATAATTGAAAATGATTTAAATTTCCCCACAAATAATCTTATTTGTCATTGAAAATAATCAAGTTAATAATAGTTAATAACATTTAGATAAATAAACTATGTTTATCAAATTAGAATTTTGAATTGCAATTATGTATGAATCTCGCTTCATTCTAATGTAAAGTTTTGGGAAAATTTATTTTCCCTAAAATTTGTTTATATGCATTTACAATTTGACATAATTCCTATGGGATATAGAATAATTTTAACGAGATTTTATAAAAAGTATATAGATTTTTTTTTTTGAATAAAACTCGATACAACTAAATTACATGATGAACAAACAAACTAGAACGACCCCTTCATCAAGGTCTACTCTAGTTGAGGCCGGGTGGAGCTTGATCAAGGATACAAAAAGGTTCAGATAAGATATGAGTCATCTTTGCCAGGTAATCAGTCTTATGCAAAGTATATAGATTTGGGTATGTTTTGGGATAAAAGGACAAAACACGACCGGTTAGAAGACCGGATGACACAATCTCATAAAAAATGATGAAGCATGTCACCAAAAAAAATAAAAAATGATGAAGCAGTTATAAATAAAATAAATAATTAACAAGATAAATTATACAAACACATCCTTGAGAGGGAGGGAGAAAAATCCACTCCCTCCACCTGTCATATTGCCATACGTATTTGTAATGAACTCTTGACTTATAAAACAAAGGAAAGTACAGTAATTTTTTTATTTCTTTAGCTTTATATTATAGGGTTGGTCAACTTACAAGCATATCAACGGCCTTACACAAATTTAAATTGTTTATTGTAGGCACTCAGTGAGTGGGACAACTGGTCAACAGTTTTAAACTAATCCATACTCAAACAAGGATCAAAGCAAATTATTTCATACATTAAACCTGTTATAAGAATAAGACCAACGGAATTACTCAATTCATTGGCCAATGAGGCAATGACTACATTTGAAATAAATACCAGAAACGCAACGTTACATGCTGAGAAGGAATGTTATCCATATTTGATAATTTTTCCTAATTTGTCGATACATGGTCACAAGGATTTGATTATATTCTTAGTTGGTTGTATAGTACAAAAATCTCGAGAGATAATACGTGTGGTGATTGTCGATAAATTCCTGAATTACATTAATCACTTTTTTCCCCTCGTACTTTTAGGCTTAGCTAAGAAGTCAAAATGATTCAGTGCATATTTGGTTCGGCAATTATTATGAAGCTTATTTGTTCTATTTGTATACTTTTTATACAACAAACAAATTAATTTTTTTTACTTTACCGCAGAATGAACATAACTAACATAAGTCTTCATACTTAAAGAAATCGTTAAGAAAGCTTCAGAAATTAAACAACATTTTCTCTAATTTCTCTTCCATTTCATTTACCTAATGAAATTTTGTTGTTAATATTTTGATTCTAATTTCTCAATCAAGATCCTCAACTTTTGAAGCACTTGTGATAGTATACTTCATCAGCGTGGTCCTTCTTCCTTACTTGGATCTCGAAGGTAATATGACACCCATATGACAATTTTATTTTAGGAAGATTAATTTTAGATCTCACCCAAAACAAATAATATTGCAGATTGTTTTGTATCTTCTCTTTATTAATATGATAAAGCCTAAAATAACAACCTAGGATTTATTTTTAACACTTTGAAATTTCCTTCTAAATTTAACAATATTTTTGTGAACAAATTAATATAATATCGGAAACGATGTTATAGTACTTTTTTTTGGCCAACAGATGTTATAGTACTATACTATATGTAAAGTCATGTTTGAATTTTTTTGTCCTGTACACATTATACCTTTTCACGATAAAGTAGTGTTTGAACACAAAACTTCTTCAAGGTGGATCGGCCACCATCAGTGGATTGAAAAAAATGGAGTTTTTTTTTTTATTTTTTTTATTTATAGCTGAGGCTTGTGTAATAGGGTGTTGCCATTTTCTATATTAAAATGTATTAAACATAATTATATAAATATTTTTTTATCAGAACATAATCATAGAAATACAAACCACTTAAAATACAGTTTTTTTGGTAAACATATGCCTTTATAGTTAATATCGTGATTTTATAAATAAATTTAAATATAATGAAAATTTGAATACCAGAAAATAGTATTCATAAATTTCTACATCATCTAAAACTAAAAATTATATCTATGTACCTCTAATGGGCTCTAACAAGCCGTAAGTGACATGCTGCACTGCCTGTTAATGCATTTTTTAAGAATAAATAATTATAAAAATAAAAATAAAAATACCTGCAACTGCAAAACTCACATGCATACATGATATATCTCTATCAGCATCTGATACGTAGGTTATTTATTTAATTGAAGAAAAAATCTTTTCCCCCCTAAAACACAACCTTTTTTAACTTGTAAGGTTGCCCATTTGCAGGTTTCTGGCACTGCCACCAGCTGTAAATAAAATCCTTTCCCAACTCTTCCCCTTACTCCATTCAGTTCCAATGAAATGGGTTTGTTTTCTGCTACCATACCCAATCCCTCTCTTCTTTCCATTTCCATTATTTTTATATGCTCATTTTAGTCCCAGCCCTCTTCTCCTTCCCCACAAGTCATCATTCAAATCTCCCTCTCTCTATATCTCCCTCTCTCTGTAAAATCATTTCATTCGCAGACCCCACTCCACTAGCACTAGACCCCATTCAGTACCTTTTTCTTATATTCTCTCATATCAATCAAATACCATCAATTTCTGATCATAACCCCCTTTTTTAATTGAAATAATTTATTATTGGATGGTCCATTTAATTCTACATTTTCTTTTATTTAATTCCTTTAATCCCAAAACCCCCTTTTGTTTTATTTCACCTCCCCCTCCTTACTTGCCGTTTCCCCTTTGTACTTAGGCTCCCCCCCCTCTCTTTCTCCACCTCACCTCATTTGTAATCTAAACCAATCATAAACCATAAGCAAATATTGCAAACACATCTTAACGTTATGTTGCATATAAATAAGGGCAGATGGGTTTTAAGAATTTGATGTAATAATAAAAAAATTATGTCAATTCTTCATTTATCCATAAAATAAAATCAATACTTTTTCAAAACACTACCAACTACCAGTTAGTTAATAAAACACCTACCTATATATTCGAGGAATATGAGTGTTAGCCACATATACTGAATTAGTCTATATCCCAATGATAAGAGAACTTCCGAGATTAAAATTTAGCCTTAAGTGTCTCAAATTAAAATTCGTTCAAACTAAGAGTTCAATTCCTAATTGAGCACAACAACACAATAAAACTCCTAACCAACTGGCCTACCCATGTATTCATTTCTCCACAAACACCTATAACCTACTCATTTGATATGCATGAATCAAAGGAAAAATCCAAAAAAAACTAATGTATATTCAAAAATAGTTATTTTTTAATTTGGCAAGAATATAAATCCACCATATTTCTTTCCTTCTTCACTTCTATATCAACGAGTCGTCCATCCCTTTTCTATTCACCTTCACCCTTTATTCCCTTCTCTCCAAAACCTTCTTCTCTATCCCACACCATCTCTCTCTCTCTCTCCCTATAAATATAGCAACATCGAGCTCAATCCCATCGTCTCATTTCATTTCCATATTCCCTTGCTCTTACTCTCTTCTGTGTTCTCTACAAAAGAGACCAAAAAAAAAAACACAAAAACAAAACAAAAAAACCAAACGAAAATGAGAGAGTATTGGACATCACTAGCTTCACTCCTAGGAGTCTTCGCGTTCTGCCAAACACTTCTCCAAACAGTGTTCCCACCCGAACTCCGTTTCGCGGCCGTTAAATTCCTCAACCGCCTCTTCAACTGCTTCTCCACCTACTGCTACTTCGACATAACGGAGATAGACGGCGTCAACACCAACGAGCTCTACAACGCCGTCCAGCTTTACCTCAGCTCCGCCGTCTCCGTCACCGGCAACCGCCTCAGCCTCACGCGCGCCGTCAACTCCAGCGGCTTCACCTTCGGCCTCTCCAACAATGACAACATCTCCGACACCTTTAACGGCGTTAACGTCCTCTGGGAACACGTCGTCACGCAAAGAAACTCTCAAACATTCTCATGGAGACCATTGCCTGATGAGAAACGTGGGTTCACTCTAAGGCTCAAGAAAAAGGACAAGACTTTGATACTAAATTCATATCTTGATTACATCATGGAGAAGGCCAATGAGATAAGGAGGAAAAATCAGGAGCGTTTGTTGTATACGAATTCACGAGGTGGGTCTTTGGATTCTCGGGGTCATCCTTGGGAATCTGTGCCCTTTAAGCATCCTAGTACGTTTGATACTTTGGCTATGGATCCTGTGAGGAAGAAGGAGATCATGGAGGATCTTGAGGATTTTGCTAAAGGTCAGTTTTTTTATCAGAAAACTGGTCGTGCTTGGAAAAGAGGTTATCTTTTGTATGGCCCACCCGGGACAGGCAAGTCTAGTTTGATAGCTGCCATGGCTAATTATCTGGGGTATGATATTTATGACTTGGAATTAACCGAGGTTCATAATAATTCTGAGCTGAGGAAGCTTCTTATGAAGACTAGCTCAAAGTCTATTATAGTGATTGAAGACATTGATTGCTCTATCAGTTTGACTAATAGGAAGAAGAGTGGTGGTGGTGGTGGTGGTGGTGGTGGTGGTGGTGGTGGTGGTGGTAGGAATTATTATGATCCTAGTGGTCAGATAAAAGGTGTTTATGGTGGTGGTGGTGGTGGTGGTGGTGGAGAAGAAGGTGGGAATTCTATCACACTTTCTGGGTTGTTGAATTTTACTGATGGGTTATGGTCATGTTGTGGGAGTGAGAGGATTTTTGTGTTTACAACGAACCACATTGAGAAGCTGGACCCTGCTTTGTTGAGGAGTGGGAGGATGGATATGCATATTTTTATGAGTTATTGTTCGTTTGAGGCGTTGAAGATTCTGATGAAGAATTATCTGGGGTGTGGAGATGGTGATTTGGAGGGGTCTTTGATGAAGGAATTGGAGGAGGTTGTCGATAAGGCGAGGATGACTCCGGCGGATATTAGCGAGGTTTTGATCAAGAGCCGGCGGTTTAAGGAGAAGGCTGTGAAGGAATTGTTGGAGACTTTGAAAATGGCAGCAGAGAGGAACAAGAAAAATGGGGTTTTGATGAGGAGGACTAATAATGGTGGGGTGGAAGAGGAAGAGGAAGAGCAGGAGAAAAGGGCTTTGGAGAGTCCTAAAGAGGAGTCTGAGATTGAGGATAGTTGCAGCAAGGGAGGGGAAGGAGAAGAGGAGGAGGAAGAGGAAGAGGAGAAGATCAAATGAATCAGAACATAGGAGATTCTGGTGCATTTGTTGTTCAAACAAGTGTTCTTTCTAAGGGTAAGTTCATGGGAGGAAATATAGGATAGAATATGGAACTACAAAAGTTGGAAACATTTCTCACATGAGTAGTGATGATGATGATTGTTATTATTATGATGATAATGTGTTGATTTAGCTATGAATGAAATGAATGATGATTTAGTTGATGAGGAGTAAAAGTAGGTAAAGATTAGTAGTATGATTTTGTTTTGCATTGAGGATTGAGTGTTTGTTTTTGGGGGGCTTTACAACCTGACATGGTTGGGAAGCCAGCTGGGATGTTGGTGAACATCTGGGGGGCACATGGCTTTGGCGTAGGGTAGGAGCTTTGATGGGACCTCTTAGGGAATATAGCAAATGATTTAGTTTTGTAGTTTTATATAGTGTGGTATCATCTCTCACTAGGTTCAACAACTTCAACTTGCTTGAATTGAAAATAAGTGTTCTTGATGACTACCTAGCTCGTTGAGGCTACATTTAACAACTATCATAGTCATCCTTGTCCCAGATGGCTCACCTTAATTTGTACTAATCTCCCTTTTTCTTTGCTTCTAGGTTAATTAATTGTGTAGATTTTTAAGCCCCTCTGCTTGAAAAGAGCTTTTTTGGTGCAAGAAGAGCTTGAACCATTTTCTTCTAGTGACAAAACTAAATTTTAGTTTTCTTTGGTTCCTCAATTTTAAAATATGATGTTTGGTATTTTTATGGGCAAAATTATCGTAGTTTTAATTAACCTGTCATGACAAATGGTCAAAGAAAAATGAAGTTTGAGTGACCAAATCCTCGAATTTGAAATTTGTAGGATAATGAAACCAAGTTGGGATTAATTATTGCATTGATCTGTTTTTTGTCCAACGTGGAATTTTATTGGAAAATTATCCAGCATGAGTGAATGTGTGGTGTGTATGTAAACCGTTTATGTGGATAAGTACAAGTGCTATTTTAGGTAATGGAAGGATGGGGGCCTTCTTGAAGAAGTAAAGGGTGAGATTTTTTCCCCATTTTTAATTAGAAGGGTGGGATTTTTGCCCTCATTTTCAATTAGAAGCGTATGCACTAACTACCTCATACATGTATATAAGAAAGTCTTCAACTTAATGACACGATCTTCAAATGAGGAGGCAATGCGATGTAAAAAAATATTTAAAGAGAGGGGGCCAACATATGTGAGGTATGTGAGGTGTGATTTGATGGATTGGCACTAACACTAAACTAAACCCTGATGATTAAGTAAAGGGTATGAATAAGAAAAAAAATACTGTGCCAGTGGATAGGATTGGAGGGGCACTTTGGGGAATAGGGGAAATATTTGGGGGAAAGAACCAACAAATAAAAATAGATGTAGGGAAAAAGTGGTGGGTGAGGTAACAAAGGGGGACTAGAAAGTAATGAAGTTATTATGAGGAAAATGGATGTTGATTTTGATGATGAGTTGTAAAGGCTATCAGGTTGTCAAGCTTACTATCAGGTTGTCAAGCTTACGACCTCTCTCCCTCTGCCTTTCACCACCCACATCTGACTAACGACAAATTTACTCTCATTCATAATCATCCTTCCCGTTATATCTTCAACATTCATATATAATATAGTATCAGTTAAAAAAACATTCATATATGATGTGTGTGTACAATATAAAATATATTTTTCTAGCAATGAGGATTAGTCTTACAGCAACGATGTTGTCATGTAATCTCGAGGTTAAGGTGATCCTCTCTATTAGATCCCCCCCAAAACCAAAAGAGAGCCTCTTGTACAATTGGTTGCTTTAAAAGTAGTGTTGTATTGGTTGCTTTAAAAGTAGTGTTGTATGGCCTTGACCTCATGACCCATTCAACAACGTCCTGTTTGTCTTTGTTGATTGGTAAAGCGAGTTTGTTCCATTTAAAACTATTTATTTTAGTATAGCTTATAACATGATGGAGTTTGAAGCCAGAATAACTCTTTAAAACCATGGTTTTGAATCGCATTATAGTTCTAGAAGTTGTACCAATCACGCTCAATAGTAGGAACTCAAAAAAAGTGATTACAAAATCCAAAAACGCATTACTCTTTTCAAATTCAGATATAAGATTTATTTGTCAAATTTGATTTGATTAGAGATATTAATTGAGTTAGTTAAAATTACATTATATTACAAATAAATCTTAAACATCTGCATTTGTCTCTACCTCTCCCTTTTACTAAGTTATTACTAAGGAGTATAAATATGAATAATTTGTCAAGAAGTTAGGAATAATTACAAAATTATTATATTTATGATAAAATTCACCTCGGAAAACAGAATCTATATTTACGACAGTTAGATGTTGGCTATTTTGATTTATGTGTTTGACATTACTCCAATATCTCCTAGTTAATATAAATTTTGTTGAATATAATTCCTATCAATCGATAAATAAAAATATTGTTGTAATATACTCCCTCCTGTCCTAAATATAAGACCTAATTGACTTTTTTCTGAAAAATCCTTAAAAAGCAAAATAAGTTAATTATAAATTGATTTACCTAATTTTTTCCCTTAAACTAGTTTATTTTATCTATAAACTAATGGATAATCTAAAAATATATCAAATATGTCATCATTTAATAAACTATTTCGCAACTTTAATCTCTCCAAAAAAATTTCAATTAGGTCCTATATTTAGGACCGGGGGTAGTAATATTCAAATATCTAATGTCAGATTTCTAAATATTTGTTAACGGGCATATATTTGAGGTCTTTTTTGTTCTCAAGGTTTTAATTTTAATTTTCATTGAAGATAAATTAAGTTGACTTCAATTAGTTGGACCATCATTGATTTAAAAAAAAAATTATTCAAATAACAGATAAAAAATTTGTTTAAAAATATTGTTGGCAGTAAATCAATTTTGAATCGTTTTTTAGTAAGTCTGCATATATAATCTGTTTATTGAATAGATAACGCCATAATCTGTTTATTGAATGGTTATATATAATATTGTGATTAATTTTCTTAACTCTGTTTGGTAGAAAATTAATTATTCAAATATTTTCCTAAACTAAACATGAAGACATGAAATGAAACACGTGGAAAGTTTGAAAAATGACTTGGAAAAACATGTCTCTGGAAGTTTAAAAACTGAATAAAAGAAGGTTTTCTTTAATGGATGAAATCCAACTTTCATAGCCTTTTCTTTTCCAGGTCCTTTTTTCACCAACTTTGTTCATATATGGCTTGCTTTGAGGAAAACAAAAAAAAACAGAGATTTCTGCTGTGCTTGAGTTCTGCTTTCGCCTCCCTCGTTTATTGAATTTAAAGAAACCATAACTTCATTTTTAATGAATTTAAACAGATAGATCCAATGAGTATAATTTATTATGTTGGTGGGAGTAAAGAGAGCAATAATATGGAGTAGTTTGTTTTTCTTTGTTTTTCTTGACTTGATTCATTTGTTTTTTTATACAATAAAGTTTACGTGATTTGAATTCCAGAGGCTCAATAGAGTTAGAACATATACCTCCATTCTCAAAGAGTGTTGTGAGAGGTTTTCATAGATCTTGATTCATTTGTTTTCAATATGGTTATTATTATCTGAATATATAAATATCGGCATTTAATGATATAATATGCAATAACTATAATTTTTATTATTTTGATGTCACAAAATTGAATATTTAAAAAATCATATAATTTTACAATTCTAAATTTGCATTAATTTAGTAATTCTAAATTCTTTGCTCTCATTTATTTATACTTTTTTTATAAATGTTAGCAAAGAAAATTACATAATAGAAACATAAGAGAATCTAGCATCTCCTCTACCAGCACAGAAACAAATTCTATAAAATGACTACAAAACAATACATCCATCCTTCTTAAAACTGGGGGAGAAGCTAGAGCACTTTCCACATGTATACTCCCTCGCACACACCAATCTACATGCACTTCTCATTCCCTCTTCAATATTACCCTCAATTTCTTGTACCACTTGTAATTGCTCATCTTCTTTTGCTCATCTTCTTGCATCCCTGAATTCCCCACCAAATCAACCAAATCTCCACAATCACTTTCCACAACAGCATGCCTTAAACCCGACTCCCAAGAAAATTTGAGACCCCACAACATTGCCCAAGCTTGCGCTTCAAAGTTGTCCTTCATATTCCTCTTAAACATAAAACATCCTAACTCACCCCCATAATGATCTTGAACAATACCTTCACACGCTGCTCCTCTCAAAGTCCAAGCCTCATCTACATTAACTTTAGCAAAACTCAGAGGAGGAGGTTTCCAATGATCTACAAAGAACAGGAAAAAGAAGACCATACTCAACACCACGTGTTATAATTTTCCTCTTCAAATACCAAGCTCCCATTGATGAATGTCGGCAATGGACATAATAAAAACCCTCAAATATTGCTGTGGTAATAAATCAATCCAAATCAAGCTACAATTCCTAAATTCCGGAAGGGCATGCAATTAACATAAGCAGGAAAGAAAAGAATGAAAATCATGCCTTAGTTGACGTGGCATATATTTTAATACATATAAAATGAGCTTTTTTTATCTAAAATGTTTTATAAAAACCCATATAATTAACTTGTAGAAGGTTTAATGTTTTGGATGAAGGTTTTGAAATAATTAGCACTATATCTGATCTGCATTACTTTTTTTGTTTCAAAACTAATTAATTATTGCGATTAAATTTTATTTCACATATGAAATTGTTATCAAATTTGTATAACAAATGCGAACACATCGCTCTATCATTACGTGTTAGACATGCATATATTTAATAATAATAATAAATTAATAATAACTGGTATGAAAATGTGCGTGTCTGATCTGTTATATATATAATTCAAATCAAACTACAATTCTTCCAGCTGTGTTGAGGTACTTCAAGAAATGTAGGCTCATGAGAGGTGGCATGTTTGTCGTCAATGCAAATAACGTGCTCATTTACTATTTACAGTACGTTAATTTATAAAAATTAAAGCCCACCATGTCCAGAAACCCTTTCTTTTGTCGGAACAATGTCCAGAAGCCTTACAAAATAAAGATTGCGAGTTTGAAACTTTGGTGTGATAATTTGACTCACATCACTGAAATTTTTGACCACGAGTGATGAGAATATAATTGTTCTTAATTTTCATTTTCGTTTTTAGGTTTATGTTCAAGGCATAACAGATAAGAACACGTATGTTAATACTTTCTTAATGAAGAAGAAGCAAACACGTCCTCAATCTCTCTTTACAACCACACACACATTCACACTCCTTCCACTGAGTAAGTGGATTATATATATTGTATAATAAGATCTTGTAAGAAACAACAATTATTGTTTTACAGTTAAGTAAATTAATTTTCTTGTTATCAAATGGAAAATATATAAAGAGTAAATTACACATAGAGCTAGTGTCTTATATACATCGCATAAATTATAGAAAATGAGTAACAATCTGCTGGAGTTTTTATAGCAAATTATATAAAAATACATAGAAAGTTGTTCTTTTTTATATATTCAAAATTCCATATAATATCATAAATTCAAATTAACATATAAAAGTATACATAGACAGTCGTTCTTTTATAATTAACATAATTAAGTGATGAGTTAAAAATAACAGACCTTTGATTTAAAAAAATCAAACTTAGATTAGTTTCATTCAATCATTTTTAGAACATTGTAATATGTCACTAATTGTATCCAGTTAGTTACATGAGTCTTGAAAAACTATATCACTAGTATTATATATATAGGGATGAAAAATAGTGTCCACTAATTAATTAAATACTCGATTTCTCTCCAGTTTTAAATATAAAATCAGTTTGACTTTTTTTAGAGGTTGAAAAAGCAATTGAAACCACGAAATTAATTTAAAATGATTACTTTTATATCATTAATTTCTCAAAAAAAAGTTTAAGTTATCATATATATATATATATATATATATATATATATAATTAATTAATGAGGATCCGATATAGATTAAATAGTGAAATTTGAGGGGAAATGAGTTCTATCCAATAAGTAAGACAAAATTAGAAAAGGGAAAAGTGTTGTGGTGAGAAGCAACAAAACGAGATCGCAGGGTGTGATGGGTGAGTGTTGCTTGCATATCAATGCAAAGATTTTTATTCTAATGGTTCCCCATTCACCTATAATATATGCCCCACACCCTTATGCCCCCTCTTTATTCATTTTTGCATTACATTTTGACGTGAATTATTGGCCTTTTCTTCCCCCTCCCTAGCTCTACTTTTTAACACTGACTCAACGACTTGATAAGGATTTGACTCTCGTATAGTACTTAAAGGAAGTATTTAAATTTATTCATATAGGATAGAAAAGGCTACGCCTCCATACATACGATCTAATCTACAATAAGATCAGCTTAACATATTAATAGGTTAAGGCTCACATTTATGCCTATCGTTGGGCACTTTTAGATAAATAGGTCAGGTCTTTTTCGTAAGATATAGTATAAAAGTATATATATAGGTCTAGCGTATATAATTGTTTTAAATACACTATTTAATTGTTTTGTAATTTCTATTATTATGATATATGTTACTACCTCCGGTCCTAAATATAAGACTTAATTGACTTTTTTGGAGAGATTAAGGTTACGAAATAGACTATTAAATCATGACATATTTGATATATTGTTAGATTATACATTAGTTTATAGGTAAAATAAACTAGTTTATGGGAAAAAATTAGGTACATCAATTTATAATTAACTTATTTTGTTTTTTTATAGGATTTTCTAAAAAAGTCATCTAGGTCTTATATTTAGGACCAGAGGGAGTATATAATAAATTATATAAATTAATTAAAATATTACCAACTTATGTTTCAGCCCATTATTAATTTATTAGTCTTTCACCTCTTTTTATCAATTTCTAATACTTAAAAATGCACATCTAACTCTTCTCTAATCTATATGGTTTTTCAAATATGATAATTACTGCAATTAAAAAGCTTAATTCGATCGGTCATATATGAAATAACATTATCTCAAAATAAATAATTTATCGTATTTTCTAAGATAATGTGGTATGTAACAAATCTAGTTTAATTTATAACCACAAAATATTTTTAAGATAAACATTTTTATAAGTTTAAAATGTAGTATATAGAATTATAAGTATAAACTTTTAAAATTATTTAAGATTCTACATTTTAATTAGACTTTCAGGCTTTATTAGGCTTTTTGAAGTCTCGTACTCTGACCCATAAAAAGCTAAGAGACATATACAAATTAAGTTAAGACTTAAGTTTTACAAATTTAATCCATTTGGTTTTTTTATAAACCACCAACTAACATATATAACATTTTGGGATTCACACATTCGCCAAATTGAAGTTTATATGGGATGGGGAGTATTAAATATGGGTAAAATTTCTATCTTTTAAAAGAGTGTGTTAACTTTCTCTAAAAATCATTATGATTATTTTTATTTGACCTTATTCAATAAAATTCATAACATTTCATAGAAAATTTTTTATTGGGGTTGATAAAGGATGAATGTCAATATATTTAACTTCAAGTACTTACATTTAAAATATAGTCAAGTAAAATTTTTGTTATTTTGTATATTTTATTTAATTATATATTGAAAATACATGTTTATTAATAAACGTAAAGTATTTTGAGTTTACAATCCGAATTCACCTTCTTTTCACAAGTTTACTTAAACTCATAAGTTTAACAACTTTTGGACCACGTATGATACCTTTGTCTTATTTACATTATCCAATGAATGATAGTTAACTCATTAAATCTGCCTTAAATAAATGAAATTTAATTTTCCAACTTTACCTTTTTATTAGGTTTCAAATAAATGATAGAGTAGAACACAGGCTAACATATAAGAATGAATCTCCTAGTGATTTACAATAACAAAAGTCATTTTAAAAAGTGTCATGTAATAAGTACTAGATGAAGTATTATATAACCTATAAGTATCTTTATGTGAGTGTTTCTATAAATCATGAATCCAGAATCCAGAAATCCCGTTTAAGATGTTGGTTTTACTGAATATATAGCATGCAACTTCACTTCGTTAAAATAACAACAAAAAGAAAAACTGTTAGCTGAAGTGTTGCTTATTTTGTTGTATTTTCCCTTTTACACGATCAATATCCCTGATCACTCGTACATTAATACACACCCTTATTTATTCCCTACATCAGTGCATGCACTTGGAAGAGAACTATGTTTAGATCCAATTAGAGCGTGAATTCAATCATCTATACTGCTGATAAAAGAAACTTAGCAATCAATAGACAATTTATAGATATCTTTAAGTATTTTTAAATCTATGAAACTTATCTATATGTTCTACTAAATTATTATTTTTTTGAATACAATTCTCTTGATTTGAAAGAAAATAAAGGCGTGTTAGTTGATGTGTTTATAATTGGCTATTGGATCAGAATTTCAAGTGGTAATAATAACCTATTTGGACTTCACTCTCTTGTAAAGTTGTACTTGTTCTACTTTTCTTTTTCCCACTAGAGTCTAAAACATGATTATATGTTTCCTAGTGTGCTTGATTATGCCTAAAAAGTACATGAAAATATTAGGTTGTAATGTAATATTCCTAATCACATAAATAATTGTACGTGCCCATTGAATTGTCAATTTGATAAAATAAAATTCATATCTGAGGGGTGGTCCACAATATCAGCTTTTTACTTGCAATTCTTGATATGATGAAACCTAATAATTTAAACGTCTCGAATCAATTTTTTTTTGGCCAATAGAAGAAATTCTTTATTATCAAAGGAGAAGGGATTGAATCCCATACATCTGCATGACAAAAACAATACAGATATCACGGTGGCAAATAAACTGCCCAAATTATTGAATCCCAATAATTTAAACGTCTCGAATCAATTCAAACTTAGTATAAAACCTCCCATTATTTACATAAAAGAAAGTGTGTCTGATTGTGTGTGAGAGAGACATGTGTTAAGAAGCTTATCAAGTTGTTCTTGACTGATTTGCTTGGTATATTTAATGGCCATAAAGGTGTTCTAAATAATTGAGTAATTAAAACTATTCTCTATACATTTAGTCTTATATTTCATGAACTCTAATAATGAGAAGTTAATTTTCATTAACTTAGTCCTTTTTAGCATCTGAATTGATCATGATTGGCCCATTCTCTCTCTCTCTCTCTCTCTCTCTCTAGTTCACAATCATAATTTTATTTTTACTTTTTATTTCTCACAGGATGATAAATATTAGAAATTAGAAAAAATATTTTAATGTAAACATATAATGTTGTTGTATTGCAATTTCCAACAATAGGAAATTAGCAATGGATAACCTATCTATTTGTTTATTGGTTTTTCGAGATTATATCGCACATCCACTACAACACACAAAATAAGTTCTAATATTCTAGTTGTGCTTGCTAGATACTACCCCCGGTCCTAAATATAAGACCTAGTTTACTTTTTTGAAAAATCCTAAAAAAGCAAAATATAAGTCAATTATAAATTGATTTACCTGATTTTTCCCTTAAATTAGTTTATTTAACCTTTAAACTAATGACTAATCTAAAAATATATCAAATATGTCATAATTTAATAACATATTTTGTAACCTTAACATCTCCAAAAAAGTTATCTAGGTCTTATATTTAGAACCGGAGGAGTATAAAGTAAAATTATTTTTCGCGTCTAAATTCTTTTTTCCTAATGATAAAATTTGAGAAGTTAATTAATATGCATTTTGGCAAAAAAGAGTATCTAGTGCAATTATTTTTAAAATTATCCATATAAGCCAAACATCGTTTAAAATGGTGTAAGTTAGCCAACTCGTTAGGTCAATCGTGAGCCACAATCATTGTTTAATTAGTATTGACCAAGTTGCCTCATTTTAATAGATGTTTAGCTTATATGCACCATTTTAAATTATTGTTCCAGACATTATTTTTACAATAAATTATTGATCAAAATATACCTTAACCGTGCAATTCAATGTCAAAGAAAATGAGAATATGCTGAAAAATTAAAGGGGAAATTGAAAAAGAAACAAAGAAAAACAAAATGTGGCGTTTATTTAGACACGGAAACACCTATGTTTGATCTGTGTCTAGTGTACCGTTATCTATATATAGAACTTGTACTTTCTACATAAAACAAAAAATAAAGCATTTTTAGATCTTATGTCCAAAAGTACGTGCATAGCCTGTAAATCCCCCCTTACGAAATCTGAATCAATATTTATACAAGTGATTTATATATCCCAACTAAAAATGTTCGTGATAAATTACCAAACGTTTGCTATAATGAAAAGAAAATATAAAATTTTGACTTTTGATGAGTTCGTATACATTGCATTGATATGTGTACACAACTCTCATAAATTTTGTATTATGTGTGTGTGTATGCTTGTAACCCTTTTAAGTTTTGAAACTTACAGTGAATCCCCTAATTCATTTCATTTATATGCTTCTAACTCCCTTATAATTATTTTTATTTATATAAATATACATTTAAGTGTAGAGGATTTATATATTCATATAACCCTAAGATTGCGTATATGTTTGTTATGAGAGAAATGGAAAGGATGGGAGAGAAGTTTTTTAACTAGTCTAAAAACTAATTGGAATGTATGAATAGTTGGAGAAAATAATCAGGGAAGTGTGTTTAAAACTTTTCATTAAATTTTCTTTTCCTTTATGTTTGAATCTTAAGTTTTGATGAAGACTGAAATATGAAAGAACCAGTTAAACACTTAGAAAGAATTAGGTTAGTATAGAACCACAAGTAAGAGTACAACCGGATGTGGATTTACTTCCGGATGGACTAGGACTAGCGCTCGCGGATAAATGACTCATCCCCCAGCGGAAGCAAGTAATACACTAAGTCATAACTCAGTCTAGGAACATTAGGAGTATAAAATCCTTGAGACTAAGTTAGGACGCAACCGGATGCAGGAATGCTTCCGGATGCTTAGTGACTAGTGCTGCCTATTGGATTAGGCAACACCGAGCGTCAGTGAATATAACTCTAAGTCATAACTAAAGTCTAGTAGGAGTACTTCCGGATGTGGAATTGCTTTCGGAAGTAAGAGAGCTTCCTTAGACAAAATGAACTCCCACTGCATGTGACTATGTGTTAATATTGCTAGACTAACGTTCAAGTGCAGCACTGAGTGATGTTGCTTCCGGATGTGGAATTGCTTCCGGTAGCAATCAAAATGTCAGAACGTACAGCAGTGCAGTGTCAGAGTGCTTTTTGGCAGAGTAGAGTTGTCAGAGTTGCTTTTCAGAGATAAAGCAAAGTCAACCCTGCTGAGCATTGATGGAGCATTAATGTTCAACGGTAACAAGGGAATAACAGCTATATTCCAACGGCATTGTCACCTACCAAGAGAGAGAATACTTGAATACACTATATAAAGTAGCTCATCTTCATTTATGAAGAGAAATTGAAGAAAAACGCAGAAATCTAGAGAGAGAAACTGAGAGCATTCTTCAAGCATTCAAAGCTGCCCAGAAAAGCAAGAGAGCACTTAATACATTGAGAGTTCTTTTCATCTACTCATCTTATACTCTTTGTAGTTAAGTCTCTTCATTTATTAAGAGCATTTATTGTACCTAAGTGTGTAACATCATCTGTTCTTAGAGAGAACTAAGTTTAGAAAATCCTTTATTAGAAAGGTTGAACCCTTACAGGTTGTAAGGGGGAGTGAGTCTGTAAGGTTGCAAGTGAACCTGGTGTAAAACTTGTGGTTGTAAGGTTGCAAGTGATCCCGTGCTAAAACTTGAGGTTGTAAAGGTTCCAGGTGAACCCGTTTGTAAAACCTGGGGTTAGTGGAACTCAATCTGGGTGATTGAGAACTGGACGTTGGTCAAGAGTTAGACCGAACCAGTATAAAACCTTGTGCGTTTTTATTGTCTGTTTTTATTTGGTAGCACAATTCACCTCCCCTCTTGTGCATCCTCACTTTCATTTGGTATCAGAGCGAGGTCTTTCTGACTTGATTCCAACGAATCTAGAAAGAGAAGATCCAGTGATGGATGCAGATCATCATTCCTTGCCCGATGTTGCTATTCAGCCAAACAAGCCTCCTGGCTTTGATGGCTACAACTATCCATTCTGGAAGTTCAGAATGAAGACCTACATCAAGTCCATCGGCATTCGCCTCTGGAATGTGATTGAGCATGGTAATCACGTCCCTCTATATGATGAAGGTTTTGCGAAGGCTCGATCCAGATTCACCAATGAGGACTATGCTCTAGTAGAGCTAAACTACAGGGCCATGCACTACATTCAATGTGCTCTGAGTCATAAAGAGTTCCATAGGATCAGCCACCACAAAACTGCAAAGGATATGTGGGAGGCTCTTGAGGCTGCTCACTCTGGAACCAAGGGAGTGAAGTCCAGACGCATCGAGATGCTGGTTGAGGAGTTCCACAAATTTGCTATGTTTAGCCCAACTGAGCCAATCAGAGAGCTGGAGCTCAGATTCACCCATCTTATCAACAACTTGGCCTCTCTGGGAAAGGACAATCCTGAGGAAGAACCAAGGTTTTAAAACCCGAGCCGGACGTCGAGCCGGAAAACTGAGCGGGTCATGGTTGAAACGGTTGAAACGTTCGGTCGAACCGGTGACGTAATAATTTAATGAAAATTAAATATATAAATATTGTTAATACTTAATAACTTAATATAATTAGGATGAAGATATTTTTTTAATCAAGTTCATTTTTTTTCTGTTGATATATTTTTTTTTGCAGTTGTCAATTTCTGGCCGGGTCAAAAGCGGGTCAAAAGCGGTTCAACCCGGGTCAACCCCGGGTCAACAGCGGTCGACCCGGGTCAACTCCGGGTCGAACCGGGTCGCACAGTAAAACGGCCCGATCGAGGGGATCGGGCCGTTTTAGCCACCGGCCGACGGTCCGACCGGTCGGACCGTCCGGCTCGGTCCGGCTTTTAAAAGCTTGGGAAGAACAAGTCAGCAAGATTCTAAAAGTATTAAAGGGTGACTGGATCACCAAAATTACCATCCTGCAGGAAGTCTAAGGAGAATCAACCAGCTCTATCACTGCCTTGTTTGGTTCTTTGGCTGAGTATGAACCAACCCTGTTGGCTCAGAGAGCTCCTCAAGCTACTACTAAAGCAAAGAACCTTGCTCTTGTTGCTCCCAGCAAGGATAGGAATGATGATGATGATGATGAGGATGATGAGGAGGAAATAGATGAAGAGGAAATGGCTATGATGGTAAGAAAATTTAGAAAGTTCTTCAGAAAGAAAGGAGGCTTTCAGAAAGGAGAGTCTAGCCACAAGAAAGACTATAAAAAGGAAAGGACCCCTGTGTGCTTCGAGTGTAAGAAGCCTGGTCATTTCAAGGCTGAGTGCCCAAGCCTTCCGAGAGCCAAAGGGAAGGACAAGAGGAAAGTCTTTGTGTCCTCAATCTGGGTGAACAGTTCTGATGAGGAAGCTAGTGATGAGGAAGAGGTTGCTAACCTCTGTCTTGTTGCCAGAGAAGATGGAGAGGAGGCATCCTCAGACTTTGATTCCATCCATGGCGATGCGGTAACACTTCTGGAACTCCAAGAAGCCTATAATGATGTTCATAGAGAATTTTTTCGCTTATGTAAGGCTTATAAAGTGTTGAGAATTAAAAAGGAATCACTTGAGTCCAAGGTGGACTCACGTAGTGAAGAGTTAGCTGATGACTCCCCATATTTAGTGGTTTTTAGGAAATATTTTATTGTATTTGGGAAGTCATTAATTAAATAAATAAGTGATTTTGTTGTGAATTGGAAAGAAAGTAATTTGAGGATTATATGAGTGATTCTTTTGGAAAATCTGAAATTTAATTGAAATAGGAAACTTAATATATTAAAAGAAATATTTTGATGAGGAGTTTCCTATTAATGAGATTATGTGATTGAGTCATTGTGATTATTTCCTATTTATTTCTCTTCATGAATGCAGATTTAATGAAAAAGGAAATAAAGAGAAAGGGGTTGATTTGATTATGTGCATTCATCATACAAGAAAAGGAAAGAAAAGAAACTTAACATGCAAGGCAAAGGCAATATGGTGTTGGGTTATTTTATTATAAATATACACATGCAATTGAGAAGAAGGGAGGTGATGCTACCAAAATTTTGATAAAAACTCCGCAAGTGTACGGATCGTAAATTTAGTAAAGTGGTAGTTCAAGGTCGATCCCACAGAGACTCAGACAATTAATAACTAGGCATTAGACCTCCTATTTTCATTCAAGTTGAGTAAATAAAAGAAAATTGATTTTAATTACCTAATATCTAAGAAAATAAAATAAAACAAATATTCACACAGATGAAATTCACGAGTCAAAAGAACAACCTAGAGCCACCAATCCCTTATCTGCTTCTTAGATTTTATTCCCCACTAAATTAATTATGAATTAATCCAACTAGCTAATCTAGAGTACTAGTGTCTATAAATGCCTTTCGGTTTCCACCTATATCCTTGCCTAGCTTAATTACACAATGTCTTGCACTAATTTACTAAGCCAATTAATATCGGTACCGCTCTAATGTGACTATGTAGGGCTTCTAGGTATATGTCTATCCTAGTCGCAAATCAGATAAAAATCCAATCCTACACTATTTAATCCCATGGTCTATTTAAAATTCCCTCTTTCAAGTCCAATTCTAAATTCCCTAAACATGTCTAATGGTGATCAAGCACTAAACAAGTTAACCAATAATAGCAAAATTAAATAAACTAAATCAAATTAACCATGACTAAATAGTGGGAAATAAAATACTAAGTTACAAACAAGTTCATAGTACTCTAGGTTGTAAAAGAAATTAGCCACACATAGGGTTCAACATAAGAATTGGGTGAAAATCCAAAAACATACTACAAGTTCACAAAGGAGTAAGAATTGGATAAGATTGAGGAGCTGCTTCCTTCCTTTTGTGTGTTGATGTCAATGCATATGTGTGTGTGCCTTTGTAGTACGTCTCTGGTGCCTCCTTCTTTTCCTTGCGTCAATAACGTGTGATCTGCTTCCTCTCGTCTTCAATTTCTTCGTGAATCTCGTGTAGGCTATAGGAATTGGAAGAATTATGACCAAGCCTCCTTTCTTTTCAATTGCATGTGTATATTTATAATAAAATAGCTCAACACCATATTGTCTTTGCCTTGCATGTTAAGTTTCTTTTCTTTCCTTTTCTTGTATGTCTCTTTCTCTTTATTTCCTTTTTTTAAAATCTGCATTCATGAAGAGAAAGAAATAGGAAATAATCACAATGACTCAATCACATAATCTCATTAATAGGAAACTTCTCATCAAAATATTTCTTTTAATATATTAAGTTTCCTATTTCAATTAAATTTCATATTTTCCAAAAGAATCACTCATATACTCTCAAATTACTTTCTTTCCAATTCACATCAAAATCACTTAATTATTTAATTCATGACTCCCCAAATACAATAAAATAATTCCTAAAAACCACTAAATATGGGGAGTCATCACACCCCCACACTTGCATTAAATCTTGTCCTCAAGATTTCAAATTGTTAACACATTAGCACAAAAAATGAAATCAAGATTTTATCATCACAAAGTTGAAATCAATTCAAACTCTCAACAATTAAATCCTCTTAAAAATCTCTCTCACCATCCCCAAATGCAAGCAATAAGGCAATCAATTTGATAGAGATAAATCACAAAAGCATGTCCCTCACCGGTCAAGTGTTTACACTCTACTCTCAAAGTATATAGGGGTTGTGTTTCACTCAATTCCATCTATGTAATCCAGCTACCATAGGCTTGTTTATCATCTCGATATCCACTCTTGTATCTCAATGCACACACAAATCAAAAGGACTTTTAAGGGTTGTAATGAAAAGGGTAGGATAATGAAATGAAAATGAGATGGAGGTATATTTGAAAAGTGCTAAACCATTTCAATTATAGTAAGGAATGAAGGAAACTCATAACGTAACAAGACATATAGGGGTTGACTCTTTTGAACTCCACAATTCTTCAATTCTTTCGATTTTCATCTTCTTCTTTCTTTTTTTTCTTTTTTTTTTCACACTTTGTGTGATTTTTTTTTCTTTTCCTTTTTCACCTTCATTTTTTTTCACCTTTATTCTATTTTTTTTTCACTTCTATTCTTCAACACTTATATTTCCCCTTTTCCTTTTGTAATTCCTTCACCCCTTTCCATATGAATATAGTATAACACTTTTCAAAGCGTAAATGGAAGAAATAGATAAGAGATGAAAAATTGCATTAAAAGAATTCAAAGGCTAAAATATGCAATCTTTCTTTTAAAAGAGAAGTAGGCTCAAAAGGGTTAAGCAATGGAAATAATGTAAAAGGGATGGCTATTTGGCTAAACTGGCTATGAAAAGAAGGCCTTAATCATTTTTGTGCATGCAAGAGATTTGAGCGTCAAAAGAGATTCAAGACAAGTTCTAGAGGGGAAATTACAATAGATGTACTCACTCATGAAAGAATAATATTAAGGCTCAAATTCCTCACAGGGCTTTTTGACATACTAGGGTAATTTACCTAAAGCAAAGAGTTTGCCTTTTCACTTACATTCAAAGAAGATGAGATCAAAGTCTAATCAAATTCAATTATTTCAAGTCCAAATCAATCCCAAAATTGGCAAAAAGATTTTTTTTCAAGAAAATTTTACAAAATGAAAGTTTGAGGACAATCTTTAGAGAACAATGATACCCTCATACCCCCAAACTTAAATGTCACATTGTCCCCAATGTGAACATGTAACACAAGACGTGGAATTACAAAAATATCCATAGCAAGTGTAGGAATGATAAAGTTATTTCAAGTTCCATATCAGTCATGCAATTCAATCAAGAGGCAACACAATTAAGACTAATCATCACACAAGCACATATCAACAAACACCATCACTCATTACCAAAATAATTCTCAGTCAAATAAAATCAAGAAAAAGTTAGAAGAATACTCCCCTTCCTCTTCTCGATTTCCACTCTTAGCTCCTAGTCCATCAAGATCAAGTTGAAGCATCCTTTTAGGCCAAAAGAAGAAAAAAAATCCTACAAGCTCAAAAACAAAGCATCAAATACCAAAACCTTGGGTTGCCTCCCAAGAAGCGCTAAGTTTAAAGTCTTCAGCCAGACTTTCCAAACAAATCTTAGTCATAAGTATCAAACACAATAATCACCTCATCTTCATTCCTTTTCAAACAATATAAGTAATCAATCAAACTAATTACTTGTGCCTTTTCAATCATAGACAATTTCAAAGAACAAGCAATCACTGATTTCAAAGGAATTAGAATATGCTCATACAAACAATTAGATGTATGTCTTTCTAAGAATAATGAGCATCCAATAAAATCAATTTGACTCTCATCAGTAAGAGTCATCACATTAATAGGAGAATCATCCAAAGCAGTTATAGGAACACTCACATCAACATGTATATCAGAATCACAAGCATTTGAATTCACATCTTCAACATCAATTAAACACCCATCAATCTCTTCTAAACAAGTTTCAGGCTCTATGACAACCTCTAAATCTTCTTTAACTTCATGGTCATCTCTATCCTCAATTATTGATTTTAACCTTTTCAAACAATCTTCTAACCTTTTGAAACTATCCTCTTGCCATTTCAAACTATCCTCTAGCATTATCAAAAATTTACCGGCTAATCTTTCTAATCTGTCAAGTCTTTCTTCTAAACAAGAGTTTACACTATCCTCAAAATTGTTTACTTGAACTCTTGATCCAGAACTATTGTAATATTTCTCATTCCTTTCCAAAAAGATATCGGCTGATCTTTCTAATTTGTCTAACCTTTCTAAACAAGAATTTTCATAATCAATATTTTCTTGAACATGTGAAAAAGACATGAAGGGTGTGTCTATTGCATGTGAATAAGGATCTAAATGTGGGTTCCAACACTCATCTTGCTCAAAATTCCAACTACGCCTAGACAAATTATCAACATAAGTTTGTTGCCAAAGCAAAAATGGACAATTCTCAGGTAGATGATCACTTCCACAACAATAACAACGATAACACTTATAATTAGCCTCTGAATAGTCCATCTTTCTATTTTCTCCAAAAGAAAAAAAAAAAAACTCAAACTAAAAACTACTAAAGAATTTCTAATTCTAATTACTAATTGCCTTGAGTCCCCGGCAACGGCGCCAAAAACTTGATGCTACCAAAATTTTGATAAAAACTCCGCAAGTGTATGGATCGTAAATTTAGTAAAGTGGTAGTTCAAGGTCGATCCCACAGAGACTCAGACAATTAATAACTAGGCATTAGACCTCCTATTTTCATTCAAGTTGAGTAAATAAAAGAAAATTGATTTTAATTACCTAATATCTAAGAAAATAAAATAAAACAAATATTCACACAGATGAAATTCACGAGTCAAAAGAACAACCTAGAGCCACCAATCCCTTATCTGCTTCT
Organism: Mimosa pudica; assembly: GCA_029929735.1. Lineage (NCBI taxonomy): Eukaryota > Viridiplantae > Streptophyta > Magnoliopsida > Fabales > Fabaceae > Mimosa > Mimosa pudica. Next base: position 7,864,547 of record JAKELP010000015.1, on the reverse strand, counting down.
TAGATTTTATTCCCCACTAAATTAATTATGAATTAATCCAACTAGCTAATCTAGAGTACTAGTGTCTATAAATGCCTTTCGGTTTCCACCTATATCCTTGCCTAGCTTAATTACACAATGTCTTGCACTAATTTACTAAGCCAATTAATATCGGTACCGCTCTAATGTGACTATGTAGGGCTTCTAGGTATATGTCTATCCTAGTCGCAAATCAGATAAAAATCCAATCCTACACTATTTAATCCCATGGTCTATTTAAAATTCCCTCTTTCAAGTCCAATTCTAAATTCCCTAAACATGTCTAATGGTGATCAAGCACTAAACAAGTTAACCAATAATAGCAAAATTAAATAAACTAAATCAAATTAACCATGACTAAATAGTGGGAAATAAAATACTAAGTTACAAACAAGTTCATAGTACTCTAGGTTGTAAAAGAAATTAGCCACACATAGGGTTCAACATAAGAATTGGGTGAAAATCCAAAAACATACTACAAGTTCACAAAGGAGTAAGAATTGGACAAGATTGAGGAGCTGCTTCCTTCCTTTTGTGTGTTGATGTCAATGCATATGTGTGTGTGCCTTTGTAGTACGTCTCTGGTGCCTCCTTCTTTTCCTTGCGTCAATAACGTGTGATCTGCTTCCTCTCGTCTTCAATTTCTTCGTGAATCTCGTGTAGGCTATAGGAATTGGAAGAATTATGACCAAGCCTCCTTTCTTTTCAATTGCATGTGTATATTTATAATAAAATAGCTCAACACCATATTGTCTTTGCCTTGCATGTTAAGTTTCTTTTCTTTCCTTTTCTTGTATGTCTCTTTCTCTTTATTTCCTTTTTTTAAAATCTGCATTCATGAAGAGAAAGAAATAGGAAATAATCACAATGACTCAATCACATAATCTCATTAATAGGAAACTTCTCATCAAAATATTTCTTTTAATATATTAAGTTTCCTATTTCAATTAAATTTCATATTTTCCAAAAGAATCACTCATATACTCTCAAATTACTTTCTTTCCAATTCACATCAAAATCACTTAATTATTTAATTCATGACTCCCCAAATACAATAAAATAATTCCTAAAAACCACTAAATATGGGGAGTCATCAGGAGGCTTGATCATAATTCTTCCTATTTCCTAAAGCCTAGAGGAGAGGCTCGTTACAATACTTTCAATCTCTACAGCCAAGAGAGATTCACGTTGACAAAGAAAGAAGAAACGGCGCACTACTTGTGAAGGGATCATTCAAGCAACGCACAAAAAGGCAAAATAGCACAACACACAAGTGAAAGGAGAAGGAAAGGAGCAGCAGTGTTGGTTTTCATTTACACACACGGACACGCTTAAAGAAGGAAGAAAGAAAGCTAGCACTAGAAGGAGAATAAGCAAGTTTCAACTGTCCAACTTGTCATCTTCAGTTTCATTGTGGGTTTTTGTTCTAATTTTCCCTATGACTATAGATTTAATTTTGATTATTATTGGGATTATTTTGGACCCTATGTGTGACTAGTTTCTTTTACAACCTAGAGTACTATGAACTTGTTTGTAACTTAGTATTTTATTTCCCACTACTTAGTCATGGTTAATTTGATCTAGTTTATTTAATCTTGCTATTATTGATTAACTTGTTTAGTGCTCGATCACCATTAGACATGTTTAGGGAATTTAGAATTGGACTCGGAAGAGGGAATTTTAAATAGACCATGGGATTAAATAGTGTAGGATTGGATTTTAATCTGATTTGCGACTAGGATAGGAATATACCTAGAAGCCCTACATAGTCACAGTAGAGCGGTACCGAGATAAATTAGCCTAGTAAATTAGTGCAAGACATTGTGTAATTAAGTTAGACAAGGATGTAAGTGGACCGGAAGGCATTTATAGACACTAGTACTCTAGATTAGCTAATTGAATTAATTCATAATTAATTTAGTGGGGAATAAAATCTAAGAAACAGATAAGGGATTAGTGGCTCTAGGTTGTTCTTTTGACTCGTGAATTTCATCTGTGTGAATATTTGTTTTATTTTATTTTTTTAGCTATTAGGTAATTAAAATCAAATTTTCTTGTTTACTCAACTTGAATGAAAATAGGAGATCTAATGCCTAGTTATTAATTGTCTGAGTCTCTGTGGGATCGACCTTGATTTACCACTTTACTAAAATACGATCCGTACACTTGCGGATATTTTTATCAAAATTTTGGTACCATCAATTTTTTGGCGCCGTTGCCGGGGACTCAAGGCAATTAGTAATTAGAATTAGAAATTCTTTAGTAGTTTTATCTTGAGTTTTTTTTTCTTTGGAAAAATAGAAAGATGGACTTTTTAGAGCTTAATTATTATAAATGGTATCGATGTTATCACTGTGGAAATAATCATGTACCAGGAAATTGTCCATTTTTGCCTACCATAAATTATATAGGAGATGATTTCACTAGGCAACAAACTTATGTTGATAATTTTTTTAGGCCTAGTTGGAATTTTGAGCAGGATGAGTGTTGGAACCCACATGTTGATCCTTATTCACATGCAATAAACACACCCTTCATATCTTATTCACATGTTCAAGGAAACAATTTTGAGGATGGTGAAATCTCTCATAGAGAAGAAAGATTTGACATATTAGAAAGATTAGCCGATATGTGTTTGAAATGGCAAGAGAAATGTTTCAAAAGGTTAGACTCAATTGAGACTAAGTTTGAATCAAGAGTACAAAATCTTGTAGCACAGATGAGTCAAATGTGCAGAGATCTTGAAGAAGTGAAACAAAATCCGTCCTTAAATCATAGTTCCCCTTTGTTATCTAATGAGATTGAATATGAGGAAGTTGAGGATAGGGATGAACAGGAAGTTAAAGAAGATTTAGAGATTGTCATAGAGCCTGAAATTTGTTTAGAAGAAATTGATGGGTGTTTAATTGATCTTCAAAGTGTGAATTTAACTGCTTGTGATTCTGATATACATGTTGATGTGAGTGTTCCTATAGCTGCTTTGGATGATTCTCCTATTACTACTGTTGTGACTTTTACTGATGAGAGTCAAATTGATTTTATTGGATGCTCATTATTCTTAGAAAGACATATATCTAATTGTTTGTATGAGCATATTCTAATTCCTTTGAAATCAGTGATTGCTTGTTCTTTGAAATTGTCTATAATTGAAAAGGCACAAGTCATTACTTTGATTGATTACTTATACTGTTTGAAAAGGAATGAAGATGAGGTGATTATGGTTTTTGATACTTATGACTAGGATTTGTTTGGAAAGTCTGGCTGAAGACTTTAAACTTAGCGCTTCTTGGGAGGCAACCCAAGGTTTTGGTATTTGATGCTTTGTTTTTGAGTTTGTAGGATTTTTCTTTCTTCTTTTGACCCCAAAGGATGCTTCAACTTGATCTTGATGGACTAGGAGCTAAGAGTGGAAATCGAGAAGAGGAAGGGGAGTATTCTTCTAACTTTTTCTTGATTTTATTTGAATGAGAATTATTTCGGTAATGAGTGATGGTGCTTGTTGATATGTGCTTGTGTGTGATGATTAGTCTTGACTGTGTTGCCTCTTGATTGAATTGCATGACTGATATGGAACTTGAAATAACTTTATCATTCCTACACTTGCTATGGATATTTTTGTAATTCCACTACTTGTGTTACATGTTCCCATTTGGGACAATGTGACTTCTAAGTGTGGGGGTATAAGGGTATCATTGTTCTTTAAAGATTATCCTCAAGTTTTCATTTTGTAAAATTTTCTAAAAAAAAAAAAATCTTTTTGCCAATTTTGGGATTGATTTGGACTTGAAATAATTGGATTTGATTAGACTTTGATCTCATCTTCTTTGAATGTAAGTGAAAAGGTAAGCTATTTGACTTAGATAAATTACTCTAGTATGTAAAAAAAAAAACCCTGTGAGGAATTTGAGCCTTAATTTTATTCTTTCATGAGTGAGTACATTTATTGTAGTTTCCCCTCTAGAACTTGTCTTGAATCTCTTTTAACGCTCAAATCTCTTACATGCACAAAAATGATTAAGGCCTTCGTTTCATAGCCAGTTTAGCCAAATAGCCATCCTTTTACATTATTTCCATTGTTTAACCCCTTTGAGCCTACTTCTCTTTTAAAAAGAAAGATTGCATATTTTAGCCTTTGAATTCTTTTGATGCGATCTTTCATCTCTTATCTATTTCTTCCATTTATGCTTTGGAAAGTGTTATACTATATTCATATGGAAAGGGGTGAAGGAATTAGAAAAGAAAAAAAGGGAAATATAAGTGTTGAAGAAAGGAGAAAACAAAAAAATAAAAAAAAAGTGAAGGTGAAAAAGAAAAAAAAATCACACAAAGTGTGAAAAAAAAAGAAAAAAAAAAAGAAAAAAAAAAAAGAAAGAAAGAAGAAGATGAAAATCGAAAGAATTGAAGAATTGTGGAGTTCAAAAGAGTCAACCCTTATGTGCTTATCAAGTTAAGTGATTCCTTCATTCCTTACTATAATTGAAATGGTTTAGCACTTTTCAAATATACCTCCATCTCATTTTCATTTCATTATCCTACCTTTTTCATTACAACCCTTAAAAGTCCCTTTGATTTGTGTGTGCATTGAGATATAAGAGTGGATATCGAGATGATAAACAAGCCTATGGTAGCTGGATTACATAGATGGAATTGAGTGAAACACAACCCCTATATACTTTGAGAGTAGAGCGTAAACACTTGACCGGTGAGGGACATGCTTTTGTGATTTATCTCTATCAAATTGATTGCCTTATTGCTTGTATTTGGGGATGGTGAGAGAGATTTCTAAGAGGATTTAATTGTTGAGAGTTTGAATTGATTTCAACTTTGTGATGATAAAACCTTGATTTCATTTTTTTGTGCTAATGTGTTAACAATTTGAAATCTTGAGGACAAGATTTAATGCAAGTGTGGGGGTGTGATGACTCCCCATATTTAGTGGTTTTTAGGAAATATTTTATTGTATTTGGGAAGTCATTAATTAAATAAATAAGTGATTTTGTTGTGAATTGGAAAGAAAGTAATTTGAGGATTATATGAGTGATTCTTTTGGAAAATCTGAAATTTAATTGAAATAGGAAACTTAATATATTAAAAGAAATATTTTGATGAGGAGTTTCCTATTAATGAGATTATGTGATTGAGTCATTGTGATTATTTCCTATTTATTTCTCTTCATGAATGCAGATTTAATGAAAAAGGAAATAAAGAGAAAGGGGTTGATTTGATTATGTGCATTCATCATACAAGAAAAGGAAAGAAAAGAAACTTAACATGCAAGGCAAAGGCAATATGGTGTTGGGTTATTTTATTATAAATATACACATGCAATTGAGAAGAAGGGAGGCTTGATCATAATTCTTCCTATTTCCTAAAGCCTAGAGGAGAGGCTCGTTACAATACTTTCAATCTCTACAGCCAAGAGAGATTCACGTTGACAAAGAAAGAAGAAACGGCGCACTACTTGTGAAGGGATCATTCAAGCAACGCACAAAAAGGCAAAATAGCACAACACACAAGTGAAAGGAGAAGGAAAGGAGCAGCAGTGTTGGTTTTCATTTACACACACGGACACGCTTAAAGAAGGAAGAAAGAAAGCTAGCACTAGAAGGAGAATAAGCAAGTTTCAACTGTCCAACTTGTCATCTTCAGTTTCATTGTGGGTTTTTGTTCTAATTTTCCCTATGACTATAGATTTAATTTTGATTATTATTGGGATTATTTTGGACCCTATGTGTGACTAGTTTCTTTTACAACCTAGAGTACTATGAACTTGTTTGTAACTTAGTATTTTATTTCCCACTACTTAGTCATGGTTAATTTGATCTAGTTTATTTAATCTTGCTATTATTGATTAACTTGTTTAGTGCTCGATCACCATTAGACATGTTTAGGGAATTTAGAATTGGACTCGGAAGAGGGAATTTTAAATAGACCATGGGATTAAATAGTGTAGGATTGGATTTTAATCTGATTTGCGACTAGGATAGGAATATACCTAGAAGCCCTACATAGTCACAGTAGAGCGGTACCGAGATAAATTAGCCTAGTAAATTAGTGCAAGACATTGTGTAATTAAGTTAGACAAGGATGTAAGTGGACCGGAAGGCATTTATAGACACTAGTACTCTAGATTAGCTAATTGAATTAATTCATAATTAATTTAGTGGGGAATAAAATCTAAGAAACAGATAAGGGATTAGTGGCTCTAGGTTGTTCTTTTGACTCGTGAATTTCATCTGTGTGAATATTTGTTTTATTTTATTTTTTAGCTATTAGGTAATTAAAATCAAATTTTCTTGTTTACTCAACTTGAATGAAAATAGGAGATCTAATGCCTAGTTATTAATTGTCTGAGTCTCTGTGGGATCGACCTTGATTTACCACTTTACTAAAATACGATCCGTACACTTGCGGATATTTTTATCAAAATTTTGGTACCATCATTAGCGGAAGCCAAAAAGCTTCCGGTAGCAGATGGCAAGGGAGATCCCCAAGCGGAACCCTCAACATCAGAGAGCTGCCCTAATTGCAGCAAGATCTCTACTGAAAGGGATAGATTGCAAAATGTCCTGCAAAAGTTCACTAATGGATCTCAAATGTTAAATATTATTTTAATGAATCAGAGGGCATATAGGGATAAGACTGGATTAGGCTACAAGCCTAAAGGGAAAAAGTGGGTGGAACCAAAAGTGAAACCTTACTTAAAATTTTTCCATAAAGCCACTGATCACAGCTCCACACCTTTTAGCTTCTGCAATTATTGTAACGGGAAGGGACACTCCATGTCTACCTGCAATGCTAGGAAGCATGGAGCTAATAGCTCTTATAAGTGGGTTCCAAAAGGAACCAAGACAACAAAGGATCCTCCTCCAAGAAAAGAAACTAAGGGAGGACAAGGATCCAGAACTTGGAAACACTTCCCAAGGGAAGTCCAAAAGCCTAGAGCCCACACTAGGCCAGAGGCGCAGGTTAATCACAAGCCCAAGGTCAAGATCAACACTGGACCAAGGGCTATGGAAACTAATGATAGAGGACCCAATAAAGGTTGGGTACCTAAGCTTGTCTAATCCTTGCAGGTCTGTCTCAAGGCATCCAAGAATAGAAAATGGTACATTGATAGCGGATGCTCGAGACATATGATTGGTGACCGAGACAAATTCAAATCCTTGGTGATCAAAGATGGAGCCAAAGTGAGCTTTGAAGGTAATCAAAGCGGAAAGATCACTGGGGTTGGAGAAGTTGGACCTATTAAAGATGTCTATCTGGTGGATGGTCTCTGTCACAACCTGCTGAGCGTGAGCCAGAGCACTGACAAAGGAAATTGGGTAATTTTTGATTCACATGAGTGCATGATAATAGACAAGCATGATCTAAATCTAGACAAGGCCAATCTAAAATTCAAATTGAAGGCAAGTAGGAATGGAAACCTGTACACCCTAGATTTATGTCAACAACTAGATGAAAAATGTTTAATATCTAGTGATGAAAATAGTTGGTTTTGGCATAAACGGCTAGCACATGTTAACTTTACACAACTTGATATGCTTATTAAGAAAGAGCTAGCTATAGAGATTCCATCCTTTAAAGTTAACCATGATTATATTTGTGAATACTGCCAACGAGGAAAGCAAACAAAGTCCTCGTTTAAAACCAAGAAGAGAGTCTCCACTAGCAGGCCCTTGGAACTAATCCACATGGATTTGGTAGGGCCAGTAAGAGTGGAGAGCTTGGATGGAAACCTGTATACTCTGGTTGTGGTGGATGACTATTCTAGGTTCACTTGGACAATGTTTCTTGCCTCCAAGCAAGATGCTTTTGATGCTTTTGTTGTCCTGGCTAAGAAAGTGCAGAACGAGAGAGATCTCAAGATAGCAACCATAAGGACAGATCATGGAGAAGAGTTTGAGAACCACAGCTTCACAGAGCTGTGTGAGGAAAATGGCATTGACCACAATTTCTCAGCTCCCAGAACTCCTCAGCAAAATGGTGTGGTTGAGAGAAAGAACAGGGTTCTGACTGAGATGGCCAGGAGCATGCTCAATGAGAAAGAGGTATCTCAAGTGTTCTGGGCGGACGCTATGGGCACTGCTTGCTACATCTCTAACAGAGCCTATGTTCGGAAGGGCTTGGACAAGACTCCCTATGAGCTGTACAAAGGTAGAAAGCCCAACATCAGCCACCTCAGAATCGTTAGATCAAAATGCTATGTGCATAACAATGGAAAGGTAAATCTGGGTAAGTTTGATCCTAAGGCTGATATAGGTATTTTCATAGGATATTCTCTTAGGAGTAAGGCTTATAGAGTATACAACATGAGGACTAGAACTGTAGAAGAATCAATGCATGTTGTATTCGATGAAAATCCTACATGGGAACAATCCACAGAAGATGATGGGATACTAAACTTTCCAAAACCACCATCATCTTCACCAAAAGAAACACCAGCAAGCAATCCCAAGGAAGAAGATGAACCCAGTGATGAACCTAGAGTGCAGACGGTGCCTGATGAGGTACAGTTGCCAACAGCTAGGAGACATCACAGGGATCATCCTCTTGATCAAGTGCTTGGTGATGTTTCTTCTGGTGTTAGAACCAGAAGACAAGTTCAAAATGAAGTTGAGTTTGGAGCCTTCTTGTCACAAATTGAACTAACTTCAGTTGAACAAGCTCTTGAGGACTGTGATTGGATTATTGCCATGCAGGAAGAGCTTAATCAGTTTGAAAGAAGCCAAGTATGGGAGCTAGTCCCTAGACCGTCTCACCAATCCATAGTTGGGACCAAATGGGTCTTTAAGAACAAGCTGGATGAGACTGGTCAGATCACTAGGAACAAAGCCAGATTGGTAGCCAAAGGGTATAACCAAGAAGAAGGCATAGAATATGAAGAAACCTTTGCTCCAGTTGCAAGACTTGAAGCAATAAGGATTCTTCTAACCTTTGCATCCATGAAAGGTTTTAAATTATATCAAATAGATGTGAAGAGTGATTTTCTTAATGGTTATATTAAGGAAGAGGTTTATGTTGAGCAACCCCCTGGCTTTGAGGATCATAAACACCCTAAGCATGTGTATAGACTAAAGAAAGCATTGTATGGCCTGAAACAAGCTCCTCGAGCTTGGTATGAGAGACTCAGCAGCTTTTTGCTGGGGAAGGGTTTCTCTAGAGGCAAATTAGATAATACACTGTTTATTTTGCATAAGGATAGAAACATGCTAGTTGTCCAGATTTACGTTGATGATATCATTTTTGGGGTAACTAATGAAAAACTCTGTGAAGAGTTATCTAAGACTATGTAGGGGGAATTTGAGATGTCAATGATGGGAGAACTAACATTCTTCCTAGGCTGAACTAACATTCTTCCTAGGCTTGCAAATCAAGCAAAAGAAGGAAGGCATCTTCATCTCCCAAACTAAGTATTGCAGAGAGCTCCTCAAGAAGTTTGGGATAAATGAGTGCAAAGAGTATGATACTCCCATGAGCACCATTGTCGCACTCGATGCTGATGTAAAGGGAAGTTCAGTCAACTTGCCTATGTACAGGGGAATGATAGGTTCCTTGCTGTACTTAACGGCTAGCAGACCTGATATTCAATTTAGTGTAGGCATGTGTGCTAGATTTCAAACCAACCCCAAGGAATCACATCTAACTTGTGTTAAACGTATATTAAGATACCTTGAGGGAACACAAGAACTTGGTCTCTGGTACCCTAGAGGTAACCAAGAGTTCTTGTGGGCTTATTCTGATGCTGACCATGCAGGTTATAAGACTGATAGAAAGAGCACCAGTGGACAATGTGCCTTCCTTGGAGGTTGTCTGGTCTCTTGGGCTAGCAAGAAGCAAACCTACGTGTCACTCTCATCCACAGAGGCAGAGTACATTGCTGCTGCAAGCTGTTGTGCACAAGTGCTGTGGCTGAAGAATCAACTGAGGGATCTTGGCCTGGAGTTTCCTGAGGCTCCCATTCTCTGTGATAACACAAGCACCATCAGCCTTGCCAAGAATCCTATTCAGCACACAAGAACAAAGCACATTGACGTCAGACATCACTTCATTAGAGATCATGTTCAGAAGAAAGATGTCAAGGTGCAATTTGTTCCCACTCAGCATCAGCTTGTGGATATCTTCACCAAGCCTCTGGGGGTAGATCAATTTACTTTTATTAGAGGAGATTTGGGAATGGTAAACCCAAATGAAGTTTAATCTTCAAAATAAACCTGTGCTTAATTGATTAAAACCTGCAACCATACTAACTTAGGCATCGGAGTGCCAATCTTTAGTTTTGCAGGTCCCCAATGTTAAATCTTAAGTAAGTCCAACCGGAAGCAAATCCTCTTCCAGATGCTCTTTTGCTGCCGCTTGGTGATGACCCTCAGCAACCGGGAGCGCCAGTGTCTGGGTATAAGACACGTCACTTTACCAAACTTTCCATCTTCCTCCACAGGAAGTTGTGCCCCCCTCTGACACTGTGAAGAGACACGTGTCAAAAAGGTGCGCCGTTCCAATTAAAATGTTTACGTTTTCCCATGAACAAGCGCATGTTTTCAATGAAGAGTCATTATGTCCATCATATTGTTTGCTGTTGCATAAATAGGCAGAACCTTTCATTTTTCACTTCACACAAATTTCTTGCCACCAAAACTCTCTGAACACATTCATCGCACATTCATCTTGTTCATCGTGTTCTTCATCTTCATCTTCATCTTCTTCTTCATCTTCTGCATTTCTGTGCATTTCATCTCATACATTCCACTCAAACCCTAAACCACTACACAAAATGGCCGAATCTCATGAATCAAACCCCAACACTCAGATAGCCACTTCCTCCAAGAAATCAAAAACTGGGAAATCTGGGCATCATAAATCTGGGAAATCTGGGCAACAACATGAACAATTTGGGAATTCTGGGAAAAAGCATAAGAAGAGCGTTCGTTTTAGTGAAAAGCCTTCTTCCAAGCGTCAAAGGATTGAGGATGATCCTTCTGTGTACAAGGATGGACCACTGGAGGTTGTTTCTTCTAAATTCGAAAAGACAAAACCCTACTTCACCAATGGAATATATGTTTGTATGGATAAGGTTGAAGATCTGGGCTTTGGTCACTTAAAGGAGCATCTCCAGAAATACATGTGCTGGCTGGGGATCAACAGTGAGTACAACGTCAACGTCCTCAGGGTGTTCTACCAGTCTCTCACAGCCAAGGCCAAGTACAAGAAGGTGAATGAGAAAGAGACAATTGGCAGAGTTGATTTCAAAGCCACAGTAACGGGGAGGAAAATCAAATTTACTTGGAGAGATATCAACCGCCTGCTCGGGGTCACTGAAGAGGGTATGAACCAGTGGCTCTTCCCTGATAAGCTGAGCCAGGAGGAGCTTGAAGAAGTCTATGAGACCAAGGGGAAGAAGGTCTCTGCTATGCCTGATTCCAAGCGGGTACTTCAGTACATCTACTCTCGCTTGATGACCCACAAAGGGGGGAACTTCAATGAGTTTACCCAGCTAGACAACCCCTAGCTCCCCAGGTTCCTCACCATGCAACCTATCAACCCAGGGCAACTGATCAGTCTGGAGCTGCAAAGGTGGTGTGAAACCAAAGACAAGAAACCTGGCTATCTTCCCTACCCTCAAGTCATCGCCATCCTCCTGGAGAAGTTTATGATCAAATCTACCGAGGAAGCTGACAATGTCCAGTGCTTGCCCATGGGATCAGTGAATTTGGGCAAGATGGGAATCAGGTATGACAAGCCAGCAAAGCCCACTCGGTCTGGCTCTCAGGCTGGGAGTGCCTCACATACAACTGCTCCCTCTGTGTCTGGAGCAGGGGATCAAGAAGTGGATTCTCATGCTGGTCCAAGACGTGCTCCGAGGGTGTCTACTGCAATGAAGGGCCTTGTTGAGGAAATGACCAATGAGCTTCTGTTCAAGATGCCTGATCCCTTGATGGCTCCTCTTCGAGCAGAGTGTGATGCAGCATTTCAACAGCAAGAGCAGAGGATCCAGGGATTGGAGGATCGCCTAGGGAGAGTCGAGGCCAAGTTAGACCTCTTACTTAGCCACTTCCATATTCCTCAACCTCATCCCAACCAACCACCACCTCCTCCTCCTAACCCACCTCAACCACCTCCACAACATGACCCTCACAATCAACCTCCACCTTCACCATGAAATGACCCTGACCACTCCACTCACCACTCACCCTCACCTCAAAACTCCCCTAGCCACTCCAACACATCCAACCATCAAAACTCCCCCAACCACTTACAATCCACCAACCCAACCTATCCCAAACTTAGCTCCTTCACTTCCATTCCTGACGCGGAGACCCTTGGTTTCTTCACTTCCATTCACCCCCTCAGTCACATATACCTGAGAGATATCCCACGCCTTCAGATGATACCTGAGAGAAATATATCTTCCACTCCCTATTCACCTACCTTCCCCTACCCTGACCTATTCTCAGAGTCAAATGACTTTTGGTTCCCTAGCCCCACTCCTTCACCTGATAACTCACCCTCTTCCTCACCGGAGAACTCACCACCCAGAAACTATGGCCCTGAACCTCCACCCTCTACTTCACCCAATCCTTCCTCCCTGGCCCTCGCCCTTCTTGATGATGCCAAAAGGGGGAGAGAAATCCTAACTCAACCCTCCTTATGGCTAGATGAGGATATTGCTGCTCCACTCCGCCGAGCCATGGATCAGCAGAGATTGGGTAGAGCAGAAAGTCTTATCCGTGGGGAAGCCATCAGGTCCATGCAACAGCAGCGCTCAGACAGCCAGAGGTCAAAATTGGAAATGGTATTGTATAATCCGCCTGCTGATACATCTTCACCTGAGCCTGAGCCTGAGCCTTCATCTCCTGAGCCTCCTCCCTCTGTGCCTACACGGAACATTCTTGAAGAGATTATGATGAAATATGGGTTGAAGAGGCAAAACAATCCACCTGTTGTGATTGCCACTCCTATTCCTCCCTCTGAGCCAGCCCCTGTCCCTCCTCCAGTCAATTACAGTAAGGCAAGGGTTAAGTCTCTGACTAAGAAGAAGGTAGTCTCCTCCCCAAGAGCATCCTCAGAAAGTGAAAAGGAGTCCAGTGTTGCTCCTGAGGATTCGGAGACAGAGAGGATGCCACAGCAAGGGAGAGCTTCTGAGCCTCAGTCATCCACCCAAGAGCAAGCTCAGCCTGAAGTCCCACCAGAAGTGGTAGTCAAGCTTGAGGTGGAAGACATGACACCCGAAGAGTTCGAGCGCTATGGTAATACTGATAGACTCACATATGAGCAATTCTTCGTTCTGGATGCTGAGAGAGCTAAAGCTAAAGGGAAAGGGAAGGGTAAAGAGAAAGCTAAGTCAAGTCAACCTCAAGACCCTAATTTCCTTGTCTGGATTGTCAAGGTCAAGGCTGTTCATCTCCCTCATGCAACCATCCCCATCGAAGATTCAGAGCATGGAAGGGCTTTTGGATTGAATGAGATCAGTGACCTGAAGAGGGCCATTGAGGAATCCCTTGAGTCAGAGAGACTGAGAAAGGCCAGAGATGAGGCAGAGTTTCAAGCTATCCTTGCCCAGATCGATCAACAGAAAATGGATGAGATGTGGGCCAAGGCGAATGAGGAGTTTGATGAGTGCCAGAGAGAGAGAGGAACAAGAGACACAAGCTCTAAACCCAAACTCTTCATGCATTTAACTTAGAATTTTTCTTTTCATATTTCTCATGCATAGTTATCTGCTCACATGTAAATCCGACTGTTTATTATATTTCTATTTTGTATTTGTTTCATTTATAATGAAGTTTGCCTTTGAGTTCATTTGTGCCTTTTATTTGATTAATTCTTTAAAATGAACTTGATTAGATAACTTAGTTTGTCATCATCAAAAAGGGAGAGAATGTTAGAATCTTAAGTTTTGATGAAGACTGAAATATGAAAGAACCAGTTAAACACTTAGAAAGAATTAGGTTAATATAGAACCACAAGTAAGAGTACAACCAGATGTGGATTTACTTCCGGATGGACTAGGACTAGCGCTCGCGGATGAATGACTCATCCCCCAGCGGAAGCAAGTAATACACTAAGTCATAACTCAGTCTAGGAACATTAGGAGTATAAAATCCTTGAGACTAAGTTAGGACGCAACCAGATGCAGGAATGCTTCCGGATACTTAGTGACTAGCGCTGCCTATTGGATTAGGCAACACCGAGCGTCAGTGAATATAACTCTAAGTCATAACTCAGTCTAGGAACATTAGAAGTATAAAATCCTTGAGACTAAGTTAGGAAACAACCAGATGCAGGAATGCTTCCGGATGCTTAGTGACTAGTGCTGCCTATTGGATTAGGCAACACCGAGCGTCAGTGAATATAACTCTAAGTCATAACTAAAGTCTAGTAGGAGTACTTCCGGATGTGGAATTGCTTCCGGAAGTAAGAGAGCTTCCTTAGACAAAATGAACTCTCAGTGCATGTGACTATGTGTTAATATTGCTAGACTAACGTTCAAGTGCAGCACTGAGTGGTGTTGCTTCCGGATGTGGAATTGCTTCCGGTAGCAATCAGAATGTCAGAACGTACAGCAGTGCAGTGTCAGAGTGCTTTTTGGCAGAGCAGAGTTGTCAGAGTTGCTTTTCAGAGATAAAGCAAAGTCAACCCTGCTGAGCATTGATGGAGCATTAATGTTCAATGGTAACAAGGGAATAACAGCTATACTCCAACGGCATTGTCACCTACCAAGAGAGAGAATACTTGAATACACTATATAAAGTAGCTCATCTTCATTTATGAAGAGAACTTGAAGAAAAACGCAGAAATCTAGAGAGAGAAACTGAGAGCATTCTTCAAGCATTCAAAGCTGCCCAGAAAAGCAAGAGAGCACTTAATACATTGAGAGTTCTTTTCATCTACTCATCTTGTACTCTTTGTAGTTAAGTCTCTTCATTTATTAAGAGCATTTATTGTACCTAAGTGTGTAACATCATCTGTTCTTAGAGAGAACTAAGTTTAGAAAATCCTTTATTAGAAAGGTTGAACCCTTACAGGTTGTAAGGGGGAGTGAGTCTGTAAGGTTGCAAGTGAACCTGGTGTAAAACTTGTGGTTGTAAGGTTGCAAGTGATCCCGTGCTAAAACTTGCGGTTGTAAAGGTTCCAGGTAAACCCGTTTGTAAAACCTGGGGTTAGTGGAACTCAATCTGGGTGATTGAGAACTGGACGTAGGTCAAGAGTTAGACCGAACCAGTATAAAACCTTGTGCGTTTTTATTGTCTGTTTTTATTTGGTAGCACAATTCACCCCCCCTCTTGTGCATCCTCACTTTCACTTTAATCCCACAAATTAATTTTATCAATTTTTTGTAAACCAAAAATTATATTTTTTAATTAAACTCATTAAAAAGTGGTATAACAACAATGAGGTCCCTCACACGTTAATTAATTACATTTAGGTGCCAAAAATGATAAAATTGAGTTGAAGTCCAAGGGACTTAGATGATATTAAATGATTTGTCATTTAATTTTCATTGAGTTGTCAATAGCGCTCTTGAGTTGTAAATATTACTCTTGAAAATGACAATTCAATGGACTGATATTACAACTCAATGACAACGAAATGACAAATAATTTAATCTGTCAAATCTCTTGAGATTTCAACTCAATTTCACTATCTTTTAAAATATAGATGTGATTAATTGTTTTATGAGGGAATTCATTGTCATTTTCCTAAAAAGGGAAAAAATGACACTTATCCTTCCCTCTTACCGAACAGAGCCTATGAACGATATATACACAAAAACAAATATAATTGGGGAAAATGATATATAAAGTCTGTCCAATTGGAAAAAGGACAATTGAGGTGGGTAAATTGTGGAAATGACAAGTTGGGTCATTTGAACTTAAAACAA
Source organism: Mimosa pudica (assembly GCA_029929735.1). NCBI lineage: Eukaryota > Viridiplantae > Streptophyta > Magnoliopsida > Fabales > Fabaceae > Mimosa > Mimosa pudica. Next base: position 7,848,646 of record JAKELP010000015.1, on the reverse strand, counting down.
ATTACCACATTTGGTGAAAAGACTAAAGTGCCCTTTACTAATCTAATATATTACAACACAACTAAACATGAATCCCACACTAAACAAAAAGAAAAACACGATGCCCACACCCACTAGAAAGCAAAAATGAAACAGAGAATGAACACAAAACCCTAGCGGTGATAGTGTCGGTGACGGAGCTAACGGCAGTGGACGTTGGGTGACGGAGCTAAGGTATTCTATCCTTCTTGGGTGGAGTTTAGGAGGTATTTACACATCAACAACTTTGTTTTCTTCTTCCTTTTTGGGTTGAAAATTGTTGAGGACTATAATAATTCATGATCAAAAGAAAAGCTAATACAAGATGAAGATTGAAAAACTACTCTCTTCAAGTTTGTTTGGTCATTGTGTCTTTTAGGGTATGAAATAGAAAAATTATGTATATGTATTGTATAACCCTAAAACCTTGTCTGGAATTTAACGGTGGAAGAAGAAGTTCAGGTTAACTTAGATTTAATGAAGATGATGAAGTACATGTCCATTCACTGTTGCATTGATTAGGTTTTGGAAATAAAAATGCATGTTTCTATGGTTAAAATGCATGTGTCTGTGGTTAATACACATGTTACTGTGGTTATTCGGCATGTTACAGGAAGCAAAAATGACACATCAAGTTAAAGAACTATGTTTTTACTTCCATATTGGAGGGACTTGAGCAAAAATGGCACATCAAGTTAAAGAACTGTGTTGTGACTATTGACATGCCAGACTTAAGCAGTTACATGTTGTTGGAGGACGTCACGTCTCTTCCATTGTTGTATCCACCTAAAATTAGACGAGCTTCTGAGCGGCCTAAAAGTAAGAGGCGTGAGTCGCAATTTCAAGACAAGAAAATTTATCATTGTGGAAGATGCAATGAAGTTGGTCACACCCAAAGGTCTTGCCGGAATCCAAACCCAAGCTGAAGTTTCATGCATTTTGTGGTGATTTTTTGGAGAAGCAACATTGGTTGTAGCTAATTACCCCATATATGTATTTTTGGGAAGGCAACTATGTCTATTTTTTGGAGTTACAACATTGGTTGTAGCTGATTACACCATGCATGTCTGAACTGCATGTCTTTTATGTATTTTGGGTTACATATTTTTGAAAATTTTGATGTCTTCAGTGACGTTGTTGTGGTTAAATGGGATGATAATATAGTTAATATGTATATATACGTGGTAAATACCGATGATGATTAAAAATGAAGATATCCAGGGTCCTGGCAACCCCAAAGAACCAAGGAAGTAAACATGGTCAAATGGGAAGTTGGTGTGGTTTTATGCACGATGCCGTGGTTAAAATGGAAACTTAATTGGTTAAACCATTCCACGTCCACAGGCACCTGGCAAACTCACCAAAGACTCAGGGACGTTAACGTGGTTGAAGGGGAAGCTGGTGTGGGTATTTTGGACGATGCAGTGGTTAAAATAGAAGCGTAATTAGTTAAATCATTCCACGTCCACAGGCACCTGGCAACCCCACCAAAGACTCAGGGAAGTTAACGTGGTTAAAGGGGAAGCTAGTGTGGGTATTTTGGACGATGCAGTGGTTAAAATGGAAGCATAATTGGTTAAACCATTCCACGTCCACTTGGACCAAACTGTAAAAACAAACCCACCAAAAACTCAGCTACATAACAATGGTTATCTGAGAAAACAAACAACATATGATTACAAAGAGGCCACAATACATGGCTCCATTATTTTGTACAAAAATCAAGGCAACACATAATGCTACATCAAGGTCATACGTAATGTTTTTTAACTACATGATAGCCCACATAATATCAAAGTTATTAACAAAATGACCTAACAATGCTACATCAGTCAATATCCTCATTGTGCATTCCTCTGCCTCTTTGATTGTGTAGGCCCATCAAGTAGTGTCAATGTTTTTTCTTTTGCAAGGTTCCGAGGGTGTGTAATAAGCCAATGCATCAAGTCAGACCTGAACTTGGAGACGTCGTCCTACATACAGCCAAATCTCAAATAAATGTCACTCGGTGCGCCAATAATTAAATAACCATACATTTCCTGAAATAGGAATTCAAAAGTTCTTAGCACCAATTTCTCAATAACAACTTTACCAATATTGGCAACCTTTTAACCAACCCAAAGAGAAAGACTAATAATCAACACATGGCAGCTTGCCCACAAGTGATATCATCATCAACTAACACAATATAGACTAGCAGTATCAACTAATTTAGCAAACTAAAGAACATCAAGAACCAATTGAAAGATGTTAATTTATAGTAAACAAGAGAAACAATCTCTCTCTATATCCCCATTATATTACTTTAAAAAACAGATCAAATACAGATAATAATATGCATAACTAAATTTCAGGGTTAAGGTGCATTGTTAGTACTCTAGAATATAGCAAAGTGCACCTAACATAATACACAATATTGTGGTCCATTTGTGGTAACCAAGAATTATTTTCGTGGATTATTTAGTAACGACGTTAAATAAGTTAAGTTTGACCGTTATGTGTCAAATTTTGACCGTTAAATTGTGGGGTAAAGGAGCATTGTCAGTACTCTAGAATATAGAAGGAGCACCAAACATAATGTACAATATTTTTGTCCATTTGTGATAACTAAGAATTATTTTCATTGCTTATCTAGTAATTCGTTAATTAAAACTCACTTTTGTAAGATAAAATCTAATGTGACATAATGATGTGATATATGTATATTGAAATGACAATTCAACGAACATTATTTTAAGTTTATAACTATGTAATCAGATAGAAGTAACTCTTCTTCTATTACATCATAGGGTCAGTAATTTGGTACAAGCCAGTATAACCAACCCGTTTTAATTTGTGTAGAGCCAGTATGACCAACCCGTTTTAACTTAGTATGGCCAACCTGTTTAGTTTATGATTCTTTGCTTACATTTTTTATATATGTAAAATACTAATGACTTATTAGTTTATACATGCATCATAATAGGATAGTCTATGGATCTTTATAACTTTGTAGTGTTTAATTATTTGACACTTTGAATAATATTGTGACTTAGTTGTTTATGGTGTTTAAATATTGTATATTATGTTTGATGCCCCTTCTATATTCTAGAGTACTGAAAATGCTCCTTTACCCCACAATTTAACGGTCAAAATTTGACACATAACGGTCAAACTTAACTTATTTAACGTCGTTACTAAATAAGCCACGAAAATAATTCTTGGTTACCACAAATGGACCACAATATTGTGTATTATGTTAGGTGCACTTTGCTATATTCTAGAGTACTAAAAATGCACCTTAACCCCTAAATTTCATATCTCTTAGTTTTGCAAGATTCAAAGCATATTCTAATTCATCTTCTTCCTCACTTGAACATTAAAAAACACTCTCACAAGAATTTTATCAAACACTTGGTAGGCAATAGCACATGAAGATATAAGATTGACCATAACAGGATATGATAAAAAATTTGGCATCACAAATCAAGAAATTATGAGCTGAATATATTCTCAAAGTTGAGGGGAATGAGCATAATAGAAATCGCACATCACACTTTGAGGAAGCTAGTAAGAAATGAGCAATGAGGAAGAGAAAACGAAGAATAAGAACAAAATGAGAATAGAAGGAAAGAAGCTTACCCACTGTTCTTCTAGCTTAACGCCATCGTTCCCTAACCTCGCCGCCGTGCACTCCGCTGAGCTCGTCGGAATTGAAAAAGACAAATGGAAGCGAGGGACATGGAAAGAACGTGAGAGGGAGGGAGGAGGGTGGTCGATTTTGATGATGACGATGATGGTGAGGTTGAGGGGAGTGAATAGAAGGAAATGAGAAGATGAAGAAGAATGAAGAAGATGAAGAATGAAGAATGAAGAAGGCGTACCACAGATTTTAGAATGAGGAGGAGGAAGTGTATAAGGGCATTTGCGTCCTTTCTCATAACTTGGTAATGTGTTTTAGGTTCCAAAGACCCAACTTGTCCTTTCCACAATTTAGCATCCTCAATTGTCCTTTAACCAATTGAGAAGACTTTATTTGTCTTTTTCCCATATAATTGTATGGGTATATCTAATTAATCGAATAGTTGATAATTATCCATATAGAGTTTTATTACATATATTAGCCATATATAGAGTTAACAATTTAGATACGTTCAGAGTTTGTTACTAAATTCTAAAAGCTGAGGATGGCAAAAAAAAATCTAAAAGCTTGAGGGTTTAATATTATTTGTAAATTACTTCGTAGTGTCTATGAAAGTTATTACTCTATCTGTTCCGTAATATAAAAGTTCAATGTTAAAACACGTTTTTTTATAAAATATGTAAAAGTTAGTTTGATATCTGAAATTAATTATTTTTTTAATTTTGCCCCTATTTATTATGGTACTATATAAGGGAGACAAACATGTAATAAGTATTTATCAATATGAAAGCGAATTAGAGGTAAAGTAGGAAAACACATTAAATGATGAGAAAATATAACCGTGAACTCTTACACTTTGTAACAAAACGATTAAATTTTGGCTCTTATATTGCAGACTCACTGGAGGGGTATTAATAATAGGTTTAAAGTTAAAAATTACACATGTATGTGTTTTAAGACTTACCTAACACCAAATACTCCAAGGGTTACCAAACACCAATATGTTTTTTTTGTCAAAATGCATATGTATTTTAATTACTCCAAGGTTCACTCAACAACATATATATATTGGGGTCAAAGTCATCTTGTGTTTTCTTTTTGGGTTCAAAAGTCACATATATGAGTTAAATAAGGGAAATTTGACCATTAAGTTAAACATTTGATCAATAACAATGATATGAGGTATGATGTGGACACCGCAAAATGAAAAAATACATGGAAAACACATATTGTTATGAAATTTTTAGTAGATGGAACTTCGGGTTCCATCAGAGTTAAATACGGCTTAAGACCGTAAAAATAAGTTAGAACTAAAGGTTTGTAAGAGATGACTTCAGGTCATCACTACAGTGGAACAACAGGTTCCACAAACTATATGAAAGAATAAAAACAATGAACATAAGTATATTATTAACATAATATTACCTTGGTTAGATTCTCGTGTTCGGTTAGAGCTTCGTGCTGATAACATGTTATGAATATAAAGATGAGAATAGAAGATAAGAGAGACAAGAAGAGAGTAGGAGAATATCTTCTTCCAAGGGGTAATCATATACAATTGTGAGTTCTCTATTGATAGAGGAGAATTAGGATTATATCATTAATATAGAATAATGTCCATAGCCCAAACACTAGGAGGAATATAGGGAATGGAAATGGACATCCACAATATGAGGGATTTCATAACACATATGTTGTTATTGGTAAAATGTTTAACTTAACGATCAACTTTCTCATTCAACTCACACATGTGACTTTTAAACCTAGTAAGTAAAGAGGTGACTTTTGACACCAAAAAAATATTTATTTAATGTTGGGTGACCCTTGGAGTCAAACATATTTGTATTTTTACCTAGAAAAACTAGGGAAAATTAAATACAAGTCCCTGGTAAAGGACATAATACTGGAAAAGTCCCAAAAATTGAAAAAATTAAAGTAGGGTCCCTTGGGACCTCACTTTAAATATTTATGAATGTGGGGCCCACATATTCATAAATAATTAAAGTGAGGTCCCAAGGGACTCTACTTTAATTTTTTCAATTTTTGGGACTTTTCCAGTATTATGTCACTTACCAGAGACTTGTATTTAATTTTCCCAAAAAAATATTTGAGTTGGGTGACCTCAAAGTACAACATATGTGTATTTTTTACCCAAAAATATTTGATATTAGGTGACCCTTTCAATAATACACGTGTCTTTTTGACTTTAACCCTTTATAAGGTACTAACTAATTTTTTAAAATAAAAAATGGATATCAATCACATGACGGATTCGGATACTGTAAAAGATATGCACTGAAAATCTGATTTATTCATCATAAGACATGATACATATATAGAGGAGGAGAGATCATATCAAATCATACGTAATAACTCTCCATAATACAGAATATCTCTCCATAATTGTAGAATAACAACAAAAAGGAAATAATTGACTAAACAGAATAGGAATACATTAATTGTATAATCCCCTAAATCACTCAATGATTAAACCCAATCATTTCTGACTTATTGCTGAATATTCCTAATTAATTGAGCCTTAATGGGTTCAGCCCAATTCCAACACTCCCCCTCAAGCTGGAGAATAGATGTTAATCATTCCTAGCTTGCTCGTGAGTCCATCAAATTTAGCCTTGACTAGTGGCTTAGTCATCACATCGGCCACTTGCTTTCCTGAAGGAATGTAAGATAGATCAATCACTTTAGCTTCAATCTTCTCTTGAATAAAATGCCTATCAATTTCAACATGTTTTGTGCGATCATGCTGAACAGGATTGCTTGCAATTTTGAGTGCAGCCATATCCCTTCACAAATCCCAAGAGATAATAATGCCTTATATTCTGATTCAGCAGAACTCTTGGACACAACAGGTTGTTTCTTGCTCCTCCAAGTGACTAAATTTCCCCAGACAAATGTACAATATCCAGTAGTGGAACGCCTGTCATCAATGGAACCAGCCCAATCTGCATCTGTGAAGACTTCAACTTCTGAATCATTAGAATCTGACTTCTTCTTAGTTCCGTCAGTATAGATTTCTATACCTTGCTGATTTCCCTTAGAGAAGAATAGGCCCTTACCAGGTGTTGTTTTTAGATATCTCAGGATACGATCAATTGCCTCCATGTGCTCCTTTTGAGGATTACTAGCAAATTGACTAACAACTCTCACAGCATAGGATTTATCAGGCCTAGTGTGAGATAAATAAATCAATTTACCAACCAACCGTTGATATCTTTCCTTGTTTAAAGATTTACCTTCAGGTTTGATCTCCAATTTACACTTCATTTCCATAGGGGTTTCAGCAGGCCTTGCTCCAAGCATTCCTGTCTCCTTGAGTAAGTCTAGGGTGTACTTCCTTTGAGATACACTGATCCCTTCAGAAGTTCTTGCAAATTCTAAGCCCAAGAAGTACCTTAAGGGTCCTAGATCCTTCACTTCAAACTCTTGAGCTAAATCCTTCTTCAACTTCACGATCTCTTCTGGATTATTCCCAGTCACCACTATATCATCAACATAAACGATTAGTATTGTAAGTTTGTGATCAGAGTGTTTAACAAATAGTGTATGGTCAGCTAGACATTGCTTGTAGCCAAACCCTTTCACAGCTCGTGTAAACCTCTCAAACCACGCCCTAGGTGATTGCTTTAAACCATAAAGAGATTTATGAAGTTTGCACACTTTCCCTTCATTTTCAGCATTCCTTAAGCCTAAAGGAACCTCGATATATACTTATTCTTCTAAATCTCCATTTAAAAAGGCATTTTTTACATCTAATTGATGTAAAGGCCAATCTAAATTTGATGCAAGAGAAAGCAACACATTTATGGAGTTAAATTTAGCAACAGGAGAAAAAGTCTCTTGGTAATCAATACCCTATGTTTGGGTAAATCCCTTAGCCACCAATCTTGCTTTATATTTGTTTATACTCCCATCTGGATTATATTTCTTAGTAAAGACCCACTTGCATCCAACCTTGGACTTACCACATGGAATATTGACAATATCCCACGTTTTATTCTTTGCTAGTGCCCTCAATTCGTCTTCAATTGCTAGTTTTCAGTTTTCATCTGTCATAGCTTCCTCAAAACTTCTAGGAATCATCTCACGGTCAACAGTGGTAACAAAAGTCTTAAATTGAGGAATAAGACGATCATAAGAGACATACCTTCCAATAGGATGTCGTGTGCAACTTCTTTTGCCTTTTCTGAGAGCAATGGGCCACTGGAGATCTCCAGGATTAGCTTCAGGTGGGGGATCATGGCTCTGCTGTGGAATTATAATGGGTTCTTCATTATTTTCCTCTTGCACAGTCTGATTCTCCCTTGTCTCATTTTCTGTTGGCATTAAATGTTCTTCTGGAAGGTTAGAGGTGTGAACTGTTTCTGTGATATCCGGTTCAAGGTCAAGGGGTAAAGGCTCTTCTAGTGGTGTTTGAGTTCCTGCATTGGCATCAACATAAATATGTTCTCTAGAGTGATTTGTACTCATATGAGTGTTTTCTTGTGAACAAATTAGCCATTCACTTTCCCTCTCCCCCTGAATGGATGATTTGGAAAAGAAAGAAACATGTTCAAGAAACTTAACATTCATGGTTACATAAACTAGTTTAGTAACAGGAGAATAACATTTATAGCCCTTTTGAGTAGGAGAATATCCCAGAAAAATGCATTTTATTGAACGTGAATCCAATTTTCCACCATCATCATTAAAAACAAAGGTTTTGCATCCAAAAACTTTGGGTTGAAGAGAATTTATAAGATGAGTATTGGGAAAGAATTCCAACAATTTCTGAATAGGAGTTTGAAACTTCAAAACCTTAGAGGGCATGCGGTTGATTAAATATGTGGCTGTTAAAATTGCATTCCCCCAAAAAATATTTGGAACATTTTGATCAAATAAGAGAGCACGAGAAACTTCGAAAAGGTGTCTATTTTTGCGCTCTGCTACACCATTCTGTTGTGGTGTATGCACACAAGAAGTTTGATGATGAACCCCTTTTTCAGCAAAAAATTGTTTGAATTTAGAGTTTAGATATTCAGTCCCATTATCACTTCGAAAAACCTTGATGGTGGTGTTAAATTGAGTATTAATAAAGGCATAAAAATTCTGAAATAGAGTGAAAACTTCAGATTTATCTCTCATTAGAAAGGTCCATGTCATGCGAGTATGATCATCAATAAAGGTGACAAACCATCAAGCTTTAGAATTAGTCTCAACCCGTGCAGGCCCCCATACATCACTATGAATAAGGGAAGAAGGATGAGAAGGAGTATAAGGATGAGATGGATAAAAGTTTCGAGTTTGCTTGGCAAATTTGCAAGTATCACAATGAAAGCGAAAGCTGGAAATTTTATTCTTTAAATTTGGGAACAAAGTTCTCATGTAATCAAGGCTTGGATGACCTAATCTATGTTAGAATCTTAAGTTCTGATGAAGACTAAAATATAAAAGAATAAACCAAGTGCTTAGAAAGCAATAGGTTAACATAGGATCCCAAGTAAGAGTGCAACTGGATGTGGATTTACTTCCGGATAGACTAGGACTTGCGCACGCGGATGAATGTTTCATCCCCCAGCGGCAGCGAGTAACTCACTAGGGAATTAACTTAGTCCATGAGCATTAGGTACACAAAACCTTAAGACTAAGTTATGATTCAACCGGAAGTGAAATTTCTTCCTGTTAGATTTTGACTGGCGCAGGCTGATAGAATAGAATAACCCCAAGCGTCAGTGAACATAAGCCACGTCAAGTGAAAGTGCTTCCGATAGCTTAGTGACTAGCGCTGACTGTTGGAATGAAATACACTGAGCGAGAGTGAGTGATAGTGAACTAAATCCTTCATCCAGTGGATTTACTTCCGGATGTAGAAGTGCTTCCGGATACACCTTAGACTAAGGGAACACCCACTGCATGTGACTATGTGCTTATATTGTTAAACTAACGTTCAAGTGCAGCACACTAAGTAAAGTTGCTTCCGGATGAAAGTTTGCTTCCGCAAGCAATCAGAATGTCAGAACGTTCAGAGATGCAGTGTCAGAATGCTTATGTCAGAGCAGAGATGTCAGGACTACTTTTCAGAGATAAAGCAAGTCAACCCTGCTATGCATTGATGAAGCATTTATTGGGCAAACGGTAACATGGGAAAAACGGCCATATTCAAACGGCTAGCCCACCTACCAAGAGTTCAAATGTTTGAAGACTATATAAGGGAGCTCAACTTCATTTATGAAGCAATTAATTATCTTTGAATACTCTTGAGAGAAGTTAGAGCGAGAAACTAAGAACACCTTCAATCATTTAAAGATGCCCAGAAAAGTAAAGAGCATTTAACACATCGAGTGATCCTTTTCATCTACATATTCTATACTCTTTGTTGTTAAGTCTCTTCTTGTTATAAGAGCATTGATTGTACTTAAGTGTGTAACACCATCTGTTCTTTGAGAGAACTTAGTCAAAAAAAATCCTTTAAGTGTAAAGGTTAACCCCTTGCTTGGTGTGAGGGGGAGCTAGTTAGAAAGGTTACAAGTGAGCCTGTGTAAAACTTGTAGTAAGGTTGCAAGTGATCCCATGCAAAACTTGTGGTTGTAAGGTTTCAGGTGAACCCGATTTAAAACCTGAGATATAGTGGAACTCGGCCTGGGTGGTTGAGGACTGGACGTAGGTCAGGTAGACCGAACCAGTATAACTCTTGTGTTGTTTTATTTGAGCATTTATTTTTGAAGCACAATTCACCCCCCCCTCTTGTGCATCCATTACTTTCAATCTAGAATGCCATAATTGTAAATCTTCATGAGACAAAATAGAATCAGACTGAGAAACAAATGTAGATGCATAGCTTTTATTTGTTGAATCTCCTTCAAAATAGTAGAGCCCATTATTTTCCTTAGCTTTGCCAATCACCTTCCCCAAAGCTATATCCTGAAAACCACAAGTAGATTCATCAAATATAACTAGGCAATTTAATTTATGTGCCAAACATCTAACAGACAGTAGGTTGCACTTAATATCTGGCACATATAGCACATTATCAAGTATAATGTGTTCTGAAAGTCTGATTTTTCCTGATCCCATGACCTTAGCATAAGTATTGTTAGCTACTTGAACTTTGGCATGTTCAGATTTAGGACTAAAGTCAACAAATAATTTGCGGCATCCAGTTATATGGTCTGTTGCTCCAGAATCAACCACCCAGATATTCTTTGACTTAGTGACAGCACTCATAGCAGTAAATAAAGTCATACCTGCATGTGCTAAAGTAACAGATGGGGTAGACTGTTCACTTGGCTGTTCACTAGAGTATTTATCTAGGATTCTCCGCAAAACAGCAATCTCGTCATGCTTTAAAGCATCTGATGTGTCTGAGGACTGATTCACAGTAAATCCCTTGCTCTCTCCTTTAGATTTTTGCTTCATATTGGCAGGTCTCCCATGTAATTTCCAGCAATGATCACGAGTGTGACCAGTTTTGTTGCAATGATCACACTTTAAAAATTTTTTGCCCTTCGTTTCAGCCCCTGCATTATTGTGAACCACCATAGCAGAGCTTTCCATCACAGGTGCAGTAATCAGATTCTGCATCAAGGCTTTTTGGCTTTCTTCATTCCTTATTATATTGAATGCATCTTCTAGAGTGGGTAGTGGCTTAATACCCATTACACGTCCCCTGATATCTTCAAAAGTATCATTAAGACCAAGTAAAAAAATCATAGCAACGGTCTTTCTCAATTACCTGTTTCAAGTAGAGTGCATCGGTATGACAAGTCCAATTGTGTACGTCATACAGGTCTATTTGTTGCCACTGACGAACAAGAGAGCTGTAATACTGGGTCACTGAAAGTTCCCTTTGAGAAAGATTTCGAAGAGCCCTTTTTACCTGAAGAATGGCAGCCGTGTTGTCTTTCACTGAGTAAGTTCTCTTAGCTGATTCCCATATTTCCCAGGCTGAACTTGCGAGCAGATAATTCTCGCTTATCTCGGGATTCATAGAATGAATAAGCCAAGTCATCACGGTGTTGTTTTCTGCACACCATGTTTCATACAAAGGATCGGCAGATTCTGGCGGCTTGGGATCCCAGGTAAGGTATTTCTCCTTCTTTCTTCCTCGAACAAACATCAACAAGTTCCTAGACCATTGAAGATAATTATTCTCATTTAAACAATGGGTAATAATGAGTTGTGAGAGCGATTCAGCCACTGAACCAGCAGCCTTGCTCCCAGGTTCAGCCATCCCTGTTGAATCTTCCTTCGATGACGATGTTTGGGCCTTATCGCCGTCGGCAGTGAAGATTTTGGAATGGCCGGTCAGTGCATCTTTGAAAGACATGGGTGGTGCTCTGATACCATGTAAAAGATATGCACTGAAAATCTGATTTATTCATCATAAGACATGATACATATATAGAGGAGGAGAGATCATATCAAATCATACGTAATAACTCTCCATAATACAGAATATCTCTCCATAATTGTAGAATAACAACAAAAAGGAAATAATTGACTAAACAGAATAGGAATACATTAATTGTATAATCCCCTAAATCACTCAATGATTAAACTCAATCATTTCTGACTTATTGCTGAATATTCCTAATTAATTGAGCCTTAATGGGTTCAGCCCAATTCCAACAGATACTCTCAGCGGCTTAATCCTCATAATCCCTCCTTTTCTCAAATTATTATAATTCAAAAGCAAATAATGTGTCACATTGTCATGTTAATTATAAAAAAAACTAACTTGTATTATTTAGATATTACATAGTTTTGTACTATTTTATTTTCAACCTTTTTTAGTTGAGTACCTTATTTTTTGGATGACTAACTTTACTTACAGAGTTTATTAGAGTATCATTTTGATTTGATATACATTAAGTGAGACGTGATTGCAGAAGGGTGACTTTAATTACAGAGTTCATTAGACTTACATTTTACCTCTATTTATGATCTTATCTAACACAATTTATACCAGACTGGAGTGTGTTAAATCTTTCCTTACATGAGGTAAGTCTAAAAAAGTTGTATATAAATATTTGTAGGCAGAGTCTTTTATATATTGTAATTAACTGAATCAGTCTGCATCTCTTATAAATAATCTTTCTGTTGAAATAAGATAGGTATAGATAGTTGAAATTTTTCATGCTAAAATATCCTTAAAAATATTTCAAAGTTCTTTATTAAATTAATATGTCACTTGAGGAAATGAATGGTTGTGATGATATAGTATAATGAAATGAAGGGTTGTGATGGAATTCTGAGGGATATGGAGAGAGAGCTTATGAGAGAAACCCAACCCATCACATGAGTGGATTCTCATCTCTCAAATGATCTATTATATCTTATTTGGTACGATTGACGGAAAATTAATATGCTTTTGCCATCAAACAGATCAGCTCAAAAATTATCTTCTATATTAATATATAATCATTTAATAATCATTTTTCTATACATTCTAATTTCTGAGTATCAAATTAAAGAGATTGCAATTACAATTATATATATTGATACTAATCCAACATCAATGAACGAAGATAACCAAAAGAAAGGCCAATAACTTTAATTACTTTGAAAGTTTAACTGAGTTTTAACTTTCTTCTAAATTAGGACAATAAGTCAAAATGAGAATCGAATGATAATATAATATATGTTTGCTTGAAAATCCACACAATCAATGCAGGGTTCTAAATTCTAATATATATGGCATGTGTGTTTTACTAACCACTCGATTTATTGATTGGTTCGAAAATAGAAGAAAGAAAGAATCAGATACGAATAAAAAAGTAAAAGAGCGGTGAATATTGTGTCAAATGTCCAAAAGCTGGAAAATCTCTGTTCGGATAAATTAAAGTTGCAGAAAAATGAACGATCCACAAGCTAACATAAAAATAGATTCCTTGATCCTAAAAAGAACTAAGTCAAGTTTAACTATAGTTAGATTGAAGGCAAAGAACAACTCCCTCCACTACTATAGGACTTAGATTATTGATTTGAGGATATTATTAAAATTTGTAATTTGTAAAAATAATATATTGGTCTCGTTTAAATACTCATTTTAATAATTTTCACTGATAAAAAAACCATCTTAATACGTGAATCAGTTGAGATAATTAAGAAAAAAAATTTATAAACTTAAAGTGGGAGACAGAGAGAATTAAAGTTCTGCATTTGAGATTAGAATAAACCTATTAACTAGTTCTTATATATTTAAATAAGGAAGTGATACTCTTTTATGAAAAGTCAAGGAATTTTTTCGTATGAAAAGAGTTACCAAGATGATCACTAAGATCGTAATTCATATACAAACTCAAAAAGCGCTTATTTGAATGTTTATAGATCATTCACTGATATGTTCTTCATTTCCGCAGTGGCACCGAACTCTCACTACAGAAACTAAATTTTGTTTATGAAAGGATGAGAATTACAACTTTGTGAATAAAAATGGTTATGTTGAAGGCGATGAAATTAAGTAGTCAAATATGAACATACAGCCCATAAAATTAAGATCACTAATAAGTACTAAACATATAAATCAAAGTTAATGGTGTCTGAGGTTTTGTTTTTGCATCTTTTGATCTTATTTTGTTCAAAGGTTCGGTTTGAGGTTCCCCCAAGTACATGGGAAAAGGGCAAAAGGCAACCATTTGATTTGTTGGTTCTCAGATGTATAATAATAACAACCTCTAAATGATGATGAAGTATGGCTTCCTTTATTTATAGCTGCTGTCATTTGATTTTTGACTAGAGCAAATATATAGGTCCCATTTATACAAGGAAACCATGAATATTCTTAACAGTATCTGTTCCAATATGAAAGCACTATCTACCTTGATTACAGTTTAATAAATTTGATTGATTGAATCAAGAATATATTATAATTTTTTTATAACTTTTTGGTGGTCATTGTAGGATTGCGTTTGTATAATCGAGTTAGATCCTTATCTGTCATATAAATTGACTAATTAATCAGAGAAAAAAATATGCTCATAAATAGAAGTTAGGAAAAATTAATTTGAGGTCCCCCACAAGGGACTTAATACTAGAAAAGTACCAAAAGTTGAAATAATTGATGTAGGGTCCCAAGGGACCTCACTTTAATATATTTGAAAATTGAAAAGACACTTTTGCCCCTGCCAACTTAATGAGCCTTGACAACTCGATGGGCATAACTTGACAACTGAATGGGCAAATGTGACAACGTGTTGGGCATGTGCTTTAAGTTAATTGTCCAAACTCTCTTAAGTTAATGGGAAAAACCTGACAACTTAATAGGCAGCCGTGACAACTCGATGGGCATAACTTGACAACTGAATGGGCAAATGTGACAACTTGTTGGGCATGTGCTTTAAGTTAATTGCTCAAACTCTTAAGTTAATGGGAAAAACCTGACAACGTAATGGGCAGCAGTGACAACTCGATAGGCATAACTTGACAACTGAATGGGTAAATGTGACAACTTGTTGGACATGTGCTTTAAGTTAATTGCTCAAACTCTCTTAAGTTAATGGAAAACCTGACAACTTAATGGGCAGCCGTGACAACTCGATGGGTATAACTTGACAACTGAATGAGCAAATGTGACAACGTGTTGGGCATGTGTTTTAAGTTAATTGTCCAAACTCTTAAGTTAATGGGAAAAACCTGACAACTTAATAGGCAGCCGTGACAACACGATGTGCATAACTTAACAATTGAATGGGCAAATGTGACAACTTGTTGGGCAAAAGTGTCTTTTCAATTTTCAAATATATTAAAGTGAGGTCCCTTGGGACCCTACATTAATTATTTCAACTTTTGGGACTTTTCTAGTATTAAGTCCCTTGTGGGGGACCTCAAATTAATTTTCCCTAGAAGTTATGGAGGAAAAAGGCCAAGAAAAAAAGAAAACCCAAAAATTAGAAAGTAAACTTTTTTTTTTAACTTTCCTTGTTGTACATATCCTATCCCACAATCCTTCGGAGTATATAGCATCTGGAAGTCAACTTCTTTGTGAGATCCACTATTTCTTTCCACTACTTTTATCTTTCCCCTTTTTAATGAAGAAAACTAGAAAAGTCTCATAACTTAGAGAGCGCATATAGACTCACTCATCACACACACACACATATATATATATAAATTTTATTTTGATCCACATCATCGTAGTTTACTTTTATTTTTGATTAAGACTTCAATACCCTTGTCTCTTTAAATTATACATTTTCAAATTAACACTGATATATTGCCGGGATTTTATCAAAAGATAATGGTAGTAATGCGA
Organism: Mimosa pudica; assembly: GCA_029929735.1. Classification (NCBI taxonomy): domain Eukaryota; kingdom Viridiplantae; phylum Streptophyta; class Magnoliopsida; order Fabales; family Fabaceae; genus Mimosa; species Mimosa pudica. Next base: position 7,832,756 of record JAKELP010000015.1, on the reverse strand, counting down.
TTATTAAAAATGATATTTCAGGAAAGCTAATAAACATTGTTTTGCAAATATTTCATGCAAATAGTCTGCATTTATTAACTTTGCAAAAAAGATTTATAATACCATCTAATAGTTATTAAAATTTCTTAGCCGTAATTTCTTATACAATAAATACATATTTTTATATAATAATAGTTCAAATATTATTCTCATATTTTCATTTGTTAAAATAACTGCAGACAAATAAAAAAGGCCCACCAAATTCGAGTTCTCATCACTTTGTGGGTTGCTAAGGAAGAAAATATACTAAGCAGCATTTACCATTCAAACTCATGACTCTAGACCCCACTGTCGTCGAACATACTGTTGAGCTTAATCAATCTTTCAAATATACATGATAAATATATGAAATAAATTCTATCTTAAGAACACTTATTTTGAAATGATGCAAGAATTCCTATAGCATTGAGCATTTGGGCTTATTTTGGGCAAATAAGTCCTTATTCTAAAAATAAGGACTTATTTTGAAGGCAATGCTTTTTTTCATATTTGGTTAGATTTATTTTTATTGAGTTTATTCAAAATAAGTAACTTATTTTATAAGGAGAAAAATTGAGCTTATTTTCAACATATAAGTAACTTATGAAGATGGATCCCAAAAATTCTAACTTATTTTTATATGCAATAACAATTAACCCAAATATAAAGCTCATCAATAATTAAACTTATAAAAAATAAGTCACTTATAAGTAACTTTTTCATACCTAATCCAAACACAAATCTTATTTATATAATCTTATTTTTTTATAAGAGAATATAATCTTATTTATTTTCAATGTAACTTATACTTAAGTCACTTTTCCATAAGTTAGCCCAAACACACTTATTGAACTCAACTCATAATGTATTAATCAAAGTGTGTGATACTACATCCCAATGCAATATTAATTTAAGATCTCCTTAACTCATTTAATTATGCCAAGAAAACTAGTTGAATTAATTATTGGTAAGAAAAATGTTATTCATTTATTTAAAATACCCATTTTAAATAAATATGTACTGAAAACACTTCATTTGATGCCAACTCTCATACCACGTGCAATCTATATGAGTAAATCTTCGTAAAAAATGATTAAATAGTAAAAGAGAATCGAAATATTACATCTAAAATCAAATTTAACCCAACAACTTTTTCTTCTATCAAATATCACGATAGACTTTTACAACAAGCCGTTGCAGGACCGAGTACAAATTTTTAGGAAGCAACAAAATACGAATGTTCACTGTTGGTGGATTGAAAGGGAAAAAGTTAAAAGAAAACTTACTCCACTTTACACTTCTCACCTATAGGAAGTTTGGATCTTTGGAAGGGGGAAAAAAATCATCACAAGTCATAAGACAAATTTGACTTGCGAAAGCCAAAAACATTATTCACATGGCAATAGGGAGGGAAAAGACAGTACAAACGAGATGACTGCAGTCAATTTGCTAGAAAAAGCATGCCATTAGTCTCTGTCACAACTGCATTTTTTGCCGACTAAAACAAAATAACCAAAAAGGACAAAAGAAGGGGTAAAAAGTTGGAAAAGCTGAGTACTTTGAGACAAAAAATTTTGTGTATCAAAATAGACAGGAATTTATCAGTAAGGAGAAGCAGGAACAAGTTCAATCAATGGCATATCAAATCTTGTGCGGTTTTTGTGCCTTTGTAACCACACCTTTTTTTTTTTGACCATTGTAACCACACCTATTAGTGTAGGCGTGATTTTATTTTCAATTGTACGTAGCCCAGCCCAAAATTCTAAGTTGGACCATGCATACAGAGCCCAATTCTCGAGGTTTTGGGCTCGCCATTTTCGGCACATTGTTTGACAGCAGATAAACAAAATACTCCGGGAAGAAAACAATGTTACTGTATGTATGTATCCTTTCCTGGTCATATAACTCAATTGACTAATTTTAAAATATTAATAGAAACAAAAGGAGTACTACTTAATAAGAGCATATACTCCTTTTATTTCACTCTAAAATACCATATTATATCTCATATTTTTTCGGAATAGGCAACCAGTCGAAGGACTACTTATAAAATATATTGGGAAAAAGACAAATAAAGTTTTCCCAATATGTAAAAGGATAAGTGAGGTTGCTAAATATAAAAAAGGACAATTTAGGTCATTGACATTTAACTAACATTACCAAATTAAGGAAAAAGACTAAAATACCCTTAAAAAAGCTTGACAAGTAAAACATAATTACTCCTCAAATGCCCTAACACAATCATCGTTGACAGTGAGTATGTTTTTAGGACATTTGAGTCTTTTACCCTAATTTGGTAATGTGAGTTAAGTGTCAATGACTTAAATTGTCCTTTTTTTATATTTAACAACCTCACTTGTCCTTTTACACATTGGGAAGACTTTATTTGTCTTTTTCCCAATAGTTTTTAAAGAGCAAAAAAATAATAATCCATTCCAATTTTAAAATATAAATATTATCAGAATTAGATTACAATGAAAAAAAGTAAAATAAAAATTTCAATATCTCAACTTTATTCGACACACATGCTCTCAAGAAAAAAAACTATTTCAAATAGCTAGACTTATATTTTTTTCATGATAAAATATCTATCACATAAGAGTTTGTTTACATTATGAATGAAACTGCAATGCAATAATATGAGCAAAACTTAACTCTTTTTAGAGCAGAAATCCATACATGCATGCATACAGTAAACATTTAAAAAAATAGTAGAAAAACTTTAAATATTAAAAAATAAATAAATCTTATAGCCACCTACCATAAATTATCTAAGCTATGGAAACATTTTTTACTTTAGGATTATTAATATTATTTGAAAAATCAAAAATAATATGAAAATTCAAATATTATATGAACAACTCAAAAGGATAAATATAAAAGGACCTACACGGGTGGGCCCTAGCCCCTAAGCCCTGCATAGCCAACACTTGTAGGCCCTCGACCATTAGGCTGGTCGGGATTCTCTCGAAATCCCACCCTCAGAATCCCTCATTATCACATCCTATGGGTCTCTCATTTTGTCCATTAAAATTCATCTAAGGGCTTATAATTTGTCACTTGTACCATTTAAAAAATGTATTAGAATATAAAATAAATGAAGAACTTTTAATTTTTTAATTTTGAAAACTTTTTAGCATAAAAAATTTCAACTATCTAGACCTATTTCATTTCAACAGAAGGATCTATAAGAGATACTGACTTATCCAGTTAACTGTAAAATAATTTTAAAGTTAACTGGATAAGTCAGTATCTCTTATAGATCCTTCTGTTGAAATGAAATACGTCTAGATAGTTAAAATTGATAGGTCTAGATAGTTGAAAATTTTTGTGCTAAAATTAATTTATATTATAATACATTTTTTTATTTTAAATGGGACAAGTGGCAAATTATGAGCTCTTGGATGAATCTCAATAGCTAAAATCAGGCCCAAGTTGATTATGAGGGATTGGGATTATGAGAGAATCCCAACCCCCATTAGGCTGGTCATTTTATCTCTACTTTGAAGTTGAAGGATAATTTTAATAAAGAAAAACTTGGAGAGTTTAGTATCCACGAGTCAACTTCTTTTTATAAGTTCCACTAGTTGCTTCCACTTATTTCATTTCCCGTTTTCATCCAATAGAAACAATAGTGATAAACATACCTATAAAAATTACTCAGTTTTTTAATACTTCAATGTTGGGATTAGTTACTAGTTCGAATTTAAAGAAGTATCATATAACTTATAGAAAACATATATGCAGAATCACTTTTCTAAAATTTGAAAATCAAACTCTTTATCTCTTAATATTATTAATTTTTTAATAAATTAAACCCCATCGATTGCATAAAGAGGCGTTGTTTCGTTGGATCAAAAACTCAGGTCATTATAGTGCAAATTATTAAAAAGGAAATTTTAGTAAAATTACCAACATTGTTGTGAAAAGATTTTCTTAGTATAAAGAGCTCACTTGTCATGGCTCATAGCCCACAATGATAGGTTCTAGTGGATTATGAGTTAGCAACCATGCTTTCAAATTATGGGTGAGTCGCACATTTCCTACAATTTGTATAAACAAATGCTTCAAAAAATTATAATAATTTATTCAACTTAACTAATAAAGTATCTTCTGATAAAAAAACTAATAAAGTATCCATCCCCATCGAAATGCTATAACATTCAAAATTTAATGTAAAATCTACTTAATCAATTTAAAAATACTACATCTGGTCCTAAATATAGGACCTAATTGATTTTTTTTGACGAGATTAAGGTTGCGAAATAGGTTATTAAATGATAACATATTTGATATATTTTTAGATTATCCATTAGTTTATAGGTAAAATAAACTAGTTTAAGGGAAACAATTAGGTAAATCAATTTATAATTAACTTATTTTGTTTTTTTAAGGATTTTCTAGAAAAAGTCAATTATGTCTTATATTTAGGACCGGAGGGAGTATTAGAAAACTAGTAAACCCTAAATAGTAAAAAATGTGAATTGAATTACTCCCTCCGGTCCCTAATGTAAGAGCTAGCCGTCAAAAAAACGCTTCTTAAGAAAACATGTGAATGTTAGTTGGGTGTCTATAGTTAATGTTTCTTTTTCAAAATTGCCCATATTTAATATGGTACTTTTAAGAGAGAGAAATACATAAGCATTAATAAATATGAAAGAGAGTTAGGGGTAAAGTAGGAAAAAATGCATTAAATGAGGAGAGAATATGGGGTGAGCTCTTACATTAGGGATCAAAACCATTCAAATTTTGGATAGGGACCGGAGGGAGTATTTAAGATGGAACCTAAGAGGCAACGGAGAAAGAGAGAAGTGATATGACTCTCGTATTACGTGCATTATCTGAATACCAAGAATAACTTTTGCGTTGAAACTTCTTATCACTATTAAAAAAAATAATGAACAAAAAACGAACAAGAAAGAAAAAAAAAATCTCCGATCATTCTTCGAGGAAAACAAGATCGATCGAGATACATATTTTACAAATATCTGTATGTGATCAATCCAAAGACAAGCCAGAGTAAAAAAACAAACAAATCAAACAATCATCTCTTCATCCTCAATTGGATGAAAACAGATTCATCAGGTCCTTCCCAAGAAAAAACCAGAAGGAAAACCAAATAAATATACACAAATCTCAGCTATTTCATGGAGAGAGTTGAAAACTATTTGTTCTACAATATCGAAGTTGCAATGAAATCTGCCTCTCCATTTGAAGCTGACGTCTGAAATTATTAATAAAATCCTCAGCTCTCTTATTAATATCATCATCATCGGAATGATAACTTATGGTCCTTATTAATCTATTATCTTCAGGGCTGCTAGAAATTGTTACACCTTGGTCATCGTCCGAGTTACATATTTGTATCAAGCCAGATGGTTGGCGATCGTTGAAGCTGAGGTGTCGGTGTTGCCGGGGAAGAGTAGAAGCGCGACGGATGGCGGAGGCGATCTGCCACGTGCGGCTGAGGACAGCGGAGCTTAGAAGGAACCTCACCTTATTCACCACCCTCTTCAGCCGACCTAGCAAAGACTGCTTCTTCATGTTCATAGTCATGTGTGTGTTGATGATTGCTTGTGTTACTGTTAGATTGATGATAGAATTAGAAGTGTGTAAATGTATATCTTTACATATATATAGAGAGGGAACATAGGAACTTAATTGGGAGGCAAGTAAAGAAAAAGAAACGTGTGGAAAAGGAGGAACGCGTATATACAGTGTTATTACGAAAGTAACAAAAAACTCGTGTCATGTGGCGGCTGTTACATAGCTGGCTAGCTTCTCTTTTACAACTTCGTCTTAGCTAGTCTTGGAGCATACAGTTAATAATTTGATTGGTTCTCTATTGAGTTTTGAAAAGTTAAGGGGAAGTTTATCCTTAATATACTCATCTATAAGGATACTCATCCTTAATATCCTTAACATTTTTAATGTTTCTTAATTTTCATTTGATATTTATGGATTTTAACAAATTTAATATTTATATGCTAAACTTTTGTATTCTATCTATACGTCGGTATATAAGTTAATATTTCTCATTTACAGGTCTAGTTGTATTTATGCATTGTGAGATTATACGAGTGAAATTGATAAATGAATTATTTGAGATTTATTATTAGTGCATCTAATGAAAAGATGACAACCTTGAAAGATTCAACTTAATATTATTTTTTCTTGATTTTTCAGAAGATATTTTTTTATCGTTGAAATTACAATTTCTCAAGCAAATTTTTTATTCTTTCAAAAATTTAACAGAATTTGTTTTTATGTATTACATATAACAAGTTTTCGGTGTATAGTTTAAAATTCTGTAAGGTTACTTATTGCCACATGGGTAAATTTTAGTCAAGCTAAAAATTATGAAAACAATTAACCACATGGGTATATTATCTATTTGGATCATTCTCTTTATCCATTAAAACATGCAATTGAGGTTTGATTTATTGTTTTTTTCATTATTACAGACTACATGTTCTGCTTAAACTATTTTTAATGAAACATCAATGACTAAGCATCCGTGTATGGCATAATATGTTAAGATTTCTATAATTATTAATAAATTATATTGTTGAATTGTTCTGCCCTTAGAATCATTCGTCATACTTCATTAGTTTCCTAGAAATTATTAAAACTTATATGCAATGGAATATTTTATAGACGAAAAGAGGCCTTTTCCGTTTAAGAAAGCTATATATTTGTTCAATAAAATAAAGGTTAAATGTCATATTTATCCTTGAAGTATGCACGAAGAATTATATATACCTTTAAAATATACATGAAGAGTCATATACTCATATATGCTTAGGAAGACTGCACAAAGGGTTCTTTTCACCCCTAAAGTATGCACGAATATCATGTTTGATCGTTGATATTTTAACTGTAAATGACGAATATGATCATCATGCATACTTCAGGTGCAAATATAGACAAAAAAATATTTCAGGGGCAGATATGATCATCTGTGCATACTTTAGCTAGGGACAAATATGACCCTTAATTTTGCTTTGAAATTATTCACTCCAGATTGATTATGAGCTATACAGTTTTTTGGAGGGTTCAAAATTGCCTTTGAAGTTTTTAAACGTAGTAATTTTGCCATATTCCGTCAAAAAACTTTTGTTGATAGTTAAAAAATGAAGTTGACCATTAAAATTTTAATGGTAAATGATAAAATTGCTTCATTTTAATATTTCCAGGTCAAACTTAGACAAAGTACTTCCAGATAAAATTGATCCTGAAATATATTTGGGGACAAAATTGAGCCTTATCCTATAAAATGGGTTGATGTGATTACACCTATAATTCACGGGAAAGTACCAAGATATTGAGCTTGTGAAATTCATTAGTTAATTAAAAAATCACAGTACTTTTTTTTTCAAAGTTATGAGATAATCATTGCATTGACTGAAGGAATATTCAGATGCGCAAACTGCTCCAGGTCTCTTTCGTCTTTATTCTTCAAAAAATAAATTAGAGATAAGCGTTTCAGTAACGTAATTTAGTTTGATCAGTACTCTTAGTGGTGAATTTTGAATTTTCAACAGAAGAAGCCGAGAAATTACATTAGACTCAGAAGAATCTGGACATGTTTAAACATACAACTTATAATGCAATTTGATTGATCGCTTCTACTTTTACCTGAAATCAATCGTTGAGTTTAAAACCGGCGATGAAGTTGCAAACTATGTGCTCTTTGTTGCGCAGTACTATATTGGACATCGAAATCAAAGGGGTTCGAATCAGGGGTTCCAGTAGGGGTGGACTAGGCCCAGCCAACCAAAGCGTAACTTTAAAAGGCCAGGCAAGTTTTGTCAAAGTGAAGCATGAGTCTGTGGCCTATATCAAAGATCACTTTTCAGGTATAAACTTTATAAGTTAAGAGGTTATCTTTATTTTAAATTTTAAACCCATGAAAATAATTTTTTAGGAAAATATAAATATTTAAACAAACAAATCTGTGAACCATGTAAATCAAATTTAATTGAAGGAGTACTTTATGTGGATTTCATTTAGTGTTCATCAAACTGATGAAAAACCACTCTCATCGCTGAGATGAAATCTGTCTGAAATTTGACATAGATAATTCATATTTCAAATTTTAAATGACTAATTTTCAAAGATAAATTAGTTTTTTCAATAATTGAAAGTTGTAAGATTGACTTTATTTTTTTTTCTGTATCCATGGTTAAAAATGTTAGAATAAATTTAAATAATATGAACGAATAAATTTGAACAGTACTGAATAAGATAATAAAATATTTGTTCATCTTTGTGATGACTGATGAGCATTAACGTCTAACAACTTTAGTATTAGTATGGAAATAAATTGGGAGAATGATAAATAAATCTCTCTGAATGTAAAAAAGGATAAGTAAGGAACTCAAACTTTTAAAAGGACAATTAAGGAACCAGGTACTTACTTGACATTTATAATTGTTCTGAAAAGACTTAAATGTCCTCACCCCTAATAACAATTGCAACTTACCAATTAACAAGTGAAGCATACTCATCAACAATTGCGCATTTGAATTAACTTCCTTGTTAACAAATAATGTGCATTCTCTATTAACAATTGCACCGTACCTATTAACAATTGCAACTTAGCAATTAACAAATGAGCCATTTAAATTAACTTGAGGTGGGAGCATTTAAATCTTTTCACAACAATTACAAATGTCAAGTAAGTACCTGATTTCTTAATTATTGTCCTTTTCGAAGTTTGAGTCTCTTACTTATCCTTTTAGACATTTGGAGAGATTTGTTTGTCATTTTTCCAAACAAATTCCCTAGTATATATCTTGATTCTCACCCTACACTCTCTCTTTGATTTGATCTGTCATTTCCCTCATTCTCTGTTTTTTTTTAAATCTTTCATTTACCATTGGATTGAAAAAAATAATATAGATTTATAATATTTTGTAAAAAAATATTGTTTAAAACATAATACTAATTACGTTTCATCCCATCTATGACATTTATAGTTGTAATGAATAAAAAATAAATAAATTTTATTTATAAAATACCATAATATATATATTTATAAAATACTCTCTTTGGCCCAAATTATAATATCACTTTGACTTTTTTTTTGGAGAAATTAAGGAAGCAAAATTAATCACTTCAAATTGTCTATAAATATTTTTTTCCATAAATTAATTTATTCTAATTATAAAATATTACCATAAAATTTGATTACTTATCACATATATTATAATTTTACTGATTTAGAAAGGGAAAGAGAGGGTAGAACATCCTAGCCAATCAAACATTCGAGTCAGGCTGCCAGCCTTATTTTTGAACAAAGGTGGGGGCTTGTAGGGAAGGGAATACGTACACATGGTGGTGGGGGGAGATGAGAGAGAGCTTGACCACTAAATTTTAACTTAAACCACATTTAATTAGATTATACTACTTCCTTTAATTCTTACTCCCTCCGACCCCTAGTATAAGAGCTCAAAATTTGAATGGTTTTGGTCCCTAATATAAGAGCTCATAGAATATTCTCTCCTCATTTAAGTCGTTTTTTCCTACTTTGCCCCTATATCTTTCTCATATTTGTATCTCTCTCTCTTAAAAGTACTATAATAAATATGGGCAATATTGAAAAAATAAGCATTAACTCGAGACACCTAACTAACATTCACATGTTTTCTTAAGAAGCATTTTTTGGCTGCTAACTCTTATATTAGAGACAGGAGGGAGTATAAGATACCCACTTACCCACCACTGTATTAATTGTTTTTCTATTTTACCTTTGTCATTAATGAATCATCATAATTGAAAAGAGTTGTATTATACTCCTTCTAGTCCTAATTATAAGTCATCAACTATCAATTTCTCACATACCAATGAATGATAGTTGTATGTTAAAATTCATGTTTACTTTTCCACTTTTTTCAACTTCACCCTTCATTAAATGGTGTGTTTCACATTTTCAACTTTGAATCTTCATTAATGACAGAGGTAAAGTGGGAAAAAACATTTAATGCGGCGGTTAGTGACTTATATTAAGGACAAAAAACTAGAGGTAGTTAGTGACTTATAATAAGGACCGGAGGGAGTATCATTATGCCTATATTTGATAACACAACTATCAATCTTTGTTTTTTTGGAAATTGGTAGTTATTAGTGCCTTATTCTAAATAACAGATGGAATAAGTTAGTTTATAAATAGAACAATATTAGTTTTGAAAAAAAAAATAATTATTATAAACATTTAAAATGTATCACTTTTCCATAATTAATTTCTCCAAAAAAATTGTTAAAGGATCTTATAATTAAGATCTAAAAGTATTTGTATGTATCTAGTCAATGAGAACGGGCAAATTTAATCCTTATTTAATACTCCATCTGAAGCGTAATATAAAAGCCCAAAATTTAAATGATTTAGTCTAAAGTATAAGAGCTCATCTTACATTCTCTCTTCATTTAATACGTTTTTTTTACTTTAACCCTAATTCTGTTACGAGGGAGTAAAAGTAGGATGACATTGTTACAACTTTTTAAGAGAGAACCCAAATCAAGGGGCACAATAAACAAGAGAAGGTTAGTGGTGGTTAAGGAAAACTCTTTACCAAGTGTAACTTAACTTGATTGAATATTTGACCACCGCTACTTTTAGTGTCTTTACTCCTCCAATCTCTGTGCTTGTTATTCAATAGTTTCACTTTTCAAGGAGGCCCCCATTTTAGGTCCCTTCTAGGTTAGGGCATCATTGGTTAAATTCCCCAAAATTGGCCTTTTAAGGAACTGGTCCTTGATTAAAACAGTAGTGCCATTAGTCTTTCTGCTTATTAATGATGCTGACGTGTACTAAATAATGCTGGTCATGCATGATCGTGTGGCAACAACTATTGCTGGTGAAAAAAGTTTTTTTGAAAAATAGGGAGCTCCCTCTCGGTTAACTAGTAAATCCTCGGGCCCAATTTGTAAAACCAACCTTTCTAAAAAAATTTTATGGTCCAAAATATGAGACCTTGAAAAAAGTTAATAAGAATAATTTTTTGTTTCATGAATACCGTTCCCATATTAAGGGTACTGTAAAGATACATTGAATCTTAAAGGAATTAAATGGAATTAAGGTAGGATGACTTAAATGGAGGATGATATGAGAAAGTATTTATTGTCTTTGATACATTTCAATGAAACAAGCTACTTTTACCTATACTTTCTTATCTTTTCCATATATGCTCATTTTTAATAAGGAAAGTGAGAGGATGGGTATAAATATAATGTTTGGGGATATTAAAAAGGGTTAAATATCATTCTAGCCAATGAACAATTTTTGAAATGGTTAAATTGACCAAGGAACAATAAAATGGCTCATTCTGATCAAAGAACAATAAAAATGCTCATTTTGGCCAATAAGCTACTTGAAAATATCAAAATGAGTCATTTTTATTGTTCTTTGGCCAGAATGAGTCATTTTATTGCTTTTTGGCCAATTTAACCATTTCAAAATTGTTTATTGGCTAGAATGATATTTAATTTTATTAAAAATCACGGATTCATGGGATATTGAAAATGACTTGAATTAATAGATTTATATGCTTTTTAGAAAATACTACCTTCGGTCCTAAACATAAGACTTAGTTGACTTTTTTTTGGAGAGATTAAAATTACAAAATAAGTCATTCAATTATAAAATATTTGATATTTTTTAGATTATCCATTAGTTTATAGGTAAAATAAACTAGTCTAAGGGAAAAAGTTAGGTAAATCAATTTATAATTAACTTATTTTGCTTTTTTATGATTTTTAAAAAAATCAACTAGGTCTTATATTTAGAACCGGAGGGAGTATATTTTTTAGCGAAACAAATTTAATTATTTAACCGATCCTTTTGTATATGTGTAAATTACATAGCAGACTGACGAGAATGATTATTGACAAGGGTATTTTTAACCACCCTTTTTAGACACAAATAACTTTTACCTCTCTCAATTATTAATGAGTTTTTAGGTGTTCAAACTCTATTGCCATTCTTACTAGATTGAAATTGTTTCCACCATTTTTTAATAAAAGGTTGTTTACCTCTTTAACAAATAACTTTTTATAGAAGAGTTATAAGACTTAAAGTTTAATTCTACCAATTAACAATTATTTATGGAGTCAGCACAAATATCAATTGAAGGGGGCAATTATATCAATATTGATATGATTGATTTTTGGTGACTTACAAGTAACTGTTTACCTCAATATTCACAAAATTGACTAGTCCAAACCCTTTTGTAACTTTTTCAACAAAATCCAATGCTATTAGCAACAATCCACATTCAATTTAATAGTCCATTATTTAGTATAATTGTCCATTTAAATTGTTATTTTTGCTAACCGCATCCTAAATAATTTCTAATTATTACTCCCTCTGTTCCTAAATATAAGATCACTTTAGGGATGAGAGCTTGTTCCTAAATATAAGATCACTTTTTAATTTGACTCAAGTTTTCCCCAAATTACCCTTATACTCCTTTCACCCAAAAAATAGTGGTTTGAAGGTGAGAGGATATTTTTAAAACTTATGTGAGAGGTATTTTAGAAATTTCATGTAACCCTAACTCATTGAAAGATGTTCCTTATTCCCTCTAAATTTGCAAAAGTGATCTTATATTTAGCAACGGAGCAATTAGTATAACTGCACTTTATCCCACGAGTTTATTATTCCAACTTTCCTTATTGTCCCCTTATAGTATTATGTTTTCATTAATACTCTCTCTATCCTTTGTTGCCTTTATATATAGAGCTCATCACTTAGAACTGCATAACAGTCTCTATTCCATTAGACTCCTTTTGTTTTTGTTATTATCTCAAAATCAAGAAAATGGTAAAGCAAATAGAAATCCCATCATGCGATGAAGAAATCATCTTCCATTCCAAACTACCAAACATTCACATCCCAACCCACCTCCCATTATATGCTTACTGCTTCCAAAATCTCTCCAAATTCAAACACCGTCCCTGCCTCATCAACAGCAAAACCAACGACATATTCACCTACTCCGACGTCGACCTCATCGCCGAAAAACTCGCCTCCGGCCTCCACAACCTTGGCATCCAGCAAGGCCACGTCATCATGCTCCTTCTCCTCAACTCCCCAGAATTCATCTTTTCCTTCTTTGGAGCCACCCGCCTAGGCGTCACAGTCACCACCGCCAACCCATACTACACCACGGAGGAGATTTCCAAGCAAGCCACCACGTCAAACACCAAGCTCATCATCACACACGTCTCATTCCTTGACAAGGTCAAGGATTTCGCCATAGACAACAACGTTACACTTGTGCTAGTCCATGATAATGACAAGGACATACCATGTAATTTCACAAGTTTCTCCGACTTAATGGAGGCAAAGGTGGAGGCAATTAATATCCCACCAGTCATAATATCGCCTCAAGATATCGCCGCCATGCCATATTCCTCCGGCACCACCGGGCTTCCTAAAGGTGTGATGTTGACACATAAAAGTTTAGTGACAAATGTGGCACAACTTGTTGATGGGGAGAACCCTAATTTGTATTTTCATGAAGAGGATGTGATTGCGTGTGTTTGTCCACTTTTTCATAGCTATTCGTTGTTTACTATTGTGTTGAGTGGGATTCGAAGCGGTGCAGCCATTCTGGTGATACCTAAGTTTGAGATAGGGACTATGTTGGAGTTGGTTGAGAAATATAGAGTGACCGTTGCGCCGTTTGTACCACCTATTCTGTGGAGCATTGTGAATGCGACCGACCTACTGGAACGATATGACGTGTCGTCTATTAGGAAGATTATGTGTGCAGCTGCTCCATTAAGGAAAGAGCTTGAAGATGCTGTGAGGGAAAAGCTTCCTAATGCCACCCTTGCACAGGTAATTATTATTATTTTTTTTCGCATATTGGATTTGGCAAACTATTAAATATTCAACAGTTAATTCGGAAGATAAGGGTCAAAGTAAAACCATAACGTGTAAAATTACACTTTAAAAAGAGTACTGTAATAATGCTTCTAACATGTTTCAAAATTTTGTAACCTTTCATCCCTATCCAATGTGTGAAAGCTGCTTTCATCTCCTTGATCGTTTAGAGTACATCTGAACACATACATCTGATTTGTTCATAGTACCATAATCTGGACCGGCCACCATCAGATCGGCCTGGAAGTTGGTAAACTTTCCATGAAACTTCTTTCCCGGGTCTTTATTATATGGCTCCAATTATTATGTGCAAATTTTCATAAATAAAGGAATGATAATTGAATCCTTAAAATTTATGCTTAATAGACCATTTTTTCCCAACCTTATACACTACAAAAAAAACCTTCAATTACCTACGGAAATTTGCGGCATCCATTAAAATGACAAAGGTAAAACAGGGAAAAATATTTAGTGTGGCCGTTGGTGCCGTATATATAGGTGAAAAAATTTTGTTAGTTTGCGCCTTATAATAAAGACTAGAAGGTGTAGTTCAAGTAGGCCATCAACCTAGGGATCTAGCAACATGGCGCGACGCAGTAACCTCGAGTGATGTTGAGCTGACCATGTTTGATTTTTTTGAAGTTATTTTAAATTTATTTTATGGGGTATGAATTGTTTATTATGTTAATAAGAACTCCTTTATCTCCATGTATAAGAGGTAGTCAACCATTTTATATAAATCAAAGAAACTCAGTGGAGTCATTTATAATGATTAAAATTAATGTGATTTTTTAACTTTACTCCAATATCATTTATTATACACACTCCCCTTCGTTACGGGCCTATTTGGTAGGAGGGGAGGGGAGGGGAGGGAAAATGGGTGGAGGGAAAATTTTTGTAATATGAATTTACAAAAATTTGAGAAATGGAGTTGTAAAATTTAAATTACTATCCATAAGTTTTATATTTCTTAAAATATTACAACCTCACTACTTCAATATTTAAAAATTTATCTTACAAAAAGCTTATATTTGTTTCAAAATCTTTATTGGTTATTACTTTCTTAAAAAGTAATTTCTTTTAATAATATTGAATCAAGACATTTTTCATGTTTAAAATGAATACTCTTATTATTCGAGTGGATTTTTTAGATAATTATGTGTTAAACTCATAAATTGGGTCATTGACTCAATGACCCAATTTGCTGAATTTACCAACATGGTTTAGAGTTTTCATCTTTTAAACAATTTTACGCGTTATTTGCCAAACAATTTTTTCTAATAAGTGATTTTATGACTTAAAGTTTCCATTGGAGGGAGTATAATAAAGCCCAAGAGAACAACATAACAAAAAATGGAGATAGAATAATGCCATCTATTTGAAGCAAATAAAAATGCTCTCTCGTTCTTCCAAAAAATACATTCCGTTATGAAACTTTTACACTGCATTTTTTCTTTTGTATTTCTATGTCTCCGAATATATAAATATATATATTTATAGAAGATATACATATTTACATGAATTTAGAATTGAAGTAATTACTAGATGTTATAAAGTGCAGTGTTATGGGATGACGGAGGCAGGTCCAGCAGTGTCACTGAGCTTAGCATTTGCTAAAGAGGCAGAGAAGGCGAAATCAGGTGGGTGCGGGACCATACTAAGGAACTCTGAGATGAAGATCGTTGACCCTGACTCCGGAGTCTCCCTTGGCCGCAATCAAGTCGGAGAGATTTGTGTTCGAGGCAATCAGATCATGAAAGGTGCATGCATCATTTCTATTCCTTTAAACTTCCACTCCCTCCTCCGTCGTGCTACTTAATATATATAACACATATTTGTGTAATTTGATCAGCGGTTAGTGTCACTTTTGATCATTAAAGCAGTGGTCTTGTTCATTAAACTTTTACTCTATTTTAGTTTTGAACACTTAAATGAACCTTATGAGTGGTTTTGTTTTCCTCAATCATCATCAAGCCCCAATTTTCTGAGTTTTTTTTAAAGTTCACAGAATAATAGTTATGAACAATATATACAAATTGAAGGTATGAAACCATCTGTTGCACGAAAAAGGTATGAAACCAACAATTCTAAAGTTTTGAGTGAAAGTTTAAAACTAGAATCACCAAATATAAAGAGTATAATGATTATTATTACTGCGCAGTAATAATAATCAATATACTCATTCTGATTTTTATTATAAAATATCAACTATCCATTTTTCTTGATCTTTTTATAATGCACTTGGTAGCTTCCAATTATCTTCAATTGTCTTTTTCCATGTATAACATTAGTGAGAGATGTGATCATGAATATTAATATGGTATTGTAATTTAGTACTCCCTCCGTTCCTAAATATAAGACCTAGATAACTTTTTTTTTGGAAAGATTAAAGTTGCGAAATAGGTTATTAAATTATGACATATTTGATATCTTTTTAGATTATCCAATAGCTTATAGGTAAAATAAACTAGTTTAAGAGAAAAAATTAGGTAAATCAATTTATAATTAACTTATTTTTTGTTTTTTTAGGATTTTTCTAAAAAGTCATCTAGGTCCTATATTTAGGAACAGAGGGAGTACAATTGATAAGGACAATATGGTAAATCACTTTTTTTTTAACTACCTTTTTTGGTTTGTGAGAATATGGTAAATCACTTTATTTTTAAGAAATATTCAATGATTTTAACTACTTTTATTATTGGTTTGTGAATATTTATAGTCCATCTATCTTATAATAGGTACTAGATGAAATAGTTGCATTGGGATAACAATGACATTGAACCTGACAGAAACAAACATTTTTAGGTTACATAAACGACCCAGAAGCAACGGAGAGAACAATAGACGAACGGGGATGGCTACACACAGGTGATATTGGATATGTGGACGAGGATGATGAGCTGTTCATAGTGGATCGCTTGAAGGAAGTCATAAAATACAAAGGCTTTCAAGTGGCTCCTGCTGAACTTGAAGCTCTTCTTCTTTCTCATCCTTCCATTTCTGATGCTGCTCTTGTTCCGTATATATCTACTTAGCTTCTTTCTTCTTTTTTCCTAGTTTATTTTCCCATAGAGAAGTCATATTATCTTTGTTCATTACTTCATGTTAAATAATACTTCGATTAACTGTAATTTGAAGTTATTATAATTAGGGCAGGTTGGTTTCTGTATGCAGGATGAAAGATGATGTTGCAGGAGAGATTCCTGTTGCATTTGTGGTCAAATCTGAAGGTTTTAACATATCTGAGCATGAAATCATGGACTACATCTCACAAAAGGTATGGCTTTGTTTTTGCATGTCTTCTTTGCCATAAAATGTAGTTTAAACATGTAACTTGACATCATTTCCCCCTTTGTGATACTACTATTGCTTTAATTTTTTCCGTAAAAACCATTCTTTTCATATATTACATTGACATTAAGTGCATCTCATACCAATATTTTTAGCATGTATTATATATCATATAATGTTAATTTGGTGCTTATATCATGCTTTCGTTTTGATTTTACTCTCCATAATTAAAGGATTAAGGTCTCTTTTTACCGCAATGGTAACCACAAAAGTGTATTGTTATGAGAAATTTATTAAGGAGCATATTTATCCCTGAAGTAATCAAAAGTAAAACATAACAATCGTTTCCATTTTTTATTAGATATTAATGGTCAAAGTAAATTTCGAACCGTCAATTTTAAATTCTAAATGATTAGGGAACATTTATAAAGCAAAATTACTCTTTAGAAACCTTCCAAATAATTATTGCGTTTTTTGGTTTCTTTAGGGACAAAAGTAAGCCTTAACTCTAGCTTAAAATTATATATTTTAACCGTTAAGTTTTGTTCCATCTATAATGTCATCCATATTTTTTTTATAAAATATGAACCTGAATAATTTTTCTTGGACCAAAATATATGGTTTAAATTAGTGAGGAACAAGGCGAAAATGTTAATAAATTATATAATCGACTATTATAATAACCTAGTTTTATTAGAAACATACATATTAATATGAATATTTCAAAAAAATAGGCATGCCATAATGATTGTGTTCGAGGTATGATTTTTGTACATTTTCTTTATGCTACTTCGATTGATTAAAGTTCCCTACAATATATGAATATATTTACGTATATAATTTTTTAATGAATACTGATTTTGTCTTGACTATGTGAGTTAAATTTTGTGTTTCTTTTCTGGGGCAAACGAATTTGGGTATTATTGTGCGACAGGTTGTATAAATAATTTGTTTTATTGGCTGGAAAAAAATGACAGGTTGTGTATTACAAGAGAATAAAGAAGGTCTTCTTCGTGGGCTCAATTCCAAAAAATGCCTCCGGCAAGATTCTACGTAGAGACATGAGGGCAAGCCTACCTAGCCTGTGAGGCCATCTAGGCCCAAGGTGAAACACCTGCAGACATTGAAGCCCAGTTTGATAGGCTTGTGAAGGTTCTCTGTGTGTGAGTTTGCGGCTGTTTATAAATGTTAATTTGGGACTCTTAATCATAGAAATAAAGATAATGCTAAGAATTATACTTAAGCCATATACACTTGACTTCAAAGTTCAAGGTAATGGCAACTTGTAGCCGAAAAGGGGTTCCAATGGAATATAAAAAATAATTAAATAGTGATATTAGCTTTTTAATATGAATGATGAAATTAATGGTGCATACTTCCTGTTTTGATTATTTTAAAATCACATTAGTATTAGTAATCTTAAAGTTAAGCGTAGAAAAATATTACCAATCAAATAAAAAAGTTGGTGAAATATTTCTAAGGAGAAAAATTTTCTCCTTACGAGTTGTTTGAGCCATGTTTGCTCGGCCTCGTCCTCTTCATTTCTCTCTTTTTTCCCTTTTCCCCCTCATAGTTGTCCAAATAATTCAATGACTCATACCTCCTACTCAAGCAATATAGATAGGTAAATGCCCTTCAAATCTCAAGCATTAAAGTCAAAGCTTTATTTTAAACCATAATATATTTTTAAAAAATAAATTATTTCAAACCATAATATATTTTCATAGAATTAAATTACAAGATAAAAAAGCGCAAATTATAACACCTAAAAAGGTGGTTGAATTGCAATGATACTAATTTCAATCTGATGCACTTTATCCCACGAGTTTGTTATTTCAATTGTATCTTTACCAAGGTTGTTAATTTTATTGTGTTGAGACTTGAGAATCACTATTTGGCACCGATATCCCCATATTTGAGTTTTTCACATGTATTTTTAAAATTATCCGAGAACCATATTTTTATTTCTAACATTTGTATTATTACATAAGGATATCACATTTATATATTATTTTGACACCAACTTGACCTGTATTTTTGACATATCATATTAGATGAACCATGACCTTCTAAACTTTCAACCTATAAAATTAGGGTCCGTTTGGTTGTAGGAAGGAAAGTGAGGAAATGGAAAGTGAAAGGGTGAAAATGGAAAGTAGAGGTAAATTAGGTAATGATGGTAAAGCTAAGTTTGTGGGGCCCAGAAAAAGTGTGAGATAGAGAGAGAAAACTTGTGGGCCCCGAGATATATGTAAATTACCCAAAAACCTTTACTTTCTTGGCTTTCTAATTCTTAGGCACTTTCCTTGGGCAACCAAACAAGCCCTTATATGTACTCTATTTCTCAAAAAGTTGATCAATTTCGATCTCTAACTATATGTGTGTGTGTGTGTGTAAAAACATCTTTTGGGGAGAGACAAAAAACACTATTATATGTACTCTCTATTTCTCTTAATGAATGATTCCTTAAAGTTCATTTGTAGATGATCCAAAAACACTTTTAAAAAATAATCTTTTCAACACTAACCACTGTTGGAGTTTGATCTCTACTTGAGCATGGTTTACGCTAAAACTACTTGCCACTTGTCTCACTTCTCTATGTGCCTGCAATTAGTAATGCAAATTAGTCTAGAATAATTGATATATATGAAAGATGACCTGCTTTGGAAGACCAAAGGAAAAAAATGTAAAATCATATCTTCTCAAGTCAAGAAAAGTTGTCACTTATTTACTTCAAGGACAGAAAAATAAATTTAAAATGCTAAAACAAATAAAGAAATATTAGGTATGGTATATATAATCTCCATTATATGGCTTTTCTCATGTAACACATGTATCTTCAAAATATTTTATTATAACTTAAAGCTTTAAAGTGATTTCTGATAAAACAAAAAGCTGCAAATAAAGTGTGAATTGTTCTAAAATGTTTCAACTTTTGCTTCTGGAATTTTCGGGTTCAAAACTTGAAAGTTTCAAAATTTGGCAATTTTACTTCATAGAGTCGAAATATCAATGTTAACCATTGGAAAATTGACATTGACTATTGGTATTTTAATGATAAATGATGTAATTGCCAAGTTTTAAAACTTCCTAACAATTTGAATCAAAGAACTTCCAAAGTAAAATATCCTGAATGAAAATTTATAAAAATTCACACATTAACCCTAAATTAAAATCGATAGAGTTACAAGATTTCTGACGAGAGTTTCGGTCAAAGGAATAGTTCATACTAGAGACAATTAAAGCAAGATCTCCAAAATGTTCATTATCATCGAATTGGGCAAAATGATCAATGACATTGGAGAATGGAGATATATGCATATATTTCATTAAATAATAGAAAAAATGGTAATTTTTTATTTGATATTTTAAAAACTAATTTTTCAATTACCATTCAAGAATTTATGTGTGCAAATATGTTTAATTGTTTATGTATAAGAATAACTAGACAAAATCTTTGACTTATTCATTGCATAGGCATTAATATACATTATATGTACCATTTACGAATTCGTTATCTTATATGGCCATCATCAGTGGGATATTATGATGTATGAGTGAAGGGTGGCTAAGCATCAGTTTTCCTGGAATCCTTATGAAGATTAATTTTTATCTTAAGAAAGAAATTACGAAAAGATAATATCATATACTTCAAATAATAAACAAAAATATCTTCGGATATAGTTCAATTATAGTGATGGCTAACCACTTATATAGCCATATTATTGTTGATGCACAATATAGGGGAACTATTGAATATGAATGAATAATCTAAGCTCTTTATTAATAATATAATTGAGTACAATAAACGGGGTCACCGGCAACAGTGGTTACAAACTTTGGCGTAAATGCCTTGATCACTAAGACTAAACTCAGAGTACAATGATAATCAAAGAGAGAAGAATACAGAGAAAGAGATAGAGAGAAAGATTGCAGAGAATTGCTTGTGGCGTTCAGAATGAGTTCGTGGCCTTCTTATAGTTGAAGCTCAGTCCTAGTGGTTGCGAAATTATAGGCGACCGTTATGGGTAAGAGACGTTGCATGTGCTCCGAAAAATGTGGGCGACTGCTCCGACAAAGGTGGGCGACCAAGTCAATCCGCTTTACTGCCGTTGGTGACATTGTCCTTGACGCCTTTGGGGCGTCTATCTCGTTATTAGTCCTTTGCTGTCGTGGGTGATGTTGTCCTCGACGCCTTTGGGGCGTCTATCTCGTTATTGGGCCTCTGATAAGGCCCAAGCCCATTAAGGTGTAACGGAGTATAACATTAGTCCCCCACTTCTCAATGCTGATGTCATCAAGTATTGGGAAGTAGCGGTTTTCCCACGTCCAACGGCCAGATCTTCACTTATATTTTCCCACTTAAATCAACGTTCTGGATCGTTCCACTAAAGTACCACCGTAACTTAACGTCGTCAAGCAGTTCACATATACTCCATTTCGACTGTTCATTTTCCCATTTCTCTTCGCAGACGTTCTTCTTCTCCATTCCTCCAACACTTTGAGAAATCGATACTTTGTTCATTTGCTTACATCAACGAGTCATCCTATTTCCTACAAAGGTATCTTCTTATTAAAAATCTTATCTTTTCACTACTTCAATGAGTAAATTCGTAGTTATGTCATCATCTGATTCTGAGAAAACTGCCTCTAATCCATTACATATTAGTGAAAATGCCCAATCTAGTTCCTCTTCTTCCCCTAGTAATTCCAACATCATAGTTGATTTAGAAACTACTGGAACTTCTAGGGAAAATCCTGTAGATATAGTAGACATATCGAAAAAAGGAAAACAAATTATGAGAATTAGGAAACCCAAAACTTCTGGGAAGTACTTGAAAAATTATGATAGTCGCTATCAAGAGTGGGTTGATGCTGGTTCATCCCCCTCAACCAGTTCTGGGAGGAAATCCAACCCCCAAATCGTACATGCCTCATACGCTTGCGAAACTGGGGGTTTACCGACGTCTAGAGCCGACATCCTTAATGATGTCAAAGAACCACATCTTAGGGTCTTAGAAATCTCAAAAATGCCATCACTCTATTACTTCGACCCTAGAGTACCTTTTAGGTTGCCTGAAGATGGGGAAGCTCTCGACTCTTGGTCTAGTGATACAATCGCCCTGAGTTTCGAGAGCTTTCGTTATGTCAATCCCTTTCCTTTGCCTAACATAGCCTTAGAATTATGTGTTTTCTATGAAATTTCTCCCTCTCAACTTTCCCCTCACGCCTGGCGTCTCATCGCCATGGCTGAATTAATGTACCATGAGATAGGAGTCGACTTAGATATGTTTGATCTATTCGGCTCCTATAAACTTCAAGAAATTAGGATGGGCGTATACTCTTTCATCCAAGCCAAGGAAGGGCTCCCAACTTGGACGCATGGGTCATTGCCCAATGATCGTCAATGGGATGCAAGATTTGTAATGGTGCCCTTCCAATCTGTCGCCCAGGAAGATTATGTGTCTCCAATGTAGCGTCGTTTAAGTAAGTCGTCGTCTCAATAATGTTTTTCTCATTGCACTTGTTATCTGATTTATAATGTTTTACATTTTTTGTAGGTGCGTACGAGTTGAGGATCTCTCCGCGTTTCAACGACGACACCAAAAAGAAAATAAAGAAAATCCTTCAAATTCCAGCTGACCAACGGAATTTCAAAGTCATGATGGAAAGTAAGTTTCTCGTCGCTCATATTCTGCTTTTAATTCAAGTGATTTCGTCTCCATTATGTTATTCCATTTTCTTTACGTCAACCAGGAAAGAAAATCATTCCCAAAGCATCGGAGCAAAAAATAAACAAGGAGGCTCTTCTTAGAGCCAGGGCTGAGCGTTTGGAGAAGCTCAAAGCGAAGAGGGAGGAGTATGAAGCCGAGGCAAGAAAAGAAGGACACGACCCTCGTGGCGCCCCTCCCCCAAATCCTGAATCCACTACAGCTCCTTCTCCTCAACCTCGTCAGCCGAAAAATAATAAGCCTGTCTCTCCTGCGCCCAAAGAAACTGTCTCACTGGGTAAGAGACCTGCAGAGGTGCCCGCCAAAGAGCCCGTCACCAAAAGATCTAGGATTTCCAAGTCCTCTAAATCTGCCAAGGTTAAGGGCGACAAAGAGGATTTAGGCGAAGTCACCCTAACTTTTCCTCCCAACTCATCCGTCAGAAATAAAGAAGGATGGGACGGCGTCTACTCTGAATTAAACAAACTGGAATTCGAGTACGACAAGGCCGCCCTAGAATCTCTTGGGAGGAAAGAGGCTTTCAAGAAGGCCGTTCGCCACCAAATGAAGGTATCATCACTTAACCTTTTATTAAATCTATTCTGTCTTTTTAACACTAGATATCTCTAATTATTCTCATCTCTTATATTCTCAGTCCCTACAAGTCCTTCTCCATCATGCTGACGAGAATGAAGATGATAAGGCGACGCTCGTCGCTCAGAGGGACGCTGCCATGGCCGACAGAGAAAAGATTCTGGCTGACTTGAAGTCTGCCCTCCATTTTAAAAAACAAGCTAATGAAGACAGAAGGAGGGCGGAGGAGTTGCTGGAGCGGTCTGACAAAAAGCAAGAGGAATTAAAGGCTTTCATTAAAAAGCTGAAAACCGAGCATCATACTGACGTCGAAAAACTGAAGGAGTACTTCAATGAGTCTCGTGCTGAGTCGTCTGCTAAGGATGAAGAAATCAAAGCTCTTCAGTCAGCCAAGGATAAATGGGAAGCTGCCTATCGCCAGCAGGAACAAGATATGCGTCAAATGGCTGAAAACTATGAGACTCATATCTTGGAAGTTGATGCTCGCGCTCGGATGGAGCTCATGAAAGAATACAAGAGCGGCGAGCATGTAAACTGGAAGCCTGACGACGTCATTGACGACTACTTTCAGCTTTTCCCTGAAGAAGAGTCTGAGTCCAATCCTTCTCAAGAGGATAATCGGACGATCAACGAGATGAGGGCTCAGGGCGTCGACCAAGACGAGGGCGATCAAAACGGCGGCAACCAAACTGGCAAAGAGCATGGTGGCGGCGACGGCAATCAAACCAGCCAGGAGCAAGGTGGCGGCGACGCCTAAAAATCTTTTACTTCTAGAAACTTTCTTTATTTTCATTGTGTATAACTTGCACTATTCCTTTAACACAATGCAAATCTTGTCTTTTATCTTCACACTTAGTATTCTTTGCGTCACTTCATTTATTTCTCGTCATAACATTATTATTTCCTTCGTTAAACACCCATACCTCCAACGGGTATGGGTAATAACCTACCAAGACAAAAAGAATCCATCCATTAATAAAGGAATTTCTTAAATTATATTCATCAAATATCAATTCAAAACATGGTCACTCGTACCTTAATCAAACGTTGGCGACCCTGCCAAGGAATTATCAAACATTAGTCTAACGTCGACTATTAATCAATCAAATGAGAAACACTCAAAATAATTCGGGTAATATATACCTTTTTCAAATCAACTTCTTATCAGCCTCTCAGGGCGTCATGTCATCATGCCATCACGTCGTCGTCTTATCACCATGTTCTTTTGGTGTCAATTCATCACATTATCTGGGAAATGACATCTCACAACAAAACATCTCAAAAGATAGGGTTAAATTGCATCAGATTATCACGACCACAGCTGAACAAATCATCAGACACAAGGTCTTCTAGCTGGGCTCGTCGCCTACAGGCGTTTCTCATCATTTGCATTCTTTCTCAAATAATCGTGTCAGTATCATCGTTCTTTAAATCAAATAATCAAATAACTTAGAAATAATACCTCTTTAGATGGATGGCGTTCCAACTCCTTGGGACGTCTTTACCATGGACGTCAACCAACTTATAAGCTCCAGGACCAGTGATTTCTACCACTTTATAGGGGCCTTCACATGAAGCATTTAACTTTCCATCTTTATGCTCAGGTTTATTAGGAAAGATTTTTCGAAGAACCCAATCTCCTACTTGGAAATGGCGCTCCTTAACACCTTTGTTCCAAAATTTAGTCGCCCTTTGCTGATAGGCGGCAACTCTAATAAGAGCTTGTTCCCTACGTTCATCTAATAGATCTAAATCTTGAGCTAAATGTTCATTGTTAGATTCTTCTCTAGTCCATTGTCTTCTTAAAGATGGAATTCCTACCTCTACTGGTATCATAGCTTCAGATCCATAAACTAGAGAGAAAGACGTTTCACCAGTCGACGTCCTAGACGTCGTTCGGTACGCCCATAAGACGGCGGGCAGCTCTTCAGCCCACCTGCCTTTAGCTTTATCTAACCTCTTTTTCAAAGACGTCACTATGGTTTTGTTACTAGCTTCGGCCTGCCCGTTTGATTGTGGATTTCTAGGGGTGGAAAACTTAAGTTTAATATGCCACTTATCACAAAATTTTCTAAATTTTCTTCCTATAAATTGAGATCCATTATCACATACAATTTCCTGGGGCAGACCAAATCTACATACTATATTCTTCCAAACAAAATCAATTACCTGGGGTTCTTGTACCTGGCTCAAGGCGACGGCTTCTACCCATTTGGTGAAGTAATCTGTGGCGACCAACAAGAAGACTAGTCGCCCAGGTGCTGGGGTAAACTTGCCTACAATATCCCATTTAAGGAAAGGCCACGAAGGCACTATTACATGCAACTGTTCAGGGGGTTGTCTTGCCACGGTGCAAAATTTTTGGCAGCGTTCACACTTAGTCACCAAACTTACTGCATCTTTTTGCAAAGTCGGCCAAAAATAACCTGCTCTGGTCACCTTTCTTATCAATGATCGACTTCCACTATGGTCTCCGCATTCACCTTCATGAATTTCTCTTAACACATAATTTGCCTCAGATGGAGATACACATTTCAGCAAAGGTCCACCAGTGAAAGTTCGTCTATAAAGATCATCGCCTATAGTAGTGAATCTGGCAGCTCTAACAACTATTCGTCGCGCTTCATTCTTATCTGAAGGTAATTTACCCTGCAACAGATATGAAAGCAAAGGAGATCGCCAATCCCACGTCAAACTATTATTCAATACAATCCGGTTATTTACCTCGATCGCAGGTGTCTTCAAATAAAACAATGGGATTTGTTTTGTCTCCACAACTTCTATGGAGGATCCAATGTTGGCAAGTGCGTCGGCCTTCCGATTGTCTTCCCTGCCTATTTGGGTGATCTTCATGGCATCAAACCGCGTGGTCAAATCAGACACTACATCCAGATATTTCTTCATTCTTTGGTCTTTTGCCTGATAAGAACCATTGATTTGTTTCGAAACTAACTGCGAATCACTTTTCACTTCCAGAACTTTTACGCCCAACTCTGATGCTAGCTTAAGTCCAGCTATGAGGGCTTCATACTCGGCTTCGTTATTCGTCGCCTTGAAGCCACATCTTATCGCCTGGACAATTTGTTCATCGTCGGGGGTTTCAAGTGCGATACCTAGTCCACTTCCTTTCACATTGGAAGACCCATCTACATGGAGGGTCCAGGGCGACAAGTTCACCTGTTTCTTAACAGAAAAAGATTCATTGTTAGCTGTTACCTGGAGGTTGGGGCTAAATTCCTCCAAAAAGTCGGCTAGGATTTGTGATTTGATAGCCGTTCTTGGGATATAAGAGATATCAAATTCGCTCAGTTCAATTGCCCATTTCACCAATCTTCCAGACAAGTCGGGCTTGTGGAGGACGTTCCGCAAAGGGTAGGTGGTGACGACCACAATTGGGTGGCACTGAAAATACGGCCTCAACTTCTTGGAAGACGCTACTAGAGCCAAAGCAAGTTTTTCCATCATTGAATATCGCGTCTCCGTATCTAATAAAGCTCAGCTAACATAATATACTGGGCTCTGTCGCCTATCTTCTTCCCTAACAAGCACTGAACTCATAGCATTAGAGGCAACATACAAGTATAAATATAAGGTTTCACCTGGACTCGGCTTAGAAAGCAAAGGGGGGCTCGTGAGATATTCTTTCAAATCCTGAAGTGCCTTTTCAGCGGCGTCATTCCATACAAACTCCTTGTTCTTTTTCAATATATCGAAAAATGGTTGGCACATTTCTGAAGACTTAGATATAAATCTAGTTAGAGCGGCTATCTTGCCCGTCAAGCGCTGGACGTCCTTTACACACCTGGGTGACGGGATGTCTAATACAGCTTTGATTTGTGATGGGTTTGCCTCAATCCCTCTCTTTGACACCAAGTATCCTAAAAACTTGCCAGACTGCACCCCAAAAGTGCATTTTTCAGGGTTGAGTTTCATGTTATACTTCTTTAAAAGATCGAACGTCTGCTGTAAATGGTTAATATGATCTCCCGCTTTCAAAGATTTGACTAGCATGTCGTCTATGTAAACTTCCATCGTCTTCCCAAGCTGGGCGGCAAACATGCGATTGACTAACCTTTGGTATGTTGCGCCAGCGTTTTTCAAACCAAAAGGCATTACTTTGTAACAATAAGTTCCACGATCTGTTATAAACGAAGTCTTCTCCTGGTCGTTTGGATGCATCAATATCTGATTGTACCCGGAAAAGGCGTCCATAAAACTTAACAGTTCATGTCCTGATGTTGCGTCTACTAAGCTGTCAATGTGTGGCAGTGGAAAGGAATCTTTTGGGCAAGCTTTGTTCAAGTCTGTGAAGTCAATACACACTCTATGCTTACCGTTTTTTCTTTGGGACGACTACAACATTAGCTAACCAATCTGGATAATTCACTTCTCTAATAGACCCAATTTTCAATAATTTCTGAACCTCCTCATTAACAATTCTATTCCGCTCTGGTGCAAATTTCCGTCTTTTCTGTCTGACGGGCTTGAATGTGGGGTCGACGTTCAATTGGTGTTCAATGACGTCCGGGCTTATTCCTGTCATCTCATCATAGGACCAAGCAAAACAATCTAAGTTATTTGTTAGAAAAGAAATTAGTTCCCTTCTTACCTCAGGAACAAGGTCCATTTCTATGGACAAAAACTTTTCAGGGTTTTCAGGATCTAAAATTATTTTTTCTAAGTTATCATCTTCCTCCTTTGTCGCCCTGTCCATAGGAATGAACGCCTGTAGTTGCTATGCCGATGGAGGAGATTGTTCCTAGCCTTTCGATGCTGCTTGGTAACATTCTCTTGTCATCCTCTGATCGCCTTTGATCTCTTTCACACCCCAAGGTGTAGAGAACTTGATTGATTGGTGTAACGTCGAAGGGACTGCTTTCATCTGATGAATCCAAGGACGTCCTAACAAAGCATTGTAAGTGGACGGGCAGTCCATTACCTGAAACTTGACTAAAGCATTAATTCCGGCAGCAAAAGTCATCAATGATATCTCTCCAATCGTCCTGTCTGGCGTTCCATTTCCAAACATCAAGACAGTTGGAGCCTTAATTATTTGGGACTCCAATTGTAATTCTTTGACAGTTTGCAAGTTAATAATATTAACGGAACTACCAGCATCTACTAATATTCTTTTGGTCAGACAATTAGCTATTAGTAAAGATATTACCAGGGCGTCGTCATGCATCTGGACGTTCTGAATATCGGCGTCATTGAAGGTTATTGGACCTTCAACCACCTGATCATTACTCACATTACCATTAACCCATTCCAATTCTTTTGGCAAAGACCTCGCATGTCGCTTTGCAGCAGAGTAAGACATCCCACTTATTGCCGACCCCCCGATGATTGTGTTAATCGTTCTGACGGCCTGCGGGGGTTGAGCTGGGGCGTTCTGCCTTTGATCTCTACCTGCATTGTTAGTAGTATTATTCTTAAGAAGATGTTGTAAGTTACCGTGCTTAAGTTGGAAGGCTACTTCTTTTCTGAACCTCCAACAATCCTCTGTTCTATGGCTGACGTCTTTGTGGTAATCACAGTATCTTTTGGTGTCTCTCTCATTGATAGGCGTCGTCATAGGTTTAGGCCATTTCACCCTATCCATCTTTTCAAGTGCACTTACCATTTCAGCTGGTCCAATGGACATGTTGAACTCTTCATATCTAGGAGGGGGTGGGTCCCTCTTCTGTTTGTCGCCCTGCTCATTATTGTTAGTATAAGGGTGAAAACGAAAATTTCTACCTCGTTGCCGTTTAGAACGACGGTATGTGGATCCCAAGTTATTTTGTTTTTGTTGTTGATTAGCTGGCTTATCCGTGTTTGTGGCAATCACTGAATTGGCGGGGAGACTGGTTGTCGCCAGTCCTTGATTCATTTTAAGGGCATGATTTCTACTGGCGTCGTCCTCTTGAAGATTAATATGGGACCACACGTATGATTGGACTTCTGGCCAAGTCGTCACTCGTTTCAAAACCAGTTCTTGATATCTCTCTTAAACGCCTGCACAACAATGTTAGGATCACAATTTGGGATACTTACCATTTCTGCCGTAAACCTTTTCAGGAGATCTCTGTATGACTCGTCCGGCCTCATGACAATTCGATACAAGTCGTCTGACGTCTTAACCATGACTCTGCTGCTTGCAAATTGTTCAACAAAAATGTCAGTTAAATGACTAAATGAAGTTATTTTACCTTGAGGGGGATTGGTCCACCACATCAGGGCAGGGCCAATCAAACTTATCCCGAATCCACGACACATAGCTGCATGTCGTTTATCGGCTGGGAGGACTGCTGCTAGCATAATCTGCCTGTATTGAGCCAAGTGTTGGTCTGGATCCGACTTGCCATCATACTTTGGCATAGTAGGAAAAACAAATCTTTCAGGCAAATCAGCAAATGCGATGTCGTCTATGAAGGGTGATTCTGAATAACTCCCTAGACGGGCTGCATCAAGTGGCTTTTGAACACCTGGAATCGAGTACATCTTTTTCTTTATCTCAGCGACCTCCTTCTTCATTCGAAGAGCAAAAGAGAGAATTTCATCTTCCCTCTTTTGTCCTCCTTGTGGATGATTGTGAGGGATCCTTGCCTGTGACTTCTGAGCGGACTGCTCACCTTGTTCTCGACTATCATAAGACTGAGAATCATCATATCCCTCTTCGTCGTCTCGACCTGTTTCATCATTAGGAATATCATTATTGTCAGTATTCTTACCTTTATTACCTTTATCACCGTTCGGATTACGCTCATGATCATTTGGGTTTGGCACTTGGCGAATCTCCCTTTCAGGTCCGCTCTGCCTTCTTTTGTTTTTCCTGGACTCTAAGCCTGCTAGGTGCAACTTTAATTCATTGTTTTCTTCCTCCAAACGTTTCATCCTCTCAGATTGAATTCCTGCAGATTGCTCGAGACGCTTCATTTGTTCAGACTGAGAGGTCAAGGCTTCTAGGACCTTTTGGAGGTCAGTGGAAGAGCTAGTTGGCTTAGAAACAGTTTTTGGTTGTTGTTCCATCATAAAGTTTTATTCGCTCACTCAGAGAACGTGAAGCTTTTAGGAATAATGTTGCCGGAGTCCCCACGGTCGGCGCCAAAATGTTGATGCACAATATAGGGGAACTATTTAATATGAATGAATAATCTAAGCTCTTTATTAATAATATAATTGAGTACAATAAACGGGGTCACCGACAACGGTGGTTACAAACTTTGGCGTAAATGCCTTGATCACTAAGACTAAACTCAGAGTACAATGATAGTCAAAGAGAGAAGAATACAGAGAAAGAGATAGAGAGAAAGTTTGCAGAGAATTGCTTGTGGCGTTCAGAATGAGTTCGTGGCCTTCTTATAGTTGAAGCTCAGTCCTAGTGGTTGCGAAATTATAGGCGACCGTTATGGGTAAGAGACGTTGCACGTGCTCCGAAAAAGGTGGGCGACTGCTCCGACAAAGGTGGGCGACCAAGTCAATCCGCTTTACTGCCGTTGGTGACATTGTCCTTGACGCCTTTGGGGCGTCTATCTCGTTATTAGTCCTTTGCTGTCGTGAGTGATGTTGTCCTCGACGACTTTGGGGCGTCTATCTCGTTATTGGGCCTCTGATAAGGCCCAAGCTCATTAAGGTGTAACGGAGTATAACAATTATCATTCTAAATCTAAATTTCTACTCATCCTGGAAGATTGAAATCGACGAAATTTGGTCTGCCTACTTAAAAAAGTAGTCTTAGGGGGGCAGATTCCTCTTTTTTATTATACTTCACCATAAAGTTCGTCGTACCAATAACATTTCTTTGCCAATAAAATATGATTCAAAGCTAAAGTATACTATGTTTTTTTTTTAAAAAAAGCTAAAGTATACTATAGATACATTCAATGACACGTGGTGGCGCTAATTAAGCTATATTAAAATAATTTTTCCAATAAATTCAAATTTATCTCAGACCAATTTAGGTCATGATCGTTCACTCAAGTTCCCACTCAAGAATCCTGAGCAAAATAAAAAAGTTCCCACTCAAGAAAGCTAAAAAAACACCAACTACTCGCACTAAACTTTTTGTATGCATGGTTCATCACACAAATATGTAATTATTTCTCGCTTTGCCACGCTTATACACATGCACATAGGCCACGGAGTCAGGGACCCTCATTTAGTCCTCTTTCCTATTTTCTCCTCTTTCCCTTATCTCAGCCGTCTAAGTGTCTAAGTAATATAGTGTCACACATCTTCTATACATCCCACATCCCACTCACTCAATATATCTCTCTCCATGATTTTCTCTTTAATAACCCGCCCTCAAATCTCAAGCATTAAAAAAATGTCATTTTAAATAATACTATTATATTCTTGGCATAATATATTATTTTAAACCATAATATATTTTCAAAGAATTAAATTGTAAGTTGAAAAACCCAAATATAACCACTACTTCATTCATCGACACCAAACTTTGACTTTATTTTTTTGCCATCTAGACAATTTGAGTGACATGTCCAATGAATAAGGACGTGTACACTTTAGTAACGTGTCAAATGATGTTAACTTTTAATTTCTATCTATAAAAGGCAAATGTGATCATATTACTTGAAACATAATTGAAATCATATTTATATTGTGAAATCATATTTATATTTTTCAATCTTATATTTTATATTTTCCACTTGAGTTAATGATACTTCCTATTGAAACATAATTGGGATCATATTTATATTTTTCATTCTTATATTTTACGTTTTTAGTTAGTAGTAAACGTTTGAAAAAAAAAACGTAGCACACAAGCCGTCCTGAAGCTCGACCTCTCAAGAACCAAAGGGCTATGCAAAAGAGCACATTTTTTGGAAGCGGATCTATATGGGCTTGGTCCATTTAGGTCGGGCCCACGATGGGTCAGGCTCAAACAGTCTGGCCACCAGAATTCACGGCTCTATACTTAAGCCTAAGGGCCATGTTCGGCCTGATAATATGCAAAATGTATCATATCTATATATATATATATATATATATATATAAAAGTTTGGGAAAATTAATTCTAAGTCCCTGGTAAGGGACATAATATGGAAAAAATCCCAAAAATTGAAAAAATTAAAGTAGAGTCCCAACTTTTCAAAATAATTAAAGTAGAGTCCCAAGGGACTCTACTTTAATTATTTTGGAAATATGGGCCCCACAATAAATAATAAAATAATCCCACACTCCTTTATTGTGGGATTATTTTATTATTTATTGTGGGGCCCGCATTTTTCAAAATAATTAAAGTAGAGTCCCTTGGGACTCAACTTTAATTATTTTGAAAAGTTAGGACTCTAGTTTAATTTTTTCAATTTTTGGGACTTTTTCCATATTATGTCCCTTACCAGCGACTTATAATTAATTTTTCCTAAAAGTCTTTGGTTCAATTTTGCCGTGAAAGCTAGGTCTAAAAGGATTATTTTATTTGATTTGTATCGCTAGAAAACTCATTTGGGTGGTTGTTTTATTGATAAAGGAAATATGATATATTTGGCATACTTTCGAACTTTGGAAGTAAAATTTTTCCAAAAGTAGTCTTGACAGATGTGATAAACTTGCACCCAAGCTAGGCAAATATGACATTGGATTCTTATTCCCTTCTTCAAAAAACGTTCTTCCTCCTCCATTTTCTTTCTTCTTCATTCCGGCGAGTTTGTGACTTGTGAGACCATCAGAAATTAAAGTTCAGGAAATTCAGACGGATGGTTACCTTAAAACTGTTCTAGGTTCCGGACTAATTCTAGACATTCACACACGAATCAAAGCCGCCTTCCTTTCCTGTCCACGGCCTAATCGGACCGGCCGAGTTTAAAAACATTGACTGCAACACACATCCTATGAAAACAAAATTCCCTTCCGTTTTTTTGCCAACGAAAACAATATGGAAAATTAAATACAAGTTCTTGGTAAGGGACATAATACTGGAAAAGTCCCAAAAATTGAAAAAATTAAAGTAGAGTCCCTTGGGACCTCACTTTAATTATTTCTGAATGTGTGGGCCCCAAGTTTAATAATAAAAAATCCACCACTTTTTCTCTCTCCTCTCTTCTTCTCTCGATTTTTTTATTATTAAACGTGGGGCCCACACATTCAGAAATAACTAAAGTGAGGTCCCAAGGGACTCTACTTAAATTTTTTCAATTTTTGAGACTTTTTCAGTATTATGTATGTCTCTTACCAGAGACTTGTATTTAATTTTTCCAAAACAATATTACTTCACTGTTGGTAATAAATGAGAATAAAATTGGTGATTCACGCGTGAAAATGTTGTTCATACATTCTAATCATATTGACATGTCATGTCATAAACCTACCAACCTCATTTAGTATATTTATTATTCAAACCTATTTGTTGCCAATAAATTTAGAATCATCTCTCCCTCTCACACACACAAACACAAAAAAACACTAGGTTAGAATAACTGGGGTGTGTGGTTGAGTGACAAGGATTCATTCACCCTTAATCAATTGTCTGAGTTTCATCCTTAGCATTGGATATGGAGAAACATTAAATCTCCCAGACCAGTTGTCTCACCCATTGAGGTGCCTATAAATCAACCGGATTAATCTCTCAGCTTTTCGAGTGAGTGAGGGATACATTTGATCATGCATCAAAACACCAAGTCACGACAAACCTCCATCCATATAAAAAACAACATACAATCCTCCAAATCAATCTAATCCCCCACTATATTATCCCTCTCTCACTTTCTTTGTGTGTTCAACAAACTCACCAATAATCATCAACCACCAATGGAAGAATCTCCTCCCTCAGAGTTCATCTTCCGATCAAAACTCCCATCCATTTACATCCCCACCCACCTCCCTCTCCACTCCTACGTCTTCCAAAACCTCTCCCATGTCCAACACCGCCCCTGCCTCATCAACGCCGACACCGGCGCCACCCTCACCTACGCCGACGTCCACCTCACCGCCCGCCGCATCGCCGCCGGCCTCCACACCAAACTCAACATCAACCAAGGTGACGTCATCATGCTCGTCCTCCGAAACTGCCCTGAGTTCGCCCTCGCCTTCCTCGGCGCTTCCCTCGCCGGCGCCGCCGTCACCACCGCCAACCCCTCCTTCACCCCCGCCGAGCTCGCCAAACAAGCCACCGCCTCCAACGCCAAACTCATCATAACACAATCCACCTTCATAGAAAAACTACAAGACTTCACCAACAAAAACAACATCACACTCATGTGCATTGAAGATCATCATTCAACTTCTCAAGAAAATGAAAACATCCCACGTTTCTCTATCCTCACACAATCCAACGAGGCTGATATTCCGGCGATAAAGATAAGCCCCGACGACGTCGTTGCACTACCGTATTCTTCTGGTACTTCTGGTGTACCAAAAGGTGTGATGTTGACACATAAGAATCTTGTAACATCGGTGGCTCAGCTTGTTGATGGTGAGAACCCGAATCAGTATACTAAGGAGGATGATATAAATATATGTGTGCTTCCCATGTTTCATATATATGCGCTGAATTCGATATTGTTGTGTTCTATGCGTGCTGGGGCTGCTATTCTTACGATGAGTAAGTTTGATATTACGACTTTGTTGAAGATGATTGAGAGGTATAAGGTTACTATGGCGTCCTTTGTGCCTCCTATATTGTTGAGTATTGTGAAGAGTGAAGAGGTCGATCTGTATGACTTGTCGTCGATTCGGGTTATCGTTACCGGAGCTGCTCCCGTGAGCGATGAGTTGGAACAAGCGCTTCGAGCCAAGCTTCCTCACGCCATTCTTGGACAGGTTTCAACTGTTACCTTGGATCTTGAATTGAATAAAATGTACTACCTCCGTTCCTAAATATAAGATCACTTTAGCTAATTTAGAGAGATTAATGAAGGTTTTCCAATGAATTAGGATTACATGATCTTCTCAAAATACCCCTCACTTAAATTTAAAAGACAAACAGGGATTTGAGAGAGAAGTGAGGGAGCTAAGAAGTATAGGGGTAATTTGGACCAAAATTGAGACAAAATAAAAAGTATCTTATATTTAGGAACTTATCCACTTTCCCAAAGTGATCTTATATTTAGTATTTAGGAAGGGAGGGAGTATTATATTAGCCTAATTTGAATGAAGGGCAATGAGTGTGATCCAATTCACCACGCTAGACTACTAAGCACCCTAAATTAACACTGGTAATTAAAGTGGTTTAATTTCACCATTCATTGAATATTATAATGTTGACACATGTTTTGAAGGGTAAAATAATTAATTAATTTATGGTGTCCAATGGTCAGGCTTGAAGTGTAAAACAGGATTATTGTCCTTGATTAAATTATTATGGATATTATAATTAGTTGATTGGTTATCATGTCACTTTCTTAAAACACCGGAAGTTATGTGAAATGAGATATAATAGAAATGAGTGAATGAAAAAACAGGGTTATGGGATGACGGAGGGTGGTCCTTTATCCATAAGCTTGTCGTTTGCAAAGGAGCCGATGGAGATGAAATCAGGTGCGTGCGGGAGTGTCATAAGGAACGCTGAGATGAAAATCCTGGATATTCAAACCGGAGCTTCTCTTCCAAGAAACACACCTGGTGAAATCTGCATCAGAGGCAATCAAGTCATGAAAGGTACATATCATTCAGTGTCAGTGTTGGAATTTTGTTAATGTCGTATGTGATTGTCCATATGGTTGATATTGGTAGAGTCCAAATACATGTGGAATTTTGCCCAAAAAAACAGAACATGTGTGAGATTGTAAATTTGTTTTCTCGCGGAACTGTAAACACACACGCACCATATACAAAATGTTTGTTTTTATTGACTCAACTGGAAATATTATATGATGCAAAAACAAAAACTGGAAATATTATTTAGTGAATAATATATAAAGTTGAAAATCATAAATGATAATTTGAGGTGGAACA
The DNA here is from genome assembly GCA_029929735.1 of Mimosa pudica. Taxonomy (NCBI): domain Eukaryota; kingdom Viridiplantae; phylum Streptophyta; class Magnoliopsida; order Fabales; family Fabaceae; genus Mimosa; species Mimosa pudica. Next base: position 7,796,354 of record JAKELP010000015.1, on the reverse strand, counting down.
AATATTAGAGTAGGTGGGGTCAAGGTGTGGCAAGTGTGGGTGTGTTGGAGAATGGAAAGTCTATATATTTGCCCTTCAAATTTGTTCACACATTGTATGACTGGTCCTGCAAATGCCTTAAAAATATGTCATAACACTAGTGCTCCCCTATGACACGTCCTTATAGTGACCTATATCGTCAAGCTGAGCTCACCTATATCGTCAAGCTGAGCTCACCCATGGTGGGTATATTTAGTTGAGTAATTTTTTGGCAGATGAGATTATTTGAAGGGGTAATTCATAATAATTAAATTAAAGTAAGGTTTCAAGGAAACTTACTTTCATTATCTTCGAATTCAATAAGATATTTTTTGTCCACTTTTTGTTATTTACAAGATAACAATAATCAAGTGTTTGAGCAGTTAACAACACATTATTAGACGACAATCACAAGATTTACATTTTAACTAATAACAAGTGTTTAAATTATGAATAACAACGTTTTAACCATGAGTAACAAGTTGTTGGACACTAGTCACAACATCTGATGAGCTCAGAACAACAATGAGATCTTTTGTATATTATGTGTGTTGGGTGAGATCTCAAATTAATTATCATTTATTTAAAACTATTAATTTTAATTGTGCACTATAAAAAATTAGTAAGCATATAAAAATATTTTAATCTCATGCTTTTTAATTTTGTGACTAATAAAATTAAATTTCATTTGATGGTACGCGAACAGATTAAAATTTTCACATTAGAATTAAAGTTTTTACTTTTGATTAGTTTAATCAGACCGTAATATGACGATCTGAGCTCACATAAAAATTTCTTCATTTAATTTTTGAGCTATTTCTTTTTAATATAGTGGAATTTAAACTTCAATTTCCTTTATCATCACAGGATCTCTTGAAGACACTCATTCATTTTGATAATAATTAGTAATTAAGCGTTTTCATAGTTTTAATTTTCAAGATTGATAAAATCCCTGATAAAGAAAATTGATAATTATGTTTTATAATTAGGATTAGAGGCAATATGTATTTTTTTGTCTTGAAATCCTAAACCCATTGTTTGGTCAGCATTCGAAAGCGAACAGGTTCTTCCTACTACTTCGAAGGAAGATTAATAATAAACGAGGCCACAAAAATTGGAATCTATATTAGTTGTTGAAAATGTAGATAGGAAAAACATAAAAAAGGTGGCAAAATGGAACAGCTCATCAATCATCATCCTAGGGGTTGGTGAGTTGCAGATGATGTAGATATTTGTATTGTCTTTTAAGTGGATCGGAGTTTTATACTGTGCGTAGACGCTAGTCTGGATTATTTGTTATTTTAGTGGTTGGTGAGTATTACATTTTGTTGACTTGTGTGAAGTAATCAACTTAAGCTTTAATATGGATTCACGTTGTTTACAATTTATTTAGCAAGAAAAAAAATAGCTCACCGATACTTTTTATCTTTCTGTCTATTTTAGGTATTTTATGCTATATAAAATAAATAAATAAATTGTATGAGAAAAAATAAAACATAATGATTATTGACACTTCCTCATACTACAAGCTTTAGAGTTGTTGGTCCTGCACAAAGAAAAATCGACATCATTTCCTATGTGTATGACCATCAAGTCTACATCCTCACCTACCACCATTGTTGACAATTTTGGTTCTCCCACAATAATTAGGGGTTTAATACTAATTATAGGAAGGAAAGTTGGAAAAAAAAACCTCATGTCAAACTAAAGCTAGATTTTTTTGTAACAATACCTCCTAAAGCTAGATTCAAGATTACAAAATTGTGAATCAATCAAATGCTAAATAATTGGATTGAAAATTTATGTATATTTCACTTCATAATCATAGATATATGGTGTGGTTCATACAGTGATTTGGATGTATATATGTATGTTTGTATGTAAGGGTACCTAAACGATGTGGAGGCGACGAAAATGACAATAGATGAAGAAGGATGGCTACACACAGGAGACATAGGATATGTAGACGACGATGATCAAGTGTTCGTTGTGGATCGTTTAAAAGAGATAATAAAATACAAAGGCTTCCAAGTTGCTCCTGCTGAGCTCGAGTCTCTTCTCATCTCTCATTCTCTCATCTCTGATGCTGCTGTTGTTCCGTAAGTTACTCTCAATTATAATTGAATATGTCTCACTTTAGCCTCCTTACTTATTATTATTTAATTTTAAAATTTAAAGAAAATGCTTCCCCTCAATATCAGTCATTTTCATGTAACTAAATTCAACTTGACTTCATACAAAAGTTGTCTGGATCAACTTATAAAAAGCCTTTTTGTTTCAAGTTTCAAAAGACAAATTTTTTCACATATTTATCTTATACAATATAAGATTAATAAGGAATAAGTTAATTCAAACATATACCCTACTACAAGAAGCACTCGTTTTTTTGGAAAAAGTTGAAACTACTTTGGTATACTGTTTCGAATTAAATTATTCTTAAACAATGTAGGAAAACAAATTTGGGACAAATTCTTTTGATTATATATCATAATACACAAATTCAAACAAATCACGCAGTCATCTAAAGAGATGAGCATGTGATAGTGAAACTTTCCTCTTAGTCTTGGCCGGTCGCAGTCATCTTTTTTGAAAAGTCATGTCCCAAAAAAATTCTTGAGTAATTTATATTTTTTAATATTTGTTTTATAGGAATTGATCAAGTTGAGGATTTCTATCGATTGATATGCATCAATTTTTTAGAAATTGTTTTGGTAAGAATTTGTTAGAACTTTTGCTTTATGAAAATACAAGTGTTAAGATTTGCTTCTTTTTGTTATCTCATTAATTTTCTTCATGAACTTTCACTTATTTACCTATCATTTTGTTTATTTCAATTCCTCCCTCCTTCAATCAAGAAGTTTCCATCACTTTACTATTTGTTTCATGCATTTGGATAAAAATTATTTCTAGGCCAAAGTCCAAAGTGATTGAAAAAAATTACGCGTACTACATACATACAGAAGAATCTATAATAAAATAAGGGCTAATGGGCAAAAATGCCCATGTAATTTTCACAAAGGTGCAAAAATGCTCATGTAAAATTTTTTGGAGCAAAACTGTCCATCAAATTTTAAAACTGGGGCAAAAATGCTCATCACAGTTATTTTTTTGACTTTTTAACGCATTATTTTCTGTGAATTCATCTCTCACTAAAATATTTGGCAGACTTATATATTTATTTATCATTGTACGATGATGATGCGATAAAGGATGGTGAGTAAAAAAGTCAAAAAATTAACTCTGACGGGCATTTTTGCCCTAGTTTTGAAATTTGATGGGCAATTTTGCTCCAAAAACTTTTACATGGGCATTTTTACACCTTTGTGAAAATTACATGGGCATTTTTGCTCTTTAGCCCATAAAATAATTATTGAAGTTGATTTGGTATTGCAGGATGAAAGATGAGGTTGCGGGAGAGCTTCCAGTAGCATTCGTCGTTAGATCAAACGGTTCTAAGATCTCTGAGGATGACATTAAACACTTCATTTCACAACAGGTTCTTATTACTCTTTATCTCTCGTTTAATTTATTCATTGTATTAGTTATTGCCAAGTCCAATATGCTTGCGTTCGAGACATTTTTTTTGGCCATAAGCTTGCGTTCGAGACATGATATACAAGTCATATTTTTGTAGTATAATAACTATATTCAAACTTGAATTAACGTAGGAAAATTCGTTGACTGATTGATAATATGTATGCAAAGTGTGTATGTTCAAAAATTGATTGGACAATTCAGAGGTAGTAATTTGGATAAACGGGATGCAAAATGTTTTTTGGGAGTGATTGTTGATGATTATCCTAAACTGTATTTTACTCATAACTTGTCCAGTAGTATAAAAGTTGTTATATTTTGAAGTATTAGATAAAACATATGTACCATTAGATGTAGAATAAACCATAACATGTCAAAATCAATTGTTACATGATAAAAAATCAATTGTTTCATTCAACAAAGTTAATTACACTCTATTATATTAAGTGGCGTGTACGTTTCAATTTACAATGACTTGCATGTGAAGTTATGTGCTAAAATAGGCAAGCACATAATGACTTAATTAGCTAGCAACTGATCCTTTTTAAAAAAAAAATTATTAGTTAAGATGGAACCAGGTTGGACTATAGTAGTTCTGAGCAAAAAAAAAGGTTGGACTAGTAGTTAATTAGGATATAATATTTTAATTTGAACATTCAAATTTAAAACCAAGCAAAGAAACTGATTAATCAGAACGTTGGTAACCTTTAGTATCATAGTTAGACCAACCGTCTAACGCATTTTGGTTGATTTTGTGGCAGGTGGTGTATTACAAGAGAATCCATAGGGTTATTTTCACAGACACTATTCCTAAGGCAGCTTCTGGCAAAATTTTAAGAAAGGATTTAAAAGCAAGACTTGCATCAGATTTGGGAAATTAATTGATTGATTATTTGTCATAAACCAACTGCAAATTGAATAAGAGTATTAAAACAAAACAACTAATTAGTATGAATTTTTAATACGTTATTTTTTTGGACTGATAATACATTATTATTAGAGGTTACATAAACATATAAGTTTTATGTTTTTTTAGGTAAAATATATATTTTTTGCTTTGATTTGATGCTTGATATGAATTTGTTAATTTTGTTTCCATAAATGAAATTGGATATTTGTAATTTTTTTAGGTAAAATATATATTTTACTTGGGGGGATGGGGGCAAGGAATCAGTTCTATTAGATGATATATTACGTTATAGTAAATTTATTCTTTTTTTTATCGAAATAGTAAATTTAACTTTCATCACTCAATAAAAGAAGTGATTTTTCTTAATTGATGTCCTAATTTATGAACATGATGTTTAAAGATTTGTTTCTTACTACATGGTGTAATAAGACTTTGTTATTTTTGTTATTGATGTTTATAGAGTTTTTTGCTGAAAATATTATTCGCGGACTTAGGGTCATAAACCTGGGACATATTTATTTGATTCCAACAAATTAATTTATTAATTAAGTAATTTAATTTTGTAATATTAATTATTGTTGAGTAGACATCAATAGAAGTGATTTGAGAATATTAGAAATAGGGGAAAAAAATAAATAAAGTTTTATGAATATGTAAAAGGACAATCAATGTCACTAAATTTCCATAAAGACAACTAAGATCACAAGCACTAAATTAACCACTGCAACATATCAATTAACAACATGCATATTTAAGCGTTACATCATTCATATTAACAATTAGAGCGTAGTAACTAATCACAGCAGCATTCTCATTAACCACAACAACATTCCATTCCAATTAACAATTAGAGTTTTGTTAATTGATCTTGGTTGTCCTTTTATAGTGACTTTGATTGTCCTTTTACATATTCAGAAGACTTTATTTGTCTTTTTCCCTTAGAAATAAACTTGAAAACAATTAGGAGAGGGGTCGATTAAAGGTTACAATATACAGGGATAAATAATCCTAGGTGCCAATTAATATTACCTTGAAAAGAGCAATTTGCCATCTTTGTCCAATTTTAAATTTTAGAAAATAGTTTTTACTTGTTTAACCTTTAAATCATTCTATGGATAGCTCAACTTAATTTAATCATTAAGCCTCTTTTTTGACCGGATTTGTATTCCAATCCTCGTGGGAACGATCTTTACTTTCACTTTATTACTTGGCGCGGCCTGTGCACTTGCGGAGCGAACAATCACTTTGCTTCTCACAACACTGTCAATGCATTATGGCCACTGTAACATCCTGAAAAATTTAATTCAGGATTAGTGAGTGTTTTGGGAAATTTTGGAATTTTTAGGAATTTTTGGTGATTTTTAGGATATTTGGAAAAATTTTGAATAATAAATGTGCATATAATTAATTAAGAAATGAAGAGTTTGAAATATGAGGGAGTGGTAAAGCTAAAAATATTTTGAAGTTTAAAAAGATTGGAGACTGGTTTAAATGGTTTTAGAATTAAAAGAGTACACTATGGCAAGTTTGGGCTACAAATCATCAGAGAACCCCCTTATTTCACCAAACCAAACACGCCCTCCCCTTTTTCTTCCTTAAAATTTCGCACCCTCCCCTTCCTCATTCGAACACCCTCCCTTTCTCTGTGCCTCTCCAACCTCAAACCCGACGACCCCTTCGGCCACCCCCTGTGAATCCGGCGACGGCGACGGCGACGGCGAGCTGAAGTGGTGGCGCGGCCTCCCTTCCCCTCTTTCCCCTTCAATTTCAGTTCGGTTTGCTCTCTTCTCACACCCCCATGAACCCTCTTTGTTTCTCCTTTTAAATCCGGCGAGTTTTCCGGTGCCAGCGGCTTCGTTTGCCGGCGGTCAAAGGCGGCGAGCGCTTTTTCCGGCGAGATTCTGGACGGTGGAGTTCCGGCTAGACGTGGGAAGGTCAGAAATGAGCTTAGGAAAGGATGTGCTTTGCGTATTCCTCAAGGCATGGTAAAGGGGAAAAAGGCAACAGAGTGCTAAGGGCGACAGGTAATCACTCTTACCTTACTATAACATTGAGGGTGACGTTAGCTGGGATTTTCAAAATCCCTTTTCACCCTCCATATTCATATTGTCTTTAAAAACTTATTTTTATACAAAACAGGCTATCGGGTGCCTTTCAAACACGGTTATTTTCATATAAAGAAATTTCTAACACTATATCTATTATTCTGGCTGGTGGTTGTTATTGATCTGGAACGATTGTGAAAGGCATATAAGTATAGCGTTCTGTTAGTGACATTGAGAGTTTATATAAATAGGAGGAGGTGATGAGGGGTTTGAGATTTTGGAAAGTTAGATGGAGGAATAGTGATGTGTTGCAGGAATGATTGAAATATTGAATGATATTGAGATGTTGTAATGAATTGTGAGCATTGCATGACACTGGATTATATATGTACCGTCGCGCGATGATAATTGTCGATAGGCCAATCGACAATTATTTTTGTACTGATTGCCTTCTGAGTAGAGACAGGGGCATAAGGGAAATTGCCTGCTGAGTAGAGACAGGGGCATAAGGGAAATTGCCTGCTGAGTAGAGACAGGGGCACAATGGAAATTGCCTTCTGAGTAGAGACAGGGGCACAATGGAAATTGCCTTCTGAGTAGAGACAGGGGCACAGTGACAAATCGTACAGTGAAGTTGAATGCTGGAATAAATGCCTCCGTGATGGCACGATGTATCTATATAGGTAAATGTGTGAGTCGTGGTGGTAGTATTGTTGTATTGGAGATCGAGATGGTGAAGAGCAATGATTGGGAAGTGACAGAGTGACCAGGGTTATATGGGGAGAAGAATTGGATTATATATAATGACATAGTGATCGGGGATATATGAGAAGAAGAATTGGATTATATGTATATGAATTATTGATTTTAAACACTGTGGTACCCTTTAGACGCCCTTACTACCGCACATCTCACTGTTATAGTGAGTTAAGCGGTGATTACTGGGACAAATTGTCTCATCCCACGATTACTGACATTTTTGCAGGTATTCATGCACAGACGCAAGCAGCAGGAAAGGGAATTAGGTAGTAGTAGTTATATGGACTATTTTGAATTGTATATTGCCAATTTGTATAGGCCTGCATCTGCTTCCGCATATATACATATTTATTTACTGTTTAATACCAATTAGTTTTGTTTAATAACCATGTTAGGCAAATCCTTTCTAACATGGTTAACAATAAATTATCCATGATAGCAGCTGTGTTGTATTAGTTTATTCTTTTCTATCATGGATAATAATATTTAATCATTAGGAAATTCCTTTTCTAACTATGATAGGACATTGATATTATGGAAATTTTTTTTTTCTATCATAGTTAGTAAAGAGGTTATTAGTCTAAAATGGATATTATGGGTTAATTAAGTAATTAGTAACATAATGTTACAACTTGGTTATCAGTATTTGGTATACGATAACCTAGGACTGTGCTGCATTGCATATAGATTGGCAATATACATTCTTAGTATTCCCTTCCTTCTGTGCATGAATATCTGGCCTTTTTGAGAACATTATCGCTCATCCCGTGGTGGGGAGAGAGTGATAAGAGAAATTGAATAGGTACTGTGGAGAGATTGAGATGAACATAGAAAGAATAACGAAATAATGTTGATATGTATAAGAATTTAGGAAAAATAGCGAAATAAGGATGCTTCTCTGGGGTCTCGAGTATAGTTATGTGCCGGCCATAATCATAGTCGAGGCATCATGAGATCCCTTATTGGGTTAAGGATTAAGGAAATTGAAAATAACAATTGATAAATAATGCGATATGAAATAATTTTGGTTGACCTTGCTTTTTATATGTGTTTAGTTTATTTGTTAAATTGTTGGTTTAATTGATAGATTGACTTGATATATTTGATGGTTTTAAAATAAAATCCTATTAAAATTCTTTGTGTTGTTATTATTTGTGTGATTTGTTAGTATTATGTTGGACCATTTTCATACTTTGAGCCAAATACTATGTGTATGGGTGTGTTGATTTGTGAATACAGAATTTGATTGTGTGTAATTTAATCAAAGGATGTTTGATGTGAAAAGAATCTAAACTTGTCGCTTTTATAACAGCTTCTAATACTGGTTTTAATCTGTAGTTTGGTTACAGGCTGCAGAATTTCTTACATTTGTTTGGTTCAAATTTCACTAGATGTAGACATAAATTTATTTTGATAGTTACATACCGATGAAAGAATGAATATGCTTTAAAATTCTTGTAGAGATTTAGTGATAAATAAAAAGGAGTTTAGTGAGCTTCGCAAACAAATCTTGAATCATTAGGTGCTTTGAACCCGACAAGTTTAGGAAGATATGGAGTTGAAAACTCCAAATTGGCGTAAGAACTAAAAATTTATGTTATGACTTTGTTTAAAATACTTAAGGTGATGATGATGATGAGGCTAAAATGAAGAATTTGATTCCGTGTACTATTTTAAGCTTAGAGTTGGGTGCTATAATATGTAGATGTGTTTTGTTTTGGTGCATGTAATGATCTTTGAATAAGGGAGTTATTGATTCTACATGTTAAGCTTAGAAAAATTTAAGCAGGGATAAAACATATGTAGTAGAGGGTTTGAGTAGATTTAATCAATTAGATTGTGTTGAAGGAAGATTGATTTGAATGCTTAGATGGTTGAGTGCTTAGAAACGCAGTAACAGGACTTCTTTTGTGTTAAGTGTTGGAATGTATTGGCAAATGGATTAGTTCATTATTGTTTTGAAGAGATCCACTGTAATCATCTTAAAGTGATGTCAATGTGATTTTAGATGTAAGTAAGGAAAGAGGAGGTAAAAGGATGTGAAATATTAGTGATTAAATGAAGTTTGACATGTTGAATACTACTTAACTGTGTACTACTTAGTTGAGGATGTGTGTGAATTGTAAACTTGCTAATAGATATTATTGATTGGAGGATCAAATAGTTGTAAAATTCTGTAGAAGAGAATAATAACAAGGTATAGTTTCTGATTTGGAAAATTGAAGCAATATTTTGTATTACATGAATTAAAAGAGATGATAGATTTTGTGTAAGGGGATTTTAGTTGATGAAGTCTTGAGTTGACTTGTTGGACAAATACCTTTATGATGAAGGGTAAATTAACAATGTTGTTTGATGTTGGGAGTTGCTCTTGCATATACAAATATACATGAGGAGATGAGTTATAATCTAGATTATTGAACTACACTATAATGACAATGGATTGGTGTTTGATAGGAGAAATTTGGGTTTTGGATTAAATATTGATTAGGTGAAATACTTGGGATTTAGTTGTGATTTGATGACCTTAAGTTATATTTCGTTTATAAATTGAAGACTAGGAAGGATAATTTGTTGAAATTTGAGGTTTTAAACATGGTTCAGTAATGAACCATTTGGAATAATTAGGGGTTGTGAGCTTTAGAATTTTATTAAGGAAACCAATGAGGCGGTTAAATTGGGAGACATTAAATGACTGAAGTGAAGAAATAGATAATTGATTTCTCAGGTCTCGACTAATATTTATGGAATAAGTTTAGTACTCTAAGTAATGATAATGAACAATTCGTTAAGTTGTGGTAGTGAGTATTGAACTGTTAAGGCTAAGGTTGGTTTTAGTGTTTAGCCGGATGGACTCATAGATTATATAAGGATCAATTGAATATGTGAGATGTGAGAACTCAGGTTGGATGCTTATTTTGGAATTTTGTCTGGAATTTATGGACGTAGAACACTTGTTTGAAGTTGTAGTGAATGGTGAAATGACGGGTTAAAGTTACAGTTGTTTAGCTTGAATGAATTGACATAGCTATAATTGAGAGGAGTTTGGACTTTAAGGATGAAAATACTATATATTGGCTATGAACCGATGAGGGACTAGAAATTATGGTTTGCAGAGTGGGATTTAGGGAATTGTGCTTGAATTAAATTTAGGGTGATGACTTAGAGTGTATATTGATGTTGTAAACTATTTTGAGTTAGTAATAGGTTATCAATAGGCTTTTATGGATGAGTGTATATTAAGTTAGAATTATGAGTTAAAGTTGGAAAGGGCATTTTATGGAATTGTTATCTAACAATTAGAAGCGAGACCTTGGATTATGATTGAGGAAACCACTAGATTTTGAAGAGGATGATGTTGTCATATATGAGGTTGGACTTTAATACAAGTAATTTGAGGTTAGAGTGGCTAGTAAATTGAGGGTTAGCTAAGAGAAACGGGATAAGGGTTGATGGTTATTATTGATTGAATGAGGAAAAATGGTAAAATATGGCGTTGAGTATATTAAGTTGTAGTGAAACGATTAGGGTTAATATGCTGAATGCAGAACTGACGCGTGAATTTCTTTGTGATAGGTAATACGTTAAGTAAATTTTGGGGACAAAATTTTTAAAAGGTGGGGAGAATTGTAACATCCTGAAAAATTTAATTCAGGATTAGTGAGTGTTTTGGGAAATTTTGGAATTTTTAGGAATTTTTGGTGATTTTTAGGATATTTGGAAAAATTTTGAATAATAAATGTGCATATAATTAATTAAGAAATGAAGAGTTTGAAATATGAGGGAGTGGTAAAGCTAAAAATATTTTGAAGTTTAAAAAGATTGGAGACTGGTTTAAATGGTTTTAGAATTAAAAGAGTACACTATGGCAAGTTTGGGCTACAAATCATCAGAGAACCCCCTTATTTCACCAAACCAAACACGCCCTCCCCTTTTTCTTCCTTAAAATTTCGCACCCTCCCCTTCCTCATTCGAACACCCTCCCTTTCTCTGTGCCTCTCCAACCTCAAACCCGACGACCCCTTCGGCCACCCCCTGTGAATCCGGCGACGGCGACGGCGACGGCGAGCTGAAGTGGTGGCGCGGCCTCCCTTCCCCTCTTTCCCCTTCAATTTCAGTTCGGTTTGCTCTCTTCTCACACCCCCATGAACCCTCTTTGTTTCTCCTTTTAAATCCGGCGAGTTTTCCGGTGCCAGCGGCTTCGTTTGCCGGCGGTCAAAGGCGGCGAGCGCTTTTTCCGGCGAGATTCTGGACGGTGGAGTTCCGGCTAGACGTGGGAAGGTCAGAAATGAGCTTAGGAAAGGATGTGCTTTGCGTATTCCTCAAGGCATGGTAAAGGGGAAAAAGGCAACAGAGTGCTAAGGGCGACAGGTAATCACTCTTACCTTACTATAACATTGAGGGTGACGTTAGCTGGGATTTTCAAAATCCCTTTTCACCCTCCATATTCATATTGTCTTTAAAAACTTATTTTTATACAAAACAGGCTATCGGGTGCCTTTCAAACACGGTTATTTTCATATAAAGAAATTTCTAACACTATATCTATTATTCTGGCTGGTGGTTGTTATTGATCTGGAACGATTGTGAAAGGCATATAAGTATAGCGTTCTGTTAGTGACATTGAGAGTTTATATAAATAGGAGGAGGTGATGAGGGGTTTGAGATTTTGGAAAGTTAGATGGAGGAATAGTGATGTGTTGCAGGAATGATTGAAATATTGAATGATATTGAGATGTTGTAATGAATTGTGAGCATTGCATGACACTGGATTATATATGTACCGTCGCGCGATGATAATTGTCGATAGGCCAATCGACAATTATTTTTGTACTGATTGCCTTCTGAGTAGAGACAGGGGCATAAGGGAAATTGCCTGCTGAGTAGAGACAGGGGCATAAGGGAAATTGCCTGCTGAGTAGAGACAGGGGCACAATGGAAATTGCCTTCTGAGTAGAGACAGGGGCACAATGGAAATTGCCTTCTGAGTAGAGACAGGGGCACAGTGACAAATCGTACAGTGAAGTTGAATGCTGGAATAAATGCCTCCGTGATGGCATGATGTATCTATATAGGTAAATGTGTGAGTCGTGGTGGTAGTATTGTTGTATTGGAGATCGAGATGGTGAAGAGCAATGATTGGGAAGTGACAGAGTGACCAGGGTTATATGGGGAGAAGAATTGGATTATATATAATGACATAGTGATCGGGGATATATGAGAAGAAGAATTGGATTATATGTATATGAATTATTGATTTTAAACACTGTGGTACCCTTTAGACGCCCTTACTACCGCACATCTCACTGTTATAGTGAGTTAAGCGGTGATTACTGGGACAAATTGTCTCATCCCACGATTACTGACATTTTTGCAGGTATTCATGCACAGACGCAAGCAGCAGGAAAGGGAATTAGGTAGTAGTAGTTATATGGACTATTTTGAATTGTATATTGCCAATTTGTATAGGCCTGCATCTGCTTCCGCATATATACATATTTATTTACTGTTTAATACCAATTAGTTTTGTTTAATAACCATGTTAGGCAAATCCTTTCTAACATGGTTAACAATAAATTATCCATGATAGCAGCTGTGTTGTATTAGTTTATTCTTTTCTATCATGGATAATAATATTTAATCATTAGGAAATTCCTTTTCTAACTATGATAGGACATTGATATTATGGAAATTTTTTTTTTCTATCATAGTTAGTAAAGAGGTTATTAGTCTAAAATGGATATTATGGGTTAATTAAGTAATTAGTAACATAATGTTACAGCCACCATCGACTATGTTACATTTTCCTTAGATTTTAAGGCTTGAGCCATTTGAATATTTATCTTATTTCATCATGTGAAACATCAACCCACTTCACATGATCTAATCGTATTTAGAATTTCATTTTGCATGATCTAAATTACTTGATATGCTCTATGCCATACTGAACTAGGACCCATTTCTTTCTTTCTCACTGGGCCAACATTTATGGCCTTTTATGTTATAGTTTATAAATTGTTAGCCCAACAAGGCATTACGGGTCGAGCTTAGTTGTGTGGGCCAGTTGAGTTGAACATTTTCATTACTATTCATAAGAAATTTGTAAGTTTTACTGCTGAAGCCTGATCAAAATATGTCAATGTATGTATGACTATAAGAGTGGGAAAATTTTAAATACCGTATCGCTCCCAAACTAAATACTCCTATCTAATACAGCTCATTTTCGAGACTACATAATTTTGGATATATAAACTTCAAACTTACGTTCTCGTGTGTACTGTAGGAAGTTTGGAGCAAAATACATATCACATCAAGAACCAAATCAATCAACTAAACAAGTTATTAATGTGTTGTTAGGTGGTTGGACCATGCATTTTATGTTTTTTTATCAGAAGGACCATCTTATGTTATGCTAAGAGCTACTACTGTTCTTGATATAAATTTCAGTAGACTATTAATTATAGAGAGATTAGAAAAATTAAATAAATCAGTTAATATAACATATGCTATGCTGTATATTTGAAAAATTAGGTCCTATATTTAGGACCGGAGGTAGTATATGATATAAAATGAAAAATGACTTATATTTAAGATCACGAGTTAAACTCAACTATATTTTATATTTAAAACCATAGCATATATTCATTCCTTGCCAAAAAAATTATTATATAATCACAATCAATTTGTACATATTGCAACTATTGGCCTGTGAATTAATACTTCATTGTTAATGAAATATATGTATTATAATATATTGACCATGCTACATTATTAAGTTATTGAATTAATATATCAATAAAGCAGGAAATCTAGACCAACAATATACTGGTTGGGATAATAAGTGATTTCATTTATATATGGAAAACACAAGTTTAAATTCCAGCAAATACAAAATTGTTAGTAAAGGCAAAAGCTTTTTTTTATAATAGAGTAAAGACAAAAGTTTGTAATAAAAAAAAAGAGACAAAAGTTTTTTGCGATTTTAGGAATTGAAACTTGAAATGGATTATAATATGGTTCAAACATCTTATAATCCATTTCAAGTTGATTGAGGGACAAACTTGATTGACATTTTGAATTAAGAATAAAAAAACAAACATCTCAATCAACAGTATTATATTTATGATTGATTTGAGTAAAACTCAAAATAATTATTGTAATTAAAATAAGGGCGAAGGCTCAAATATGATACATAACTATTGGGTAAGGAACAAAAATAATACATAACTATTTCAAGGTACACCAATGATACCCAACTTTTAACATGGATCAAAAATGATATTTTCACTAATATAACAATAAAATTAGACATGAAAAGTCCAAAATACCCTTATAACTTAAATGAATTTTCTTTTCTCCTTCTTCTTCACCCTCTCCTTCCTTCTTCCACTGTCATCTCTCTCTCTCTCTCTCTGCTAAATCTCAAATCCTAATCTCAAATCCTAATGATTTACAGAGCAGGCCTCTCAGTTCCCTGCTTCTTCTTCTGCTTCTGCCCACACTCTGCAAACCAAACTGCTTCCTACTTGCGCCTACATAGTTCATTTTGTATTGATTATTAATAGTGTAATAAAAACATTTTGGGTCTCCTTTGAGCGTGCAGCTGCAATAAAGTTTCGCGGACCCATAATTGTTGTTCGCAATTCTTCATCAATAACATCATTAAATAATGTGCACACAAACACAAGTACTTCGTTGTCATTGTACCTTAGGATATTACACGAATATAATCAGTCCGAGTTTTCAAGTATGATCACTTATTACGAGTAATTACGAAGTCGTGGGCGATGATGTAATTCATGAATAACGTAATACGCTTGCATTCATTCTTCATTCATGCAAATGATTGTCCAGCTTGGACAAGGATATCCTCCATGATGCTAACAAAATTAGGATTTGAGATTTAGCAGAGAGAGAGATGACGGTGGAAGAAGGAAGGACGAAGAAGAAGAAGAAAAGAAAATTCATTTAAGTTATAAGGGTATTTTGGACTTTTCATGTCTAATTTTATTGTTATATTAGTGAAAATATCATTTTTGATCCATGTTAAAAGTTGGGTATCATTGGTGTACCTTGAAATAGTTATGTATTATTTTTGTTCCTTATCCAATAGTTATGGATCATATTTGAGCCTTCGCCCTTAAAATAAAAGAAGGCGCGGAAATCAAATCTAGAGAAAATACTTTCAGACGGATGATAAGGATATGGTGTTCGTACAACATGCATTGACTTGGTAAGGTGGAGTGGTAGCCCAAGTCATATCCCAATATGCACAAACACCCTTCGACCGGTCCATTTCTTTTAGTCAACTTGTGTTACGCTTCTGTCTGCCACTTTTTCTTTCTTTATCTCTCTATTTGATGCTCAAAATACAAATTATTTACACTATTTTTAAAAGCTACATTTATTTCTAAAATTAATCTTAAGGATATCTAATATTTTTTGACTGAAACTATTATTTTGTTAAAATAATGTTACGTAGATTTCCAGTTTTTGTATTACTCTCTCCGGTCCTTATTATAAGTCACCAACCGCCTCTAAATGTTGATCCTTAATATAAGTCATCAACTTTCGTTAACTAACTCATTTATTAAAATTTTCCCAATGTACCCTTATCATTGAAAAATGAACATTGGAAAATGTGAAAAGAGAGAAAATGAAAAAGACACATTTATACTCA
This sequence comes from Mimosa pudica, assembly GCA_029929735.1. NCBI lineage: Eukaryota > Viridiplantae > Streptophyta > Magnoliopsida > Fabales > Fabaceae > Mimosa > Mimosa pudica. The sequence continues at coordinate 7,780,408 of JAKELP010000015.1, read as the reverse complement.
TAAAGATAGAGATCATTAATGAAGAGAGAACAAAGGTGGTGGGTCATAGTGATAAAGGTGAGAGGAGCAAAAATGGAAAAGACAAAAAAAAACCAAGATCAATTTAATGATTCAATTTCCATTAACCCCCATTCCTTGGTATGTACAATTTAGGCGGTTAATGACTCATAAATAGGACTAGAGGGAGTACATAACTACAAACTTCAGATGTTAACATATACTGATTTGTTTTCTTTGATTTTGCTTTCCTAATTTCAATTCTCTAAGACACAACATACCTAGTAGCACTACATCTTTGTACTCATTATCAATCCTTTATAACCATATATTTTCCACATGTTCATGAATATATATTTGTACAGCCACTTTCGTCTATAATTCAATACTTCCTACATCATACCATTTAAGATGAGAGAAAATTTTAAAAATAGTCACATTTTGTATACTATTTCTTTAAAAGGGCATGCAAAGACCCAAAAATGATACCTAACTATTGGTCAATGAACAAAAATAATACTCCCTCCGGTCCTAAATATAGGACCTAGATAACTTTTTTTGGAGAGATTAAGGAAGACTTAATTTTAGATGTCTTACCAATAATACCCTTCCTTAATTAGTTTAATTACTTAGTATAGCCCTTCCTCCCCTATTATTAAGGAGTTAAGAAGAAGGGTAATTTAGGAAAAAGGTGACCAAAAATTTATCTAGGTCTTATATTTAGGACCAAAATGAAGTCTCTATCTATGTCCTATATTTAGGACCGGAGGGAGTACATAACTATTTCAAAGGTACACAAATGATACTCAACTATTAGGCATGAGATAAAAAAATAATATTTTCACTAATATGACAATATGATTAGACATGAAATGTCCAAAATGCCCTTTATAAATTAAATAAACTTTTATCGGGCGGCGATTAATTTATAAAGACATTTTGAAATTTTCATGTCTAATCTTATTGTCATATTAGTGAAAATATCATTCTTGATCACATGGTAAAAGTTGGGTATCATTTGTGTGTACCTTAGAATAGTTATGTACTATTTTAGTTCTTTGACCAATAATTATGTATCATTTTGAGTCTTCGCCCTCTTTAAAACCCTCCATTATGATATAATTTTCTTTTGTTTTAGTGATGATAAAAAATGTAAATATTATTGAATATCAGTATATCAAGTCTTGAAATTTTTATTGTGCAATTATTCATTGGAATTAAGCACTCAATCTTAATTATATCAATATAGCACTCCTTTTGCTATTAAACCTTTGGCTCAAATGACATCAACTTCACCCCTTCATAGAGGTGGTTGTAGGATCAATACCCATATTGAGAATGAAAGTGGTGTTTAGGTGTGTGAATGTCTGTGTGAGTAGTTTCTCTATATGAAGAGGGGTTATGATAAGGGGTAAATTTAAAAATAAATATCAATGTAGCATGATGGCTCCTTGTTGTTCAATATCCTGGAAAATTTTATTTTTTCCAACAATATTTTGGATGAAATTAAAAGATTGCTTTTGCATGATTAAAAATCCACTCGTGGCCGTGGTTACGGAGAAGCTAAAAATTATGCATTATGACTTCCACATCATGCTCACAAAATTGAAAATTGATCTTTCACTTTTAATTGGAACCAGTACTTTTCATAAGTTAGCGCGCTGACTTTGAATACTCTTCAATCTTCGTATGACCATTACTACGACAGATGCGTTCTATTCTTGATCATTTCACTTCAATTCAACAAGTTCATGTTTGTTGTATAGTTCAAACTTCAAATTAGCTAAGCCAAATTGCATCTATTCTGTCCGTTTTTCTTTGATTGAAAGATTTTATTAACAATTAAGTCAATAGTAAACACAATTTTATTCTCATATATTTCGTAAGTTGAAAATTAGATTTGTACAAATTAAGTGAGCTGAATACATTATTATTTTTATCTTATCATATGTTATATTAATATCTCTACAATTTTTATATACATAATTAGATTATCTGATCTATTAGCTTATAAGTTGAAATTTTTTTTGGGAAAATACAGAATGATTTTTTCAGCCTTTAAACTAATCTCAAATTTATCCAAAAAAAGTGAAAAATCTGAAAACTTGTAGCCTTCTCGCGAACATTCCAAGAGCAGAAATGAAAATTTGAAAGTTTCATATTAAAAAGTTTGTGCAAAATCTGCACATCTCCGGAATTCTCAAAGAATTATCGACGAGAAATTCAAATTTTTTCCACAAAAAGGTCTGCAAGAATTCAACAGAAAATGCGCCCTTCATTTTAAATTGTATCGGTTTTTTGTTGCAATCCCACTTTAACACGTACACACACGCACACACATGTAATTTAATACAGTCAGAAGTAATCAAAACATTCAGTCGAAAAAGAAAAAAAGAGAAGTAATCAAAACAATATAGCCAACAATCAACATATCTGTATCGCTATTTTCTGCCATCATGCGCATAAATTCTCATTGTTTTTCTTCATGGAAAAAATCACTGTTTTATTTAGAGTTAAGGTGCAAAATTATTCCAGAAGTTTTCGGTTTGAAGTTTTTTGCGCTGGAAGTTTCGTTGGATTCAAATTTGCCCTAGCAATTGATATATTACAATTTTATCATTTTCCATTAAAACATTAACATTGGCCATTAAAAAAATTGACATTACCCCTTAACGCTTTAATATAAAAGGAAAAATTTACCACGTATTAAAACTTCTGGGTAAATTTTAAATTTAAAAAACTATCGGAGCGAAATAGTTTTGGTCTTGAGGGAAATATCCCAGGGCACACCCAACCCTTTCATTTACACACACTTATAGATCAAACACTCATAATACATTATAAGCGCAGAAAAATAAAAAGCGTTTTAGTGGACAATTTATGCATTTGTTGAATTCATTCTCTAGAAGCACATGCACGAATCAAATAACTAAGGTCCTGGACAGTTGAATAAGCCAACAAAATTAAATAACAACTATAACCATAAAAGTTGGATGTTTTGTGTCTCCAATTATCCTCTACAATAGTTAAACGCATGTCTGGAGAGAGAGAGAGAGGGAGGGAGGGAGGGAGGAGAGGTGCCCATTACTGCAAATACACTAATGGCAGTATGGCTCCACCTTAAAATGTGAGTGGAATTCGAACTCAGACACCTTGAGTCACGACAAATTAATGTAACTGTTCAACTATTGTTGAAACACACTTTAAACTTGGAATGAAATTAAACTATATATTTTTATATATACAGTTTAAGAAAAAAGATGAGAACTTTTTAGTTTAATTGACTTGGGACTGATGCTTCCAGATGGTCATATAGAGTCTTGTGAGTTGATGACTTGTAGAGAGTGTGGAAGTCTCATGTGTCTTGCAAGTTCTAGAAACCATTACATTTTTGTTAGAAAGCATATCCAACCATACCCACTCATTCAGGAAGCACTTGCTTTCCTGGAATACACCAAGAAAGCCACTGCTTCCACGCATCAGATGTATCTAGATAGGACTAAGTAGAAGTCTCTTGTTTCTTTTTGTAATGTAGAAGGACCACTGGTAGCTTCCATACTTTGTACAGACAATTCATGAATGAAAATAACATTTTTCACTCAAAAAAAAAAAGATATTATGAAGGCTGTGGTCTCAATGGGTTGACCCTAATGGCTTACTCTACTGTTTTGTTCCATTTCAATTTATAAGAACATTCAAACTAATTTTCAAATAAAAACTAATAAATCTATTTAAGTCTAGTTTAAATCTTTTGTTTTCCTCAAAAATAGTAGCATTACATATAATATAATATAAAGTGAAATTATGATGGACATTTCTGAGAAGCTATATAATCATAAATGTTTCCTTTTTTGTAAAATGTCTTTATTCTAAAACTACATGAAAATTAGCATCTTCAAAAAAGGTTAATAATCAATCATTTTTGTCCATAAACAATTTTGTAAATATCAATTTGGCCATCCAACAGTAAATGGTATCAGGTTAGCCAACCAACAATAAAAAATATCTTATTTGACAAGATCGTCAAATTCATTTTAACACCGATAATAACTTGATACTCGGAAAGATTAACAGTATTAAAAATAAATTGAGGGTCATGACCAATATGATACTTTTTATTGTTTATTTGACAATTCGATACCATTTATTGTTTGTTGGTTTAATTGAAACTTGCATAATTGTTTGTTGGTCAAAATGATTATTAACTCTTCAGAAAACATGTGAAAAGACAAAGAGAGTATGACCCTGTCCCATGTCCATCTCGACAAAAGGCTTGAAACGGGACGGGAAAATACCAAAAACATTTGTAAACTTTTTTTATTAAAACAATATATACTTGTAAAAAATATCACACATTTATGTGTTTAGCAAATAAATAAATTAGTTCAACATTGTTTATACAATACATCTTATACAACATAATAAGGTAACATTTTATTAGAATCGTATATTTAATAAAAATGTCATGTATACTCATACATGATATAAATAATACATGTATTTTTTAAAAAATTATATAAAAACACACACACATATATTTCGGGAAGGGACAGGATCGGGATAAACCCGCCCCGAGTCCCGTCCCGTCTCAAAGATAAATTTTGCTTTATCCTGATTTGTCTCATCTCAAAAATTTTTGGGACAGACGGGAATTTCCCATCCCAAAAAAGCTCGGGACAGGATGAGATGACTGGGACGAATCAAGGTGGGGAAATCTTGCACACCCCTGAATAAGTATGAATCTTAAAGGATCCATGATCAAATGAAATTATTGCAAACAACGTACGTACCCAGCATATAATTAAGGATTTGCTACTTGGTGCTTTGATGAGATTGATCTATCACACAACACAAGTGCACATGTCATCAACTAAAGTCTAAAGCTATCTTCAACTCCCCACATGTCTGTTGCAAACAAAAGTCATTAGTATACTCCACAATTTTATAACAATAAAAATGGAAGTGGTGAACATCAAGCTCTATCCAATCACTAATAGAGTGGACCAAACTAAACGAATTTGATTGACATAATACCCACGATTATATATATTTTGGTGCACTATGATGATGGGTCGACTCAGCTCCATGAAGCTCTTGCAATATCCTAATTGAATGAGTTGTTGAGACAGATTCATCCGAGTCGAAGATTGAAAAAAAAGATACTATCTCCTGTTGGCAAATCAGGAACAAGATGAATAGGGAACCTACAAAGTAGAGATTAATCAATCGAAGCCGTGCCCAAGGACAATATCCTTAGAGTGATTTCACGACCACCGGCAAAGTAGAAAGTGACACTTCCCAATACTAAAGAAACCCCTATCGTGGTGGTGTACGAGAACAAAATAACTGACAAAAGAGATTTGCAAAACAACTAAATAGAGATAATTTTGCGTTTAACCACACAGGCTCTACCCTGTTTATAGACATGTACACCCAGCTAAATAGGCATTGATTAATTGAAAAATATTCAAAAAAAAAAAATTCGTAAAAAGGTGTAAAGCCATATATTTTTTGTCACTATAAAAAATAGTTTATTAGCTATTGAATATAGCGACAGAATTCTGTCGGTAATAAAGACAAAATTTTTGTGTGGCTAAATGAGATATTCAATAGTTACTTTCTTTTAGCAAAGACCTATTTTTTATGGATTCTGTGACTAATTCCAAGACTAATGCGCTAATTATTTTGTAGTGGGCGGCCAATTATTGTCATCCGCGCAAGCCCACCTGTCTTTCTACACCATCTTATATTTGCACATAAAGAACTTTAACTAAGCCAGTATGCATGCTCACTAAAGGACACCAAATTTGTGGACTTAAAACTCAGTTGGCTGGTGTAGTGCCCATCTTATGCTCTTGTTAAACTTAGTTGCTGGTTTAGGGTTGCGTAGTTGCTACTCATGGGTGGAGAAGCACCAATAAGGAAGAAATTTAGAAGTGAAATGGTGGATTTGGTGATGAAAAAATTGAAGAGATGAAGATGGAGGTTAGAAGAGATGAGAGTGTTTAGGGTTTGGAGGGCCGAGGGTGTAAAATCTGCCCCAAAATGCTTCATTTCCATGGTACTACCTCCGGTCCTAAATATAGGACCTAATTGACTTTTTTTTGGAGAGATTAAGGTTGCGAAATAGCTTATTAAATGATGACATATTTGATATATTTTTAGATTATCCATTAGTTTATAGGTAAAATAAACTAGTTTAAGGGAAAAAATTAGGTAAATCAATTTATAATTAACTTATTTTGCTTTTTTAAGGATTTTCTAGAAAAGTCAATTAGGTCTTATATTTAGGACCGGAGGGAGTATAAGCTACTGGAGTCGAGTATGGGCTTGTATAAAAAAAAACCTGCTAATATGTAGGTCTTCGCCATTGGCTTCTTACAATGAACAGACAATTTAATTTTTATTTTATTTAAATAGTTCCTTTCTTGCTTCTGACACGATCCAATCTTCTCCTGTTTGGTTGTTGCGACCCTAAACATGAAAGAAAAGAAGAGAATAGATCAAAAGGCCCTTAAAACCAATTAACAATTTTCATCGAAAATCAATTAACAACCATCAATAAAGAATTTGGCTAATTATTTAATTCAATTCCTACGCTAATTTCAAAGTGTAATTTGATATAAATAAACCAAAATTACATCTTTAATATTTTAATTAGTGGCCTCAAATTAATATATGAAAACACCACAAATAGAAGGATTTATCACTCACCCTAACAATGTAGGACTTCTTTCTTTTTACACACCGACACAAAACTCATGTTTCACAACACCTCCAAAATTAATTAAGGGGTATATTTGGTCCAACATTAAAATTTGGATTCATTTTTTCTTTTAAATTAATTTATCAGTTTTTCAAAGTAATTTACTGAAACTATTAATTTTTTATATGGGTCTTTTAACATTTCAAAATCTCAGATTCCTCCCCTAATAACTGATTTGCCTTTTTGAAAAGTTGAGTAACTTCATTGTCCTTTTAAATATTATGAGTACTTTATTTATTATTTTTTTTCTATAATAAATATAGGACGGAAGTAATAAGGAAGAAGAAGACGTCAATATGTAGTCCTTCTATTTCATTGTTTATGTTTATATTAAAATGAGACGCGACAAAAAACAAACATGTCCACAACCACTCCTACCAGTTGATGAAGAATGGTCTCATTTTCCCCCATGTGATGTGAGTGTCTCTCTATACAAGGGTCTTCACTAACCTTGTTTTTGCCTTCTTGGGATGCTTTTCGATTATACCCATGTTATAATAATATGATACTCCCTCCGTTCCTAAATATAAGATCACTTTGGGGAAGTATATAAGTTCCTAAATATAAGATCACTTCCTATTTTATCTCAAGTTTTGCCCAAACTACCCTTATACTCTCTCTTTTCATTGAAAACCCCTCCTCCTTTAAAGTTAAGTAATTGAGGGGATTTTGGGAAGATCATGTAATTTTATTGTCTTCCTTAGTCTCCCCAAATTAATCAAAGTGATCTTATATTTAGGAATGGAGGGAGTATAATATAGTTCTCCCTATGTTCATAAATTCTCTCCGTTTCTATAAAAAAAAATAAATACTCTGCCCGGTTCTTTATTAAAAGGTAGAGTCTAAAATTTAAATTGTCTTCATCATTTTTATAAAACTCATTTGGGGTTGTCTAATCATTTAATGTACTTTTGTCATTTTTGCCTCTAATTACCTTTGTTCTTTCTCTTCATTTTTTTCCAACACTAAATTCAATTCTTTCATAATTTATCTCATCATTCATTTCAAAAATAATAATAATAATTTCTCTCATTTTTACTCCCTTTGCTCCTAATTATAAGGCTCCTTAACTTTTTTGAAAAAAAATTAAGGATGCAAAATCAATCACTTCAAAATGATTATAATTATCTTTTCTCCTCAAATATAATTTCTTCAACATATATAATAACCTATAATCTAACTAGTTATTACATGCTTACCCTTTGAAAATAAGGGCATGCATTCATGGAATAAGTACTTATTAATTACTTTCATCTTTATTTATTAGATCACATAATTTAGTCGTTAAGCTCTACTAATAATAAGGACTAGAAGGAGTATAAAGCATAGTTTCAAACATGGATCTAAATATCATATTTTTTTTATATTTTCTATGATATTTATCATTTTTAAAATTATAGTTTGAATTTGCCTTACTTCTATTATATGTATGTATGTATGTATGTATGTATGTATGTATGTATATGTATATGTATATGGTATCATATTAATTTGACCAATAAATATTTTCACCAACAAATAATAAATGATATGTATCAAAATGGCAAGTTATATCTCTAACAACTGCAATCTTTTCCATTGGTAAGTTACAAACAGTGTTAGAGGGAAATTGATGATCTTGACTAATATGATACTTTTATTGTTTGTTGAACAATTTGATATATCATTTATTGTTTGTTGACCAAATTGATTGATACTTGCGTAATTGTTTGTTTACGAAAATGATTATTAACTATAAGTGAAATCATGTTAGATATGATATAATTAAATAGTTTGATGTAGGATATAATTAACTAGTAATTTAGCTTTAATTTAATTGCCAGATAAATGAGTTTCATATTTATGATGATAAGAGGGAATTCCACGGAAAAAACCATTCACGTAAATCATGACCATATTGCATAATTCAAAAAGAAAATAAAACCCAATTGATTAGATTATTATTTTCAATATATTTTGTGAAATTAATGTGATTATGGGCTGTTAATTACAATTAAGCGCAGAGATAGACTGAAAGTGGAGTTACACAACCAAAAATTAAGAGAGCAGCCGGTGCATTATATATGCTCTTATGAAGTTGAATATGAGGATGGATAAATATACCTAATCTTACAGTGTATGTTAAAACTAAGGCTTACCCTCTATTTTTTTATTCCAACAAAAAACTGGATTGCCCAGAAACTTCTGTCGAATCTTACTTGTTATGTCGATATGTATTGTATTAATGTTTGTCTCTGAATTTAAAAGACCCCAAACTTCTAGATTGATAAAGTTCTGTATCAATTTCACCAGACAATTTCTTAGAACTTGTTTTCTTTCTGTGTGTGTGTGTAAGCTGTAATTTAAAGTAGTACTACGTGCATATGAGTCATATTCGTTTGTTGAAGTACAAAGGGAAACACCTCAATTGACTGATTGGATACAGTGTTAAATATAATTAAAGAGTTCAATTAGCACAAGAATCAATGTTCCCTCAGGTTTCAAATCTCACTGACCATAAGGCAACATAACGTAGTTTCTTGGTTCATTACGTGTCTGTGATTGACAGACAAAGTTCGCCGCAATCATAGCCGAACACAAGATTATGATCCCCCAATCATGGTTTTCTATTATTTTATTAGTCCCTAATAATCCTAGAGAGTAGGACTATAACTAACAAATTTTTTTAATTAGCACATAGCAGTGATCCCTTTTAACTTTGTCTGCTACGATACCATCATTTTCTAAAATATTCACTCTCCCATGTGCTTGGTCAAGTCAACAGATTGGAGAACAAAATTTGCTACAATGTTAACTCATCCATTCCCTCACCAGCAAGTTGATGTCCAAAACATAGTCATATTCATAGAATAGTTGTCTGGTTTGTAATGGATATTAGTTCTCCAGTAAGTTATTATTGTATATCACTGACAGATTCCTTTCATTCAAATTATTATCTATATTGTAAAAAGCTTAATTGGATCAATGCCTATTTAGTAGGCCAATCTCATAGGCTTTGGTTGAGCCATTTGAGATACCAACATGTTATTTTGATTAGGTTGAAATCTAATACACATAGCACTACTACCAAATTCACTTCCCCTCTTAAGAAAGGTAATAATATGGAAGTTTGAGATCAGAAGTGAATAAAGGGATGACTATTAGGAAGAATTACTATAACGCCATTAGGAAAATATGTAATTTTTAATAATCTCAGCGATACGTGATCAACATGTATTTGCTATTATTTCTCGCATTAGATTCCTAATTTTTTTGTATATTTTTTTTTTAGTTATTGCATACCTTTCTTGAGACATTATAGTAATTATTCTCCCTTACATATCTTTATTGTGTTTCATCTGACATTGGAGCAACAGTTATATTGTTTATATGTGAGTTGAATGTCAAAGACTCAAATCTTGATAATAACATTATTGCTCATGGCCTCATGGGACAAGGCTGCATACATACATACATACATACATACATACATACATACATACATACATACATACATACATACATACATACATACATACATACATACATACATACATACTTCCTTATCTAGAGCTCTTGTAGCAAGGGGCTCGGTCTTGTGAACTTAAGCTGCTTTTGGAAATACATAATCAGGTTCATTAGGAAATAATTAATCACATAAGTTTCATTAACAACTCAAAGGGCAACCATTGGTACCTCCAGGGACCCATTAACTAACTCACTTGAGACTTGATTGTGATTAGTTGCTTATGAGGGACTTAATTGTGGTTCTCCCTTTTTTGCTTAAATAGTGTCACAAAATGTCACCAATTCTAATACCAAACATAAATTCAACATTTTTCAGGTATATCATGATCAGATTATTTGAAACATCGATATATATGTACCAAATGCTCTAAAACTATTAGGCATTCCTTGCTTTTTTACATGTTGGGTTAAGCATGGGAATGTGTGTATATGTAAATCCTTAAGTAAAAGATGGAATAAAACAAAAATGATTAGCCCTAGTACTTAATGTGTACAAGCTATGGCAGACACACACATATTGGCTTATATGAAGCCGTAAATCATAAGATCTCTTTAAAGATAGCACAAAATAACTTTAAATAATTGAATCTGAGCCACTAATCTTGTAACTAAAGGATTATTTTCCAATTGGGTTTTGACAGAGAGGTGTAGCATCAAGACAAAAGTAAAAAATGGTCTCTAATCAAGTTCAATTTTTAGACTAGTCAACGTGATTTAGCTTGAGCATGTTGTAATACTAAAATTAGAAGCATGATATGACTTTGCACATACATATGTGGCTTTCATCAATTATTTTCTCCTCTCTAATCAATCAGGGATTGACATATTAGTAATATGATATGGGGTAGGACTTTCTGATTAGATGCTCAATAACAAACATTCACTAAATGTCGAAGAAAAAAGCAAAAGGATAAAATATGAGTGAACCATATTAATCATACATCATGGGTTATTGAGAGACTTCTAAGTTGTTTAGTATACTTAGTATCCAATAGCATAATTTAATTTTCCTTAGACCGACAAAGGATCCTAACTCTGCCATTAATGAAGGCGACAACCTCTTTGATTCCCCACTGATCTTGTAGATACATGTCCCTCTCTCTCTTGTACGATCCTCTTTTTCACTAAATAATGATACAACACTAGTTTGTGTTTGCAGGAACAGTGAACCTCTCTTTGAGCTTTTCTAATTTTCACGTTTTTAATTTTTTTTTTTTTAAAAAAACTCTCTCTCACCTGACTTCGCAGCCTATATCTTTTCCTCTCTAATGCGTTATCTTTCAGAGTCACTGAGCTTGCTCTATTATATCTTGTTCCTTCTTCTTCTCTCTATCTTTTTTGAGGAAGAAATAGCCATCATCATGAGCTTCTTCCATTCTTCTTCTAATAACAATACTCCTTTTCATCAAGGTTATCATCATAATCATTATCCTTCAAATGATCATATTAACAACATTAACTTGGATCTTCTTCTTGAGCTATCTTCATCTTCTTCTCATAATAATTCTTCTTCTCCTCCTACACCAGCAGCCAACTACGAGACTCGTGTTTTCTCATGCAATTATTGCCAGAGAAAGTTTTACAGCTCACAAGCACTTGGAGGTCACCAGAATGCTCACAAGCTGGAAAGAACTCTGGCCAAGAAGAGTAGAGAGCTGAATTCATTGCAGAATTTTGGCTTCAATAATGATAATTTCTCGAGCCATCTCAGGAGAGTCGACTCACTAAACCATGGTCAAGCTGGTGGGTTTAGCTATTGTGGAGGGTCTAATAATCCCATGTCGATTTCTGGGTTTGTTGCGGGAAGTAATAACGTTGATAATCAGCAGGAAGATATTGGTCAACTTGACTTGTCTTTAAGGCTTTAATTAGATTATGATTTTGAATTTAGAACTACATCTACATGCATTTGCTTAAGGCATCATTAGTATGGTGAGCTTTTTAATATGATATATATAAATATATATTATGTAGCTGAAAAAGGAGAAACTTTTGGGAGAACTTTGGCTCACTGTACTTTGAAACATATATAAATGGGTCTTCTTCAGATGAGCCATGATTCTTTTTTTTTTATCAAAACTGATGAGCAATGATTCTGATGAACAAAGAGTGATCATTAAAATTGAAGCAATTTGAAGTACTGAAATTTAAAAATTAAAGTACTTCATATGTCGCATGTGAGGGGTGCTATATATATATATATATATATATATATATATATATATATAATTGCTTTTAGACAATGTTGATACCGTTATTATTATTCGTTGAGTGAATTGACACTTGAGTAATTTTTCATTAACTTAAATGATATTTAACCTTCACTACAAAAAGTTTGTAGCTTACCGGCCCATGTTTTCTGGCGTTTTGAACAAAAACGTCGGAAATATAGTGCAGGTTTTGACCTTCACTACAAGCTTGGAATTAACTGGTGAAGGTTTTACCATTTTTATTAATCTTTTATTGACTTGTCTACATTTTAATTAGCATGGAATTATGGTAGAGGTATATGTGTGTGTGTGTTGAAATTTGAAAGATGTTTGATATAATGAAAACTAAGAAGAATGAGAAAGGGACGCATGTAGAAGGCACACTGCAAAGTGCAAATAAAAGGCTAGTCCATTATCATTAGGAAATGCATTATCATTAGTTGGTCGGTTCCAAAATCGTCTTATATCATTATATACTACCTCCAGTCCTAAATATAGGACTTAGATAACTTTTTTTTGGAGAAGTTAAGGTTGCAAAATAGTCTATTAAATCATGACATATTTGATATATTTTTAGATTATCCATTAGTTTATAAGTAAAATAAACTAGTTTAAAGGAAAAAATTAGGTAAATCAATTTATAATTAACTTATTTTGTTGTTTTTTAGGATTTTTCAAAAAAGTCAATTAGGTCTTATATTTAGGACCGGAGGGAGTATATTATAATGGTTGAAAATTGGAAAAAAGAATAAAAAGGTTTGAAAATCTAAAACTTAGCTCACTATTGTATGATATGGAGTCTCCTGTTATTTCATATTGATCTATATGCTTTCTTTAGAAGAGTTGTTTTGACTCTTGAGATTTTAATCAAAAGGATTAATTATGGAACTAGAATTCTCCTTCTACATGAAGCCATTGCCCTTTTGTAGTGTGCTAGCTAAAAATGATTTACTCAATTAATTATGGTGTAAAATTAATTAATTTGCATATAAATGGTCAAAAGTCTTAAGACATGAGAATACTCGTGTCTCATGGAGAAGAAAAAGTTTAATAATTCTTTAAAAATAACTAAGCTCCAATTGTCATCATTCAAAAGCAAAAGTTATTAACTCCTATGTTCTATAACACTAAGATCTCTTTCTAAATATATATATTGACAGCCATTGTTAGCAAAGTTTTAGTGGTATTAGATTTTTTACGTTTAATTTATATTTCACACACATTAATTGGGCCTACCTTTCTTTCCGTCTATGTACCATTTTTACCTTTAGATTTTAGTGGTATATATGAAACTTTTTTATTTTCCTTTCGTCTGATACCAGTTGAAGGTATTTACATAGTTGAGCCATAGGGACTAAATTGCATCAATCAAATTCAAAAAATAGGTTGCATACAATTAAAATTCATTCAGTATGCATATACTACAATTATGACTAAATTGGGGGAGAGACCTTTCCATTTTTTCCTCTCTCTATTTCTCTCTATTTGTATCTTGATGAAGTTGACTTTCGGTAATTGGTGACCATGTCACTTTCTGAATAAAGTTATCTATATTTTATTATTAATTCCTAGTATCTATTTTTACCATCAACAATTCAATGCTCCAAACCTTACATTTCAAAATTGAAATTCAACCATTAATACATTTTCACTAACAAGATGTTGTCATTGATTTGTCGTGATCTTTTACCAACTAAAATTGTCAGGTGAGATATGATAACATAATGTGAGATAAGATAACATAATGTGTAACATCGTCTATATAATTGAATGATTTCATAATACTGTTATACTTCAAGAGAGAAACCCAGCCCATGTTTAATATCAAACACCAAATATCATGTGTTCTTCGGATTAGATCATGCTTGGCGGATCTACTGAAATGGGGCTACTAGGCCATTTCCGTGACTTAGACTCGCCGGCAGAATTACTGCATGAACAAGGTGTAATGTTCACTTTTCAACTAACAGGAGCTGCAAAGAATGTTTTGGTCATGTGCTAACATTTTCAGCGGATTAACTCCTCAAGAAAGGCTATATGTGTGTGTTCAACTCAGGCGACCTCGTACCACCATTTGTGTATTTCGTACCACCGTTTGGAAGCGGATGTGTGAAGGATAAGACTATATAAATACATGGAAATTTAATTATCTACTTAGGTATTAGTTAAAGAATATTTTAATATAAAAAATATATAAAAGGACAAAAACACTGTAAATTTTATGGCACTTATGTATGTTGGAGAAAATATTGAAATTGTTCTATAAGTAAAGAGAAAATATAAAATAAAAATTAGTGATAGAAGTAATGCTACTTATAATTGAGCAAATGATTTTTTATGAAGGCAAATGATTTTAGTCTATCAAAGAGTATAAATCGAATCTATTGAAATGTCTAAAATTGTAATTTTTCCTTTACAAAACAAACACGTAGTGATATTTACCGGACAAGATTGTTGGTACTTTGAACAGTACCCTCGATGTGGGTTATATATGGTCGGCCATAATGATAAGTTTCAACATAGATGTGATAGATCTTCGTTTTTCTTTTGTTAAAAAAAATTAATATAACTTAAAGTATTTGAATTTTTAACTAATTATTAATTTTATTCCCTGAGCTTCAAATTCGTCGGTGGTTTTGGTCATAAAACTTTCATACAATTCTGGTTTTGATCTTTAAACTTTAAAATCAATGGTTTTGATCATGAAATTTTGGTCAATTTTGACCTTAATCCCTAAACTTTAAGATCAATGGTTTTAGTCCGTAAATTTTCAATCAATTTTAGTTTTTATCAGTTACTTGAGTTTTAAAGTTTTATTCAAGTTTTTCTTAAAAAATGTTTTATGACCAAAACTATAGATTTTAAATTTTAGCAACCAAAACTAGAATTGACTAAAAGTTCAAAGACAAAAAGTTGTATTAAACTTAACAATAAAATAGTTACAATAAACCTGAAAATCTGAAAATTTGCAGAATGCATGCTAAAATAATCATTTCAATAATAATATAATTAGAAAAAGTTATAGATGACATAATTGTTTAAATTGGCGTATTCATGACGAGTTTATGGTACTTCATTCTTCAAGGTTTCAATCATATGAGTCGCTGACATGAGGAGTTGTTGAAGATGATGATGGAAATTAAAGATGTTATGGTCCACATGAGTAAAAAGAGGACTTTACGTTCTCAAGAAATTTGTCATTGTGTGTGACATAATGTGGATATGTGAATCAACCACTCATATGATGATTATATCGAGTTAAGCTAGAGGTGGAGCTAATTTGCAATTTTTCTTTTTCATTGGTTTAGTCATAAAGACACGGCATTTTCACTGTCATTCTTGTTTTAGCCAAGGCAATAAGTTCAAGTCCCTTTGTTTGCAGTCTTGAACTGTCACATTCAATTCAAACTTTCAATCTTTACATATTCACATGTATCTTAGAAAAGTACGTGTATACAATTAATAGACTCTTCATTCAATTATGTCATATTATATGGATAAGCCTTTAGCTGAGTTGGATTTTGAGATTAATTTAAAATTAGGATCATGACACATTGCAATTTCAAAAAAAAAATTACAGTACTTTTTGATAGTCCTCTAACAACGTCTTACTCCCGAAAATTCGAGATATATAGGATTGACATTAAAATCGATTGAAGAGACTAGCTTTGTAGGTTATGAATGATTTCCTTTCCAACTTAGCTAATATATTTGTTGGATTATATTATTCAGGACATTAAATTTGCACATATCAACATTTAAAAAAAAACAAATACATTTAAGAATAAAATTTTTAATGAAATAACAGACATCTATATATTTAAAATAAAAGATTAATTATACCATTTTTAACCACATTCTTTAACTTGTTGTTTAATTTCCACAATGTGTACAAATATTTTATAAAATAATTCACGCTTATAAAAAATTAATTGCCTTCATCTCTATTATTTGATGACGTTACTGATTTTCAACAATTGAGTAAATTATATACATAAAAAGTTTTAAATATAAGATTTAGTTATTTTACTTTTTTTTTGGAAAGTATTAAAAATCTAATCATATTTTGATTTTCCTAAATTTAATTTATTTAAACTAGTATCTTTGATTTATAAAATATAATATATTTTATGACTAACTACTAAGTAACTTATTTAGCTTCTTTAATCAATATATATTTATGAAGGAAGGAATACATCTTAGGACCCACATAAATTATAAGTCTTTCCTCAATTAACTTTTAGGCCTATTCTAATCCATTAATGAAAGCCAAGTTGAAATTTTCCAGCCATATATAAATGTGTGTACACACACATATACATACAAACATGTGTGTGTGTATTACCTATAAAGAAAAAACTGATCTTTTGATATTTATAGATTTGTGATTTTGTCTCAGTTATGGGTCACTTGTATAATTTTATTCATTTGAAACTTCAGTCCTAAATCTCATGAAGCTTACAATTTTATTTTCTAAAATACAAGGACAAATATTTTAATGACTAATTTATGGGATCTGAGTAACAACGCCAAGTTAAGATTTAATAATGAAGTTATAATTCGTATACTGTACTTTACAACTACAACTACATGAGGTATGAAAAAAGACACATGGATGGGTAAAAATTGTCTCATGGTTAAAAGGTAAAACAATACTTGGGATATACTCCATTATATAGCAATGATTATTGAGTTCAGAGTGTGGTGTACCCCCCCAAGAAGTCAACGCAATAGGTTTATGTCATTCATACATGGTATGTCATTCATACATGGCTTGCTGCAATATGTCAATGATATTGTTATTGACAAGACCACTCTTTTAAATTGCAATCGCACAAGTCAAGATGGTAATTATATTTTCTGTTTATTTTGGTACAGTAACTATTAATAATGCCACCTGCTTAAAGAATTTGATAATGTTCTCATAATTTCCAGAAACATTCTGACTTTAGTAATTGAATAACTTAATCCCATTCAATGATACAATCTTAAACTATCATTATACGTTGATAATTAAGTTGACCATGGTATCTCGGCCCCTGTTTTTGAAACATCCAAAACAGAGTGCAAGCTTATGTTGTGAAATATGCCCCCTCACTGTATGATTCTTTTGATAGTAAAAATGTAATAAATGGTTCTGGCAAAAAAAATGTAATAAATGGTAACAAAATGGTAACAAATGTAACGACCGTTTAAAGTATTTGACATGTGTTATTTTTTTAGGGATTAAATATCATTCTGGCCAATTAACTATTTTGAAAGGGTCAAATTGGCCAAAGAATAATAAAAGGGCTCATCCTGGCCAATGAACAATAAAAATGGTTCATTTTGGCTAATGAACCATTTGAAAATACTAAAATGTCCTTTTTAAAATAAAAAAAGGGTTAAATATCATTATGGCCGGTATTAACAAAACACGATGATTGGTGCAAGCGGAAAAAACGGAGCGAACGAAGGCGAGTCGGTTGGGGCTTCCTCGGAGGCCGATGCTCGTGATCAGGGGCGGAAAAAGGGTCGGAAAGGCGATGGAGAGTTCTCCAATGAACAATCTGTTCTTCCTAGGGAAGAAGATTGGATGTTGGATGATGAGAATCCCATTGTGGATGGAAAAGGGAAGGTGGAGCAATGAGAATCTGAAGGGAAAAGAAGTCCTCGCAAGTCATACAAAGAGTCATTCACTCATGAGTCTGGTCGTCAAATGGGTGATGATGAGAATGCTTGGGATGATGACTGGTGGAGTGATGAACGCTGGAAAGAGAGAATCCAAGTTGTTCAAATGTTTTGATTCCACCACAAGAGGAGAAGAATAGGTTGAATCGCAAATGGGCTTGTTCTTTGTTCACAAAGCTTATGGGGAAGATGATACGTGAATACTACCTAATGATGAAACTCCAACAGATTTGGGGTTTACATGATGACCAGTTTGAATTAATTGATGTTGGTGCTGGTTATTTTTTAGTGAAATTCCGTATAACTGAGGATTATGAAATTGCCTTAACCGGAGGCCCATGGATGATAATGGATCATTACTTGGCTGTGCAACCATGGAAGGAGGATTTTGAGCCTGAAGTTGAGCAAATTAACCACATCACTGCTTGGGTACGTATTTCTCGACTTCCTATGGATTACTATGATAAGGGCATTCTCTATGTTCTGGGTAGTCAAATTGGACGTGTATTGAAAGTAGATACACCGACCTTGAAACGAAGCAAAGGTCGTTTCACACGTGTTTGTGTGGAATTAGATTTGACCAAGCCTTTGCTTCCTTTGATTCTCGTGAATGGTAAGGAAAAAAGAATTGAATATGAGGGTGTTCATCTCATATGTTTTGTTTGTGGTCGTTACGGTCATAACCGTGAGAATTGTCCCTTGCATTGTGCGGATGGTACTACTGAAACTAATGCTGCTAATTTATCGAAAGATATGGGAAAGGTCCCACATGTGCATAACGTTCCGAACTCATCTTCGGACAGTGCAGGGAATTCGTTGACAACTCCGTCACTGGAATGTATAGAAGAGTCAGTTTATGGGGAATGGATGACTGTTCAACGTGGGCGTTTCCGTTGGAATGTTGGTCGAGATTCAGTTGGGGGAAAAAATCAGCAGTTACAGAAATCCCCTCAATCTGTGCAACTGTCAGGTTCACGTTTTGCCACGTTGGTTAGTGTTGCTGAGGTGGAACATCCTGTGTCAGAAGTTAATTCTCAGAAACAAACTTTGGCTGATATAACCAATGTGGAACACGTTAAAAGAGTTGGGCCTAAGAATAAAGCAAGTAAGGTGGGGATTAAGGAGAGAAGTGAACAGATCAAGAATAAAAGTGGGCCAAGCCCAATGGAGAATTATCTTCAGATGAAAAATGATATGGGCTTATCTGATATGGGTAAGAAGAAGGGCGTGGTGATTGAAAATGAAGATTCGCTTCTGAGTATTGTCAAGAAAAAGGTTAGTCAATCTCCGGTTGGGACCTCTTCAGTGTCTAAACCTTTGATAATCTCTGAGAATGAGAATAACTCTTCCTTACTAGAAGATCCAGGGGAGCAACTCACAAATTCACCTATTAATGTGGATTTGTCGGAAAATGTTACTATGATGGATGATATTGAAGTTGATTCATTGGTGGAGTCCGATGACATGGGCATGCAAATATGATCACTGTTTGCATTATTCACATGTTTTCTTTAATTGTTTCTATGAATTGTTTAGTTTGGAATTGTAGGGGTGTAGGTGGAAGAGCATTACCTCGCCTTCTTCATGACCTCCGTCGTCAGCATGGTTTTCAGTTTTAGCTTTGTTAGAAACAAGACAGAATAGTGCTAAAGTAAGAGAATTAGCAAGGAGACTGAAGTTTAATTCGACTTTTGTAGTGGATGCACATGGTTTTAAAGGAGGGATATGGTGTTTTTGGGATTCTTCTGTTGATTTTGAGGTGTTGGTTTCAACAGATCAAATGGTACATGGTGTCCTTCGTGATGGATCTGACTTGGACTGTTATGTTACAGTGGTGTATGAAAGTCCCCAATACCAGTTTCGACGTAGTTTATGGTCCTCACTACATCAGGTTGGCCTCCATGTTCAGGGTCCTTGGTGTATACTGGGTGATTTTAATGCTACTATCCGTCAGGATGAGCGTGTATCAAAAGCTGCTAGAACTAGGGGTGGGCAAACGGTTATTCGGTTCAAAACCGAACCGAAAACCGAAAACTATACAAAATGAAAACCGAAACCGAAAAACTCAACAACCGAAACCGAAAAACCGAAAAACCGAAACACTAAAAGAAAAACCGAAACCAATTAATTTTTCCACTTTTTTTTGTGCTAATACAACCATTTTACAAAGGAAACCGAAAAACCGATAAACCGAACCAAAAAGGTATATAAAATGAAAACTGAAACCGAAACCGAAAAGTATGGGAAATGTAAACCGAAACCGAAAACCGAAACCGAAAAACCGAAACTCATTTGGTTCGGTTCGGTTTTCGGTTTTCTGTTAAAATTGCCCACCCCTAGCTAGAACTATTGGTGTGGACAATAATTATTTCTGCAACTGGATATCTGAGTTTGATTTGTCTGAGGTACATTTTTATGGCCCAAAGTTTACCTGGAGTAATAAGTTATGCTTTAGCCGGCTGGATCGTGCTTTGATAAATAACTCTTGGAAGGAGAGATTTCCAAATGTTATGTTGGTGCATTTACCTAAATACAAGTCTGATCACAATGCTCTTTTATTGCATCTGAATTATAGCAGTACAGAGAATAAGAAGCATAATTCTTTTTTCCGATTCTTCGCTCCTTGGGTCATGCATGAAGGTTTCAAAAATTTTGTTGGGAAGTCATGGATATTTTCAGAGAACTGGAATGATACTGTCTGTAATTTCACTGAGGAAGTTAAACGCTGGAGTAAAGAGGTTTTTGGTCATCTTGGCCATCAAAAACAAAAGCTACAGCGAGAGTTGTCAAGACTTGAGAGTAGACATAAGTTAGCTCCTATGAGTGCTCAGGATGTACTAAGAAGAAATCAGATTCGACATCAATTAGAAGGTATTTTGATTCAGGAAGAATTAATGTGGTTACAGAAATCTCGCTGTAATTGGTATTCTTTTGGAGATCGGAACACTCGATATTTTCATGCTATTGCTAATAATAGAAGGAAAAGGAATCGAGTGGAAGCTTTGAAGTTACAGGATGATGAATGGTTATATGATGTTCAGGCTATTAAAGAAGCAGGATCAGTGTACTTTGAGAAGTTATATCAAGAAGAAGATGGGGCTTTGGACACTGTTATCTTTGATAAATCCTATCCTCCTCTGGATGATGATATCTTGTTTTCTTTGACAGAACATATTCAACCGGCTGAAATTAAAAGAGCTTTGTTTGATATGGGTCCACTTAAAGCACCTGGACCTGATGGTTTGAATCCATTATTCTTCCAAAGCCAATGGGAAGTAGTGGGTCCCTCTATTGTGAGTACTGTGCATCGAATTGTTGATGAGCCAGCAGAGGTAAGGAGTATTAATCAGACTTCTATTGTTGTTATTCCCAAAATTGATGTTCCAGAGAACTTTAGAGATTTTCGTCCAATTAGTCTTTGTAATGTGATCTACAAGGTCATTACAAAAACTATAACGAATCGTCTAAAGAGAATTATGCCAATCATTATTTCTCCCCATCAGAGTAGTTTTGTGCCAGGGCGACAAGGTGCAGATAATGTTGTTGTTGCTCAAGAGATAATCCACTCTATGAGCAAGAACCAGTGTAGAAAGTCTTTTATGGCTCTCAAAATTGATTTGGAGAAGGCATATGATAGACTCCGATGGGATTTCCTTTTCAAATGTCTTGTGGAACTTTACTTACCATCGTGGATGATTGATGTTATTAAGGAATGTGTTTCCTCCTCATCAAGGAGACTCTCTTTCTCCTTATCTGTTTGTTATAGCTTTGGAGAAATTTGCTCATATGATACAGTCAACAGTGGATAATTAAGAATGGGTTCCATTTCATCTAAGAAAGTCAGGTATTAAAATATCTCATCTGTTTTTTGCCGATGATTTATTTCTATTCTTGGAGGCTAGTATGGATCAGGCTGGATTAGTTAAGGCATGTCTTGATGATTTCTGTGCTACATCTGGTCAAAGAGTCAATGCAAGGAAATCCCATATTTTCTTCTCAGCAAATGTGAATCACTCCAGAAAACAAGAAATTTGTAATTTCTTGGGTTTTTCTTTATCTTCAGACTTGAGTCGCTATTTGGGAGTACCGATTCATCATAAAAGAGCGCAGAAGGAGTCGTATCAAGATATTATGGATAGAGTTGAGAGGAAATTATCTAGTTGGAAGGCATCTAACCTTTCTTTTGCAGCTCGCCAAACGTTGATTACTTCGGTCATTTCAGCTACACCGAATTATATCATGCAAACAAATCCATTACCAGTGTCTGTTTGTGATGAATTAGATAAAAGGAGTCATTCTTTCCTTTGGGGTAATACTACACAATCACGCAAACCACACCTTGTGGCATGGAGGGATGTTTGTTTAAGGAAGGAAGAAGGTGGGCTGGGAATAAGGATGGCTCGTGCACAGAATGAATCATTTATGATGAAATTAGGTTGGTCGTTGATCACACGAAGGGATTCTCTTTGGGTAAAATTGTTGCGAGAGAAATACTCTTGTGGGAATGGAATACTTCCACAAATAAGCCCTCATAAACAGGGCTCTGAAGTTTGGAAAGGCATTAGGAATATTTGGCCTAAAGTAGTTGATGGTTTGATTTGGAAGTTAGGTGATGGCACAGCTGTCTTGTTCTGGGAACATAGATGGCTTCTTAATTTGAATCCTTTAAAGACTTATGCAACTTCAGAGGTTCCTGAAGAAATGTTAGGACAGACTGTCTGTGATTTGTATGTCAGTCTAGGAGTTTGGAAATGGAATTACTTGATTAATTTGCTTCCAGAGACAATCCTATCTACGCTGAAGCATAGCTCTTGTTCGCTGCAACAAGGTTTAGCTGATACACCTTTATGGCATTGGTCTTTATCTGGATCCTTTTCCATCAGATCTGCTTATGACAGTATCACAATACATGTTGATGTAGTAAATAAAGATTTGTATAGAAGAGTTTGGAAGCTCAGAGTACCACAAAGATGTCGAGCTTTCCTTTGGTTAGTTTTGAAGGGAAGATTATTGACAAACTCTTTGCGGTCTTCATGGGGTTATGGAGTTACAGATTGTTGCTCTAGGTGTCTAAATGCATCTGAAACTGTTTTACATGTATTGTGTCGGTGTAGTTCTGCAAGAGCTAAATGGGATGTTATTTTTCCAAATTCTCTATGTACTGATTTCTTTGGGTTTTCAGATATCCAGAGTTGGATTAGTTGGAATTTAAATCAGAAGTTGAAGCTGTATTCTCAGCCATGGGGTGTGATTTTTGCCATTGCTTGCCGTAATTTATGGCTGCATCAGAATAACTTTGTTTTCAATGGAGTGACTGAAACCCGTGAAGCTTTTAAGGCTTACCTTGTCATGTGTCTCATGGGCTTCTATGCATATGTCATTGGATGGGAATGAATGTAGAAATACTCAATAATTATATAGCCAATCGGGAATTTAATTCAGCAGAAGAGTGATTCAAGTTTGGCTTGGGTAGCACCATCAATTGGTAGAGTTAAACTAAATAAGGATGGGGCCTTTAGCTATGTATCAGGACTGTCAGCATGTGGTGGCATTATTAGAAATGACAGTGGTCAATTTATTTATGGCTTCATGGTCAATCTAGGATCAGGAACATGTGAATCAGCAGAATTTTGGGCTGTAATATGGGGTTTAAAATTGGTTTGGGCGCTGGGATTTAGATGTGTTGATGTGGACCGTGATTGTGCTTTGGTAGTAGATGCTATAAAGGGCAGCAGACATGTTTCTGGTTTTTGTTGGAACTCTTGCAGAATGTTAATCAGTAAATTAACCAAGATTGAGATGTCATTGTAGAACAATGTAGCCGAGCAGCAAATGAGGTGGCAGATAGATTAGCAAAGGAAGCACTGTCAATGCCCATGGGTTTTCATGCTTTTACAAAGCCTTTGTCTTGTATTTATTATTCTTTAGATTTAGATTTCGTTTCCTGCAAGTGCTCTTCTATGAGTACTAGTTCTGTTGTGTAATTTGGTTGTACTTCTTGTATTTATAAAAAAAAAAGCTTTTATTCTTCTTTCTTCTTCCTCCTTCATCCATCACCACTGTCCAGTCCGATTCCCCCCTTCGGCAAAGTCCTATCCCTTAACCTCAGCTCCCTCCACCAACGACACAGTGAAGTGGTTCAATGCATACAAGGGCTTCGACTTCATCTCCCCTGACGACGACGGCGACGAACTCTTCGTCCACTACACATCCATCAGATCCCCCCACCGTGGTTGAGTTCCTCCTCGACGGAAGAACCAAAGCCATAGACGTCACCTCTCTCATAACACCTGTTCTTGCTCCTCTTTCCCATGGCACATTTGTAAATGAAGGCATGTTGGATATTTTACTATATATTTTAATTTCCCCTGCTGAATCGTGAGCACATTTGTTAATTACAACAACTTCTAATTTGTTGCTGAATCGCTTGTGCCATGTCAAAACAATGAGGGGCTTAATTAATTGATATTTCTGTGTATTATTCTTACCTTTCCCGCTTTCTTCAGAATCATTCATGCTCAGTTAGTTATTCGATGGCGGTGCTATCAGGGGAAGGAATTTAAATTATACATTTCTTTTTCTCCATTTATACGCCCCCAGAATATGTTGTCCTTAGCTTTGTGGTTTACTGGTGGAGGGATTTTTAGATTATACATTTCTCTTTCTTCATTTCCGTACGAGTTTCTGGCAATGGTGAAGCAGTTGGAGGAGGGAGCTGATGTTAAGGGAGAGGACTCTGCCGGAGAGGGGGAAGGTATCGGAGTTGGCAGTGGTGGTGATGGATGAAGGAGGAAGAAGAAAGAATAAATGCTTTTTTTAATTTTAAAAAGGGCATTTTAGTATTTTCAAATGGTCCATTGGCCAAAATGAACTCTTTTATTGTTCTTTGGCTAATTTGACCATTTCAAAATAGTTAATTGTTCAGAATGATATTTAACTCTGTTTTGAGTGATTGCACAATGATGTCGCCCCCACACTATATGTGGGAAAATTTACCCACAAGTTACAAACAATAAAAAATATTCCAAAAATACTACGCAATTTAAAAATTTCACCAATATACAATATTTCAAATGTTCTTGTGAAAAACAATTTTTAGTTTATGAAGAAGTCATTTGAAATCATCGTCGTCATGTCTCCCTTTCATCAAATACAAAAAAGATATTTATAAATCGAATACTTGTTGTCGAAGATCGGGGCATCGGTAAATCAAGACTGATTATCGCCAAAATAAATTGAGAGGGAAAATAACATTTTTAGTCTTTGTTCTTTTGTCATGTGGACAACTTAACGTGTCAAATGAGTCAGCGCCTACATATATATATTTAGATTACGTGGCAAATAGTATTAACTTTTCCCTTTAAAAGGGGAAAATATAACCTCATTTTCATACTTTCAGACAAATTTGAGCCTAAAAAACTTATAAGATAAACATGATCATTTCTACAAATTTCTGGGTAATGGATAGTTGGAGACTCTTAAACTTTTGAAAAAAAAAAATGAATGATTCGAATGGAACACGTAAGAGACAATAAATAGACCCTTTTGTTTTCCATTTGATCATTCTACATTCTTACAGCCAAATGGAGCCATAGTGATCGGGAACGGGAAGAAGCAAGAAAATATAGAAAATTATTTAAGTTTTAAGATAACTCTATTACCACATGACCAATTATACATAAAATTAAACATCATTGAAAGCTTTCACTTGGACTCATCCGCATGATCTTGTGTGTCCCGATCAGCAAACAATGACCAATTATATAAATACTCTATATAATAAAGCTCAATAAAATCTACCCATTATCGATGCAGTAATATGTGTGTGAGGAATTAATGGATGACACATATCGAAGACTACAATATATATATTCAATAATGTGACATTTAGTTTTATGATCGATAATCACAAAGTGGATGGATTGATTGGTTTAATTAATTAGGCGCCTTGACTTCAAGCGGAGGAAGGAGGTAGAAGAATAGAGCCTGAACAAGTTGTAGGCAGAGATACATGATATTATGACCATTATTAAGGAAGCAACATAGCCACATAGGAGAGCCCCTGCTATTTGAGCGCAGAATCTTGTGAATCTGTCACATACTTTCACCCACTGCATCGCCTTTTCGCCTTTCAGTGCTACCATCGCAGCCTCCATCGCCGCCGTATTAGTCCCAAATGTTAGATACACTCCCACCTGCTAGCGCACACACACATAAATCCAGTCCCATCTCAATGATTTTCATGTCACACTTCATCTTTCTTCTTATATAACTAACCCATTCATATTCACTATCTATTTTACACACAAGTACTAATAATGTGTGTGTTAACGACAAGTTACTCTCGTGACATCAATATTCACCATACATAGATGAGGTATTGAGTTCAAATCCGATGCTAACATGTTTCTGTAATGTGTTTTTATTAATGGATTCAAAAGAAGAACCAATAATGTGTCAGTGTGTAGGTGTATTATATTGGTCCCATTACACATTTATGGGTCTTTAGTGGTCGGGTTATGAATGAAGGCATGCTCACTAAGGAGTCTAAATTAAATTGATTACACGTGGTTGACTGGTGTGCCTCAATGAATGTAGACAAAATAAGACCGAAATTGAGAGAGATAATGATGGATAAGGGGTATAGGGACGAGTTATTTGATGGCTAGATAAAAGTAATAAATCACAAAAAGTAATTTTACACTTCGAAACTTTGTTTTAAAAAACTTAAAGGAAAATTGTATTTAAGTTCCAAACAAAAAAAAATTAAGATCACACAAGCTCTAGTGGGTTGTCAATGGTAGTCCCCCGTTCTAGTCCTATTTATAAGATCACTTTCACTTATTTTAGAGAAATTAAGGATGTAAAATTAATCACTTTAAATTGTCTATAATATCTTTTATACTCAAAATTAATTCATTGTACTTATAAATAAACTATAATCTAATTATATGAGACATATGATAATTTAGTGGCCTAATTTGCTTCATTAGCTTTAACAAAAAGTCAAAGTGATCTTATATTTAGGATAGAATATAGTATCACTCAAGCTCCAATTGGTTATCAATGGTATTTTTAAATTGTTAATAATAAAATCGTTATCAATAACAATTTAGTAGGATTTGTGTAATATGGACCCTTTTATTTGGGACTTCATTGAAATATAATTATTGCCCCAAAAATATAAATGATAGCAAAAGTAATAATTAATAGAAATAATTGTTAAAACTCCACGTTATATCTAAAAATATGTTTGAGGACACACACACACACATATAGTATTCAAGAGGTGATTCTATCTTAAACAATGAATTATTTGAAAAAACACAATACATAAGCAATGTTAAACAGTTCAATAATTGCATTTGCTAACTAAGAGTTGCAGTTACTTGACATGACCATCCTCAAGTACTTTTGCTTAATAAATTTTAGGGAGTCAAATAATAATATATATTAATTAAAATTTTAAATCAAATAAATTAATATTTTTTTGATCTATTTTCTTTCAGGCCTTTTCTTCTCATAACATAAATGTGATTTTTTTTACCTAATTTTATCATAAATATTTGAAACTTGGACTTTCAGAAACACATACATATTTAACTTTATCCATATCAGTGATCACACATAAGCTAACATCATTAGTGTTTTTTTTCTTTGGCAAAGTATTTTTCTCTGCACAGTAAATTAAAGCTGTATTTTCTCTCTTACAGATCTTATCCCTTGTATATAAAGAAATTGAAATTATTTTCCCAACTACCAAACACTCCATTAGTGTTAGAGGGCCCAACTCTTAAAATAGTGAAAGAGACATATATACCAGAAATACCCTCGAAATATATTTGGTCTATGAATGTATGCAATTTGCTATGTTTCTGTTACACCTTATATTTTCCTTTTACACATCTTCCCTAGATATTTATCGCTTATAAGTTCTATCAATGGCTATATAGATCAAATCATTCTACACCCCCACGAGTATATCCGTGATACTATATGCATTTCTGATCATGATGATGGTGGTGATGATGGTGGTGATGATGTCTTTCTATATAAGAATATGAAAGGCATTTTTTTGGTGGGTCATCTAAAAGTAAAGATTTTAATTATTACTTCCGGTAAAAAAACATTAATTATTACTTTGAAAAAATATTCAATTAATAATTATTGAAATAATCAATATAACGTCATCTCATTTGTCACTGTCACTTGTTATTAATTGCCAAAATAGCGAGAGTGATGCAAAAGAAGAGTGGAGAAGAAGGAGAAACAATGAGTCAATGAGATTAAGCGGCTGATTGATAACCCTTAAAAAAGCAATTTTTTGTCAAATTTAGGTTTCAAAAATCAAAATAGACAAATACTCTATTTTTTTTATCAAAATAATAACTTTTAACTTTCAAAACATAGGATTTGTAAACAAAAATACTCACATCCCAAACAGTTTTTTCACTCTACAAACTAAGATATGGGACATAAAATCTAAGTTTGAAAAAAAGATGTTTTTTTTATATAATATGGATAATTATTTCTTAGAATCTATTATTAAAAAACATTTTTCAATTTCTTTTTCAGAAAGTATTCTCTATAAGCTAATTCATACATAGTAATTGGACACGCAATCTTATTCTAGTCCTTTACCACTTTCTGTCCAATTTAAATGACTACAATTTTAATTTTTTATTTGAAAAAGTACACCCTTGTTCATATAATATTACAAAATTATATATAGTTTGGTCCTCAATGTCATAAATGATCCCTTTCAGTTTTAAATCATAATATCATTATTTGAAAACTATGATTATCTATGACACATTTTATTCTCAATATATTAAACTCAATATGACATCAGTTTAATTTATTGTCAATATTTAAATTTTTTTGACATACTAAAACATTTAATATTTGAATATATATATATATATATATATATATATATATATATATATATATTGTTAGAGAAATTAATATTATTAGGGTTAAAAAAGATACTTTATAAAATTAAGGGGTCTAAAGTAAAATTATTTAAACCGTGACGGAAGTAAAGGAACAACCTCCAACTTTGCCTTCTACCTCGCAAGTCGCAAACCAATACATAAGGCCATCTATACTTTTTCACGCTTTCAATATGCAAGCTATGAAGTGCTTTATATTAAAGGGATGAACATACATATATATATAGAAATGTTATAAGAATCCAATTTAGGGCGTTTAAATGAATTTGCAAGTACCTGATCCAATAAGAAAGAAAACCAAGCCAGGTAGAGAAGATGATGGCCGCTGGATTTTACTCCAGAAAAAGCTGGAACGAGGAAGTGTTTACATATTTGAAGCAAGTTATACACAGCAGCAGCAGAAGTTACGGCCACCAATATTCTGCAGAAATTATTATAACTCATAAATTTAGGAATCAAATTAATAATCATAAAGTTGAGACTATACACACAGACATGGGTAAAAATAATAAACCAAATCTATATATATATGTAATATATATTCTTATCACTTGAGAGCTTGTAAGTCATGGAAAGTGGCCTTCTTGCTGTAAGAGTATAGAATGAGCTTGGTCTGAGAATCAAAGGCAACCAAACAAGCCGTTAAGACCAACAACACAATTGCTGAAACTCTTAGACAAATCTCGCCTCTTGCTTCTCTCAAACCCTTCATATCTTCTTTCTTCTTCTTCTTCTTCTTCTTCTTCTTCTTCTTCTTCTAATAATAATAATAATAATAATAATTCGAAAGTGAGATCAATTAATTAATGTAGAAGTTGTAAGGGAGTGTGTCTGTGTGTGTATTATATATAGGTTTCATGATTTAGATGACGAGATAGAGACTTCTGGTAGAGAAACTTACACGGAGGTAGAGCTGATATTAATTTTTGCCAGCAGTGCACCAAACCCTCTTTATTATTCTGTTCGCTGGGTCTCCTTCTCTCGTTGTGATCCTTAATTATATTTTCGGTCACTAATTTATTAACTAATTTTCCAGTTCATATGTACTATCAACCTCCTTTAGCATATGGGTGGTGTGCCAAATGCCAAATGCCAAATGCCAAATGCCAAATGCCAAATGCCAAATTATGATATTGATATGTTATATATTATAGATTTTTAATAATAAATTAAATGTGGCAGTTATTACTCATATAATATATATAACAAAAAATTTTAGATGAGTGGAGTTTAGGAATCATCGGAGTTAGAGCGAGGATATATAAGTTTGAATAGTATTTATAGACATATTTATAAATTGTCCATAAATAAGATATTCACACGACAATGAGATGTAGACTCAAACCGTAATATTGCTATCAATTATCTGTCAATTCCTTAAATTTCTAAATGAATCAACTTTTTTTTGAGTTATTATGTTTCGATAATATAGATTGATCAATATTATATGACACCTAACTTAAGAAAGCTTTTAGATTACTTGGACTGCTTATATCAAAATTGATTGAACAAATTATATTAATGTTGTTTTTTAAAAATAATCTATTACATGATCGATGAAGTACAGTATATTATTATTTTTATCAGTGAAGAAGGGTGAAATTACACAAGCACACACAAATTAAACCATCTTTGAGTTTCAAATTGATAATTTTTTAAAATAAAGCTAATACATTAAAAAAAGGAATTTGTTTTTGTAAATATAAGCATACTGTGTCCAAAAATTCAAATAGTATAAAGGAAGGCAAAATAGTCAACCTACGCCTTATATGAGTAGATATTAATTGATTAGCTGATTAGTTTCTACGTACTCTCTAGTAAATGAAATAGAGGGTGTGGTGGGACTATATTTTCAAAAAAGTTACTACCAGTCCCTAATATAAGAGCCAAAATTTGAATGATTTTAGTCCTTAATATATAAGTTCATCTCACATTCTCTCCTCATTTAATGCATTTTTTCCTACTTTACCCTTAACTCACTTTCATATTTATTAATGTTTATGTATGTCTCTTTATTGAAAGTATTATAATAAATATGGACAATATTGAAAAAGAAGCATTAACTCCAAACACCCAACTAGCATTCACATGTTTTAACCATTGATTTAATAAATATGTATGTTTTTTACGGCTGACTCTTATATTTGGGACCAGGGGAGTATAAAAATGACCTTCAATGGACTTTTTTTCTAATTTTGATGGTTTTGATTTTCTTCTGTCTTTAATTTTTTTAACCATTGATTTAATTTCTGATGCTACAAAATTAAATGTTTCCATCCTTCCAATTTGATGGTATTTCACACTAGAAACAAACAACAAAATTACATAAATGATCAACGATGAGTAGTAAGTATTTAATCTAATGACTCGCTATGGCCATTTTCTTATTATTATTCCAATTTTTTCATTTGTATTAATTTCTTTCAAAATGAATTGTACCACATACTAACTACTCATTTTGCTCATAAATTTAAAATTCAATTGAAAGTTTTAAATTAATTGAAAAATGCTTTTAAAAATAAGTAAAAATTATACTACCTTTGAAAACAGAAATTAAATATTAAATGCAGAGAAATGAGTTTCGGTGAAGTGCATACATATACATACATAAATATATTGATTGATAAGCCCCAACAACGTAACAGTATATTCATTTATCATTTATTACCAAGAATATTCATTTATCTTGTAAAAAAAAGTATATTCAAATCTAATTTTCAAATTATATTAAATGAAGGTCTTAAATTTGAACGTAGAATCCGTATTAAATGATGACTGTGAAATGGGGCAATGAATACTGGAAGTAGTTCCACATGTAAGCGGTGTTAAATATTGTTAGAAACTTGGAAAGTTTCATTGTATTCGTCGTTTATGGATGATAAAAAATCGAAACCTTGATCTATGATTTTAAAATAATACTCCCTCCGTTCCTAAATATAAGACCTAGATAACTTTTTTTTGGAAAGATTAAGGTTGCGAAATAGGTTATTAAATGATGACATATTTGATATCTTTTTAGATTATTCATTAGCTTATAGGTAAAATAAACTAGTTTAAGAGAAAAAATTAGGTAAATCAATTTATAATTAACTTATTTTTTGCTTTTTTTAGGATTTTTCAAAAAAGTTATCTAGGTCCTATATTTAGGAACGGAGGGAGTATTCAAATTTGTGACACGTACATAATATAAGTACTCTAAATGTATTTACTCAGGTAATCTTGGTCCTAAAATGGGAATACTCATTTCCCAAACTTTGTAGAATACGAGTCAATGTAAACGGTAGAAAAGTCTTAGACTAATGACACGTGTAATTGCCTGAAGAGCAGGAACCACGCCCAAATATAGAATAATGAAGCGAAGTGTCGTGTGATGTGCCTCAGACTCATGGGTGCATGGATCTGTCATTGTCTTGATTCACTATTCTCTCCTTATATTGGTCTGACATATCATCGTGGATTCAATATTTCAAATTTATGCACATGTATTGGCGCAACTTAATATTCCTGCTATATATAGTAGTAGAGTTTTAGCCTCATATGTAAATTTAATCCTCTTTCAACTCCTAAATGTATAATTTATTTGTCTACTTTGTTAATGACAAAAATTTTAGTTATGTTATGCTCTGGTCCTCATAAACCCCAAGACTCAACTCACCTAAATTTTAAATTAATGTATAAAAACAAGTATAGATATGTTATGGTATTGTTTATTTAAAACACCTCAACAATCGTCTTTTTGTTTATCACTTCCACCCCTCTTGAGTCTTGATAATTGTTTGAGAATTATTAATATGGATAATTTAATAAAAAGTTAACAAATTTGTTAGCTTTTAAAATTAGAAATAAATATTTTATTTACAACCAAGATTACACGAGTTCTTTAATCACAAAATTTTATCAGTAAAGCCAAAATTACATGTTCAAATAAAAAATTTCGTGGCCAATTATTTCACAGCGCACTATTTCAAAATAGATTTCGTGGTTGATTACCCATTTTTAGTAACATCATAATTAGATTCTATATTTAACACTGAAGGGAACAACTACTTCATCCATTCACAATATCATTGTAATTGCATTACAGCATTCTTACAAGAAACAGATTCATTTCATCAAATGTAATCAACGTGATGAAATAATAGATGGTGATGAGGATAAGAAAACTAATAACAGAGAGAGTACGGAAAAAATGGCTGAATGAATAAAATAGACAATAATGCTTTAATTTCTCAAATAAACTGAAAAAAAGTATAAATAGAGATGCAACAATTCGAAAAATAATAAATCTTAGGCCTTGTTTGGTTGTGGGAAAGTCTACAAAGAATTAGAAATGGAAAGTGATATGGGCTCCACTCTATAAAAATTTATCTGATGTGACACATTTCTGACATGTAGCAATTACACCACTACCCTCTCCTAAAATTGATTTTGGTGGATCAAAATCGATTTTGGCTCAAATTCATCTCAAAATCGATTTAGAACAATCAAAATCTATTTTTAGCAAGGGTAATGGTGTAATTGCTCCATCTCAGAAATGTGTCACATTAGATAACTTTTTACAGAGTGGGGCCCATATCACTTTTCATTTCTAATTCTTTGGGACACTTTCTCACAACCAAACGAGCCTTTGTAAGAAAGAAAAGTGGAGAAATTGAAAATGAAAGCTAAGAGTGAACATGGAAAATAGAGAACATGATGAAAGTAAAGTTTGTGGCGCCAACAAAAGTTAAGTGTGAAATGGTCAAATGAATAGAGAAAACTTGTGGGTCCTGAGATATATGTAAATTACAAAAAAGCCTCACTTTTGCTCACATTCACTTTCCTTCTCACTTTCCTTTGGCAACGAAAAGGGCCCTTATAAATTGAGATAGTGTCTCTCCCAAAGATTATTCATCACATTTTCCTTGCTATTATTAAATATAAATAAGATAAAAAGGAGTAAGGCAATTCAAAATTTAGACCTTTACAAAAGAAAACGGAGGTAGTAATTAAGATCGAAACATAATTAAAATACCCTAAACATTTATAATGTGGAGGCTTATTAAAACTAAATAAAAGCATAAGGCCGGTAAGGATTTTTAAAAGAGAAAATGGGGGAAAATATAGCTAACCAAATAAAAAGCGCCGCATTGAAAGTTTGGAAAGATCACTCCCACGTGACTTGAAAGACTAGAGAAGGATCTCTGAGAGCCTACACTTTGAAGAAGAAGAAGAAGAAGAAGATGATGTGGGTCCGTGTTGAACATTCATTTTGGATGGCTTTAAAAATATCCCAAAACTGCGAGTGTATGACGATTCTTTTTATGAGCTTTAGATAATCAGAAGAATTCAGAACATAGAAAAAAAAAGAAGATATTAAGCAGAATTCAGAAAGCTAAGAACACTCGGAATAATCCATTAGTTTTAGACCTGATTCTCAAGAATATAAATCATATAGGAGTATTAGAGAATAATAGAGACATGATTCTTAATAAAGACAAATAGAAGATCATTATTCCTCGCTTCAATACAACTAGACCATCAGTCTATCACTACCAATATAAAATATGAATATGAATGGTCTTGGTCTTTTTATTTTTTTTTAAAAAAAGAGTACAGTTTACTTAAAGTTGTGTTAATATATTTTTGCGTTTTAACATTTGACCCCTAATTAATTCTAATATCTCATAATCTTTATTATCTCATTAGTTAGCAGTAAGAAGTAAGAACTATAATTCTCTCCTTTGGTTTCTCCATATAAGTAAATTTATACTTGAGATTTGCGAAAAGAAGTCATTAATCATATATTTATTGTATTATTTTTAGCTAATTTTAATATATAGGTATTTCAGTCGTCGCTCTTATTAGAAAAAGACCCGATCGAGTTAACATCAACTCGCAAGTGTCTGAGTAGAGCCTAAAATATCACCATTAAAAACAAAAATAGTGACAACGTACGGCTCTAGCTAGTGACCGGTCCTATGGCCACCTCCAGTTAATGTCATTGCCATCCACGGTGGTTTGGTTGTTGACCCTAGTAAAGTCAGGGTGGAGATTTCATAAAAGTACAAAGGGAAGGTGGGGGCATTTTGGTCCTCACACTAGTTTCCAGATGACATATAACGGATCAATGAAATGATTCTCTCTTTAATTTATAACTAAACAAGAAATAACACTAATTTTCTTTTTTAGTAGGGGACCCTATCACCATTATTATCTTTAGATGTTTTATAATTGTTAGTCGTGATTTGCAAGGATATATATGTGCGTAAGTTGTTGGGTAGACAGATCTAAGCATTTGTTTTAAATGTAATCTGTGTGTCTTGTGGTGAGGCCGTGAGGCCATCACATTTATGAATGGCCCAGTGCCTTAAAATGGGTCCGTACCTTTATGGGTTCAGTGGTTGACTGTTAGCCATATGGGCCCAAACACCCAAGATATTCCTCTACATGCAGCCTCAAGAACGACGAAACATATAACTCGTTTCAGTTTTTTTTGCGTTTGAGCATCGGATTGTCCACCTAGTCACTGATTTAATCCTGAGGAGTGACACTTAGTTGTGTCTCTATCGCGGCGCTTGAAGAGACATCTTCAAAGCTAAGACGCCTACAGTAAAAGAAAGTCCTAATTTAAGCTATGACATTAGATTGGGTCAGGCGTTATCAAGAGCTTATTACTCTACCTTTACTGGTTTGAGTTCAAACCCTTTCTTAAAATTTACTTACCTAAATAAAAGTATTTGATTATAATGTCTTGTTAATATCACATGATTTTAACTAATTAAAGTAATACCCTTAATTTAATTAAAGTAATCATGATATTGAATATAAGGTTTCATTGGATTTCGAGATAATAAATTTTAGATGAGACATTTGTTTTAAAAGAAGATATACAAACGACACTAATTATTCATATAATGGGGACGAAAAAATAAGAATAGACATAAAATTTTAGTAGTTAAATGAATGATTAATGTACATTTTGACCAATGAAGATGAAAACATCACTCAACATTTGGAACAACGTTTTGAAGGCTTTTTGTATGATAATAAATTTTTAAATGGTACATTTTAGTTAAAAGACAATTTGAAGGGCGTGGTGTGACAAGTGTTAGCTAATTTGGTGCATGTATGAAGTCGCATAAATACAAACGGACTCCTTAATTGCCTAGAGACCATCAAAATGCTCCATTTTAATAATTTATGGACATATAAAAGTCTTTCAAAATATAACTGTATCAAACTCTTTTAGGTAATACTCCCTCGGGTCCTAATTATAAGTCGCATTTGATTTTTTGTGGAGATGTTAAGGTTACAAAATATGTTATTAAATTATGACATATTTGATAAATTTTTATATTAGTCATTAGTTTATAGGTTAAACAAACTAGTATAAGGGTAAAAATTAGTTAAATCAATTCATGATTGACTTATTTTTCTTTTTTAGGATTTTCCAAAAAAGTCAAAGGCGACTTATAATTAGGATTGGAGGGAGTATTTCACTTGCAAAAATATGTCTTGACCCTAGATAAGAAAAGACACGGGTTTTTATAAGCCCTAACCCCTAAGAAAAATAAGTGAGTACCTCTCTTTCACACACTGCATAATATTTTTTTTGTGAATATAGAATAAGTTTTCTTATATATGATAAAGGGAAAATCCCAAATAAGTCCCTCTGAATACTCAAAAGGACAAGTAAGGAACCTAAACTTTCAAAAGGACCATGAAGGAACCAGTACCTATTTGTCATTTTAAAATTTTGCGAAAAGACAAAATTGCCCCCATCCTAAAACACAAATTTCGAGAAGAGAGTGGATGTTAGAGTGAGTTTAGGGTGGGGGTAGGAATTTATGTTTTAGGATGGGGGCAATTTTGTCTTTTCCCAAAATTTTAAAATGACAAATAGGTGCTGGTTCCTTTATGGTCCTTTTGGAAGTTTAGCTTCCTCACTTATCCTTTTGGGTATTCAGAGGGACTTATTTGGAATTTTCCCTATGATCAACATATTTTTCCACGCATATATGGAAGACAAATTCTCAACAGATTTGTAGATATCTCAAATGGAATTGCATAATACTAGTATGATTTTTTACCAATGACTTTGTAATATACTAATATCTCAATCCTTACAAAATTTTATTATTTTAAGATTTCAGAATCAGAAAGTTATTTAAAAAATTTCCAGAACAAAACAGAAAGTTAATTGAAAATTAATATTTCGTTATTAACAACATATTTATTTGATTCGATTCATCATTCCAACTTCCAAAACTCGTCTTATTACATGCTTATTATCCCATATTCCCATCCTTTTGCCCCCTACCAACTCATTAGATAAAACCAATGAATAAACCAACCCAATCTCCCCAATCCCAATCCTAATTAGTAATCATTAGTGATAATGACTGTGGATTACTGCAAACTAATCTCGATTATCCACACAACACAACACAAAATCACTGAAAAGAAAAAAAAAAGATAAACATTGAATTTGAATTCAGAAAATGTCTGGTATAATTAGACGAGCATGGCATGATAAATGTACACCACTCCTTGCTCAACATTCTTCTTCACCATCCTCCTCCAGCTCTCGCCTTCACTCTCTCTCTCTAGAAATGACTTCTTCTTCTTCTCTCTCTAGCCCTACCAATTCTCGCTCTGTCTTCCTCGGTATTGACGTCGGCACTGGTAGCGCTTTCGCAGGTTCCTCCCAATTCTCAAATCTCATTCCTATCTTCGCATTTTTTTTATTTTGAATTCGCTGTTTTTCATTTTGATTATTCTGCATTGTAAAGAATGAGTAGTTGTATTTGATTATGATGATGATGATGATGATGATGATGTGTGTTTTATTGTGTTGCTTAGTGAGATCGTTGACTTAGTTATGATGATGATGATGATGATGATGATGGTGATGGTGATGATGTGTGTTTTATTGTGTTGCTTAGTGAGGTCGTTGACTTAGTTATGATGATGATGATGATGATGTGTGTTTTATTGTGTTGCTTAGTGAGGTCGTTGACTTAGTTATGATGATGATGATGATGATGATGATGGTGATGATGATGATGATGTGTGTTTTATTGTGTTGCTTAGTGAGGTCGTTGACTTAGTTTTACTGTAGCGGTCAATTATTGTTCAGTTAGTTTCGTATATTTAATTATTGTTAGTATGAGGTTGGTTTACTTAATACGGAGAGGTGATTTTTAACCTGGCGTGGGTGGTAAGCAGGTGGTTGGGTTCGATCCCTAGCAAATTCACAGCTCAGCTGTCTACTCCTATATGGGACTTTTGAACAGTGAGGGATTAGTTTCACTTGTCATGCGGGTGGGGATACTTTGGGAAACCAAAAAAAAGAAGAGGTGGTTTTTGTAAAATCACTTCAATTATTGTCTGTTGCACTATTTAGATGAAGGACCTGTAGCTTTAGTTATGTGAAAAAAATGGCTCCTGAAACATCAGCTATGTTGAGCAATATGAAAGTTGTAACACAATACATTTGGCGTGTTGCCATGCCAAGCCAAGAGCTGTTGTATTGAGCTACAAGCTATAGTGCTGTAGCATTTCCAAGTTTCATTTATCAAAATAAGGGTCAACCCAGTTATAGTCCTCGTTTGGTGAGGGTGCTGAGAAAGGGAATATACTGGGCAGCCTAACCTCTGTTTTTTGCAGAGTGGCTGATTCGAACCCATAACATCAGACCTCACGGCAAGCGAGCTTACCATTGAGCCAAGTCGGTCCTTCTTTCATTTAACAAATATCGTGGTCATTTCTTCCTAACACCATCCTTTTTCTATAATTGTAGGCCTCTTTGATGAGAATGGGAAGCTTCTTGGTTCGTCTAGCAGCGCTATACAGATATGGAAAGATGGTGCCCATGTTGAGGTACAATATTTTCACTGATTGGACTTTCAATAAATCTATAAGCAACTTAAATAGGATAACCTTATATTTAATGTTTTTGTTGTCTCATTGATCTTATAAAAAAAGGGTCAACCCAGTTTGAGTCCCTACTTGGTGGGGATACTAGGCAGCCTTACCCCTATTTTTAAGCTGTTTTCGAAAATCATATGACAGGTCCTTGGGATGATTTTGTTGCTACCAAATCTTGGAAAACAAAGTTCACCTCAAATTTATGAAATTTATATTGCCAAACACAGTTAACATTGGTGGCTGTGGTTGTCTTTAAGACTTAATTATATTTTGATGTAAGTGTGTAGACTTTCTAGAGTATAAAACTC
The DNA here is from genome assembly GCA_029929735.1 of Mimosa pudica. Classification (NCBI taxonomy): domain Eukaryota; kingdom Viridiplantae; phylum Streptophyta; class Magnoliopsida; order Fabales; family Fabaceae; genus Mimosa; species Mimosa pudica. Next base: position 7,741,083 of record JAKELP010000015.1, on the reverse strand, counting down.
TATGATACAGCCTTTGTGCCTCAACATTTTTTAACCATCTGAATGATGCTTTTACTTAATGTTATCTGGGTAAATTGCTAGCCTATCTGCCAGCTGAGACGTTTAATAATTTTTAATTTCCAGTTCGGTTTCTTAGTAAATAAATGTTGAGATGTTCTATTTTTTTTTAACAGCAATCTTCTACTGACATATGGCTTGCAATATGTGCTGCTGTAAAATCAGCCTGCTCTTCAGCAAAAGTTGCACCTGAAGAAGTAAAGGGTATGGGATTTGCGGCTACTTGTTCGCTTGGTATGTAACATTTCTGACATATTTACTCATTACTCCCTAGCAGTGAACATTGATTTGCATGTGTATAACTGTAAATTGTCATCTATGGCAGTTGCAGTAGATGCTGATGGTTCTCCTGTTTCGGTCTCTTGGAGTGGTGATTCAAGAAGGAATGTGATAGTATGGATGGATCATAGAGCGGTGGAGCAAGCTGAAAGAATCAATTCCAGAAACTCACCTGTACTACAGTACTGTGGTGGAGCTCTTTCACCTGAAATGGAGCCTCCAAAGGTATCATCTGAACTCTGAAGTAATCCTGTTGTTTCACCACTTGCTGTTTTATATTGTTTGTCTTTCTCTACTAAATCCTTTCTTCAGTCATATACCTGAGCCCCTCTTTTGTTTTAATGCTCATCCATGCCTAACCTCAGGCTCTGTCCGTACAATGGATGTTTTCTTTCTTTCTTTCTTTCGTGTACATTTATTTTTAACTAATTTATTATGTGTATAGATTATCTATGCTTCCACACACACGCACAGTTATTGATCTATCTGATGGAAAAGTTATGATTAATCCCTAATATCAGCATTATATTAGAATATGTTTTTTTTGGTGAATGCCCATTGGATCCTTTAAGTTTGGTCCTAATGATCCTTTTTGTCCATCTTTACTTGTATTCTTGTTTGAAGTTAATACTCAAGATTTACCATTAAAGATTTAAGGCTACCAAACCTGATCAGTTGTACTTAGGGCTTGTTCTTGTAATGTGTAGTTAATGTTATCATGACTATAATTCAAATTCGGTGCAATTTTTTGTGAATTCAGTTATATGCCTTTGGCAGTCAATAAATGATATGGTTATGATTTCAGCTACTATGGGTCAAAGAAAATTTGCCAGAATGTTGGTCTATGGTTTTCAGGTGGATGGACTTGAGTGATTGGTTGTCATACAGGTAGTCTATATTCTTGATACCAAGGATCTGTATATCCAAGCCAAATGCAGTTCACTTTGATGATTATATATATGGTAATTATCTAGGGCAACTGGAGATGATACTCGTAGCTTGTGCACCACAGTCTGTAAGTGGACATATCTTGGTCATGCACACATGCAGCAGATAAATCATAAAGACTCTCGAGATATGGAAGCTTGTGGATGGGATGATGAATTTTGGGAAGAGATAGGGCTGGGCGATCTTATTGAGGGACATCATGCTAAGATAGGTATGCTCATGACCTATATTTACCTACTTAAATTCATGGCAAGTTTTGAGATTACTTAATGCAGATCATATGCAGAATCCAATTGTAAATAGAATTCTCTTTTGCACATAGTTTTAAATACAAAAATGGAAGCTTCTATACAAGCAATGGCCTTTATCTGGACAGATTTGTTTGTTACACGTCCATTATATTTGAACTTCTGGAGATCATTTCTATGTAATCTTTGGGATCAAACCGTGTCAACAAAACCTTAGCTTCTGTGCTTATTTACTGAAACATGGACTCTGTTTTTACCATCAGCTGTCATTTCTCTCTTCCTGCCACTTAAAATGATAATGTATCATGATAACAGGACGAAGTGTTGCTTTCCCTGGCCATGCTTTGGGTAGTGGCCTTACTCCTACTGCAGCGAAGGCAAGAAATTTGTTCTCAAGATTTTGCATTATTTAAAGTGGTCATCCTTAGGTACCCTCTAATGTAGCATAAATATTAATTAATGGATATAAAATGAGTACAACCTTCCTCCTTTAATGTGAATTTTAGTTTATTGCTACTAATTCGAAATGTGGCATCTTTAAATTATTCTAATGAGCTTAAATGTCCAGGAACTGGGTCTAGTAGCAGGAATTCCTGTAGGAACGTCACTAATTGATGCTCATGCTGGTGGTGTTGGGGTAATGGAAAGTGTTCCGCTGTCAGATTCTGAAGCTAAAGGTCACCATGAAACAACACATCGTTTTATTTTTGGCCCTTTTTGGGTCTGGGACTTAACTCCTTAAAGTTAGAAAAAGGAAAAATTGTTACACGACTAAAGAAAATTTTTGTCTTCAGGACATGATAAGGAAGAAATCTGCAACCGCTTGGTGTTAGTTTGTGGAACTTCAACTTGCCATATGGCTGTATCACAGAGCAAGCTGTTCATCCCTGGGGTTTGGGGGCCGTTTTGGTCAGGTACATCATTGAAGTTTATCCGTTTTATGAGAAAATTGCCTTATCCAGATTAGAGTGTTGGCTATTGCTTCTTAATACCAGACACAAACTACTGTGTGAATGAATTAGATGGACCTCTCATAAATTTTACTAAAATCATGCAGATTTGCCTTCGTTTTTCAAAATATACATGGGCATTACTTCAAACAAAAATTGCCCTATGCTTTATTCTATTATTTAAGAAAAATTAAAATACCCACAGTTGAACTGAATACATTTTGTTGCTCATGTTTAATAATTTTGAATCTGTTTTTTTGAAATTTGAGAACAAAATCAATTCCTTTTATTTAATGTTTGTATTTTCAGTAGTAATACATATTCACTTACTATAATATGTACATGGTATTTTTGTTAAAAAGAAGGGCTAAAGTCTGCATCTTATAAATGAATGGGAGGTCTCAATAACTTTTCTCCTTGAGTACCATTTTTCATGATCATAATGGTCATTTATTCAATTTAAGTTTTGCAAATGTGTAAGTATTAAAAGTAAAAGCTGCAATGGGGGAAAGGGGGGTTCTCCCCTTGGGAAGAAGATATTTGTTATTGCTTCAATGTTGAGTAGTCGAAAATTCATGACTTGTGTTATACTCTGATCGATTCTGAATTCATTTGAACGTCAAAATTGTAGACTTTGAAGATTGCATACTATTGTTATTGTGTGCTTGTTTTTTTGGCTGTAATTCTGTTTGTACTCTATGGTAAAGTCTTTTTGTAGAACATGAGTATTGGCACATAAAATTGTAAGCTAAATTTAATGGGAGGTTACATTTCAGACTATCATGTGAACGATGCCCAATTTCATTTTCATTTATCAAATTTATCATGATCAATTAGCAAATCTGTAATTGCTCCTTTTGGCATCTGATATATGTTGAATCATTTTTTCTTTATTTATGTGTTCAGCAATGGTACCAGAATATTGGCTCACGGAAGGTGGTCAGAGTGCTACTGGTGCATTATTGGATCATATAATTGAAAACCATTCTGCTTCTCCTTGCCTTGCTAATCAAGCTGCTTCTCAAAGTAAGATTATTGTTTTATTTGGAGCATATCCGAACTGATATATAAGCAATGATGTTGTTTGCTTTAACTTTTCAGAGGTTTCTGTCTTTGAACTTCTGAACAAGATCTTGGAGAAGGTGATGTCTGAGGAGAATCATCCCTTTGTGGCTGCCTTGACTGAAGATATTCACGTTCTTCCTGACTTCCATGGAAACAGGTGTCTGTCTAGTTACCAACTATCCTCTGTTTTAGCTATGACGACTTCTAAATAATAGGTTTCTCTGAATGGTGGTTCAGGTCTCCCATTGCAGATCCAAAAGCAAAAGGAGTTGTTTGTGGTTTAACACTTGATACAAGTGAGAAACAGTTGGCACTTCTATACTTGGCAACTGTACAGGGAATTGCATATGGTACACGCCATATTGTTGAGCATTGCAATGCCCATGGTCACGAAGTAAGGATGCACAAAAACATAACAAATATTTAAGGATATATATATTGCATTGGCTTGTTTATAACACTCTCTGCACTTTTTTATATTTGCATGGAGTCTGTGGCTTACCTTTGTTAAATGCTTTATTCGCCTCATCCTTTGTACTTTATGGGGAGGCAGTCTGTGCCTGTTAGATGAAAATGTCAGTGGTGAAGTTTGGCAAACTATAAATGATGATTTATTTGATTGCTTCTGTATGTCTAAGTAACTATTGATTGCCCTTTTGTGTTTTGATTAAATGGCATGAGACTGATCTTAAAACTGTCAGTATATGCTTTTTGGCTGGACTTCTATCTGACTTTATTGTTTCATAATTAGTGTAGGATCGAGTCCTTGGATACTGATTGTGTGCGGGAACATTCAATGAATCCCAATTACAGTTTTTTTCATAAGATTTGTGAAGGACTTTCCTACACTGAGCTTTAATAATAGATCTAATATCTCACTATATCATGTGTGCAACTAAAACATTCAATGGTTGATAAAACAGGGGGGCTGAGCTTTATATGTCTTGGTTTCAATTTTGATAGAACCATCTGATTTGAAACTCTTAGAAGTTGCCCAAAATCTTAAAAAATGGTTGATAATTTTCACTTTAAAGCCTATTATGGGAAAGAAAATCCAGGGCTAAGTCCTTCACATTAAACAATGGTTGGGATTTTTGTATAATTAGGACTGTCACTTTTATGTGTCCGTATAGTGTCCGTATAGTAGGCTATATTTTTCCGAAAGGTTAACAATATTTGTGAATAATTATTGTAAACCCATGTCACTTATTTGGATTAGGGCTACTGATTCAGTGATGACATTTTTTTTTCAATTTTATGATTTTTCTGCTCTTTGCTTACAGATCAAGACCCTGCTTGCATGTGGTGGCCTTTCAAAGAATCCTTTGTTCATTCAGGAACATGCTGATATTACTGGTCTCTATCATCTCTCTGTTTCTTTCTCTCTCTCTCTCTCTGCGGATGTTTAGAATCTTTGTGCTATCTAATGTTGATATTTTTGTATGTGCATGTTACTTGTTAAGAATCTTTGTTCTGTGCTAATATTGACCTTTTTTTAGCATTAAAATTCACAAGTAGGATGCTTAAAAGTCATAATAATTACAGGGAAAACAGGAATGTAGCATTTCTAATGTTGTGACAAGCATAAGCATGTGGGAATCTTAGGGTCTACTACAAAAGTTAGGTCGAATTGTTCCACAAGATGGATTCTTAGTTGTATAAATTCAATTGATGTTGGGGAATTTGCTGGATTATCTGTGATTTTCTTTAGAAGGTCATTTAGTCATTGTCGTCTTTTTTGTATTCCTTATTTCGTGTTTGAACTTGAATCATGGTTATTATTTTCCAAGGTTGCCCAATAATTCTTCCAAGGGAAAGTGAATCTGTGCTCTTGGGAGCTGCTATTTTGGGTGCTGTGGCTTCAAAGAAATTTTCTAGCCTTAGTGAGGCCATGAAAGCCCTGAATGCCGCTGGTCAGGTGTGTTTTGTCTTTTTTCTATATCAAAAACTGATGTATTTTTATTTCTGTATTAAGATGAGGATTTACGGTCTAGTCCCCTCTGTATTAAGCTCACTTGCCGTGAGGTCTGTGGTCGTGAGTTCAAAGCATCCTCTCTGCATAAAGCAGAGGTAAGACTTCCTAGTATATTCCCTTCCCCAAGACCCTCACCAAGTGGAGACTAGAACTGGGTTGACCCCTAAGATGAGGATTTAAGGTTGGTTTTAGAAAGGTACATGTAGGAATTATACCCTTCAAAATGGTTATCGTTTGCATTTTCATAAAATGGATACTGACCTTGGAAGTATCAGGATCTGCAATGCATGGTGGAACCAGCCCAAATAACATATGCATACAGTTATTATACAAAAAATGACAACTCCTGATCCGATTTAGAGCTTAAAAGTGATATAGATTCCTATGATTTGCGAACCTATTAATTGATTTTGCATATTTGAGGCACCTCTGGTAGCAAGAATTCAAATCCTCTAACTGGTTGTGTGTGTGTGTAAAACGTTCGTGAAGTAGTTGAATGCAATGAATTATTGTACTATATAATTACCCAAGAAAAATGTGATTTATCTGAGCCTTTATGCGGCAGAGATGAAAAATAAGCGGTGAGAGATTGCATAGCAATTGATGAGGGACTATTCATTCCAATCACCTTTGATGATTTATCAGATTTAGATTTATACCCTTGTGTCCTCGCTCATTGTGAGCACCAGAAACAGGGTGTTTCAATTTTCGGAATAAAACTGTGATGTCTTTATTTTCCCTAGTATCTTCTAATTAAGTGATTGAATTATGGCAGGTCATTCGTCCATCTGAAGACCCGAAGGTGAAGAAATTCCATGACATCAAGTTCAAAATTTTCCATAACCTTTATGAACAGCAGCTCTCATATCGTTCAATGATGGCTGAAGCCATGGCATAATTTTCTCCACCTGCTTGAGCTCAAACTGGTGATATTTGACGATATTTCTTGTTGGGTGAAAATCGGTTGGTATTATTTGGAAAGTCCATGCTCAAATGAAATCCAAGTACTTCAGTCCGTTGTTAAACAATTTAAGAACTACACAGAGAATAGAGGGTAAAAGTCATCAATTTGAGTTGGAAAGCTTTTTATGTACAGCTTTATGTGACCTACCCCGTGAATGTATAGAAGAAAGAGTTTTCAGTTTCACTTTTGGATTCTCTGCTGTAAATGTCTGTGCAGTACATGATTGGACGAGAGTCCCATATTTGGCCTACAGAATGTGTTACTGAAGATCAGAGGATAGGGATGCAAAGAACATGCAACGAAGAGTCAAATGATATCTTTTAGTATCGCCCTTCATTCAGTATGTGGTACCAATTTATTTCTTCGTAAAATGTTTTTTAATTGGATTTTATTGACATGATTTCCATACATGCACATTTCTCAATGGTCATTTAGATTATTAAGGTGCTGTGGGCTAACGCATGTATAGTTAGTAATAAAGGTTCAATTTCTTTTGATTATTCTATGCATAAGATATCCACCAATTTCATTGACAAATTTGGAAGATAACTTTTTGAGTGATTAAATCGTAATGTTCTTTATTGATGAAAAAATGAATTGAGGAGGCAATTCATATTCTTATTCTTATTTATAAAATAAGAGGCTAATGTTTAACAAAGAGATTATCACCATAGATCACAATAGAATTAGCATCCTGATTGCCGCAATGCAATTGCCATGGTATACAATTAGGAATTCTTTGTAATAAAAAAAAGGAATTCTTTTTCAGCCTGAAAAACAAATGCATAAAAATTGACTATTTAATTGATGTAATCTTGGTGGTAGAAGAAGTATTTTTATCTATGTCGTCTTTCACTCTCTTTTGTTTCTTAAGGAATAATTATAAGTTTAATCATTTGAATTCAACATGATGGCACAACAAAAAACATTCCACAAACACATCATGAACAAAATTGGTGGTGTGTTCTTTGAGTCTCACATGGGATTAATCGTATTTCTCCATCATCAATGCAGATATTTCTACAAAATTTTGAAATGCTATATCAAAAAGTTAAAAACAATTTCAATATAAGTCGTTGTCCATGTGTTTCGTTTAGCTTAAATGAAAGAATACTGTTATATATCCATTGTTCAAGAAGAACATCAAAAGAACATCTATATATATAAATTAAAAACTATAAATTTTACAGACAAACATGGATTCTGGTTGAAGCGAGTTTGTTAAATATGAGGTCTCAAGTTCCTAGTGGCTAACACATGTATAAGAATAATTTATATCAACAATCGGAAGATTCATTTTAAAGTATATGTGATCTCATATAAAATAAAAATTACTGAAATTTGACTTAGAAAATTAATAAGAATTAAAGATTACAGGCAAAGCCTAATTAAACAACTCAGATGAAAATCTATCGCAATGATACATCATTATAGCATTATTCATACAAGTCTCTTTTTGCTTTACATGCTTTTAAAGTACCTCACTGTCTAGTACGTATCTTCGATTTTAATTTGTTTTTGGGCTGAATGTCAATAAATTATTTTACCATAAGCAGTAACATTTGTGAATATAAAAAAATTGTCCCACTTTTCATGCTACTTTCTTCTCAATTACACGACTACGCTCCACAAATGGCGATGGAGGTAGAAAATCCACAAAGTCAAATTGTGTGACACAAGCAGCATCTGTTCCTTTAAACCTAACACGCGGAGTTGACTTTTTCGTCATAGTCAAAGTCGGCTTCTTCTCTCTGACTCTGTACACGTGTTCAAACAAGAATGGCCACCCTCTAAAATAGCTAGTACAGGCAATGGGGGAGTGAACAAAATAGTACTGATGTGTTAGTTATCACATATTAACTCAAAATTTTAAGTGTTAGTAACTTTTATGTTCATTTCATTTTTTTATTATATATAAAGAAATTAAATGAGTATTTATTTGTTAAGTCCAAGTTTATCCTATGTAAAACGTTTTGCATCAAATCATCAATGAACCTCAACTTTTTGTTGGACTAAAATTATCAAAGTATATTAATAAAACGTTGGTTCATCTAAAAAAAGACTACAGAAATAATCAAAGAATACCCATGATGACTTTACCCTCGCTCTAGACACAAACCAAAAGCGAAATATATGAGATTGATCCAATGTAGACTCAACAACTACGATCAAAGTAAGAAGGAAATTATGTCAAGCCATTAATTTGGCTGATGATATAAACACATAGAACAACTTCTGAAATTAAAACTCCTCACAACAGAAAAGAAGCTCAATCACACTTGAACAACCCAAAAATATACATACATGAGATGAGAGTACTCTTGATTCTTATATGTATAAAAAAAAAGTACTCTTAATTCTTATTATAAATCACCATGCGCACACACATACAAATATATTTGTGTGTGTGTGTTCACATTATTATACTAAGTTCAGTCACCTTTTTAATTTTTATAATTGAACAAATAGTCAAACATTATATACTATTAATTTCAGAAATGAAAAAAACCGGAATATGTTTTTTCATGAAGCCAGATCATTTTTTAGTTTCAAAAATAAAAATCCGAACTGTTAATAAGAGTATGACACATGCTTGAAAACGCAATCCTCGAGTGCTAAGTAAACTCTTGCTAACTATAGACATTTATTTTATATAGATTTGGGTGTTTTATTAAATGAAAAGGCTGGTCAACCAAAATGATAATGATAGATACGTCTTTGTGTTCTAAATATAAGACATATATTTAAATGATTTGATTAAATTAATTGTATTAGCAATTATGTTAGATAATACTCCATCCATTCTTAAATAAAACAGCAAGTTCATTTTTTTTTGGAGAAATTAATGAATCAAAATGAACCACTTAATCATAAAACATATATTTTGTATATCATTAGATCATATGTTAGCTTATAAGTCAAATAATCTACTTTAGTGGAAAAAATCAGGAAAATCAATTTTTAAATAACACATTAGCTTTTTTTAGATTCCTCCAAAACGGTCAACTAGCTATTATATTTAGAAACGGAGGAAGTATGATTTTTTCCTACAATACCTCAATCATCTTAATTATTGAGGGGGAGCATCAATGTGGACAATTTGAAAAAAACAATTGACAAAATTAGAATGAAATCCTATATTTATGACCAATATTACTTGTCAAATAGGGGAATCCCATATTTAGAATTGGAAGAATAACTAATTAGCTCATTGTACATTAGAAAACATGTATGAGTAAAATCCATTAGTTAAACTTTTCGTAAACTACATTTTTATATATGAGAAGTCCAAATTAAAAAACCGAACATGGTTAGTAATTTACTGTGTTTGCATTGCTTATATTATAGATTTAGGTATGATTATTGATCATTGTGGGGGAATCCTGGGTACACATATATGAACTCATAGGTGTTTCGGTTGAGTTAAGTCAAAGTGAAAAGATCATCTGCACATGGCTGAGAATTATTTAGTGTATCATCCTCCTACTTAACATGAGTGTGAGTAAAAAAATTATAATGATATTCATAATTAATAAGAAGTCTGTCAATTAATATAACGATAACTTAATATATATTGAATTAAGGGTTTGACATTTGTTGGAGACTTGGAGTGACCTAAACGAGAGGGCAATTAAGGACCGAATTGAACTCACCAACTGGGTCTGTTTATAATTAGTATCAATAGGTATTGTGCTTAATTAATATTTTACAAAAAGTGCATAGATAAATTATATATATATATATATATACAGTGAGAAGTAACAGCTTGATTGATTGAGATTATTATTATATTAATAGTATCACTAACACGTATTCGTTGGACTGCTGCAATAAGTCATGAGTGTCCTATTCAATAGAATACTGTTAGCTTATAAGGATTAAGAATTGAAGCATATTCGTCAACCCAGTGACGACACATACAAGAATGTTTATCTCTTAATATATATTCAGCCAATGTTCTTAAAAAACAGTGAATTTATAAACATAAATATGGTCCAACGTGGCACGACAGCGAAGTTCATGACCCGAATCGTATTATCCCATCAAAAGTTTCTCAATGAGCTAAAAGCAAAACGTATACCGATCATATTAATGCAGAAAATTAAAACGGGTGCTATTTGTTCCAGACTTCCAGTCACTTTACAAGGTACATCCCTCGGGCTAATTACCTAGTCGAATGCATTATATATTTGTTGGTTGCTTGTTATTGTTGAGCCTAAGTAATTACACAAAAGGTAAAATTAAGTCATTCACTCATTCCGCTAATAATATCAGTGTAACTTTGTGATTTACTTTCGCTATCTAGTATCTACCGTACCATTAATCAGAAGTTTTTTCTGTTCTATATATATATATATATATATATATATATATATATAGGCTATAAAGTTTGAACACAACTTTGCTCAACAAAATTGATCCCTTCCAGGCCACTCAATTTAGTGATTGTTGGTTAATTAGTAAATAACACTTTTTTAATTAATTCATTATAAATCTCTTGCGCAAGAGTTGAATTAATTTAACAAGTATTTAAATTTAAGGTCTAATTTAAGTAGTGCCGTTATTCATCAGTTGACTAAATATGTTGAGTTTGTAGTTCAATTGTACGTTTCACTGAGAGTTTATCAAATTACGGCATTGTCACTTATTAATGCAATATTGTGGAAGTAACAAAGTAAAGTAGCGCAAAAAATTGAGAGCAATAATATGGATTCCAAAAGCTATAAGAGGACGGTCGGAATAATAATATGCATTACACAATAAAGTCTATTTAACCAAAAAAAAACTTTCGTTGGTGATTTGGGGTTTTTGTAGTATAAATATATATGATACTATAAAGAACATATTTTATTAGTTGCCTAATAAATTGAGAATAATGAAAACTTTCCACGATATATTTATGAAAGCCCATAGCAACTAAAGGATCAATTTAACCTAGACGATTAGATGAGTTGATTGTGGCAAAGAACTTAACCATGAATCTTGAGTTCAAGACATGAGAATGCAGCATCTTATAGGTCAGGCCGTCAACTTTAGTGGTTCATGTCATGTCTTAATTCGTATTACTCTTGGGCCAATGATGTGCTCAAAAGATGGTCTCTTGACAAATCCATGATTTGTATGTTTTTACTGTGCTAAATTGAAGTTATTAACATTTCAAAGATGCAATATTGAATTAAACTGCATTGATTATAATTGAATTGAATTAAAAATGATTATGTGTGAAAATGGTCAAATAAGGGCATAATTGTCATATTTAATTGTTTATCTTAATTGATTAATTTTTGGGATGAAATGTATTATGTTGTTGTAAATTTTCCCTTGCAGAAAATGAAGAAAATGAGCTGAAATTGCTATTATGAGCATTTGGAGAAAATTACAGAATCAGCCTAGAATCCTGAAAATGCTTCAGAACAGTCCTGGGAAAATTACATAAACTGACCCAACACTTCCAGAAATCGCAAAACAGTCCCTGCTACGAACTGCTGAATTTAGCTTCGGTTTTCTCTGTTTTGTCACTGTTTTGAGCTCTAATTGGACCCAAATTTAAACCCAAAACATTAAGCCCAAGTCCCCATTGATATTAAGTGAAATATTAGGTTTAGAAACTTAAGTTTTGGGGGTTGAGTGCTCCCCAAAACCCTAGCTCTCTCCATCTCTTCCACCATCCCACTCCCATTTTCCTCACATTTTCCTTTCACCTTCCACCTTCTTCCTCCTGCCATGCCTCAATAAAGTTCCTTCCTGCTCTTGGAGTTGATGGGAAGTGGCTTGAGTTTTGGTTCTACAAAGGGGAGTTCCAATTCCTTTCCTTTATCTTTATATGTTTTTGGTTAATCACCGCCCGGTTTAATCCGGACTCGAGGGTTAGGAGTGTTGCCCACATAGGCAAGGTTGTCCCCTCTCCCAATGAGAGCACTTCCCGGGAATCGAACACTCGTTCTCTTTATATTTTTGATTGCCTAGGTTTAGGTTTACCATTTATGTTTTGAGATTGGACTGGATTTGGTTGTTATATGTGGGTATTTGTGATTTTGGTTTGTAATGAGGGATTTGGACTCATTAATATACATTGTCATGTATATGTTCTTTAGAGTTTATTTGATATCATTCTATTTATTCATGATATTGATAGATATAATTTGATTGAATTGAATTATAATTGAGCGTAATGCATTACAAATTATTAATCACACTCTAAGGTACTTAATAATGCCTAATTAAATAGGTCCATGAGATTAGGTGTTAGACTTGCCGGTTGGTGAGGTTTGGTATTTTAGGAAACTTAGAGAAACTCATAATGAACCTATTAATTGATTGAGTAACATTGGACTTCAATCTTTTATTTTATTTTATTATGTGGGGTTCCAATAGTAAATTAAAATCGTAGGATTAATTAAGTGGCGATTCGGGGTCCCGGTAGTAGGATTAATAGTTCCTTGCAAGCAATAGGTCTATTAGCACTAAAGTGCTTAACAATGCGTAATTGGATGGGGTCCCAACAATTAGGTATTGGACTTATGGGTCCAAGAGGTTTGGTAAATTATGAAATTAGTGCATTAAGCTCCCCAAAAATTCTTAGAAAGCTATGATGGCCATTGAAATTCATTTTCAAGAGCACTTCACTTTCATTCCACCCTTTTATCCAAAATTACCAAAAATATTTATTTGTTTTGCACCCTTCATTCTCATATTTAAAAATCAACAAAAATATATTTTCCTTATCCAAATTTAATCTTGCATTGCATTTAATTTACTAGGATAGTTGAATTAAACAAGACTCCTTGAGAACGATACCCGAAGTAACTTTCGCTTACCTTGAGGTCTTAAAATTTCTTGAAGGAATAGGCCCAAGGCACACTACACCGACCGCTAAATCAGTGTCCTTCATCTGTCCCAACACACTAAAGCAGAACCCCAACTAAAATCGATCAATTTGGGCAAGTTGTGTGAAAACAAATGTGACTATTTTGAGCTTTTGTGTGGGCTGTTTGAAAATCCCGAGTGATCGAGTGAGATGTAGTCGAATCATTATGCGTGTAAGAATTATTATTGTGAATATTTGAATATAATGGGAAATTCGCTCAAGTTTCAAGAAAACGGAATAAAATGGTGCTGTCAGAAGATCAAGCCAGAAAAATTTAACTATGCTCGTCTATCTTGTTTTAGTTTATTAAATTTCCTTCATCTATATTTACACAAACATGTACTCTTAATATGAAGCTAGAATACATGTCAATCACAAATCACTAATATAATAACCTGAGTGGAAAATGATTTAAATATGTGAACTTATGAAAAAAATTATGACAAAAATTTGCTCCCATGCATCTTCTTATCATAGCTGTGTAATTAGATATAAATGTCTACCTTTAAACGAATGACCATTTTAGCACATGAAATATTGTGAGCAGAAGAAGAAAAGAAAACACAGCACGATGACGTCTGAGAGAACATATAAGGTGGAATATATGTTGAGGTCTTTCTCTTTTCACATGCTTAACTTTTTCTCTGCTGAAAGCTGTACGGCGAGTGTTTGTGCGCGCGCGCGCCGGGCAAGTCAAATCTGACCAGTTCAACAATTATTTTAGCGTCTGAACTCCTTGAAAAGTACCTACACTGAATAAAAACAGGCTGTACATTACCTATTGTTCTGTTTGTAAGTAATAACAATGCTGAAATTTTAGAGGGGCTTTGAAAATACAAAAGAAGGACTGAGACTTTTTAGACTAGTGGTATAACACTCTTTAGGTGAGAAGTTGCATATTATTAGTATTCAACCCTCAAATTCAAAAAAAGAAAATGCAAAAGGAGGTACTACTATGTAATCTATTTACTAGTGAGGGTTTTAATGACAAGATCAAATACATCACTATTCTAGTCAAAAATGAATGGGGCAATCTGCCCCCAGCCCCCCCATTTAGTGTAGATGAAAGTACAATGTTTTCTAGGCATAATTTATAAGATTAATCAACGATCATAAATGAATGGGTAAAGCACCAATAATTTGGTAGTTCATGTATTTGTGTGCTTATCTTCTCATGATCAGAATCGTGCGCTATACATTTTTGGTCTTATTTATGGAAAATATATTGCACTGTCTATTCATTTTCTTTGGAAAATTTAAATAAAAATGATAGTGTGTCAAAGCGAAGATTCTTGTTTGGAGAGGAAGTCGACAAGCAGATGCATGTTTTCTTGGTCCCAAAGATCTGAGTCTGTTTGATGATAAGGATACTAATTAATTTTTATTTGAGTGCTTTTTGAAGTTTGATGGTTTCTTCTTGTTATATTTCTATGTGGGTGAGGTTCCTTATACCCTCCTTCTTCTTAATTATTTGTTTAATCATAAAATCTGAAGTAATCTAAGAGAACGAATTAAAATAAGAAACAAAGGTCAATGAGTATGGTTTATTCTCATAAAAAAAATATTGAATCGAATTTTCATGTTCTGCTTGTTTTTTCGTGCTTTTCTGGTTTTGGTATACATTACATTAACTCAGTGTATTTTAAATATATCCTTGGCCAACTTGTCAACAGGAATTAAACTATATAAACTGTGTGCATTATTGCACGATCAATCAATTCCACAGCCATCAATGAATAATAGTAATTAGTTAAACAATTGTTTGACTTTTCTGTATCTTCATTTTATAATCCCATACTTGTAAAACTGTATTATTGATAGATCAATATTATTATTCAATATTACCAAATTTCTGTCTTCTCAACGAAGTTTTGGGATGTAGATTCAACTCATATCAAACTATCACTAATTAATAAATGAATATATGTAAACTTTGGTCTTGAACTTGAGCTAATGATCTTATTGGCTTTGATAGGCCAGATTAGAAGGAACACAGGAGTCAAAGTAAACAGCAATATGAAATTTTGTACGGGAAATTTGTGTCATATGCATCAAAATCTGTTCCTCTTCATTGACAAGATTTCAAAATTTCAAATGAGAATCAGTTTGTTATGATATTGTGATGAAACCGACCCAAGTAGATACTGGCAACCTTAACTTTCAAGGCATTGACTGTACGTAGTATGTGAATTCTCTTTCTCGTCAACTGTGTTCGTTAGTTTCTAGCTAGTACGGAATTAAAGTACACCTCCCTCTCAAATTTAATTATATAACCCAAATAATTATGACTTGAAACTATCTATAATTTCTGGGAAACTAATGAATTATTCATAGTGGGGCAGTGGGCGCAAGCTAAGTGGTCTCAAAGAGAACATTATATGTTGAACTTAGATTTTAATTTGCAGTATAGATGCTAAAGTAGCTATAGATAGGTATTGTTAGTAATCACGCAAAAGAGAAGAGAAAAGTCACCATACCACATGTCACATTTCTGTATATCACATGTTCAACATATTCAACACCCCCCCCCCCCCTGTCTCGAAAAGTATGTTTTTTTGCTTTCTGAACTTATTTGCTTGTTTCTATCTAGTGTTGTTCTTATTTTATTAAATTTACTCTAAGTTGTAGAGTTCATATTGTTGATGGTTCATGACTTTCTAAAATCGCCACGGTACTGACTAAACTACATTTTGTTTCTAACATGATCTTTAAGTTGTGTTTAAAGTGTGAAATTAGGTAAGAAAAAAGTCAAGTTCTGTGGTCATTCAATGAGATGATATAATGTAGGGGCTATACTTATTTGGACACCTTTGAGATGAGATATAAACTGTATGCCTTAAATTGTATCTCATTTTTCTGATAAAAAAAATTATATCACATTTTCTCTAATTAATTACGTTTACTAAATGAGGATAAAAAATAACGTTTACTAATTAAATGTAGCTTAAAATAAAATATCAACTGTCAACTGAACGGATAAGTATGATGGGAAGAAATTTAAAATTTAGAATATAAAGAACTCATGATCAAAAAAGGACATGACATGAGCTTGGTATATTTTTTTTTTTTAAAAAAATGGAGAGTTCCTTGTAGTACCTTTTACTTGAACTGCATCTTCTATGCACCTTCCTAGGTAAATTACAAACGTAAAATTCTAAATTTTGAATATATGTGTGTAACCGTAAGCCAACAAATTTGTGTACCTCTTTATTTGAGTGGAATGCGCATACTTGGATAAATGGGAAGTGATGACACCCAACAGACCATTAGTGAAACTACAAATTTTAAATATCAATAATTTTTTCTTAAAATTTATTAACTCGATCATTTTACTCCAATGATTTTTTTTTTTTGAAAACAAAAAAAGATTACCCATATCTTAATCCTCGTTCGGCATATAGAATGGACTACTCATACACCTAAACATAACACACACACCCACATACTGACACACACAACCCCAACCTGGGAATTGATTATAAGGATCGGATGTGGGATTGATGTCATTGAGCCAAAGGCTCATTGGCTCTCAGTTTATAAAAACCAATTCAATAATAATAAATTATTAAAAAAATCATTCATGCATATAAAAAAATGTAATAATATTGGTTTTAAATAAAGAAAAAATACGTTCTTTCCTTACCTCATAGAACAAGAGGAATAAACACTAAAAAGTTAGTGAACTTATTATTTATTAAAAATGAATTGGTCTTTCAAAACATCCCTTTAACTATTAACATTGATAATTACTCAAACCCTTTTTAATATATGTGAGATCTTAAAAAATTATGAATTTGACGAGCAATGTATTTTTTACCAAAACTAAGATTGGGTTGAGTTCCTTTATTTAGGACTAAAACAAAACTGTTGATTATTTCTTATATCTAGAGAGGAGCAAAGGGTTTGTGTGTGTGTGTGTGTGTGAATATAATGGCATGGGGAGGATTGACAAGGGAACATTTGTGAGGATAATGGAGACAAAGTAAAAGGGTGAAGACTTGTTTTGATGCAAATATGTAAGGCTTGGGCATGAAATATATGTATGCATAAAGGAGGAGTGATTTGTCCACTTGTGCACATAATTTAAAAGTTGATGAGCCAACTAATCCAAAAAAGCAAGATAGAGAAAAACCCTAGAAAGAAAATGAGGAGAACGTTGAATATATTTAATGAATAGCCATCTCCATAATAGCTTTAGCCCCGTAGACTTTTTGTCCTTTTAAGCAACATCTCATATTATTAGAGACTCTCTTTCTGCCTATATAAATTGCTTACCACACACCCTTCTCTTCAATTCAATTTCCCAAACACTACTTTAGCTTAGAGACCATTTAAGCTTCTCTCTCCCTCCCTCTAAACAAAATTAAAGAAGCTCAAACTTTGAGAAACAAGATGGGTAGAGCTCCATGTTGTGACAAGGCTAACGTCAAGAAAGGACCTTGGTCCCCTGAAGAAGATGCAAAACTTAAAGCCTATATCGAAAAGTATGGAACTGGAGGCAACTGGATTGCTCTTCCTCAAAAAATTGGTAACTCTCTGTCTCATCGAAATCCTCAAGTGTTTTAGTGAGATGAAATACGCATTAATAATTATGACCTTTTTGATCGACCATGTGCAAATCATTAAAAATTCTCACAGGGCTCAAGAGATGTGGAAAGAGTTGCAGGTTGAGATGGTTAAATTATTTAAGGCCTAATATCAAGCATGGTGGGTTCACTGAAGAAGAAGACAACATCATCTGCAGCCTTTACATTAGCATCGGAAGCAGGTAAATCACCTAGTTATAGTATATGTTACGTTATATAATTATCTGATGTGTGTATCATTAGATATGCATTAGTTCATAAATGATATAAATTAGTTTGAAGAAAAATGATAGTTATAAATATTTTTAAGTAATTTATTTAGTTTTCCTTTACATCCTAAATTTCCCACCTAGTTGGGATAAGACTTTGTTATTGTTTATTTGTTTACTTTCTAAATTGGTCATCTAAATCTTATATTGAGGTCTAGATTAATATGCTTGACTCTTGATTTGTACTTCAAATTCTGTAAGATGAAGGTTATTAATGATAGTATTAATTTGATTGGTATTTAACAATGTATATGTATGTGTACGGATGTGATGTACTTCTAGGTGGTCCATAATAGCAGCACAGCTACCAGGAAGGACAGACAATGACATAAAGAATTACTGGAACACAAGGTTGAAGAAGAAGTTACTTGGAAGAAGAAAGCAATCCTCTACTGGTTTCATCAATAATCCTCTAAGAGACACAAGAAACGAAGTGATGGAGGATTCAAATAATATTAATGCCCTAAGCAACTCAGCTCTTGAAAGGCTCCAACTTCATATGCAACTTCAAGCCCTCCAAAACCAAAATAACCAAAACCCTTTCTCTAATTTCTACCTCTGGCCCACCACACCTAAGCTCCATCCTCCTATGATGAGTACTGGTAATGACAATAATAATAATGAAAACCCTACTGATGATTCTCAAAAACATGATCAGCAAGAATATGAAAAGACCAATGCCTCTTCTTCAATGATTCCTTTGATGGATCCAATGGAGAATCATCAGCAAGTTTCTGCACTTCAAGCTGAGTTGCATGAGATTATTCTCAGTAATAACAATAATATGTCAATGATACAGGATCATCAAGATCAGATGGCTGATTTTGATTGTTTTGCAGAAATGAATTCGAGTGATTCCAAGGATAATAACTTGATGAATATGTGGTGGTCTTCATCCAATAATGATTTGATGGCGAAATCAGGAGGATCTTCCAGCTCTTGGGGTTCAAGTACAAGCACAAGTACTACAACTCCTGTTGCTCTTCAGCCAGAAGTGATGTTTCAAGATAATTATGAACTCGTGGTGGATGCTTATAGTTTGTAGTATGTATATGAAAATATATGTGTGGTAATTTTATGTGTCGTAGTTTTCATTCGTCAAAACATGGGGGAAAGGAAGAATCCAATTGGCAGGGTGTGTCTTATGTAGACATATAGTCGTGAATATTATTGAGAATATTGAATAATACAATGTAAAGTTGTAAATCCTTAGTGCTTAATTTGAGTGTTTGTAGAAACTGGTGTTGTGAAATATGAATTATCCCCTACCAGAACACCTATACTAGTTATACACAATATTATATTGGTTTGGGTTTCATTTCAATAATCTCACACATATTACTGTATATTTTAATAATCTTCCATACCATAGCACCTACACGTATTATGTGTGTGTGTGTATAAACACCAAATTAATTTAAAAAATACTAGACATGTGATTTACAGTTATTGATATTTATACTCACACTACTACACCGAAGGTCTTTCACGACCACAAAAGGAGGCTTTTCACGACCACTTTTTTTGTGGTCGTAAAATCCGCCGTCGTTAAAAGTATGGTTTTCACGACCAACTTTGTGTGGTCGTTAAAAGTATGCTTATTCACGACCCACATTTAGACATGTGGGTCGTTATAAGTATGCTTATTCACGACCACATGTTTTAGAGTGTGATTGTGAATTAAGTTACTTATCACGACCCACTTGTGCTAAAGTGTGGTCGTGAAAACCTTTCACGACCACACTTTAGCTAAAGTGGGTCGTGAAAAGTAGGTTTTTTTTTTTTTTAATTTCTATTTTTTTGTGGTTCAGTATGCCATTTCCTGCGCCTATTAAGCCAACATCAAACAGAAGCCAATTACTACTCAGAGAGCTACCAGAAGCGCATACAACAATTACTACTCATGACCAAAATAGATCCAAACAGACATCATTTTCAAGTAACCACAAAATGAAACATTCTACAAAGTCAACTACTCTAAGTGAGATCCAACAGAAGCAGTTATGCGCAAAAAAAAGATCCAAACAGAAGTGCACATTATACAACCACAACATGTACAAAGTCAATCACTACCCTGATTGAGATTAGGCAAAGAAAAAAAATATTCAGCAAGTACATTACGTATCATGTCTATTTCCTCATCCTTTCTGAACGGATCATTGCTAAAACCATATATGCTCCCCAGAGTCTGCAATAACCATAATGAAAATGTGATTCTTTATTGTAGAGGCATTGAATATTGTAACATTGGGTAAAGAATACGTACAGTAGCGAATTTCCCTTGTGTGAATTGTTGATGAACTATGTCAAACATAAATTTGATGACGTAATAACCACACTCGGTATGACCTGTCTGTTTTGGACACTATAAAAACAAATAACATCATTAATTAAGGAATTAATAATAATCTCACATACAATTTAATTGCAGCTAAATTTAGTTAAATATTATAAAGAATGTTACACCTTAATATTGTGAGTCCGAATAGGGTTACGCTCGAGCGTCAGAGCGTCAGTATTTTATGCATCATGCCATCTTAGAATGCCCGTGAAACCATGAAAAATGATAGCATTTAATCTAAAGTTTAGTGTAATGTTATCACGTCAAATGTGATTGGAAGATATAAAACTAACTAACAATTCAAAGACTTTAATTTTTTGTGATCTTGGTCAATACTTCCTCCCTTTATAGAGTCAAACCAAAAAATTCTAAACTCTCTGGGACAAATGACAGCCAAAGTCCAATGACGCCTGCAACAAATAAAAAAAAATACAAACGTTAAAGCTAATAAATAAAGTTAGAAGTTGTTAAGTCAAATTCTAATTACCCATTGAGGACAGGCGCGAGATACAGAGTGCCACGGTTTATTGACATTTGTAATTCCACATAACTCCGCATTCTCAAAAGATAATCAGACTTGTTCTCAGTTGCCAGAATGGTGTCAGTGATAGCCATGTGAATAGGACTTAAAAAGCGGATCATCTTTTTCTTTGCACTGTGTTGTTCACACTTCTCATGTAAGTACCTGATACACATAATGGGCAGATAAGAATAATAATCCAAATAACCGGTTATATTGAAAAGAACTAAGAATATAATTGTTCTTTACCTGATAGACAAATCAAGCCAGCAACTTTCAAGCTCTTCCAATTTTAAGAACTCCTTCACATCTGAGTCACCTCTAAGCCAAATATCATACTCTGTAATTGGATGGACAATCCCAGCAGCCATTTTGAATCTATAACTAGTCATAGTCGGCTGCACAATCCAGAGCATGCTAAGTTGAGGGTACTTCTCATCATCAAATGTCTGCAAATGAAGAACACATTAATCATTCTGTATATACATGAACAAATAGCAGTGTATAAAGAAAAGTAATGGACAATTTAATCACCTTTTCAACTGGAGAACTGGGTTCTTGAGGAGTATCAAGCACAAGCTGTTTAGGCCAAGCTATAAATGTACCAATTGCATTGGCTATATGTGTTACCTCTGGATCACTGATGGGAACAGGTGTCATATGCTCGTCATTCAACACTTCAGTAACCTGCACCTTCACTTGACCCTTTTGAATGGGCCTCCCATGAAGTATTTCAACGTCTGGGAATTGATAAGCTTTTGCAACAGCACGCATGTGAGGCACATCCAGATGTAGATAACACAGCTCCTTGTTGGCATCATCAGGTGTATAACTTGGCTCACCTCCTGGAATTGCTTCACCCTGATGCAATACATTTGAATTGAGTTGAATGAGTTAAAAAGTTGAATGAGACAAGTAAATTGAAGAGTTGACAAATAAATATGCTCATACCCTTTGCTGGGACAAATCTCTAGATCCCTGTGCAGCCTCCAACTGAGATGTGAGTAATTCAAATTTTGAATTGAAGTCCTTTGAAAGTCTAGCATAAACCCGTGCCTCAATCTCCTCAATTGTCTCTGCTCTCTGGGGCTCTGCTTTCTGGGCCTTTGTTCGGCGTTTTTTTCCCAAAAAACTTTTTTGCGGAAACTTTCCCAGAAACCCCCTTCACTCTACCAGGATTGTCAAGTTTCCCCATTGCTGTTGCTAAAACGTCCATTCTGGGGTCCGCTGGTGTGAATGAGCCTTGAGAGGCCTGCTCGTGTAGATCTTCCTGAAAAATAGTGAAAATATTGTGTAAGGTTCAATACACGGTTAATCACTACACACTGGCACCAAATCAGTATATATGAATATACTACTTACAATTCTATGAGCAACTTCTTCAACTTTCTCGTTGACATATTCTCTAGATCTTTTCTTCCGACCCTCGCACCACTGTATATGACGTTCGAAGGGCTCAGGATTCGAAACAACTGAACCCTCAGATTCTTCCTCCATCCTTGCTTGGCGCTCCGCCTCCAATCTTTCTCTCAACCAGTCATATCCCCCACATGACATTGTATGGTTGTATTCATTTTTTGCGCGGCGTGCTTGTTGTTCTTCTCTTTGTTCCTACAAAAGCAGCAAAAGGACTTAATGAAACTATTGCAATTTGAAACCAACAAATTCTAACATATCCACTCATTATAGATATACCTGAAATTCCTTCGACAGTCGATATCTCTTAAACTTCTCCCAAGTTGCTGGATCAATATTTTGATATGTGTCACATGGAGTTTGCCCCATTCTCGCACCCCCAAAGATGTACTCCTGGCCTAACCGATGCTTAAAGTCTTTCCACCTATCTTGAACTCGATGCAAGCAATATTCCCTGAAAGCCTCAGTATCAGGCACATCCCAGTATAACTGCAATGGAAACAAACACAAATAAGACTTACTAACATAATACATATCATGAATATTTAACTGTAATGGAAACATAAGTAAGGATTACCAATATATCTCTCCAACATTGCTTCTTATCCTTGTCGTCCACGTCTTTCCACTCATTTATCGCTATATTTATTCTATTCCTCGCCAGTGTACCAATGAAGCTAGCGAATGACTTTGCAGTTGGCCGCGTAGGCCTACCAAATTCATCAAGATGCAGATGATTTCTTTGATGATGCTCAGCTGGTTGAGAAAGTACTTGAGCAAGTTTTGTTGGACCTCTACCCCTTCTCCGTGGAGGGGGTGGAGGAGGGGGCTCCTGATGCTCCTCATCATCATGATCTGAGCTGCTTTCTGCCATTAACCTGTGAAAAAGAAACGATTAGGCATGTCATCAAAAAATCAAAAAATTAAAATAGTGTCAGAAATTAGTAATACAATAACAAAAAATAGGCATGTATCAAAAAATCAAAAAATTACATTATGTGTTGTCATCCCATATCCCCTCATTATGATCATTTCTAGCAGCACAAAGGTCGTTGTCATCTAACTGATCACTCTCAGCTTGTGGAGTAGAATTCGTGCATAACAATTGTGTTTCAACATGATTATCTTCCATTGTGAGAGCAAGATCGAGTTGCTTCCTATTTTGCAAGACTATGGAAAGCTTGACATTTGTAGGATCTGTTACATAAAAAACTTGTTTCGCATGACTTGCCAGAATAAATGGTTCATCCTTGTAACCAACCTTGTTTAGATCAACAGAGATCATTCCAGTGTGGCGCTCAATAATAACTGCAGTACTAGTGACCCAGTTACATTTAAATATAGGAACTTTGAACTGTGGTGTATAGATTATTTCCCAAATATCTTCAATAACCCCATAATATGGCATTGAAGCCAATTTTGGGTTTTTATCTCTACAACTAGAAAAGTGGGTTGCCTCAGCTTCAACCATCACACCGCTGTTTTGTGTGGTGCGTTTGCTGTCAATGCCTTGAGTAGAGAAAGAATACCTATTTATTTCATAACCACCCCATGAAAAAACAAGGTACTGAGGCTTCACAGCTAACAATCTTATTGTATCAGATGCACAATCTTCTGTTGCTACATACTCCTCAAACCACGTAATGAATGTCTTATTGTGTTCATTAGAAATCTGCATATCACTCCTTTTTGGGTTTCTCTCCTTCAATACCCGCTTATGCTCGATCAAATAAGGCTGCACTTCTTTCATGTTATTCAATATATATAGATGTGCTTGTAACAAATCTTCTCTCGATACACCCTTAACTTTCATGCCTCGCACCCCCTTACCAGATATCTCATCTTTCACCCAACAAGTTTTCATTATCATCATCACCCTTCTTTAGGTATGGTTTGCAAAAGTCTATTGCTTCTTCGACAAGATATCTCTTAACTATTGAAGCCTCCGGCCGATACGGGTTCTTAGAATACCCTTTTAAAACCTTCATGAATTGCTCAAAAGGGTACATCCACCTTAGAGAAACAGGACCACAAATTTTTATCTCACGTACCAAATGAGCAATCAAATGGACTGATATATCGAAAAAAGCAGGAGCAAAATGCATCTCTAGTTGCGACAAAATAATGTAACCTTCATTTTCTAGCTCATCCAGCTTCTGATTATCAATGACCTTGCTGCAAATGGCATTGAGAAACATACACAATCTTGTTATAGTCTTTCGCGCATCATTTTCCAAAACACCTCTTATAGCTACCGGTAACAGTTGTTGCATCAAAACATGGTAATCATGAGACTTCATTCCCCCCAACTTTAAATCATCCATTGACACAAGTTTACTAATGTTAGATGAATAACCCTGGGGCACCTTCACGCGATGTAGACACTCACATAAACGTGTTTTCTCAAGTTTGGAAAGTGTGTGAGCAGCAGGTTCCATATATGCTTTCTTGCCATCATCACTAATTATCGGATGCAACCGATGTCTTATACCCATTTCAACTAAGTCTTTCCGTGCATTGAGCCCATCTTTAGTCTTTCCTTGTATGTGCAAGAGTGTTCCAATAAGACTTTCATCAAGATTTTTCTCCACATGCATTATATCAATGCTATGTCTCACATCAAGATACCGCCAATATGGAAGATCGAAAAAGATTGACCTCTTCTTCCAAATGTTAGTCTTCTTCTTCTTCTTCTTCTTTTCCTTACCAAATTCCACCTTAAGATTCTCAACACGAAGATAAACTTCTTCACCGGTTAACGGAATTGCAGCAGATGCATACTCAGGTGAGCCATTAAACCGCTTCCTCAATCGACGGTATGGATGGTGACGATCAAGAAATCTCCTATGACCGAGGTAAACAGTCTTCCTTCCATGCTTGAGTTGGACAAAATGAGTATCATCCTCACAGATAGGGCATGCCTTATGTCCCTTCACACTATATCCTGACAGGTTTCCATATGCAGACAAGTCATTTATTGTGGTAAACAACAAAGCCCGCAACTTAAAGGTCTCCTTCTTGTATGCATCAAACACATCAACACCTTCGTTCCACAACATCTTCAAGTCTTCAATCAACGGTGCGAGGTAAACATCAATATCATTCCCAGGTTGTTTCGGCCCTGAAATCATTGTGCACATTATAACATACTTCCGTTTTGTGCACAACCAAGGCGGTAGGTTGTAAATGACAAGCAACACTGGCCAAGCACTATGTTTACTAGAGACACTCCCGAATGGGTTGAATCCATCCGTACAGAGTCCTAAACGGAGGTTTCTAGGATCACTACCAAACGCTGGAAACATGGAATCAAGCTTCTTCCATTGAGGCGAATCAGCAGGGTGCCGGAGATATCTATCATCAAACATTCTCTCATCACAATGCCACCTTAGATTTTCTGCTCCCGTAGCACTAGCAAACAATCGTTTAAACCTTGGGACTACTGGAAGGTACCACATTACCTTCGCAGGTTCGCCTTTTTTTGGATTGTCTGTCTCATCATCATCTTCATCACCATCAACATCCTTCCTCTGTTTATACCTCGGCTCTTGACATTTTGGACACTTCTGTAATCCCTCATACTCATTTCTGTATAGAACACAATCATTAGGGCAAACATGTATCTTTTGGTAGTCCATTCCCATCTTTCTAAGGATTTTTTTAGCCTCATACATTGTCTTCGGAACCGCATTATTGTCCGGAAACATATCACTCAAAGCTGCAAGCATCCTCGAGAAACCTGCGTCAGCCCACCCACTTTCTGTCTTTATTTCTAACAATGTTAGAATGAAGGTCAACCGGCTATATTTTTTACACCCCGGGAACAAAGGTGTCTTTGCATCACCCCGAACTTTATCAAACTGATCATTTGGCACAAGTGACTCTGCTCTGATATCATTTATCATATTGTCCATGCCAACATCGCAGACATATTCATCATCACTTTCATCCGCTTCCGCCGCTGCTTTTGTATCTTGCATTGTAGTTCCCAATTCCCCATGCCAAAGCCACGTCTTGTATCGTCGATTGATCCCGTGACAAATAAGATCATCCCTTATGTCTTTGAGGCTTTTACGATCAACATTTACACACTTCACACAGGGGCAAGGGTACCTTCCATTCTTGCTAGGTGCGTTTCTTTTGGAAAATTCAATGAACTCCTCCACCCCCTTTTGATACTCTCCACTAGTCCGCAACGCATCCATCCAAGGACGATTCATTCTGAAACCTAACCCATTTCCAACAACTTATTGAATTTTCCAAAAGTGTGTGCATGCTACACACACTTGTCCTCTTTAAAAAGAATAGAAGACACCAAAACCTACTACATCTTTATTATTTATACCAATATTTATTTATCTTATTGTTTTTTTTTCTAGAATCAGGCCACACCAAAACAACAAGCAGAATTGCACCAAAAAGTAAATCCATATACTCATTTCCAATAACAGGATCAAAGGCACCACATGCATACAAACATACAATACCATGATCATACCAATACATGCAAAAACAGAGGAAGCAAGAAGAAAAAGTTTAAAATTAGTAAAACATATAATCTCAAGCAAAAACAAAATGAAATGCTCAGTATAAACTCCAAAATCTAATCGGCCAAACATGTTTGTGCCCTAATTCTTGATAGGAATAATCGGCCAATGAAGGGCAAAACAGAAACATAACAACTATAGGAACGAAAAACAAAGTCACTGTTACATTAGCAAAGTTACCGTTACACACCGTGAGCGTGAAGACCTTGTGTGTCACTTGTTTCAAAATCTTCTTTGAAAAAGACGAAACCTAAGAGTTCATAAAGAAAGTGTGAGGCGGTGGATAAGCAAAAAAAAGGAGGAAACATAAAAAAGAGCAACCTTTACCTTCCAACGGCGAGAGGTACGGCGAGGACGGTGGGAGCGCGAGGTACTGCGAAGACGATTGAGAGAGAGAGACTGTGGGGGACAGTGGGGGACGGTGGGGGACGGTGGGCGACAGTGGGGAAGAAGGGTGGGAGACGGCGGAGCGAGAGAGAGTGAGAAGCGCGAGAGAAGTGACTTTGGAGGGAACTGGAACTTAGGTTTGGAGGGAAAGAAAATAATCCCGCCAAACTTTCCACGACCACATTTAAGTGACGTGTGGTCGTGGAAAGTACCTTATTCACGACCCAGTTTTGAAAACGTGGGTCGTGAATAATCCACGACCACATTTTACCAAAGTGTGGTCGTGAATAATATAGCTTTCACGACCACACTTTGAATAACTGTGGTCGTGGATAATTATGCAACGTTCCACGACCACAGTTACAGAAATGTGTGGTCGTGGAAAATCTCTGCCTTTTCAGTTATTTACAAGTATGCCACCGCGTGTTTTAACTACGACCCCATTGTTGAATTTGGTCGTTAATGCTGGTCGTGAAAGGCTTAATTTCTAGCAGTGTTATCAGTCATCATCAACTATTACTTAATTAGCTATTATAGATAAAATCTTGTTCATGGGAATTTGAAGTTTAGTATTTTTATGTCATTTTTGCATACAAGGTAACTATGAATTTCTCTAAGAATATTATATATATATATATATATATATATATATATATATATATATATATATATATATATATATATATATATATATTTAATTCTTGGGTCTGGCTTCCATATAGCACTCATCAAATGAGCAGGTAACATAGAATAATATTAATTAGATTGCATATGTATGCAATAGTCCTATGCATTATTCAAGCAAAGCCAAAATCCTTTTATCTATATCTAATTATCTATTGAGAAGCTCTTTAAGTTAATCTCATCTCATTAGTTAATATTAAACCGAGAATTTCATGAGGCTCTTAGTGTTTTATACTGAATGAATGGTAACGCGAAGAAAAGCTGATTATTTTCTGTGTCAAGACATATCTATTTAAATAGCAAAAAGGCAAAAAAGCTGTAGATCGTGTGAGTGTGTGTTGTGTGGCCTTTAATGCAGTGATCATCTTCTGTTTGTTTTACACTAAAAGAATGTGAATCTTGCAGAAAAATCAAAGATATCATCCATGACAGCACAGAAATATAATCGGCGGCACTTGCTAGCTAGCACTTTCACACAATGTATGATACACTGATTTTCAACTTTAGGCTCATTAAGAGATTCCTACTACATGTCAATGCAACCTTATTAAGGGGAATCTTTCATCAACCTAAAAATAGTTTGAATTTTACTACCTTGTGATTCTATATATAAGACATATTTACCTATACATAATATTAACAGAATACAATAATCATTATTTCCTTTTATCCTTACACTCCACCTCTTGTTTCTTTATTGTTGAGGAGAATTAATAGGGATAATTTAGGAATAAATTGAGAAAAATCATCAGAATAATAATAGATGTCTTAATTTAGGATCGAATTTACACCATCAAATAGATCTTATATGTAAGACTGGATTGAGTAAAAATGGAGACACATTATATATCCGGAATAAATAATTTCAATTTTTAAAAATATTTTATTTTAATTATATAGAATTATAAAGTCATTTATAAGATTTGATCATCCCTTCATTTTTATAATGCAAAAAATTTAAAATTGGAATTACTAATGTCTTGTTTTGTTGACCAAATAAACAGTAATTTCGCTGTTCATAAGGCCCTTGTGAGAATAAACAAAGTACCATCTGCGTGTATCTGTAAATAAAAATGTGTTAATAAGATAGATAGATGTAGCTCGCCAACGCTCCTGTGATGGAAACAAAAGTGACTTGCTAAATGATGAACCATCATTTACTGTTATAAGTAAAATTAGTGTAGTTAATTTGAACACAAAAGAAAAAAAACTAAAGGTGTTAATAAAAATTGATGAAAAGTGTATTTTTGAAACATAAAAGGCTAAACTAAAAGTTGATACAAACATAGAGGATTAAATATATACTTAAGCCTTTTTTATAAAACCCTGTCATAATCTTTAATCATCCCCTCTCTTAATGGTTGTTGAGAAAACATATATTTAAAATTAAAATCAACTCTTTGAATAAGTCTTATATTGAGGATAGATAGGATGGAGTTTAAGAAATATTCCAATTACATAGTTTTCTGCTTCCTAAAAGGATCATTTTTTATCATTCACTACGCATGAGATTTAGACCAGGAGGCTTATATTCTAATCCGCACAGACCCAAATATAAAAAACCTCACACAAGTATTAATCATATGGGCCTATACACACCCAAATCCCCATCGGCATTTGAAACTTTTGTGTATGGCCCAAATCTGGCCTTCTCCTTTATTTCCTCATATTCCCATGTCATGATTCTTGTCCCCACCTGGTTTTATGCCGTTGTCGTTATCCATGTCCCCTGCCTAATCATTTCCATTACTCGCTCGGGTCTACATATAAAACTTTTTTATTTCTTTTGAAAATTAAGGAAGTAAATTAGAGTATTAAATTATAAAATGACACATGCAATTAGAGTAAAAAAGATAACTATAAACATTTTAAAATGGTTAATTTTACATCATTCATTTCTCCAAAAAAGTCGAGTGGTCTTATAATTAGAAGAGGAGGAAGTATTTTTGTAAGTCATCATCCTTTGAATTACTTTTAAATAACTTTCAGTCTTGAACTCTAAGTCAATTTTGGTTTTTGTTCTTAAACTTTAAAATTGGTGAGTTTTGTTTTTGAAATTTTTGTTAATTTTGATTTTTGCCCCTGAACTTTAAAATATATAGTTTTACTTTTTCCCCTAAACTTTCAATCAATTTCAGTACTGGTCTCTGAAATTCCAATCAATTTTGCCTTGGTCCCAAGGAATTCTCGAACGAACCACACTCCTTCGTATACATTTGTAGGAGTCCATTGATGAGAAGGGGCTGGGGAAAGCTTGACTCATAATCAGATCTCGATAACTAAATATTTGCAAGCAAAGCACAGCCGTGTTTGAGCAGAAGGCGATAGTGAATGAGTTTAAAGTTTTTTCAAGTTTAATTTTAGGAAAAGCCCATGGATCAAAACAAAAGTTCCCAAAGTTTAGGGACTAAAATAATCAATTTTACAATTGAAGGGCCAAATCAAAATTGGCTAAAATTTTAAGGAGTAAACCCATCGATTTTAAAGTTTGATTTTAAGGTTTAAGGATACAACTAAAATTGACTGAAAATTTAAAAACTAGTGAAATTGTATCAACCCTTTAATTAAGCATATTAATTAATTCCTTCCATGACCCCTATCTATATGTGTGTGTGTTTGTTTTTTCAAATATGTTGACCAAGCCAAAGTAAAGCACTATCATGTTTAATTAGTACTCTCTTCTTTATTAAATATAAAATTACTTTCAAATTTCAATTCATTCCTAAATATAAGGTTATTTTCTAATTTTCCTAATTTCTTGTAAATTAACCTTAATAATGTTTATCAATAATAAGCAAGAGAAAGAGAGTGGGAATACATGTAAATGGATAGTATAAATTAGTAATATGATCAGTTCTTAACAGCTAACTTAACTAATATCTTTAATTTAATCAAATTAAGGAAAATAATCTTATATTTATAAACGGAGGGAGTGTATAGCATTTTGAAATATTCAAGTATGTCCATCATCCTAATTAAAGAGGCTAAAAAATATATTTCAGTGTTGGTCTGTTCCATGTAATATAAAATATCTTAGAACACATTTGAAAAAAAAATAGTGTAAAATAGGATTGGAATCGATAATCTTTTCTTATGTTTTTTGGTACTCTACTGTCAGCTCTTCTTCTCTTCCCTTCTCTCATTTGTTAGTTGGTGGGAGTTTTTCTCCCATTGTTTCAGCTTCAGCCAGGGATGGAGACATATGCATTTCTAAGTGATATGCTTTTATTTCTATATTGCTTTTATTTCTATATTTCTAAATTTGTTTGGGGTTCATAAGATAACAATTATGCAATTTTAGATCAAGACCTTTTTCGTTGTGCCATTGACAGTGGGAATTTCTTCAAAAACAAATAATCGCTTTTCACCACTAATTTCAAGTAGAGTAAACTGAAAGACTATGCCTTAGACATTCAATCCATCATCAAAACCAAGTATGAACAAAAATAATAATAACAACTGGCTTTCTTAAAACAAACACCAAAAACCAAGTTTTGACAAAAATAAAAGAGAACCAAAATATACCAAAAACATCAAAAGATGCAACTATAGTACAAAACGAAACACGAAAAACAGAGCCAGTGCCATAGAACATATTCACCTAAACCCTAATAATAATAGTCGATAGGCATCTTGGAGTAGGATTTTGAAGTGGTATATTAATAAAACAACCTTTTTGACATCTCTTGAGGCTGAGACTTAGCAGCCGGCCAAGCCTCTTAATTTCTAGTCTCATCAGTACAGCGATTTGTGTACTCGTCGCAGTAGTAATAAGGTGTTAACGTCTGTGACATGCTTTGAGTCTCAGTGTAGCGATTTGTGCAGTTGTAGGTGGTACAAGCTCTTGCTGACATGCTTTGAGTCTCAGTGCAACGATTTTGTAGTCGTCGCTGTAGTAAGCTCATGATGACATGCTTTGATTCTCAGTGTTGCGATTTGTGCAGTCGTAGGTGGTATAAGCTCTTGCTGACATGCTTTGAGTCTCAGTGCAACGATTTTTGTAGTCGTCGCAGTAGTAAGCTCTTGATGACATGCTTTGATTCTTAGTGTTGCGATTTGTGCAATCGTAGGTGGTATGAGCTCTTGCTGACATGCTTTGAGTCTCAGTGCAACGATTTTTGTAGTAGTTGATGACTCCACATATTTAGTGGTTTTAAGAAATATTTTGTTGTATTTGGGGAGTCATTAATTAAGTAATTAAGAGATTTTGATGTGAATTGGAAATATATCATTTGGGAATTGAAATAGAAAACTTGAAATAATAAAAGAAATATTTTAATGGGAAGTTTCCTATTAATGAGACTATGTGATTGAGTCATTGTGATTATTTCCTATTTCTTTCTCTTCATGAATGCAGATTTAATGAAAAAGGAAATAAATAGAAGGAGATGATTTGATTATGTGCAAGAAAAGGAAAGAAAAGAAACTTAACATGCAAGGCAAAGACAATATGGTGTTGGGCTATTTTATTATATATACACATGCAACTCATGAGAAAAAAGGAGGCTGATTTTAATTCTTCCAATTTTCTAAGCCTAGAGACATTCACGACAAGAAAGGGTAAAAGGATTAGCAGTGTTTGGTCTTCTTTGGTTCTTAAAGCAAATATATATACAAGAGATTATTCACCGAGGAAAAAGACGAAAAGGAGGAAGTGGCTGGACCTGTTTCAACTGACACACACACGCGGACACACAGAAAGCAGCTAAGGAAGAAAGAAAGCTAACGCGAGGAGGAGAATAAGCAAGTTTCAACTGTCCAACTTGTCATCTTCAGTTTCATTGCGGGT
This sequence comes from Mimosa pudica, assembly GCA_029929735.1. Lineage (NCBI taxonomy): Eukaryota > Viridiplantae > Streptophyta > Magnoliopsida > Fabales > Fabaceae > Mimosa > Mimosa pudica. The sequence goes on along the minus strand of JAKELP010000015.1, from coordinate 7,708,190 downwards.
CTTTGTTCTAATTTTCCCTATGACTATAGATTTGATTTTCATTATTATTGGGATTGTTTTGGACCCTATGTGTGATTAGTTCCTTTTACAACCTAGAGTACTATGAACTTGTTTGTAACTTAGTATTTTATTTCCCACTATTTAGTCATGTTAAATTTGATTTAGTTTATTTAATCTTGCTATTATTGATTAACTTGTTTAGTGCTTATCACCATTAGACATGCTTAGGGAATTTAGAATTTGACTCAGAAGAGAGAATTTTAAATAGACCATGAGATTAAATAGTGTAGGATTGGATTTTAATCTGATTTGCGACTAGGATAGGAATATACCTAGAAGCCTTACATAGTCACATTAGAGCGGTACCGAGATAAATTAGCCTAGTAAATTAGTGCAAGACATTGTGTAATTAAGTTAGGCAAGCATGTAAGTAGACCGGAAGACATTTATAGACACTAGTACTCTAGATTAGCTAGTTGAATTAATTCATAATTAATTTAGTGGGGAATAAAATCAAAGAAGCAGATAAGGGATTAGTGGCTCTAGGTTGTTCTTTTGACTCGTGAATTTCATCTGTGTGAATATTTGTTTTATTTTATTTTCTTAGATATTAGATAATTAAAATCAATTTTCTTGTATTTACTCAACTTGAATGAAAATAGGAGATCTAATGCCTAGTTATTAATTATCTGAGTCTCTGTGGGATCGACCTTGATTTACCACTTTACTAAAATACGATCCGAACACTTGCGGATATTTTTATCAAAATTTTGGTAGCATCAGTCGTCGCCATAGTAAGATCTTGATGACATGCTTTGATTCTCAGTGTTGCGATTTGTACAGTCGTAGGTGGTATGAGCTGTTGCTGACATGCTTTGAGTCTCAGAGCAACGATTTTTGTAGTCGTCGCCGCAGTAAGCTCTTGATGACATGCTTTGATTCTCAGTATTGCGATTTGTGCAGTCGTAGGTGGTATGAGCTCTTGCTGACATGCTTTGAGTCTCAGTGCAACGATTTTTGTAGTCGTCACCGTAGTAAGCTCTTGATGACATGCTTTGATTCTCAGTGTTGCGCTTTGTGCAGTCGTAGGTGGTATGAGCTGTTGCTGACATGCTTTGAGTCTCAGAGCAACGATTTTTGTAGTCGTCGCCGCAGTAAGCTCTTGATGACATGCTTTGATTCTCAGTGGTGCGATTTGTGCAGTCGTAGGTGGTATGAGCTCTTGCTGACATGCTTTGAGTCTCAGTGCAACGATTTTTGTAGTCGTCACCGTAGTAAGCTCTTGATGACATGCTTTGATTCTCAGTGTTGCGCTTTGTGCAGTCGTAGGTGGTATGAGCTGTTGCTGACATGCTTTGAGTCTCAGAGCAACGATTTTTGTAGTCGTCGCCGCAGTAAGCTCTTGATGACATGCTTTGATTCTCAGTGGTGCGATTTGTGCAGTCGTAGGTGGTATGAGCTCTTGCTGACATGCTTTGAGTCTCAGTGCAACGATTTTTGTAGTTGTCGCCGGAGGAAGCTCTTGATGACATGCTTTGATTCTCAGTGTTGCGATTTGTGCAGTCGTCTGTATTATAAGCTTTTGCTGACATGCTTTGAGTCTCAGTGCAACAATTTGTGTAGTCGTCGCCGTAGCTAGTCTGGCTGTTCAAATGTTGGGTATTGCCTATGTTTCGAGTTCAACCATTGCTTGGAACATGCTTGGTCGTATGTCGAGTGGTATATCCACAGTAGTTAACATTCTTGACGTTCTTCAACATGGTTCCTTCGTCATAATTAAATTAATTAAAGCAGATCATGTTAAGAAGAAGGCAGCAGAAGAAATTGACTACTTCGTGAATTGTGTGTGTGTGTCTATAAAGTCATGTAAATAGTATTACACCTCTTATTATTTCGGTCATAACTGGGCATAAGAAGCACAAGAGAAAATCATGTAAATATATCAGTCCAAGAAAACAAAAGTTCTAACCGATTCTGAAGCAGAAAACATAAATATGCAACATACATAGTCAAGAAATTAAACATGAATAGAAAATAAACTTTAATTAATATATAGTATAACTGTTTTCTTGGTATTAACCTTGTTTAGCGGAAGAAGAAGGGAACGAGGAATGGTGGAATGCGTAAAAGACGAAGGAAGAGGCCGGAGAATGGAAGAATGTGAAGGATTTTGAAGAAGAAATCTGATGAGGTGGCAGAGAGTTAAAGAGTTCATATATAGACATAGTGCGGTTGGGGATGGGGGAGGTTTTGTCTGGTACAAGAGTATTTAGTATTTACGTATTCTATCGTAAGTCGTGACCAATAAAAATGCAACATTCATTTACCCTAATTTTTAATAGTCACTATCATCTTTTTTCAGTATTTATTTTTCATTTTTTTTCTGAAAAATAAAGATGATGGTAACTATTAAAATTATGGTTAGCGTTACATTTTTATTGAATACGTGGTAATCTAATTGCTTGGAAGTATGTTACGAACTACCCGTTGACTCTAGTTCCCTCTTATTGGACAATGTACCATTATCATCACGTAGCTAACCACGCGGAAAACCCACTTATAATTACGTGGCCCGATGACGTTTGCTCTTATTAGACATTTAATTATTTAAACAGTTTGAACCTTAAAGGATTAAACTATGAGATTTAAATTCTTGACCTTGAAAATCACACCATTTAAAACTTTTAGGGCCGGTTTGCTTGGGAGAAATTGAGATAACAGAAATGAAATTGGAAAAATAAAATGGTCAAACACAGGACCACTATTATGTACAAGAGGGAGTATTTGATATAACAAAATATGTTGACCTAAAATTCTATATCATCACTAGATATATCAAATGATATTAAACATCAAAGCTATCATTAATATCAATCAAGTTTAAGCTTAGACGTAGCTCAACTCACCTAAATTTTTAATTTATTTATTAAAGGAGAGTTTAAATTTGTGAAGAGAGATTTGGATGAAGTGAGGGAGATGAATGGACAAGAATGAGGAAAAGGAATAGAATAATGAAATTAACATTTTAAAAAGTTAGTAAGCGATAGCATTTAGCCTTTTTTGGGAGGGGACTCAGATCGGGCTAACTCATAGATCGGGCTAACTCATATGACCCACGAGTCACCCGGATCAAAACAAGTTTTCAAGGTTAGTGAAGGGTCATTTGCCACTGAGGTCATAACTCAACCCGGCCCGGTCTAATATAACCATAGACGCATTCGCCCGTGCAATGTGCAACAGATTTTACTGACCAGAGAGTAGTGGGAACGTGCAACAGATTTTCCAGGCATCCCTACAAATATGACCCATATATTCAAGACTACTATTGAATCTATCCAACAGAAAAATCAAACTATAAAACATCTCACCGTCAATGCAAGCTAGCACAATTAAAAATACCAAGGCTAAAAGAAAAATCTTCCAAAAACCACTAACAGAAATAAGCAATTTCCACCAATTATTTCAAGAACGAGATGAAACACATTCAGAAAGACTACGCAGTAGACGTTCAATACATCATCAAAAGAAAGCACACTTAAGTAACAAAGCACTGTCTTAACACACAATGAAACACCAATAACCAAGTCATTACAAAATCAAAATAGCAACAAAATACGATTAGCACAGAGCCAGCACCTTAGAACACATCCATCTAAAACCCTAATAGTAATTGATGTGCTTGTTGGAGTAGGACTTTGAAGGGGTAGGATACACCGTCTTCCTGACATTCACCTTAGTCTGGTACTCAGTGGTGAGTCCTTGATTCTTATCAGTAATTTTGACGGTTGAAGTAGCCCTAGCCTCTTGCTTGTATCCATGGCCTCCAGATTTGGTGTAGTAATCGCCAGCTTTGTGAGTCTCAGTGTAGCGATTTGTGACCTTGTAGTCGTTGTCGTTGTAAGTAGTTCGTGACATATTTGTTTGACTGTTCGTAGAATTGTTATTGCCCTCGCTTGGAGTCCATTCATCGTTAGGAACGACCTCAATGTATCCACAGTAGCCAACATTCCTGCCGTAATTCGACATGATGATTTCTTCGTTGCTGACAATATAAAGAAGATCATGTCAAATTTAAATTGTCTTCACCAAATTAATATTTCTTAGACAAAAGATATCATCAATTAGCGAAAAAAACAGTCAATAATACTCCCTTCGGTCCTAAATATAAGACCTGATTGACTTTTTTGAAAAATCCTAAAAAAAAGCAAAATAAGTTAATTATAAATTGATTTATCTAATTTTTTCCCTTAAACTAGTTTATTTTACTTATAAACTAATGGATAATCTAAAAATATATCAAATATGTCATTATTTAATAGACTATTTTGCAACCTTAACCTCTTCAAAAAAAAAAGTCATCTAGGTCCTATATTTAGGACCGGATGTAGTATTAACTAACTTAAGAGACAATCTGAAGCAGATTCTGAAGCAGAAACTTAAGAATGCAACGCATATGGATTGCAAGAAAACGATCAAGATATAAATAGGTTAGTTACGTTAGATCATGAAACGATTTGAAAATCAAAGCAGAAATTAACTTCATGTTTCTTAGACAAATAAAGAATCATTAGCAGAAATCATGTGAACATTTCAGTCCAAGGAAACTAAAGATCTAACCGAACATCAACAGAAAAAAACGGTTGAGCATAATAGAAGTGAAAGAAAACTACGTAATCAACTGGAAAAAATTTAAATATAACAAAAAACAATCAATAGAACGAGATGATAAAGTGTTGGTGGTGGTAACCTTGGTTAGCGAAAGAAGAAAACGGAGAGAGAAACGGTGAATTAGAAGAATGAAGGGAGAGAAGGAAGAGAAAGCAGAAAAAGAGGAAATGACGAAAATGGCACAAGTAGTGGTGAGACCGTGAGAGTGAACGTGATATATATAGGCATAGTTAAACGGTTACAGGCCATCAACTAATTACGGTTACAGCCCACGTAATTAAATTCAATTAAAAATTTACGTTAAATCTGTTATGGTAAAGTTCAGTTTTTTACTTTTTTTAGTCCCTATTCACGTCCATGGTCATCCAGATCGCCAAATGTTTGAACAAAGCCGATGACATATTAATCTAGTGGATTGTCGTGAGTAGTAAGTACTCTTATCCCTTAAGTAAGTGGTTGGGGGTTTGATTCCTAACTCTTGTAAAAGGAGAAAATCCACAGGTCAGCTGTCTACCCTCTATATATATATGGGACTTCAGAATAGCGAGGGATTAGTCTCACTTGATACGCGGGATGAGATACCCTTGGGAAAAAAAAAGCCGACCACATATTGTTCAATGTGAAATATTTTTTTTTTTGATACATGATCAAGATATCCCCTCACTCGACAAGTGAGAGACTAATCCCCGCTGATTTGTAGGCACCTCAAAGGGTGGGACAGCTGGCCTGAGAGATTTAATTCTTCTCCATACCCAACGCCAGAGATCGAACCCCAGACAATTGGTTAAGGGTGAATGAGTCCTTGCCACTCAACCACACACCCCAGGTTAGTGTGAAATATTTTTATTTGCATAATTAGTACGGTGAAATAGATAAGGGAAATTTTCAAATTGGAACTTAAATGCCTATTTTAAAGCAATTGAATGAAAATTGAATGAAAAATAATGTTTTTCATTTAAGATTGGTAGGAGTGAAAACAGGTATTTCATTACATAGGCAAAATATAATTTAATCTTCCACTTTTTTTTTCGAAACTACTGAGTTTCATTATACATGACTCTTAAATAAGTAGGTGGGAGAGGGAACTGAGAAGGTTGCTCGATTCTTGTGGAGATATCTCAGTTAACAGACTGAAGTTGGGATTTACATTTTGTTGACAAATTGCTTATCATCTTATGCTTTTGAAGTTGGACAGGGATTGATTTGCTTCTCTAATATTCTACATTTCCTTAGAGAGTTAGTGGGGGTTGATAGATCTTCTTTGATAAACTGATTTTTTAGTGCTTTTATGTCATAAAAAAAATATTATGAATATAGAAGGTTTTTCAATTGCTATAATAACGAGTAGAGACTCCCGTGCTCTGCACGGGAAGCCGATACTTCATCCGATTTTTTTAACTTTACATACTAAATGATGTAATATTTACATTAACTAATTAAATATTTTATTTAACATTCAAAATACTTTACCTTCCTTTCACCATAACCAATCCAATCTACATTTTGGAAAAAACTCATAGACCAAAGATATAAACCCACTCAGATTGGGCCTATACAACTATCCAGGTTCATGTGTTTGGACTTGCCATGCATTCCAATCTTTTTAATTCCCTCATGCTTCTTATATTTTTACATGATATGTTACATGTGATTTCTGAAACTTACTCTACTCCGTAAAAAAAAAAACCAAAACACTTTGGCAAACGTAAATCTTTACTTCAATCACCTTACACACAAGGAAATTACAATTATTCCATACAACCAATTTTATAACACTCTTACGTAGTCATTATACTTACACACTTCAATATTAAAAAAAACTAAATAACATAAATTCAAAAATCTACAGACATATCAAATAAATTTCCTTTCAGTTCTTGGATGACCTCTATGGATGGATCAATATCCAGGGAGGTAGCGTCGTAGTAAGAGGAAACAATGGCTGAACCTAAAAAAGGTTGTAACGGTACCGGATCTCAAAATGATATTGATTCATATAACACTGATAAATTGAGATGAAACATCTAAGGGACAATATAATAGATTGATGACATTCATCTATAAGCAAGTAAAAGAAACAATGAGTAGTATCTAGAAGAAGTGAAAGATAATTCAGAGAGAAAGAGAAAGAAGATGCCAGTGGGAAGAGGAGAAAATTCTAGAGAGAGATAAGAGACTTCACAATATTCTTCACTACTTCTTTTTCCTCCACTCTTCATCTATATAGCCTAATATTTCTTTCCATGTCAGCTCATTTGCCCAAAGCCCGATCTTCACATCATTTAGCCCATTAGCTACCACTATATATATCCAATTGCCATGCATAGTCATTTCATCTGTTACATTACCACGCCCTTTAAAATTGACCTTGTCCTCAAGGTCAACAAAATTTGAGACAGCCATATTTAGGAAAGCTTCTTGACCTGAAGAACATATGGTGAGGCATATGAGTAGTAATTGAAAGGCAAAAACCAACAAAAAAAAGTGTATGACTCTGTTTGCAAGGTTCCCTTTCCTGAAGCTCTTGACAGCTTCCCAATATAACAAGCATTCAATGTTTACAGCTGCTTTAGAATTTGCATTTAAGATTTCCTTCAACTTCTGACGGGTAATACATAACTTGACACCAGCATCACAAGAGAGTATTACTACAAAATTCCTAACAAACTTGTAGGAAAAGATCTGCATTTGCTCAACCACAACTGCCTCATGTGTAAGTCCAAAATTCCTATTGGAAAATATTGAAAAACCCAAAGTAATCTCAACATGATGCAGAAGATCATAAAGGCTTGTCCATTTCAAATTGGATGCAATCTTATAACCAGAGAATAAAGTAAATGCCCTTTGGTTCTTAATATTGGTAGTGACAGCATCCTCACCCAATGACAAAGCAAGGCAAGGATAACCCCAAAAACACACAACTTCATTCATAACTGTAACCAACATAAAAGAACAGCTCTCATAGGTTAAACATTCATATATCCGGCCATTCAAGCACCAAACCTTGAAAAAGATTCCAGGATCAAACACCAATCGCAATGGTGGAAACAGATTAGGAAATGTACCACATGGTAAGGGGTGTATCACAAAAATTGAAATGCTCAAATTAAGTGGTGAAACAACAAAATTGTCACCATATAATGAAATTCCCATAAGCTGTCCTGAAAAAGGAATCATAATCACTGAAAGTGATTTGACCTCAGCATAATCATCATCCCTGGAAGAAGGGCTGGTTGGGTGAATGGTGAATGAAAATAAACCAGAATAGGCATTATCAGTCCAGCAAGTCAAACACCATGGCTGAGCAATATCCCCCTTAAAAGCAATTTCATACCAACTAAATGTTGTAGATGCATCCAGCAATTTCGGAAATAAGGGTGCATTGTACCTCATGAACAGAGCAAAGGGAAAAGAAATACCTGGATCAAATATAAAACTAGGAATATTGTTGTGATGGTATTCCAAATCATGATATCTATCAGGCATGAAAATCCTAGAAGCACGGAACCAATTATTAGCCAAAACCTCACTGATAAGCCTTTGATCAATTGCAGCCATATACCAATTAAACTTCCAGCTATAAAGAATGATGCCATAACAACCATGAAGGATGAGTCCATCTAAGGGAACAATGAAAGCAATAATATCCAAAGGTTTATCATGGAAACATGTGAATACATATGAGAAAATCCTACTGATGTAGTATCCATGTAGTTTCCCAATGGGAAACCCAACATCAATGCCAGTGTGGACATGAGATAAGGAGCCAGGATCAAAGATAAAAATAACTATATGAAGTGGCTTAAGATAATCAAACAAGGAACCAAGAGTTTTCCTATAGTGGGCAGAAAAATCATTGGAGCATTTTGTCAAACACCATGTAGGTGTCACAAGGTAGTGTTGTATTAGATGTCCATAATATTGAAGCACCGCAAATGAAGGAAAATTTAAACAAATACCAGGATCAAAAACCAAGATACGTTGTAAACCATGATAAAGTCCCAAAGGATGAGCTAATTTGTGACAAGCATGTACCAAAACGCAGGAGAACTCATGGTTGATGAGAATACCCTTGATGTGCAGTGGCGTGTTGTGAGAAATGAGTGGTTCCAGGACTTGAACGGCATTAGGGATCATCATAGAACTCCCAATAACGAAGTCAACACTGGGGATGAGCATTTGGAACTTGGTAACTACCTCTTGGTGACTCAAATGAATGACGCAGCCTTCTAATTCAACATCGTTTGTCTCACTGAATTTTGGAGAAGCTAATTGTGTCTCCATAGTTAGGTGTAGTGAATCCTCCACCACTTGTGAGCAGACTTGACCAACATCAGCGGCAACGTCTTTGGTGGCGTCAAGTGGATCGTCATGGCAAGTTGCCTCAAATTCTCCTTTAACCACATTCGGTTGCTCTGGATCCTTCAAAACACCTTCAAAATGTTTGTAGGGAAGGAACAACAAACGATCAAGTTTATTGTTCATCGAGGTCATCTTGGACTGAATGGAATCAAACAATAAATCCAATCGGTCAAATCGCCCTTCATCTTCAACACGTCGACGCTCCAGAGATTGCACAAGGTGATTAGTACTAGTAGTAAAACCATTAAAATTGTTGGTGTAAATATCTGGAACAAAAACCGACATGGTAGCAGAAGGTGAATGAAAGCACCAATGTAACGGTACCGGATCTCAAAATGATATTGATTCATATAACACTGATAAATTGAGATGAAACATCTAAGGGACAATATAATAGATTGATGACATTCATCTATAAGCAAGTAAAAGAAACAATGAGTAGTATCTAGAAGAAGTGAAAGATAATTCAGAGAGAAAGAGAAAGAAGATGCCAGTGGGAAGAGGAGAAAATTCTAGAGAGAGATAAGAGACTTCACAATATTCTTCACTACTTCTTTTTCCTCCACTCTTCATCTATATAGCCTAATATTTCTTTCCATGTCAGCTCATTTGCCCAAAGCCCGATCTTCACATCATTTAGCCCATTAGCTACCACTATATATATCCAATTGACATGCATAGTCATTTCATCTGTTACAAAGGTCATACAAAAAAACCTGATTTTATGAATTCATAATAAAGGACAATTGCAACATGCAAACGTCATTCAAATAACAAACCTGAAAATGTATGTGCTTCCATGACAACATATCGAACATATATGAAGGGTGGATGATCTAGGTCAACTACTTTGTTTAGCTTTGTGAACACTTCTTCAATCCAAGTTCCTCTTAATATGCATAGAATATTTTTATCAATCCTTTACACGAAAATGTAGCAATTAAATTCCTTTTAATCCAACAAATACATTCAATCTTAAACGGGTAAATAGTAAGTACCATCCACAATTTGGATCCCATGACCCTAAGTGAACTTCAATCTGTTTCTCCCAAATACTGTTTAATTTAATCTTATTGATTGGAGAAACTTTGATCAAAAAACCTACAATATCTGGAAAAAATAGGGGAAACAGAATACAATCAATAATATCTTTTTAGGCTGTATAATTTAAGACAAATAAACACGTACCAAAAAACCCGGTTGGACATTTTTTTCCAAGTTCAATCTGAAAAGGTATTTTTGGTGTGAATGGAAATGTAGCAGGAAAACCACCTGTGACTTTTACATTACAAGAAGAATGAAGAACTATATGGTAAAGATTATCAAGGCCTTCACCACCAGTTTCAACCACAGGGGCATGTATCTCAAAAGTTAATCCTTCTTTCAAATGATGCATGAAAATATCTCGTGCATCCTCGGACAAAAGCTTCATTATCATTTTTGTACCCTGTATATGAATTTGTCTTACTGAGGTTATGGTTTAAAAGCTATTAATACAAATTACAAAAAAAGGTACAATAATTCAAAAAATAACCTCTTCATCATACACTACAGCATCAATTGAAATAAGCTCCTTCATTGGGGACTGCCTTGGCCCGATTATCCAGACAAACTCACGGTTAAATATTCTCTCTATTTTCACTACTATGACAGTATTGGATGATATTGGACTAAGGGCAGAAAGGGGTACTGGCTCCATTTTCCGTATGGGGAATCAGAGAGGAATGGAATGACAAAAACTTTAGGAAAGGAGAAAACCAATAATAGTGAGATAAAATTTGTCTGCTTTGCTTTATCAATGGTGGAGACCATTTATATAGAAGAACGTGGGTAAGTATATTTTTTGAGGTAATTACAGAGTACAGGGTTAATAATTCATTACTTTTCAATGTCAAATTACATTTAAAGTGGTAGAAGTGTTTGTTGGAATTGGACAATAATTTTGTGGGTAAATAATATTTGCTCACGAAATTATTAATGAGGGAGTGAATGAAAGATTAAATCATTTGACCGTTTTGTCCAATTTTAATTAATGATAAACAGTTATAGTTCATTACATATATCTGCTAACTATATGAGTGCAATAGTTATCGATTCATCACATTCGTTACCACGGTTGGCGGGTATGTATATGTACATACATCTATAAATTAAATTAAAGAACAAAAAAAAATTGACGGTGGGGAAGGTGATTTGCTGATGAAATGAAATGTGCTGGCATATGATACTTCATACAGAGGGGGGGCCGGATTTGAGACACACACTTTTTGTTTTGGAATGCATGTGCAAGCAAATCAAACGTTGTTTTTCAACGCATCGCACGGAAGATTCTCTGAAGACATAATGGTCCTGCCCTTTAGTTTTTTCCTGGGTCCATTGAACTTGTGAGTGGGATCCAATGAATAAATGCAAAAGAGCTATTCAACCTTGTTTTGATATAATATCTTATTCAGTCATCATCTACCTTCGCCCTTTTGGGCAACTAAAACATTTCCCTTCAATCACTGCAGGTCCTTTGGAAAACTATAAATGAATGATAGTATCAACAACAAATTTCAATGATTTATGTTTTAAAACAAATCTTAAACTTCCACATAAGTTTTACCTTGATTAAATATGTATGATTAAAGAGCTAAAAATCAGCAACGAAAAGAATGGGGGATATAAATCGCGAATAGAAAGATGATTGGCTAATATTATTGTCCTTGATCACCTGGATACTCAAGTTTGGACGAAGGGAGAAGGACAAAATGTTATGAAAGCTTGGAAGAAGAAGATATATGTGGCCAATTATTCATTTAATTGAGACGTGTAGACTCGGAGTGTGCATTGAAGCCTCTGATATAAAGTGAGAGTACATGTACTAAGTTAGGCGAAGCAGAAGCATATTGGCATGGAGTCCATTTTCACATACTGTGCACCATATATATATTGATTATTTCTTTATATAAGCACATGTTTGTTGTTTGAAAGCAATTCTGTGGGCAGCTAGAATACATTGACTATATGATACAGAAGTTTGGAGGAAGAGGACAGTAGGGAAATTCACAAGATCGATGTTAGATTTTGTGGTGGCTTTGATTTTGAAGTTCTTCCATCGATTATAATAAGAAGTTAAATTATGAGTGTATAATATTTTTTGCAAATGCGCTTTCTTATAATAAGAACTGAGTAGAATCATTAAGTATTCTTTTTAAGTTGATGCTTGGAACATAATAAGGAATGCAGTCATGAGTTATTCAGAATTTTTACACATGTAATTCTTACTTATAAAAAAACAATTAGATATGTGAAAAAGTGAAGTTATTCCAACTTTTCGTAAGATAGTAAACAAAATTGTATTTCAGGGTAAATAAATAATTATAAGTATTTTAAAGTGATTAAGTTTACGTCATATTTTGTCTAAAAATATGAAAATAGTTTAGATAGTATACAGTATAATCTAAAACAAATAATTAAAAACAGTACTGATATTATTCATAACTATAACAAATGAGGATAGACTTTTGGAAATTTATATTATATGAAAAGTATAATATATGGATAAGACATTGAGACTTAGGAATTGACGTAAGGAGTAAGGTAATAGTAAAAGTCTTCTTTGAATAAAGAAATAGTTTTTATGACTATAAGTATAGCACCCTACATTGAGGTAGAATACTAGATATCTTGAGGTTACATATAGAAGAGTTTTCGTAATAGGTTAAAGCTACATATACAGGGGTTGTTGTGAAGAGAGTCTAATAGAATAGAGAAGGCTAGATATAATTAATGATGGAATTGAAGACAATCAAAGATTTGAGCAATTATTGTGTAAATTCTCTCATCACTTACTCCAGTTATTCTTTAATGTTTGAACTTAATATTCTTATGTTAATCAAATATAAAGAGGTAAATTAGTCATTATCAATTATTTTAATGATTTCATTCTTGAAAATTATGTTTCTAATTTCGTTGGGGGAGGGACATCATACATGGTTTCCTTTTATCTTCTTATGTTAATCAAATATAAAGAGGTAAATTAATCATTACCAATTATTTTAATGATTTCATTATTGAAAATTATGTTTCTAATTTCTTTGGGGGAGGGAGATCATACATGGTTTTCTTTTGTTTACAATACGGCTCTACGTTGATTTGTTTTGCTCTACAATAATGTTCAATGAATTTGAGAATCTTATGATATCTGTATCATTGTGCATCATGTTTATTGTGAATTTTACAAATATTTACTCACCCTTCGTAAGATCAATCTCTTGTATTGTTTATTTTTGTCATTCTTAGCTTTATACACTTTACCGTAAGGTATTTGTTTGAAGGATAGCGATGAAGACAGGCTTTTAATCTTACCATTATAGTCATTGATTTAACTTAATGGTAACAAATTTAGATAAATTATTTTGTCTTTATTTTCGATTTTAAAACAGCAACCAGTGGATAACGTAACAAAATTTCCCACATGATATTTTTCTATATTATATATATATATATACATATATATATATATACACATATGATTGCATACAATTATAAAACTACTTACTTAAAAATATATACTTCGTTGTGTTTACCATTTTCTTTATTTATGATTACATTATTTAATGGTGTTCTTTGTCTAATAATAACAGACAATGAAGATAGCAAAAAGTTGGGGATTTCAAAGAACAAAGAAGGGGAAAAAAATACCAAAGTTAACAATTCTAGTTGACACTTGTGATATCAAGATATCCTTTGGGTCTATGAAATGGAAAGAAAGGGACACATTGAATGAAGTTTTGACAAAGTTTTGCGACAAACTTGTTACAAAGGAGACCAAGAGGTCATTCAAATCTGGCGTATCGATCTCTGTGATATTTGTTTCTGGAAATATCAAAGGGGAAGCGGAGGTATTGCTTATTTGAATGACTTTAGCAACTCATATAATACAGTATTACCTAAATAAATTGATGTATGGGTACTTAATTTTGTGCGCACGTTCGAGGAGACGGTTTTAGTTTTTTTAAAGGTTAGTGAACCGATTTATCCTAAGAAGATCACGAGGTGTATCTTATGGTTATGCCTAAATCTGATCTGCCTCTATATGTATTCTGTGTGAAATAATAAGGTAAGCATGTACGTTATAGACTGGTTATGGTATTCTCAAGCTTGAAGTTGTTTTATAAAGAGAATTTTTGTTACTAATTTATGCCATTTTTTTGAAATAATTTGTCATCTATGTTGATATTTTAATATGAAATATAGACAGGCTGAATTCATAATAAAAATAGGCCCGGGGGAAAACATAATGATAAGAAGACGGTGTCGAAATAGTTTTAACGATAATGTAATTGAACCAAATTATAACTTGGTTATCCTAATTTTTTATTAAATTCATCAAAACCTTTGGAACTTGCAAAGTAACAAATATGTGCCATTAAAAAATAAATTGTATGAAACTTGTTTCGTCCAATGCAGGCCAAACATTGAACTATATTAATCATACATTTTATTTGGATATCAATAACATATTATGTATTACAAATAGTAGAATTAATAATGGTGGCTTATTTTAATAATTTTTTACCGCTAGATATGTAATGAATATGTACCTACTCTTCAGAGAATGGATGAACTTCAAATTTGCAATACAATTATGGCTACAACATTTAATGAATGCATCTTGTCCTTAGTAGATGTGTAGGTGGAACAGCAATACTATGGTTAACTTAGGCTAGGGTGTAAGAGCATACATACAAATGCTAGCTTATATCCATGACAAGACTATACAAACTTTATCTTGAAAAAAATATATTGTATCCTTCAAATTTTCAGGCAGTAATATATAAATATGTCCAAAAACTTTTTCATTTGGAACTTATTTTATTTTGTAAAATCAGAAATTTATTGAATTAAAACGGATATATAATATTTGGTTTTACTGCCTTAAATGTTACAAAATTAATGTGAGCATTAAAAGCAGACATCAATCTCCAACATCTAAAATTTTTAATGATATTTAGGAAAATTGTTCATTTTATTTTTTCCATAGTATGCTCACCTCCAAAATCTGAAAAAACAAACACTTATTGGGCAATGTTTAAATTCTTTATATTATATTAAAAATTTGTGGACAAAAATTTCGTAACATGTATTGGCTAATATAGTATTATGGTTAAGTGGACCAAAAAGTTTAGTATAGTAAGACAAGATTTGAGAGTTTCGATAGGGTTTCCAAAATAATTTTTAATTATTTTTTATATAAGGCAATAATTATATATTTCACTGCTTTGATAATATCATATTACATATGCACAAAATCAGAATAAATATCAACTACTAACTAATTTTTTTTGAATATGATAAAACTGAAAAATTCCAATTTTATTTACTCATTAATTTTTTAATTTATAGGAATGGATTATAGTTTTTACAAATAATATAGTTTCTCCTGATTTACGCTTCTAAATTTATTTAATTAAATGAAACGCAGTATAATTAAACAAATCTCAAAAAATTTGAAAACAGGAATATTAAAACATTGGAATCGAATTAATACATTTACTATGACATTTGCAAACTCGATAACACTTCTGTAAATACAACATTTGTAGTTTTGGGTCCTCTTTCCAAGGAACTTGAATTTAAAACAATCTTAAGACCATCTATACTACGAACTCGTGATAGGGCAACGTACAATTGACCATGTGTAAAAACAGGCCTTGTTAAACATAGTCCAACTTTTCTCAAAGATTGTCCCTGACTTTTATTGATAGTCATAGCAAAAGATAGTTGAATAGGAAATTGTCTGCGCTGCATTTTAAAAGGTAATGTTGATTGAGAAGGATTCATATCCATTCTATGCAAAAGTACTTTCTCATTTGGGTTGGAACCATTTATCGTTACAGCTTCGATGACCATCTTTCCTAATTTTGTAATCACAAGTCTAGTTCCATTACATAGTCCCAAGGATTGGTCAATATTTCGTAATAGCATTATAGGAACCCCTACCTTTAATCTAAGTTTGTGAGGTGGAACCCCGGAACCTCCAATGGAATTTAGAAATTCTGTCCCATACAAATCATTTTGAGAGCTATCGTCGGTTGAAGCTTTGCAAATAGAATCACAGCTCAAGTATTCAAATGTTTCTCCGGGCAGTAAACCACAGATGTAATCATTTATAGTGTTGACCATCTCAATAGTTGGAGCAAGTATAGCACGATCATTATAGTATGAATTCAAGTTAACTAAGGAGAATAAATTGTCGTAAGTCCATCTAACAATTGTAGCGATTGGATCACTTGATGGACAAAGTATCATTTCAGGTGGTAGATCAATCTCTCCAATACCATCCACTAATGAGCCAATTGAACCATCACCAATCTTTAACAACCACCTTGAGAAGTTTACTATTTTTTCATTTGTTATAGGATCATTGGAGGCACTCAATCTCATGTTCTTGGTGAGAATGTATAATTGGCAATATTTCCAAAGGGGTGAAGAATTAATACAAGAATCTACTATAGATTCTCGTGATTCCTTTGGAAGGACTGGCAAAATTTGACGAAAATCTCCTCCAAATACTATTTTTTCCCCCCAAAGAGATTATTATTTTGCATAACATCTTGTAAACTTCTATGTAAAGCTTCAACACAAAATCTTTGTACCATTGGCGCCTCATCCCATATAATTAAAGTTGTTGCTTTGATAAGTTCAGCAAGGGGTGAATTTTGCCAAATAGAACAAACAGAATGCTCAGTAACATGAATTGGTATTGCAAATCTTGAATGGGCAGTTCTACCTCCTGGAAGAAGAGTAGTTGCAATACCACTCGAAGCAACAGTTAAAACAATAAGACCTTTTGCTCTTAGCGTAGAGGCTAAAGCATTCCACAAAAAAGTTTTCCCAGTGCCAACAGATCCATAAATAAAGAAGAATCCATTCCCATCTTCTTCTAAACTATTCATTATATCTTTATATGCTCTCATTTGATTCACATTTAACATACGAATGAACGTCTCAGACTGTCTTCTAAGAAGATCTTTATCGTACGCCAATTCTTGAGCAATCAAGTGGTTTGTCATATCATACTCCCAAACATTTATAGGATTTGGTAAATCGGGATAATCAGCTAACCTCTTACCATTATTCATTAGTAAACCATTGATTGCACGTATCGCCAAATCAAATTTCTGGTCATTTGACACATGAATACCTGCAATAGTCATACAATATTATTAGATGACTTATTCAATTATTTGATAATAAAAGGCTTATAGTAAAATTTTAAAAATGTAACCTGAAATACTGGAGTCTGATCTTGGCAGATACAACATATCATCTGAGAGAATCTCCTTTGTTCTTTCCCACACGAATTTAGGTCTATGAATAGAACCTGATAGAAGCATGGAGACAAATAGCTGTCTAAGAGAAGAAGGCATGGCCCATGTACCTGCTTCTTTAAGTGTTTTGACAAATTCGGTATCATCATCTAATAAACCCATTGCAAAACATGCTTCTTTAAATGTAGCATATACTACACCAGCCACAGTCTTTAACTCATTGAATGAGGTAGGCCCTCGAATATGAGTTAAAAGCATACGAAGATAGTATAATTCACCGGCAGAAATGGATATGTGAGGTAACCGGCCTACGGAATAGCCTTTCTTTCTCTTTGTCCGTATTCTTTTAGCTTTATTGTACACATAAAATTTTGGAATTTCAGAATAAAGAAGCTTGTGAGCATCTGAATCTGACCGATTCAATTTCATCCAAGATAAAAATTGGGACTCACAAACTCTAGGTTTCTCTAAAAGCATAGAAACATCATCAATGTCCTTGTAAACAATATATTGTTGATCAGGAAGATGGAAACTTAGTCGTTCCACTGAAGGATGTCGAAAATGAATAGGAAACCCAAAGATACGCCAAGAAGCTTCACAGGCTGAAACATATCTGCAATTTAGATACTGGTCGACTTCACTTACAAGAGAATTCGCGTCTTTCGGGTTGTTTGATGTAGTTAAATTAAGGATAACACGATCATGACCCTTGCTTATATATTTAAACAAATACTTTATAGCAGTTGACTGATTGCATTTCTCAATATTTATGTGGGCGTTGAAGCGTTTAAGTAAAATTGGATTATATGGTACAACATACCGATTATCAATCTCAATTTCTTTCACAATGGTAGTTCTGCCATCATCTCTACGTCTATACGTTGGATAGCCGTCTTGATCCACAGTTGTCACATTCACAAATCTCTTTGGAAAATATTTTGAACATTTTTTTCTACCATACAAGACGCATTGGGTTTTAAATGTCCACATGGACCATGAATCATGCAATTGGTAACTATTTCGAAAAGATCAGGATCTATATCTCTATTTGGAATTTCGGCACAGATAATTTGGTCAATTACCTCTGGGCTCAAATCGGTTTTTAACCCATCCAAGAAGAGCAAAATATGAGCATGAGGAAGACCTCTTTTTTGAAATTCAATTGTACTAATATCTGCAAAGGAAAAAGCCAAGAAAAAAACGTGAATGGCCATTAAACCTAATACTACTGAAACACTTATAATTGAAGTAAATTGAGTGTTTATTGATAATAAAATAATAAATTACCTGCACGAATTTTTCCAAAAATAACCCCCTGTTTAAGCAATTTCATTAAGGTACAGAATTTCAAGTAGAAAATTCTTGTCAAAATGTGGGGGCAATTATGGGGGTCCAAATCATATTTTCTACAAACTCTAGTAACCTCAGGCCATTTTGGATTGCAAGTGAAAGTAATAAATAATTGGGGGTACCCAATTGCTCGGCAAATTGCCATAGCATCTTGATAATTTCCCATCATATATCTAGGACCACCAGTGAATGAAGATGGCAGCACAATTCGTTTACCAGTGGAAGACCCATGTGTTTCTCCATTAAGAACAGCGTCAGAAAGACCTGTATAAAGATCAGCTCTTAATTTCTTTTGATGAGTTTGAACCCATAACAATCGTTGCGATTCCATCATTGTAAAACTGTCGACAATAAATTGTTGTAAAAGTTTGCCAGCACGCAAGATGAGAGACACTTCATCTCCTCTAAACATTAACCTGTAGCTTATGAACTCACGAATACTAACTCTTTTTTTAACTTTTGTCTTCTCCAACGTTGATAGATTATGTAATATATCATCTCTGTAACCATCTTCACCATAAATGAACAGTAATGGATATTGTAAAGGAATATAAGCTGGATGTAACTCATTAATACGCTGAATACGACCACCTGTTGTTTGTAAGACAATATCCCTAAAAGAGACCTCCATCTCAGAAATTCCAACAACCAAAGCCGCAACTTCGGAAGTTGAGGGTAAATTATAAACCCTTCCATCATGATCTCTGGTGCCCATTAAAATTAATTTTAGGTCTTTTTTATTATTGGAATGTAAAGTCTCAGAAGCATGTCTGAACTGCTGGACGTAAGGATTACACTTGTTCAACACCTCCCTAATTAGGCCAATAATAGCTGGCAACATATTTTCAGCTCCTCCATATTTGCTGTTGAAAAAATTCGAAATTCAGTATTTATAGTTTATTGTAAGTTTAATTCACATATATGAATGAAATAATTGTTTTGAATTTTAAATGGGAAAAAACGTTCATGTAGTTAAGAAAGAGTACCTTACGGCAGAAATACGATTGTTAAACTCGTTACTGGTATCATGAACATATAATTGAGAATACACAGGACGTTGACCTTCTGGAGGTATGAGATCACCAATACTATGATAATTTACACCAGATAAGATATATGTGTAAGGTCCTTGTCCATTATTTATAGAATGATTAATCCGTCCACCCATTGAAGTGAAAGAGAACATATTATTATATTGACGTATATGGTCGTGAAAATTCCTATAATATGGATTCATCTTATCGGTGAAAATAGACTTTATTGACACTGGAGGGTCCTTCAGTTTGGGCAAAGTAACCTTTCCTCGCAAACAGCAGATTGAAAAATTTCTTCCAATGCTGTGAATTTGTGATTTGTTGATCCTCTCGTTGAACCATAATAGCCCGTGGCAAAAATCACATTCATACTCCATGTCACCTTCATCTGAGATAGGAAGGTGTTAGTTGGTTAAGTTAATAAAGTTATATCATTATGAAAACAATTTACCTATATACGTGAAGTCTTGTGAAGAAGCGTTAGACCGGATAGCAGTTCCTGCAGTAAATTTTTTTTTTGTAGTCATGTTTGTAATATGAAATATTTTTGCAAGATAATTAAATTGAACCTTCAGTTTGAGTATTTAAATAATCTTCATCATTAAAATCAGGCGTCATTATGTAGTCCACATCTAGTTCGATGGATTTGTAATGGTCCAATTGTGATTGTAAAGTTTGCTCCATTCCTTGAAAGGACAAAAATGTAATAGAATGAACAATTAAATAGTTAAATTTTGCAAATGAAAGTGGAATAAACTAAAAGTAACCTGAAAAAGTATCTCCTGAATTATTGAATGGAATAGTAGGTATGTTAGAATTTAATTCATCTAATCCACGGAGTCGAGCACTTTTATGTTTTCGCCCTGCACGATTTAGAAGAAAGGAATACACATTCACAAATGTCTAAAGAAGATATACACGTGGACATGCATATGGACAAATATCATAGCATAGTTAATGGTAAAAAGAGCCTGCGGATATTAGAGGTGACAAACCTTTTCCTCTACATGCATTCAGAGGCGATATGTTCATCGCGATGAACTCGTTAATTTCGAACCCACTGAATGGGAAGCCCATATAAATATGAAGTACTATCTAGACTAATATATAGGTTCACACTATAAATACATATCCACACACACACAGAGGCGTACACACACACATATAATTTTCAATAAATAAATATATCTAATATAGAAATATCTGAAATAGTTTGTAATCATTTACTTCTACCAATAAATTCAACATATTTAATAGCAAAGTTAATACTCCAACCATATGAATGTCTATAAAAAGAGACACTTGTAAACATAATAAAGAGGCATTGGTCAATGATAAAATTGTGACATTTAGTACAACAATGACGAAACCGACGGTGTAGAGACCTCTTCCGCTACATTTTTATTTAATGAAACCAACTAATTTCACCCTTAAATTTGCCTACCATAAATATATAGTTGTCAATCCTTTGTTAGGTAAAAGATACTCCCTCCGGTCGCTAATGTAAGAGCTAGCCGTCAAAAAAACGGTTCTTATGAAAACATGTGAATGTTAGTTGGGTGTCTGGAATTAATGCTTCTTTTCCAAAATTGCTCATATTTATTATGGTACTTTTAAGAGAGAGAAATATATAAGCATTAACAAATATGAAAGAGAGTAAGGGGTAAAGTAAGAAAAAATGCATTAAATGAGGAGAGAATATGGGGTGATCTCTTACATTAGGGACCAAAATCATTCAAATTTTGGGCTCTTACATTAGGGATCGGAGGGAGTAATAATAAGGTAAATTTAGTTATGTTATTCATCCTATATATATCTTACTCCATGTAACTGCATTATAATTTCTTAACTCATCCAAGAATTCGGTCAATTTATAGGAGCTTGTATTGAGTGTGTTAGAAGAAGGAAAAATAAAACCGCACATGACCTTTTTATTTAGGCATTGACTTTTTTCTTTATGCCGTCGGGAAAAAATGTGTTAAAATGTTTATATTAGAACATGACGCCGAAAGAAATTATTCCGTTTATTCAAAAAAAAAGTTAAAAAAATAAAATTAATGTGTGTATTCAAGTCACAATATAATGACAATGCTTTATATTTCTCGGTCCTTTATTATAAAGTCGAAGACGTAAAATCACACATATTAAAGAAATTGTTCAGAAATATATATGTTTGAATTTACTTTATTTCCTCAATTTTGGTATTACTTATGATTGAGTATTTGTGAGAGAGAAATGTATTGCTAGTGTTATAAATATGTGTAATAAACAGAATATGAATTGATAAAATGATGGTGGATGAAATAGGAAAAATAAATAATACTTTTACAAATTAGTCAGACTTTTATAATTTTAAAAGATATTGCACGAGAGTGGTCAATCTGAAATTCCAAATGCCAAGTACACAAGTAAATAAGGAAACAGGGGCCCACAGTATAATTCAATTAAATTTTAAAAATAAAATACTATTGCTAGTCAAAGGGAAATTAAAGTTTTCCAACCGTCCTATTAACACACATGAACTGCAATTTTGACATATCTGTATGTCTGTATGTGGCTATATATATATATATATATATATATATATATATATATATATATATATATATATATATATATATGCAATTTTGGCATATATGTATGTCTTTGTGTGTGTCTATATATATATATATATATAGATATATATATATATATATATATAGAAAAAAAAACAACACACACTATAGAAAAGTAATAAAAAAAATTTAGAAAATAAAGAAAGGAAAACTTTAGTTCTCCATCCATAAATATAAGAGGTAATGTTTACTTCATTTTGATTATTATTTAGTCACATTAGTTAAGCACATAATATTACCAAAACATCGAAACCACATTTTTTTATTCAGACTCTCCATCAACATTTATTAAAAGGTTGGTGAACATTTGTTTAGCTGGGTAACAATTTGTTTAGCTGGGTAACAATTTTCTCAAATTACTGCTTTATTATTCACCAAAGACGTTCATCATTCTTAATGAGAAATATGTGGTTTACAGATTTTAACAAATACTACATTCAAACATTGAAACGTCTTAAGTTTCAAACTTTCAACTTGCATATCGAAGAGGAGACTGAAGTTATTAATGGATTCCTAGATCACTTAAAATTAAATAATATACCACATATTCTAACATTGATAACAACTTACTATAAATTAGTAAGAAAAACTCGAGCAAAATTAGAAAACCACTTTTTATTCCATACAATATAACCTAAAATTTGTAGACAATAAAGAAAGTTACAAATATAGGAAATCAAATAAAGGTTAAACCAAAAACATAATAGTACATTGTACTGTAGGAGTAAAAGGAAATATTGCCACATATTCCTTTCACCATTTATTACAATCACACTCACACATAGATCAAACACACATATATCAATTTAAAATACACAATATCAATTACAGAACAACAAAATAAAAGACATTTACTACTTATTAAAAATACTTAATCACGAATACAGTGCATCCCCTTCAAACATTGCCTCATCATTTTTTCTCGCGTTTCACATTCTTCATAGACTTCACTGAATTTTTTTCATTCTCCTTATTATCTTTTTGGCCAAATCCCCCACGTTTTCTTCCTTTAGGCTGCGGTGTATTTTTTATATCAACCAATTTGACCAATGGTTCCTCATCTACAGTCAAATCTGTAACGAATGTCTCAGCTTCAGTCTCAGCTGCCACATTTATATCTCCAATTTCCTTTACAAAAACGACAATTATCAATGGTTTCCAAATAATCAAAGACAAGTAAACTAATAACATTATACTTGTGACTAATATTAAATAAAGAAGGACTTACATTGGTTTCATCTTCATCTGCATTTTCCTCACACTCAATATACTGAGAAATACTAACACCAGAAGATGGGCGACCTTGATTATAACTATTTAATTTCAACTTCAGCAACATTGTTTTACCCACTGGTTTTTCCACTTCCTTAGGGAAACAATTCCTTTTTTTCCTCTGGTCAAATATCAAACACATTTACGCCATCCGTCAGTACAAATGGCCACATATTTCATTGTCAATATAAAACATTCAATATATTTTTATGGATTCACCAAATTCAATTACACAAGAAACAATAACATCATTGAAAATGCAATCATCATCTTAATATAGAGAAAAATAATTTACCAAGAAATATAAGGACAATTTAAACTATACATAAAATTACACTGGACTTTACCTCTTCAGGCATTTCAATATCCAATTGTATTGCAGTTTTACCCAATAACTGCACAGCCAACGAATTCCAAAAGGTAACAAAGCCAGTTCCAGACGTATCCTCAACCATATAAGTTAATCGCAACCTAAATAAATATATAATCAACCAATAAACATTAAACTAAAACGAAAAGGTAGAAGCCTTGGTTAAATCAAATTCAAAATTAAAGTTTACTTTGGCTCAAGTCTAAATGGCTTCTTTTTGCAGCCAGGACAAAATAGTTCAGAAGTAGAATCTCCATCAGTAAGAGGTTTTGGCATTGAACTACACTTGGAACAACCTTGGTAAAACCACCCATGAATTGTCTCAAATTTAATGAGCTGACATTTAACCACAAAATCATTCCCCTGAAGGTAAATCATTTATGAAAATGACTTAAGTGTATATTTCTCAAATAATATGAAATCCACTTATATGGTTATATAGTGATAATTGTCAACGAATAAATAACTTACAACAACTTGTTCTAACATTTTATCGAGACTAACAACTGGCTGAGCACGTAAAGACTGAGAATTGTTGAGTCTATTCCTCTGTGAGACTTGAGATGCCATGACCATAGGAATACTGCAATTCTCGAGCTTATGGCAACTACAAAAATTGCAGAATTTAAAAAAATTTATGTAATAAACAACAAATGAATGACGCAATACATATACTAAAATACCTGCTCATCATATCTTTAACCTCTGCAATTTGCAAGTTGAAATAGACCTTAGTAGCAGCAAAGGACGATGAAATTTGACGGTCATCTAAAAAAACATTGGTAATCCAATAAAAACATGTAAATAACATATAGAAGTAACTTAAATTTAAAACATATTTCCATTGACATACCAGTATCAGTCCAAGATAATCGTCCTAAATTGATTACAACCACAAGTGGGAATGCAGTGTTGTTCTTATACAAAAGATATGTATCAATAGCACAGTCATCAAACAATACACACTCAATTTCATGGTCCCTGCATATAAAATAATATGCATTAAAATCACATTTTACCGAATTAGTTTTAAAACTATCTAGACTTACTCAGCATCACATAAATTCATGCGAAGAACATTCTTGGTTTGACCTCCGAACTCAAAACGTTCCAATTCAGTGATTGATTTCACTAGGCCTACGCTATCTGCAATGGACGGCTAACAAATTGTAAAAGACCAAATGCAATAGCAGTATTACAAACATAGACATATGATTCAACTTAAAAAGTTACCAATCAAATGCTCAACTTCCTCAGATATTGGCATAGAGAGTATCTTAGAAATAGGCCAGAAATCCCATGAATAGTTGGGGACAGGAGCCTCAATTGGAGCGTAAAACGTCCTAGATGTAAAAGTGATTCTAAATGGATGACTCGTTGCTCTATACTTGTACCCATTCTCAGACACCTTAAAGGTTTCAAATTCAAACACATCACCTTCATGAATAGCGTGATCATATTGTTCGTGCAGCTGTTTAGAAGTGACATCCGCTTGAATTCGAGTTCCCTTGCAAATGGAAAATAGTATATAAGAGTAATAGAATTTGTATTTGTAGTACTATAATAAAGGAAAGAAGTTATATAATAAAACATCAATGTTTTTAAAAATAAGTCTACAAATATTAATTAAAAGAAACCTCCATATCCACGAGCAACAATGATATGTAAAAAAGGTCGGTCGGCGATTCTTTATGGTACACATTCCACTTGCGTTGAACTCTTACTATAATAGACCACATGTCACTCTTGCAGTCAATGTTGTTTAGCAGGGTGTAATATTCCATGGTTTCCAAATTTCTGAAGAAGAGCGAAGAGTTAAACAATATGTGTAACTATAAATCTGTTTAGGATTTGTAGATATCGTATAAACATTTGGTAGCCTATTTAAACGAATTAAACCCACCTAAACCTACTGTATGCAATAAATGTAAAACGTAAAAGGTAGGAAACCCTTGGTGAAGACTTTTGGAGAGTACATAGTCGTTAGGAGTAAATTAGAAGTGGGCTTAACTGATAATGAGTAAACGTGGAAAATGTCTGGGTTGGTGACTAATTATATGAAGAACGGTATATGTAACTTTAGTTAATTTCTGTCGGTAATAGTTTCAAACATACTCTGTTGGAGAATGCAGTGAAATTGTAATTAGAATTTCATTATAGAGTTGTAAGTTTTTTTTAAGGCAAAAGTGTCACCTCTAAATGTATGAAAGATTGAACCGGGAGTTGTGACAAATATAAATGACGGCACAAAAATGAAATAGGACAAGCTTTCATATATTTCCTACTGTTTAAACTAAATTAGCACAACCAACGTAAAAAGAAATGCAATAGTTTGAAGTTGAGGAGATGTGAAACTATTATGCCTAAATTCAGGGTAGTAACTGCATTTTATTGATTATGAAGACAAGAAGTTCTTTCTATCTTCTATAAAATGAAATAGGAGAAGCTATCATATATTTCCTGCTGTTTAAACTAAATTAGCACAACCGACGTGAAGAGAAACGTAATAGTTTGAAGCTGAGGAGATGTGTAACTATTATGCCTAAATTCAGGGTAGTAACTGCATTTTGTTGATTATCCAGGCAAGAATTTCTTTCTATTTTGTATGACAGTAATTAAGTGTAGGTTAAACTGGGTAGGGTGGGTGAGTAGGCATATGATACACTAAAGGAGTGTTTCATTTACCTTCACAGCATTAGGCAGTTGGTGGTAAATCAATTACGCCTTTTGTTCAATGTGAACCTACACAAATAAGGGCAAATAATAATTTTATTCAAGATGAGTCAACGCTAGTCAAAGTAAGTAGTGAAGAAAATAAGTAGTGGTGATTTATTATTCAATCCATAAGATTTCATTTGCAATATTTGGTAACAACCAATTGGTGCACCGAAATTTATTAGGCTGGATAACGTTTGACAACATGGTATTAAACTATATAGCTTAAAAATCTT
Source organism: Mimosa pudica (assembly GCA_029929735.1). Taxonomy (NCBI): domain Eukaryota; kingdom Viridiplantae; phylum Streptophyta; class Magnoliopsida; order Fabales; family Fabaceae; genus Mimosa; species Mimosa pudica. The sequence goes on along the minus strand of JAKELP010000015.1, from coordinate 7,681,250 downwards.
TCCAAAATTTCGAGGTGCTGCTTCAGTCTAAATTTAACTATACAGAGTGAATGATGTGATATGGGCGTTACACCATTTGGACATAGCATTCAATTGCATAGGATAAGGACATAACTTTCAACCAAATTAACTTAGTTATTCAATGTCTTCCTATCCAATCCTATGTAAATATGATACAAAGTAGGCAGCGGCGATTTATTAGGTTGAAAAACAATTCACAACACGGCATTTACCTATATATCTTGAACAGGTTCCCAAAGTATCAAGGTTCTGCTTCAGTGTAACTTTAACTATACGGGGTGAATGATTTGGTATGACCTCTACACCGACTGAACATAACTTTAAATCGCATAGGATAAGGCGATAACTTTCAACCAAATTAACCCATTTATTCAATGCGTACCTATCCAATCCTATGTAAATAGGATACAAAGTAGGCAGCGGTGATTTATTATCCAATTCATAAAAACCCATCCCCAACAGTTACTACGGAACATATCATATACCAACATTTATTACCGTACCATACATCTAACTGCGCATGATTCTAACGTATGCACGCTTAAAGTTGGCCTTCAAATCTACTGTATATCAGGGTGTCTAACTTGATATGCCCTTTACACCATGTGAACATGACATTCAATTGCATGGGATAAGGTCATAACTTTCAACCAAATTAACCCATTTATTCAATGTGTCCCTATCCAATCCTATGTAAATACAATACAAAGTAGGCAGTGGCCATTTATTAGGTTGGAAAATGTTTTATGACGGGACATTCACCTATATATGTTGAACAGGTTTCCAAAGTATCAAGGTCCTGCTTCAATCTATCTTTAACTATACAGGATGAATGAATTGATATGAACTTTAAACCAACCCAACATAACATTAATTCGCACAGAATAAGGTAATAACTTTCAACCAAATTAACTCATTTATTCAATGTGTACCTATCCAATTCTATATAAATAGGATAGAAAGTAGGCAGCGGCGATTTATATCCTAATTCATAAATACCCCTTACCAATATTTACTATCAAACATATCATATACCAATATTTATTACCCTACCTTACATCTAACTGCACATGATTCTTCTAACTGCTGCATACTCAAAGTTACCCACCATATCAAACTACCTCTACCTATGTATTATAGCACCAAATTGACTCTACAATTTCTATCTAAAACTGTACCACCTATATTGATTGCAACTAACAAAGACTTACAAAACACATTTAAAGCAAAAGGAAACCATAAATTTCAACCACCTAAACCATACAAATACAACCCTTTAAATCAGACGCAAATGTTTTTTATCTAATAAAGCTAAAGTCCAATAATTTTCTAATGCACACATTTGTATACATAAATTTATATATATATATACATAAATTTATATATATATATATATATATATATATGTGTGTGTGTGTGTGTATGTATTTAAAACAAACTACACTTAACCAAGGTCAGGGGATTATTGACAGAGTAGGAACCTGTTTTCTGTAGTGCATACGCGATGTAAAAAACTTTTCCACATGACATTCAACTTTATGTCTGGAACACTTTTAAAATTGCATAGCCATGCTTCAATCTACCCTCATCTATACATGGTGTATGATTTGATATGACAGTTATGCATAGCCGACATAACATTCAATTGCATAACATGCCCTCACTGCTAATAATTATAGTAACTCCTTTACTTAATGTGCCTACACAAGTCTAGATAAATAGAAGGCAGCAAAAGGTGGCGATATATATGTATGTGTGTATGTATTTAAAACAAACTACACTTAACCAAGGTCAGGGGATTATTGACAGAGTAGGAACCTGTTTTCTGTAGTGCATACGCGATGTAAAAAACTTTTCCACATGACATTCAACTTTATGTCTGGAACACTTTTAAAATTGCATAGCCATGCTTCAATCTACCCTCATCTATACATGGTGTATGATTTGATATGACAGTTATGCATAGCCGACATAACATTCAATTGCATAACATGCCCTCACTGCTAATAATTATAGTAACTCCTTTACTTAATGTGCCTACACAAGTCTAGATAAATAGAAGGCAGCAAAAGGTGGCGATATATATGTATGTGTGTATGTATTTAAAACAAACTACACTTAACCAAGGTCAGGGGATTATTGACAGAGTAGGAACCTGTTTTCTGTAGTGCATACGCGATGTAAAAAACTTTTCCACATGACATTCAACTTTATGTCTGGAACACTTTTAAAATTGCATAGCCATGCTTCAATCTACCCTCATCTATACATGGTGTATGATTTGATATGACAGTTATGCATAGCCGACATAACATTCAATTGCATAACATGCCCTCACTGCTAATAATTATAGTAACTCCTTTACTTAATGTGCCTACACAAGTCTAGATAAATAGAAGGCAGCAAAAGGTGGCGATGCTTTAGCAGTCTATCCATAAAATCCCACTTCTAAAATATACCAACAAATAACTCATAAACAAAAAATAATTACCAGACATTAAAACTAACAGAGGCATCTGAAGATCACGAAACCGGACCACCAAGAACAAAACACAAAAAACCAAACGACTTACCAGAGTTCTTGGCAAAATCAGTGAAGGAAGAACCAATGTCGGACTAAAGATATCGACACCGGATTGGAAATTATTACTCCTGGGCAAAATCTATCAAACTCGTCATATTCCCAAGCATGAAATTTAGGCCTATCCACCTCATTACTGTCAACTCTTACTCAATACTCAAATCCTCAAATCAGAATTCAAATATTCCCATAAACACCAAAATTAAAGCTTAGACATCCTGTTAATTGATTATTTAACCCAAATTCCATAACCCCAAATCAACCTCTCATATGGAATAGCACAAAATGAATGAAAATAAATGAGAACAGATACCAGCCACTCACTAAAGTTTGAATATGGTCCTAAATATATGTTTCTAACACGTCGTTGCCAGAAATCCCACCGCACAATAGTGTTGTGGGGGTGGCCGAACTGAAAACGAAAAGGAAAGGACAAAAAAATAGCGAAAAATTACTTAGAAAGCAAATTATCAAGAATGCAAAAAAGAAATGGAGAAACCCACCTCCTCTGGCCGTCGTTCGGGACATTGGCCACAGGAAACGAAGAAAGCCGATCTGGAGAAGTGAGGAGCAGTGAGGAAGCAATAAGACAGTGAGACATCCACAAGATCAAACCATTTTTTTGGAAACTTGGAAGAAGAAGGACAAGGCGTGTGACGGTGGAGTACTAGTGGAAAGAAGACGTGAAGATTTAGGAGGGGGGCGGCAGACTTAGTTGAGGCAAGAAGGAGAAAAAGAAGGTGAAAAAGAATAAAACTTTTTTTTTTGGAAAATTAAGAAATGCTTAATTTTATATGTCTTGCTAATAATACTAATCCTTAATTAGTTTAGTTATTTTTCTGGGTAGATTAAGAAATGCTTAATTTTAGATGTTTCTACAATATTTCCAATCATTAATTAAGAAGAATAGTAATTTATGAAAAATAACAAAAATTACATGTAAGTTTTATATTTAGAACCAAAATGAAGTCTTTATATCTAGATCGTATATCTATGACCGGAGGGAGTAATAGAAAGGTATACTAGTAAAATTCAACAGCCGATCATTTCCATCTACAATTACTTTTCCATCTACAATTACTCTTCCCGTCTCGGTTAAATATATGAAAATTGAGCGTCAAAATTCATACCATTTCACACATCATTAATTTTTTTCCCTCGAAATTCTATTTATCTTTTTGGGGATGACCGATTGCTAGGCATATTTTTAATTTGTTTTTTTTTTAAGAAAAACTTACACATTAACTCAAACTTTTTTCTGCAAATTAATTTACAAAAACAATACAAATAAACATGAATAAACATCTATTACATCATCTTATATAATTAAGAATCATAGTAATAAACTGTTAAACATAATAGAGAAAACTGATATAAAGTTCAACATAATATGACATTACATAATTAGGGAGAAGTTGTTACAAAGTCCACTTCTTACACATCATAAAAGCCACAATAAAAAAAAACAAACATAACAAAGAAAAAACATTCCAATATGAAACTGATGGAAGTTGCACTCTGGATAAAACTTTCATTTAATTGACCAGCATTCTAACTTTCAGTTGCTGAATCTTTGGACTCGAGGGATCCACTTCCACACATGAAGCATCTGAAAAGGACTGCACCATAGGAATACCTGTAACAAAGGAATAAATTAAATATTTGAAATACAAGGTGACAAACTGGTAACTATTATTGACAAAAAATACCAGATTCCATAATCCCATATGACACAACAAAGCGCAAATGAATAAACGGGTATATATCATCCAAAGAAGCTTTCCTAATAATGTTCTCCACCATATCTAACCAACCACCACGCAAGATACATATAACTATTTTTCCAAACCTGCTTTAAACAAAAAAACAGTCAGCCAAAAAAATAATAATAGGACTACATTAAACCAGTGCTAAAAATACATTTAATGCTTTTAGGAAAAAATAATGCCAATTAAACATTAGGAAAGTTAAATGAAACTCAAGTATGCTTACCCGCCAAGTCTATTTCTTTTACAAGACAGGAGGATGCGCAGTTCTTTATCCCAAAAACCATTATTTTTAACTTTTGAAATAGGAGACACATGTTGTAGGAAGCCAACAACATCTGGAAAAAATAATCAATCAAATAACAAACTTAACATATGATAAGTACAGTGACAAAATAAAACCAACCAAATAAACAATCTTCAGGCATCTGAGAGGCACTAAGTTGAGTAGGGGTCCATATGTCATAGGGAAATGACGGAAACATGCCAACACAATCCCTCATATTTGTTTCCTTCACAAATTTCATGTGATATTGCATTTGGACTCCGAGACCACCGTAGTCAACTTTAGGTGTAATTATTTCAAGTGAAAGACCGGGAAGAAGCATCCACATAAACCTCTCCATGATATCCTGACTATCAAGTCGCAATATCATCTTTGATGCCTAATTAAGGAAGAAGTTAGCATTGCTGTGGTCAATCATAAAGCAAGTATAAAATTTAGGACAATAACCTGTTCATCATATACTACTACATCAACTGAAGACAATGTTTTGACGGAAGGCAAGTTGTCTCCTAGTATTTCAACATGTTCTACAGAATAAACCCGGTCGATCTTCACGGCTACTGAAAATGGTGGGGAAGCAGGGTGAACCATAGAGAGAAACAACATATCAGATGAGGCCATCTAAATAGAACAAATAGATACAATGTCAAAATGTAAATAGATGTGGCAGTATAAATAGAATGCAAGTGGATTGGCAATCACGTGAGTTGGCTTACATAAATGGTATTGGCGCAAGGAAGGGAATTGTTTACTATTATGGAGTAAACATACAATAGTAGTGGAAATAACTTTATACTGTAAACATAGTGTACAATTGAAAGGTGTGCATTACATTAATTATGTGTGGTCATCCTGTCGTGGCTTATGAATAGGAACTGGCTAGCTAAAAAAACAATACAAAATAAATGGCTGCAGAAACAATTTCTACATCTACTGCAAGCCGACCTAAAGATCAGCTGACGTTTCTTAACTCAGCTTGAAAGTTGAGATTTATATGATATATTGATGAGTGAACCATTAAACAGGATTAAGTTCGATCGAAAATAGAATTATGATTCATAATTCTAGTCTTTCATTAAAAAAATTTAGTAATAACAAAGGCAAACATAATTTTATGTTAATTGCACGTTGAATGGAGCTACAATCACGATAATTTAATCAGTATATTTGATGACGTTGATTTCCATATATGCAATTTGTATTTGTAGGTGATTTGAAAGGAGGAAAGTGGACCAATCATAATGCAACAAGTTGACCAATCAACAACAAGTGAACCAATGTGATTGTTGTCACCACTTTTTAAGAAGATAGATAGAAAGAACAAATCTTAACTTGTCAGTTAGGACACACAATAATTTTATGGAAATGATTTTAACTTTAAAATAGTGTCTTATTTTTTATGGTTCAGTATACATTTATCGATTTTTTGGGATTGCGCATAAAATACATGAAAAACAATGCAATTTTCCCGTTTAGACTATGAAGAGGATATCTTGGCACTTGGCAGTAGAGAATGATAAACACACGAAGTTCAAAAGGAAAAATAGCTATGATAACTATTGGTTGTAAAGAAAATGATCAGTAAAAAAGGAATATTATACCTAAACGAACGGACTAATAAGGCATGAGATTAATCGTTGATTGTAGAATTAATTGAGGGTAATTAATAAAAGGAAAAATATTTACGAAATAACTATTCATTGTAAAGAAAATGATCGGTAAAAATGGAATATTACCAAAATAAAGGACTAAGGAGCATGAGAATAATTGTTGATTGTGAAATTAATTGAGGGGTAACTAATAATATAAAAGGAAAAATATATAGTTTACGCAATAACTATTGACTGTAAAGAAAATTATTAGTAAAAAAGGAATATCACCGGCCCAAAAGAAAGGATCGGACTAAGGAGCATGAAATTAATTGTTGATTGTAGAATTAATTGTGAGGTAACTAATATAAGTTTGCAAAACTATGACGAATGATTAACTGAATTTTTTTTTGAATAAATGATTAACTGAATTTTTTTTGAACAAATGATTAACCGAATTTAAGGACATCATATTAGTTGCCCTTCAAATAATTTGGTCTATTGCCAATCAAAATTATGCTCCTTACTCCTCAGTCCTTTCTTTTTTTGGCAAAGAGGAAAAAATTCCGTAGACATGTTTGCAATATATAGTAGCTAAACTCACGGCAGTATATTGACCTTGGCTTTCATATATGCAATTTGTTTTTGTAGAGGACGTGAAAGGAGGAAAATGGACCAATCATAATGCATCAAGTGAACCAATCAAAAGGCAGCAAGTGGAAGAATGAGATTGTTGCCACCACTTTTACGAAGTTTATAGATCTATAGATAACCTCCAATCTTTCTCACTTGTTTTTTTTCAATCTTATTCTGACTTCTTTCTTGAATATCCATATTCACTTGTAAAAAAAAATGCATATCGAGGAAACATGATTTGATTGTCAATCAAATTATCTAATAAATCATCATATTATCTCTTAATAATATAATCTAACAATTGAGCTCATACGACATCTCTATACTAATTTCTCTCAAAAGTTCTTCAAAAGATATTCAATTGAATATGCTCTAAATCAATAATAAATGGAAACATTAGTAAGATCAGATATCTAGAAACTAGAAATTAGAAACCGATCTAGTGGCTCTTCTTCCATGCATGATATTAAGAAGCACTCATCAAGCACATTTTCTTGAGCTCACGCAAATAAGTTCAACACTATGAGAGAGAGGGGAAATGATTTAACCTTGATGTCCTTTCCTATCCTCATCCTCTCTTTTGCAGCCAATGTCCCATACATGCACTTTCATAACTTCATGCCTTGATGTTCGATCCATTTCTGGAGCTTTAATCCACAACAAGGCTTAAAACTCAACGATTGCTTACTGATCTTGAGGGCTGCCGCAGTAGCGGTCTCCTTATTATCTTTTTGTCAGCAACAAATATTTTCTCAAAACATCAAAACCATTGAAATTTTGACATTAACAGCACCTTCAAAGTTATCAGGTTTTTAGATCATTTCAATTTTCATTTTACACATGTTTTAAATTTAAGATAAATGTGTGAATTACATTGTCATTGTTTGATATCGTTGAGGTACATTAGTACATCTCTAATTTCTATCAATGTTCAAGAATCTAATTAAAAATTAGATAAAAATACATAGACTTAAAAAATCAAGTAAAATTGTCATAACTTACAAAGTAAATACAATTTTCTATACATATAATTCGGATAAAACAATGAAATAAATATATGAAAAAAATAGATATACATCTCTATAGATTAAAATAAAATCCACCCCCTCCCTTCTGTAAACAAATTCTACCCTTTTCTTTCTTCTTCTTCTCATCATTTCAGTTTCAACTTAAGTTGATTCAGTTTCAAACACCCCAAATCAATTTATGCCTAAAAATTGAGCACTCATTACTTTTCATGGATTAACAACACAACTAATCCCTAATCATCAACTTCAAATTGTGACTAATTTAATCAAAGTCCTAAAATCTTGTGCAGAGCTGCCAGAACCTTCATCAACAGCTTCCATAGCAGAGTTTTTCATAGACTCAATTTTCCCGCGCATTGTCTTCCCCTTTTCACCAGACAAGCAAGCTCCCAAAACTCTAATAACCCCATCCTTAGTAATAACCCCATTCTCAACAGCCATAGCCACCTCCAATTCCTTCTCCAACATCAAAGTATTCAACCTTTGATCTCCAAAGAATGGCCTACAAATCATTGGCACACCACCAACAATGCCCTCCAATATTGAATTCCATCCACAATGAGTCATAAAAGCACCAGTTGATTTATGGTTAAGAATGTGTGATTGAGGTGCCCAAGGAACAACAATCCCTTGTTTCTCTGTTCTTTTCAAGAATCCTTCTGGTAATTGCTTACCTGGGTTTCCCCTAAATGACCATATAAATGGGAAGTTACCTTCTTCCAAGGCTTGTGCTAGTGCCATTAGTTCATGGGGTGGGGGTATAATGACACTTCCAAAGCCAATGTATAGTACTGATGAGGTTGCTTGCTTGTCAAGCCATTGGAGGCAGCCATATTTGTCTGAGATTGAAGGTTGTGGTGTGGTTAAAGATAAGGGTCCTATGTGGAGCATTTGGAACTTTGATTTGAGATGGTTTACAATTGGAGGGAAGATTTGGTCATACGAGTTTATGGCTACTGTGGTTGCTTTTGGTAGATTTTGTCCTGCTTTGTGGATCATTACTGCAAAAGGTTCTTCTATCTCTTTTACAATTCCTTCTGGTAAGTGCTTGACCTTCACTTTAGAATAGCATGGAAGGAAACTCAGGCTTTCCTCTCCATGGGCTTAATCACATCATTGAAATCAAAGAATCAGTCAGTCAGAATCTAATTATTTTTCAATAACAATAGATATCTCTAAATAATGTTTTTCAGTGCATCTAAAACCATTCTTCAGCACATCTTTCAGTATTTGGTGGTCAAAAAAGAAGAGCAACATTCAATATTTTAAAATAATTTTTGGCACATTTGTTACTCAAACATATTTTTTCCAATTGTTCTCATTTTCACTGTCTAGCTTGCTTATATAAAAAAAAATACATAATCTAAATCATATATAGACTGTACACATAAGATTTAACGATCTAGATTCGGCTAGCTCTTCCTACTCATCTTTTTTATGAGCAGGGAAATCGAGTCCCAGAATTCAGGGTATTTTTTTATAAGAAGAATTCAGGCTATTAGAATCAATCAAATCCTATTAAAACTACTACTCTTAATTAAGATAAGATAGTTCTACAATCCAAAATCTAAATGAATAATGCTCGAAAGTAGCTATTATTTTGGGGCAAAGAAAGAAAGCAATAAGGCATTTCCTGTATCTAGAATCTCTTTTTTCAAGAAATACAAATTATAACAGAATCAAAACCGGAATAGAATCAAAAGATCACCGTAAGAATTATAATCAAATCAGATACCTATGCATTTGGATGTGATACGAATTTATGAGGGGAGAGTTTGAGGCCCAACTTCAGGACTTTAACTTCCCAAAGTTATAAGTCCAAATTAGAATCAATCAATGCAAATGTGACTATTTTAATCTTATTTGTGGTTGAACAAATAAGAGTAAAATAGTCACATTTGATATACGTTAAGTACATAAAAAAAGAAAAAAAAATTATATGTTAGCAAAAAATATCCATTCAAATTAAAATTTTCAGCTCAAGGTATTTGTTGTATATATTTGTTTATAATTAGTTAGAACTCAGAATATATACGTCTAATTGCATTCAGCTGAGAGCCTGAGAACTTCTCATCTGGATTAATTATTAAATCTTTGATGGAGTCAAGAGAATAAATAATACGGAGATGAGTTCAAAAATTACCATCATTATCACCAGGAAACTTCTCACGAAGATCATCAGTAATAACATGAGTCAATAGCGCATGAGGGCCAGCCATCCAAACAGGGACCCACTTTGCACCCATTTCCTCAGACATTTCATTACCAAACCAAAGAAAAGCATCAGCAACAATACACGTAATCTTCCTCTCTCTCTCCTCAACTGCCACGTCAACAGCTTTCCGAAAGTTGTCAGGCATTGCCCTTATGAACATATGAACCCTCTCCAAAGGATGCCCCGAAGGAACATATCCCTTAGGCAAGCCATCATCCACATGGTACGGTTTTATGTTGGGATGATTGTTGAAAATGGAGGGATCAATGGAGGAGATATTGTGGGCTGTGGAGACGAATGAGAAGATAACATTTGGTGATTGTGATGCGATTTTTTGGATAATGTTTAGTAGAGGGATTGAATGTGTTCCAAATGGGAATGCAAAAACGGCGACGTGCTTGGCTTCCATGATGGTGGAAATGGTTTGAAGAAGAAGCTTCTTTGTGTTTTCCTTTTTGGTGGAGAACAAGGAATCTGTGAGAGTTTTTATTGTGGATAAGTAGTTGAGGTTTTCACGGAGAAATGCTGAAAATAGGCATGGCATGTGACAGAAATCAAATGACTGGTTTGAGTTTGTGAGGATGAGGGACACAGGTTACACTTGTATGTACATACATGCATGTGCTTTTTTAGTCGTTGGATTTAATCTTGTAGCAAAACAAATAAATATGACATCCATGTAATGTACGGAGTGTAATACGTACACACACATACTCACCGCTATTTTTGTAAGGTTATTTTTTATACATATGATTATGTTCTAATTTTGTAAAGTTTTCTATACATTATTCCTTTAAAAGAATTTTCGAATGCCTGTGTATGCTGAAAGTAGTGTTTATGCTATAAAATTAGTATTTTTACTAGTTTATTCTTGGGTTAAAATTTTTACCAATTTTTTTTTAAAAAAATATTGTCAAAATCAGGATGAACTCCTCAATTGAGATTATTAAAATTTTTCATTTCTATGTAACTATAATAAACTTGCAACAATTATCATGTTTATTTCAGTATATTATGCAAAATTAGGGGACTGTGAGTGAGCTAATATCGCAGTGTTGTGCGAGATGTGGTTGGTGGGACTTGAAAGAGGAAGAGGGAGATGATGGTGATGTGACAGGTGACATGGTTAATCACCTGATAGGGTTAATCAGGTGATGTAATCTAATTAGGTCAAAATTAAAGATCAAACTCATTAAAATTGATTGTGCTACTACATTTAAATCATTTTGTAACTAATGAGTGTTAGATTTGAGATCCAAAAAGTGAACTTTTATTAATAGTTGAGTATAGAAATTGAACCTTAACCCAATTCATTATTCATAATTATAATCAATGGTTTTACCACACTTTGTGACAATTTCCTCTATGGCTCACTCTTTTGTAACGAAATAATACAATTGGTTTATATTTGTAAAAATTAATAAATAGGTAAGAAATCAAAATATTATTGTCGTGGATTCCCATATTGTATTCTAATGTAACATTTTTTTTATTCAATATAAGTTATATAACCCTGTCCGTGAAAAAAAGTAATAATTAGTTATTTAGTTATTTTAATTTCAAATAAATTGCAACTAAGTTAACATGGCATGGGATGGACAGAGTAACATGATATAAATGAAGTGTACTCTAGATTAGCTAATTAATTTAATTCATAATTAATTTAGTGGGAATAAAATCTAAGAAGCAAGTAAGGATTAGTGACTCTAGGTTGTTCTTTTAACTCGTGAATTTGATCTATGTGAATATTTTGTATTATTTATTTTCTTAGATAATATGCAATTAAAATCAACTTTGTTTTTACTCAACTTGAACAAAAATAGGAGATTTAATGCCTAGTTATCAATTGTCTGAGTCTCTATGGGATCGACATTGATTTGCCACTTTACTAATTTACGATTCGTACACTTGCGGATATTTTTATCAAAATATGGTGGCATCATATATTTATTAACATAAAAACTGATTTATATGGAAGATAAATTTTTAGTGAAATTTATTAAATTTTAACTAATATTATTATATTTTATCTATATTTTTAATATTTCATGGTATCAAAGTTATGTAGTTATGTATATTATTATGTTGTTTCTATGTATCAAAGGTATATAGAATATAATATTCCGCGTATCGCGCTGGTTGATATTAAGCTATTTTTAATTTGTTTTTAAATATAAGCAACTTTCCAATTTTTCTCAACTCTTTTATTCTAAAAACTCTAACAATCTTATGAACAATTAACAAGCAAGCAAGAGTATATATGTTTCGCATTATTTATGTCAGTGCTGTCATTATTTTCTAAAAACTCTAACAATCCTTATGAATAATTAACAAGCAAGCAAGAGTATATATGTTTCGCATTATCTATGTCAGTGCTGTCATTATATTCTAAAAACTCTAACAATCCTTATGAACAATTAACAAGCAAGCAAGAGTATATATGTTTCAAAGAGTATATATGTTTCGATTTTTAAGTAAAAGATCATTTTCATATTTTAATTCGTTCATAAATAGAAACAACTTTTCATTTTTTCTCAATTTTTTTTCCAAAAACACTAATAATTGATTCCTAACCCTTGTGAATGGAGTAAATTCACAGGCCAATTGTCACAAGATACTGAGAGGCATGTATAGTAAAAAAAATACAAGTTTGTGTAATCGGTTTTCGATAATCGAAAATAAATAGTCACATTTTTTTGAAAAATATTCCAGCAATAAAAAACCCAAAAAGACAAATTCAACACTCCTCCCTTCCACATACACACACTCCTCTCCACTTACCATTTCCTATTATCTGAAATTGGTGTTATAAAATCTAGAACAATTGTTTGAGGATCCAATGCATTGTGATAAACTGATTAATTTGTGCCGTTTCTTTTCTGTTTCTTTTTCTTGTTTCAGATCGGCATTAGAAGGGGATTATTCATCGAAAAAAAAAGAAGGGGATTGTGGGGGCAAACCTTATAAACTTTTTTTTTTTGAACTGAAAACCTTATAAACTTATCTAACACTTTATTGAAGCTTCTACAATATTCAGGGGGCAAACCTGTGAGGGTCATTTATAAGGGTGCACACAGAAATTTTTTTGTCATATATCTTCTTCAGGGAGCCTAACTTCAACCGTTTCCATCATAGAACCATCAAGAGAGAGCTCCACCAAGGCCACTATCACCTGTAACCATAATAATATTCCCTCCGTTCCTAAATATAAGAGCACTTTGACTTTTTTGGAAAATCCTAAGAAATATCAACTACTAATGACAACACAACCATGCAACTAATGACAAAATATCAACTACTCCCTCCGGTCTTTAATATAAGACCTAATTGACTTTTTCTAGAAAATCCTTAAAAAAGCAAAAAAAGTTAATTATGAATTGATTTACCTAATTTTTTTCTCTTAAACTAGTTTATTTTACCTATAAACTAATGGATAATCTAAAAATATATCAAATATGTCATCATTCAATAACATATTTCACAACCTTAATTTCTCCAGAAAAAGTCAATTAGGTCCTATATTTAGGACCGGAGGTAGTACTTTATAATAAAATTGTGACTCTCTGATTTATTACGAGTCCTTTATATTAGGGTAGAACATATAGCAACTTTGCAAGCAACTTTACATATTCATCACTTGGCTGATGGTTTCTTTTGCAGACTTGAACCTGCAAGAGAAGAAATATTAACACCTTTAAAAGTATATTCTTATAGGTTTATTCAATGCTAATGATAGGATGTTATTACACCTTTAGTTAATTATAAATTAACTCAGAAAATAAAGCCACACTCAGAGAAATATTAAATTCGCCCACAACACAGTAAAATATATTTGAAAGTTACCAAATAAATAACTTATATAAAACACAGACTGTAAACCCAAAATTGTTTGATTAAGAAAATGCAAGGTAAAAATGACCAATAGGAAGCCAAAACAAAAATTCTTAACAGAGACACAACCGGGGGTAAAATGCTCTATTAACATTCTTCTCCTGTTAAAGTAGAATCTAGGAGCTGGAGAATGTAGAAGAAGCTAAAAACGGAGATTCTCAACACAAACTATGTGACTGATACACCCAATAAAGTCCACGGTCAGCAAACAAGCTGTAGAATTGTATGGTGTAGTTATTTGTTTGGACAACAACTAACCCAGAATAGCAGTCAAAGGCAAGCCTGCCAGCATGAACTCCACATATGTCTTTAGAAGATAAAGGGGGCTGAAAAATAAGCATAGTTTTTGAATGAAGTCCAAGATGTCAATTAAAATAAGGGCAATGACCCTATTTTATACCCAAAGTAACCACCCTGGACCACCCACCACCATAAACTAACAGGTGGTACAATATTACGCCCAAAGTAACCAAAGTGATCCAAAAATACCCCAACCGACGGTCTTCAACGTTTGACCGTTAGTTGGATGATTTAGCGCCCACATGTTATATTTTTTCCACGCGGCACCTGTGCAAATGCCACCTGGATGGGCAATGGCCCTATTTTATACCCAATGTGGCATTTGCACAGGTGCCACGTGGAAAAAATATAATACGTGGGCGCCAAATCATCAAACTAACGGTCAAACGTTGAAGACCGTCGGTTGAGGGTATTTTTGGACCACTTTGGTTACTTTGGGTGTAATATTGTACCACCTGTTAGTTTATAGTGGTGGGTGGTCCAGGGTGGTTACTTTGGGTATAAAATAGGGTCATTGCCCTTAAAATAAATCTGGGCAGAAATATAAAATTCTTGTTGAAAACAAATTGATGTTATATGCATGGACACAAAAAGTTTTCCTTTGCTTTTTCATATTCTATGAATTGTTCTGAAGATGAAATTAGCCTGTTTCAGTCAAAGTGACTATACTTACCCAGTGACTATACTTACCCACTAGACTAAGCGGTACGGGCTTTTTAGTACGTGTGATATAAGCAACTGATGTATAAAAATAATAAATTTTTCAAAATAAAACTCAAGGGCGAAGGGGCAAAAATAGCCACCGTAATTTTCAAAATGGACAACTTTGGCACCCATAATTTTGATGGTGCAAAACCGGACATTATAAAGCAAAATGAGACAAATCTAGCACTCTTAAACATAGGTGTTAAGTTTGACCGTTAGTTGATTGGGAATGATGATATGGCATAATGACGTGGCACAATGAGGCATTATGTGTCACCTCCATGCTGATATGTATATGACATGGCAAAAATGAAAAAAATTAAGGGAAAATTAAATTCAGATCCCTTGTAAGGGACTTAATATTAGAAAAGTCCCCCTAATTTGGGAAATTAAAGTAGAGTACAATTTAATTATTTCTGAAACGTGGGTCCACCATTTATATTAAAATATTCTTACCCACCCCACCCCTTCTCCCTCCCCTCCCCTCCCCATCTTCTTCTTCAGCAGCCCCCACCCCCCGCCACCGAAAAAACTCACTGTCCTCCAGCCCCACCGTCCTTTGTTCATTCCCTCCACCATCTCTCCACTGCACATGACGAAGATGGTGCGGGCGTCGAGGCGGAGGTTGATGTTGTTGAGGACGGCGCCGGCGAAGGGGACAACAAAGTGGAGGCGGGGATGTTGGGTGCGACGACGGAGACAACATGGCCACGTAGGACACTGAGGGAGGAGAGAGAGGAGGCTAGTTGGAGGACCAAGTGAAGGAGGTGTTGTTGTATATTTTTCCTTCACCTTCCTTGATCACATACAGCTGTCTCTCCCATCTCCATCTGAGGTAGGTTTTACCTTTTACCTCTTCTTCATTCAAATTTCAATCCTCTTTCTCTTCTTCACCGACGCCTTTCTCGCACTCTGTCATCCATCCGATATGCAATCCATCTCTTCCAGATCATCAAAGAAACGGGCGATCAATTTGTAAACAAGCTCCATTGCATGCATTCCGATTGAAGATCTGGGGAGAACTTTATACGAATAAGAGGGGGCGATTTCCGATTTGATTTATGTATGTCTTCATAGTCGAACTTTATCAGCTTACATCAATATTTTCGGAAACCGTGGGTACCATCTTTCTTTAGTTTTATGTTATCTGGGAAATGGTTTTTTTTTTTTTAATTGAATTGTGGGGTTTGATAATTATATTGTGTTGAATGGTAGTGAAGATGGATGATGAAACTACAGATCAGCGAGTTAATGTGCATCGTTTTAAACATTCAGAAACTGAGCAGCCAAGAAGGAGCAAAATAAATGAAAGGTAAGCTAAATGAGTTAGCTTTGCTTTGTCAGTTAATTTTTTTTTTGCCAGCGTGTTCATGCTTTAATAGTTACTACTTCTGACTTGTACATTTGTTAAGATAGGCTTTTTGGTTTGTGTATTAGTAATTATCTTTTTGGTTTTGTTTCATTTCTTCTTTTGGGGTTATTAGTTGTGGCTTGTGGGTGCAAACGTATATTACAACTTGATCCCTACTTGACTAATTGATACATTTTTTCAGTAGAATATCAGTGAATAGCACAACCTCTTGGAATACAATTCTCTCAGCATTTGCCAGAGGAGGCAACATGGACACTGCACACCATGTGTTTGATGAAATTCCTGAACGTGATGTTGTTTCCTAGCCTATCATGATAGTGGCTTTTAACCCGATGAGTATTTTTATAATGCAATTCATCTTTTATTGGATTGTGACTTCAACTGGAATTTTCGCCATTCAGCTTTTTTGTAATGCAAAGGGAAACTGGTGGATGCTTATTGATTTCTACACAAAGAAAAGGACATGGAGCAAGGTTTCCCATGGTCTTGAAAAGGACATGGAGCAAGGTTTCCCATGCTTACCATAGGTAATAAATTCATTATTTACAAATTTGTATATCATAGACTTAAAATCTGGTGTATTATTTTGTCCTCATGGTGATTGTAAACTTCTCATCATTATCTCAATAAGGTCCTTTCTATTTTACTCTATCTGGACTTGCACATTCACTCATTATTCTGTTCATTTTCTAAAGCAGCCTTTGAATTTCAAGGAATAGAAAAACACTGCATGTGATCTCTGTGTACTTGTGTGTAAAATGGTAAGGCTTCCAAATAGTAATTTTCAAATGACAGCAATAATATCAATTGAGATATATAGCTTAGGCCTCAGTTTCAAAAGCTTGCTTTGGCATTCTTATGGTCATTATTACTAAGTGAGTGAATTTTTATTTCTATTTTTGCAGGTGGCTCAAGTACTATTGCCTCTTTCATATTATTTCTCTCAATTTGGCATACTCTCATGCATATAGCTTCAGATATTTTAAGGGACCACATTGGGATCTGGTTTGCTTATCTAATCAGTGTACAGAACCGGAAAAGAAAAAGAAATCGTCAGCTTCAAGAACCATGTCATTTAGGTGAGTTTCATACTATTAATGATTTCTTTTCAAAGATGGGAATTTGTTCAATTCACAAATAGCATAACTGTTGAATAAACATGTTGAATAAAATATATGTTGATTAAAGATGCTTTATTAATGAGTGCAAACATGAGGAAGCAAGTTAGACAAACTCTACGTATGAATAATGATAATCCTCTATCTAGAACTGTGACTAGGCCTTTTTAATAAATGTTGGTCTATGCCAGTGCGGTGATGTCACACCAATAATGACTGCTTAGCAAACTTCTATTCCATTATGGAATTTGATTATCTAAAATTTGAATTTTTGTTGCCTTCAAATTCTGTTTTGTTATGCCTTTCATTTTGGTGTTTAATTACTGCCATCGGATAATCCTAATGTAGTTGTTGGCGTCACAGATTATTTTGGAGTAATTACAACAAGAGGAAAAAAAAACAGAACCATTTTGGGGTAAAATCTGTTTGAGATCATGAAACATACACACCCACATTACTTTTTCATGAAAGAACATAACTTTGGTTTATATATTTGTAGATAAATAAAAGACTGAGACAATAGTAGTTATTTATTTTTTAGCTTCCATTTTTCCCCAATATTTCATTTTCCAAGTTTCTGCTCATCAATTCATGTTTTTCCCTGAAGAAAATTGCTGATTAGGTGTGTATGCTACTCTATCAATCCGTTGATCTATTGATATGTTGATGGGGGATTGTTGTTCCCTGGTTGTTCAATTGCTTCCCCCATTTACTTTTAAATTTTAAAAAGGTTATATATGGCATGCAATGGTCAGTTTTGGCATTTAATATTTTGTGAGTGGTCTTTTGTGGTTGGAATTCGGTGATTGTGGTTTGTTTATGAACACTAAGTTGTGCTGGTGGAGTTGTTTCAGATTGAAAGAGTTGCCATGAAGAGGGATACTATGCATGTGAATACCAAGGGCAAGCACATGAGAAATAGGAACTTTAATGAGTCTTGGAACACAGAGTTGTTTGGTGCATCAAACAATGGCTCTAATATTGAATCCAATGTTGACACTCAAGGCTTTAGTGGTAAGGTTATGTGTTGGTTTTTATTTTATTGAATCCAATGTCCCACTGAATCTTACATAATAAAATGGTAAAGGTAAATAGACTCATTTAATTAATTTATGGTGGCTGCTATTAATATATGTCTTCTGCTATTTTATTGAAATGGTACAGTGGGACATCTTCAATGTAGGAAGTTCTTGATGATTTGGTTCAATCCTGAGTTAGGTGAATTAGTGAGTGGTTTAGAATTGGTTATTTATTCGTATAAATATTAAGTTCACGTATAATGATGTCTTGAAAAGGAGAAAGGGTAGGAGAAAGAATCGCACCTCTTCATCTGAGGTATGAAGGTAGCCTTGTAACAAAAGCATGCTTATTGTTTTTTGTTAGAATATTTGGCCACGGGTACATGTGGAAGAAGAAAAGATCACATGTTGATGATTTAGAGGACTGATTTTGTGGACTTGCTTTGCTAAAGTAATGGATGTTGTTGATGTTTTAGTTTAGGGATTTATTATTATTATTTTTATTCAGTTGTATTTTTGAGTCTTATCTTTTAGTTGTAGGATTGCTGATTCTTAGCATTTATTTGTAGGTAATTTAATTAATTGTTTATTTCATTATTGTAAGTGGCATGATAAGCCACAAATCATGTAGTCATGTGGCAACTATTTCCAAGATCACGTGTTGTTGATTTTGAGGACTGAAATAGAGGCCCTACCTTGCTAAATTAATGGATGTTGTTTATGTTTTAGTTGAGGGATTTATTATTATTATTTTAATTCAGTTGTATTGCTGAGTCTAATCATTCAGGTTAGGATTGCTGAGTCTTATCAGTTAGCTGTAGGTAATCTAATTAATTGTTCATTTTATTGTTGTAAGTGGCATGATAAGCCACAAATAGTGTAGTCATGTGTCATTTATTTCCCTTTGCCTAGGAGTCAGTTATTTCTTTTCATTTAGAGTCTATAAAAACTGATTCTAAATAATTAAGATGACATGAATGAAAATATCAATGTTTACAGTCTCTTTGGCTAGATGAACATATTATGTGTTCTAGATTTCTCTCTTCTTTCTTAAGTTCTATCATTTTTCTGTTTTTTTTTGTTGTGCTGGTGTTATAAGGTTTTGTGAGGACGAGGTCCAGTTACAGACAGGCCTTCATGGAGAATATGAGATTGTGTAGGTCACATGAGCGGAATTCATCAGTGGGCAGACATGGAAATGACAGTTAGTTAGGTTGAAAGTGTCTTTTATGGGGCATAGTTTAGGTGCTATTGTTTTTTGGCTGCTGAGGTATACTGGCTGTGTTGGAATTTATTTTTTTCTATTTTAGGTGATGCCGCCATTCACAATAATATTGCTGCTTCAAACACTATGGATTTTAGTGAAGATGGAGCAACATGTGATGGTTACTTAGAAAACATGTGTTTTACTAGCGGGGAGGAAATTTGTCTAACCACTTAGGGGGTAGAAATAGGGGAAAGACTGGTTGCATTGCAAAATATCACAAATGTTGCTGTTAATTTGCAATCCATGTTTGATGTGGCAGCAACAAGTGGTATATTTCCTCATTGGTGTATGTTTAAAATGCATTTACAAATTAGTCAGCATTGTGATTGGTTTGTTGTTTTAATCAGGTTTATTCCTGCACCTGCTATGAGAAAGATTCACTATCAAAACATGTTAGAACAGAGGTTATAGGTCGCTGCTTTTTCCCCTTTGTTGGATTTTCTTTCTAACCCCATTTTCTAGCAAGTAGTGTGCATAAATTGATGTTTGGTTCCCTCAGTCCTTCAACTTAAAGCATGATGTGGCAACCGGAGCTATAAGTGGAGGTCAAAAAACGAACTTGAAGGTTGCTGCCATTTTGGAGAAAGTGAATGCAAAAGCCCAGGTGTCTCTCACTAATTTCTCTCTTTTTTATTGTTACCTGGTGTGTTCCATTGCATTGCTTCACTTATTCGTTAATGATTGAAGTATGCTTTGGCTGGAAGTTTCAATGAAGACAACAATGAGACTGCCGACAGTGAGTGATTCTTTAGTTTACACATGAAAGGGTTCACGTTTTATGGATGTGTTGCCACCATGATTGTTGCCTTGAATCACAAAACGTCAAATCCTTACCTGTAATAAGTAGGACACCTCCGTAATATGCAACATTTTTTATCCCGTCATATGTTCAACACATGATAAGTGGCCACTCCCTCTTCTACACAAGGATTTATGATCACTGTACGAATCTTGTGGTATCGCATTGATCCAGATTCGTTTCCAAATGTGAAAATGACTTCATCAAAAAGTACATAGGCTTGGGTTTGGCGCGTAAGCATTGCACCAATCTATGGATATATTTTTCTCCATAAGCTCGCATTCAGTCATGGACAGCTTATGTTTCTTTGTATTGAGTTAAAAGTGCTTATCGGTTGAAAATATACATTCCCATTGATGATCATGTTGAAGCTATAACGACAATTAATATTGAGTACAAGGAAATTTTCAGGAATGTAAATGTGTAGTCTGTTAATTCCACTTGTATTTAGAAGTTTTTATTTCCCTACAAACTTAATTGTCAATATGTTGTCTTTTTACTTGTGTTGTCTTGACTATTTCCTTTCGAACTGTATTTACATTGGTTTTCTCCATTATTAAATCATTCATGTTTTAAGAAGTTACATACTATTTGTCATTTGAAAGTTATTGCCCCCGGTGATCGCCTGGGGTAGTACTATTTGTTTATTCTTCCTAACCTTATGTTTCTTGCTTCGAATTATTTGCTTTCTCTATATTCCTTTGATATCAACGCTTCCGGGCATCGCCCGGGGAAATAAAATCTAGTTGTCCATAATGGTCTATAGAATTCTCATCCGTGTCCAACTTCCACGACGCAATGTCTCCTTCCTTCCCACCTTGTAAAAATCAGAGAGACAAAAACAAAAAGTTATAAATTTTATCAACACCTAGATAAACAAAATAATTCTTATTGCTTCAGTATAAACAATTATGCTCATTACTCAAACAGATATGAAGAAACTTTGAGCATCAGTGACATTTACTAAGTCACATATAATGCCTAATGGCTGCAGATGTTATGGTGTTAATCACCAAAGAACCACAGGACATGCTACTTGAGAAGTAGCCAACATTAGAGTCAATCAATTTTGGAAGCAATCTAAATCTGGCAAATAAGACACCAAATTACTTCTTTTTTTTTTTAAACAAGGCAAAATGATATTAATTTTTAGAAAGATTATAAAATTCTAATAATGTCTCTAAAAGGAAAGTTGAAAGCATTACATTGATTAGTAGGAAGTAAAAAAACGGAAATAAAGGAGAAAAACTTCAACAACAATGCGGTGTCACAAGCAAATGCGTGCTTCACAGAACACGAAACTACTTCTTACCATATCAAAAATCCCCACGACTTTTCCCCGGAGTACCTGTACCATCATGACGCACAGAATCTACACGTACCATTTACCACCTTGACACAAAATTCGAGATACATAAATTGAAAAATTGGTTATATTTAGAAACAAATTAAAATATGAAAATGATCTTAATATTTAGGATTGAGGAACGTTCACTTTCTGATTTTTGTTTTGTTTAATGCTCAGATGACTGCAATGGGGGAACAGAAAGCACTTGTAACATTCCATATATGAATTGTATGCTTGTTTTTTACAGACTACAAGGCCTGAATCATTGATATGTAATCCTTCAGGAAGAGGCATTGACATTAAAAACAAGCATAGGATTCATATATGGACTGTTCCTGGTGTGGAATCCAGTAAATTCCTCAATTGAGATTATTAGAATTTTTCATTTCTATGTAACTATAATAAACTTGCAACAATTATCAGTTTCAGTAAATTATGCAAAATTAGGAGAGTATGAGTGAGCCAGTATCGCAATGTCGTGCGAGATATGGTGGGTGGGACTTGAGAGAGAAAGAGGGAGATGATGGTGATGTGACATGTAACAAGGTTAATCACCTGATAGGGTTAATCAGGTGATGTAACCGGTCAAAATTAAAGATTACACTTATCAAAATTGATTGTGTTAGTGAACTTTTATTAATACAGAAATTGAACCTTAACCGAATTCAAATTCATTATTCATAATTATAATCAATGGTTTTAGCACACTTTGTGACAATTTCCTCTATGGCTAAGTCTTTTGTAACGAAATTATACAATTGGTTTATATATGTAAAAATTAATAAATAGGTAAGAAATCAAAATATTATTGTCGTGGATTCCCATATTGTATTCTAATGTAACATTTTTTTGTATTCAATATAAGTTATATAACCCTGTCCGTGAAAAAAAAAAGTAATAATTAGTTATTTAGTCATTTTAATTTCAAATAAATTGCGACTAAGTTATCATGGCATGAGATGGACAGAGTAACATGATATAAATGTACTAACCCTTTTTATAAAAAAAAATACTAAATAAATGAACTGACCCTAAAATAAATAACCACCAAACATCTTGTCAAAGAGTGAGATATAAACCTCATTAGCCGTTATTGTAAAACAGTCCTTAAATTATAAACCTCATTAGCCGTTATTGTAAAACAGTCCTTAAATTGTAGACAGCAAATGATCAAGGACCACAGCCGAAATTCAACGCTTTCTATGCCTCCGCTCGAAAAAATATGTGCTGAGTTTGTGGAGTCTCTTTTGGAGAAAAGGGTGACGCCGCCAGAATGAGTTTATTGGTAAAAACAAGTCTCATTAACAAGATATATGTCATTAACAAATTATGTACAGTAGAAGCTTCATAGGACATGATCGGAAGTTTCAAGGATTGTTAGGGTTTTTTACCAAAAACCCTAACAATCCTTATGAACAAATAACAAGCAAGCAATAATGTATATGATTCTATTTTTGAGTAAAAGATCATTTTCATATTTTAATTTGCTCCTAAATAGAAGTAAATTTCCAATTTTTCTCAATTTTTTCCCCAAAAACCCTAATAATTGCCATGTATAATAAAGAAGCAAGAAAGAAAGAGTGTACATGGTAGGGGTAGATTAATTATTAAAATGATGGTATGTTTGATACCATATCGTCGAGTATCAACGTATTAATGCATATCAAACTTTGATGTGTACCACTTAAATTACTAATCAATGCCCTTTGTTTCATTGTTAGGATTTCTCCTATATATATAATTGAAATTAAACAATTTACCTAAAAAAATCATGGTGTTAAAAGAAAATAATAGAAGTATTTTAGTCTTTTAAAAAAGATAATAATAGAATTAATCCAAATAAAAATAGAGAAACAAAATGTGACAGAAAAATTAAGAAAATTATAATATTTTCTTAAATAATACCTATATAAAATAAACAAGCAAGTGTGTATAAGTTCCGTTCCTAAATAAAAGATCATTTTTATATTTTAATTTGTTCCTAAATATAAGTAACTTTCCAATTTTTCTCAACGTTGTTTTCCAAAAACCCTAATAATCCTTATGAACAATTAACAAGCAAGCAATAGTAAGTAAAAGATCATTTTCATATTTTAATTTGCTCCTAAATAGAAGCAACTTTCCAATTCAATTTTTTTCCAAAAACCCTAATAATTGTCATGTATAATAAATAAGCAAGTAATAAAGAGTGTACATGGGTATGGTAAATTAATAATAGGGTGAAGACCCAAAAATGATACGCAAGGAATAAAAATAGTACATAACTATTCCAAGACACAAAAATATACCAACTTTTACCATGTGATTAAAAATGATATTTTACTAATATGACAATAATATTAGACATGTAAAATACAAAATGCCCTTATAAATTAATCGCCGCCCGGTAAAAGTTTATTCAATTATAAGGGCATTTTGGACATTTCATGTGTAATGCTTTTTAATTAGTGAAAATATCATTTTTGGTCACATGGTAAAAGTTGGGTATCATTTTTATGCCTTGGAATAGTTATGTACTATTTTTGTTGCTTGAGAAATGGTTATGTATCATTTTGGAACTTTGCCCTTAATAATATCATGAGTTAATAATAACTTAACTAACATAATTGATAAACGTGGCTGTCACCCAAGAGGGGGGGTGAATTGGGTGAGGGAATAAATTAAATCTTTTGAATCTTCTTTTCGAAAGACTGCTTGTGCTTGGTGATAATATTTACGAAGTAGTGATATGCACAAGTCAGTATGTTATGTGATGCAAAATAGAATGTTTGAATGTAAATTTATGCACACATAAATTTATCCTGGTTCGGTCACCCAGACCTACATCCAGTCCCCAGGCTCCACCTGAGATTTTCAATCCACTATTCTTGTTTAAACCGGGCACAAGAGAAGCCTTTACACTTTAGGTTTTACGAGCACGGGTTCACCTAACAACCCACAGGTTTTACACCGGGTTCACCTGCAAACCTTACAAATGCAAGTTTTACGGGCTAACTTGCAACCTATGGAGATTTAGACAACCTCTAAATGCTCCCCCTTACAAATTGTAAGTTTACACTATGTTCACTCTATGAACTGATTGTGCTAAACACTTAAGCTCAAAACTAACTCTCTCTAAGAGTGGATGATGTTACTCACTTAAGTACAATAAAATTACTCTCTGAAAAATATCACAAATCTGGATCTGAGAGTAGTAGAAGATGTGTAGAATGAAGAGTATGATATATCAGATACTTTGTTCTGTTCTCTCTTTTTCTTCCATGTCTTCTCTTCTGAATGAATGTCTCTTTTATACTCGGCTTCATAGGCTTCTGTGGCAGGTTGAATATGAACGTTTGAATAAAGCCGTTAATCCTATGTTACCGTTGAGAAGTGCATCTTCATTAATGTTTAGCAGGGTTGACTTGCTTTATCTCTGAAAAGTAGTCCTGACACCTCTGCTATGACAAAAGCATTCTGACTTCTGAGTATGTGATGTTTACTCTTGCACTCTTGCTGACGGATGATCATCATTCATCCGCAAGTGAAAATCTTGCTCTGCAAGTGTTAAGCTCTGAGCTTCAATGTCAAGAGTCTTTCCATCCGGAAGCTCATTTGCATTCGGAAGCGTGACCATGTTCTGCACATACTGGTTAGTCCAACATAGCAATATATATATAAGAATTATACATGCTGTGGGAAGCTTGTTTGCTATGGGGAGTAGTTTACTTAGACTGTGTTCTGATTTGGTCTATGATGTATCCGGAAGCATTTTTACATCCGGAAGTAAAGCTACTAGATGAAGGATCTATGTTCACTATAACTCACTCTCACTTAGTGTATTTCATCCCAACACTCAGCGCTAGTCACTAAGCTATCGGAAGCACTTTTACTTGACGTAGTGAACTCACTGACGCTTAGGGTGAAATCTATTCTATCAGTCTGCGCCAGTCAAGATCTAACAGGAAGCAACTTCACTTGATGTTGCATTTCCACTGACGCTCGGGGTTAAATCTATTCTATCAGTCTGCGCCAGTCAAGATCTAACAGGAAGCAACTTCACTTGATGTTGCATTTCCACTGACGCTCGGGGTTATATCTAGTTTATCAACCTGCGCCAGTCTAAATCTAATAGGAAGTGCTTTCACTTGGCGAAGTAGACTCACTGACGCTTGGGGTAATATCTAGTCTATCGCTCTGCGTCAGTCTAAGTCTAACAGGAAGCAAATTCGCTTCCGATTGAAACATAGCTTAGTCTTAAGGTTTGTGTACCTAATGTTCATGGACTAAGTTAAATCCCTAGTGATTTACTTGCTGACGCTGGGGGATGAAAGCATTCATCCGCGTGCGCAAGTCCTAATCTATCCGAAAGTAAAACCTCATCCGGAAGCGCTCTTACTTGGGATCCTATGTTAACCTATTGCTTCCTAGGCACTTGGTCTAATCCTCTATATTTTAGTCTTCATCAAAACTTAAGATTCTAACATTCTCCCCCTTTTTGATGATGACAAACCTAGTTTTATCGATTAAGTTCCTAAGGAAGAATTAGCAAGAGAATAAAAGCAATGGATAAGAACAAGTAACTCAGACAAACATTATTGACAAGCAGTAGTTACAAGTCAGAGTTATACAATCAAATAACATATACAAGTAAAGAATGTATACAAATAAATTTCACTAAGTATGAATGAAAATATGCATGAAAACAAAATCAACAAAAATATTTGGATTGGGGGTTAGAGTTTGTGTCTCTTTTTCTTTTCCCTCTCTTTCTACCTCTCTTCATTTTCCTCACGCTCACTCTGGTTTATCTGGGCAATGATCTCTTGAAGCTCTTTTTCCTCTTTTTCCCTCCTGAGCCTTTCTGATTCAATGGACTCCTCGTATGCCCTTTTCATGTTCTCCACTTCTTCATACCCAGGGAAACCTGTAGCATCATCGAAGTAGGAGATCTCTCCATTGGGATAGTGGACAGCCCGGATTCTCACATTCCATACAGGGAAGTTGGGATCTTCCTCAACTTCCTGGACTTTCCGTTTCCCTTTCCCTTTGCTCTTCCTTTTGCTTTTGCTAATTGGAGGAGTGGGCATGGCACTTGCTCTTTCAGCATCGAGGCAAGCCATCTGACCAAAGGATAGCTTGTCAGTGAATCCATACTTCTCAAATTCTTCAGGAGTCATGTCTTCAATTTCCAATTTGACTTCCTTCAGAATTGGAACCGCTTGGACCACTGGATTTTCTTGCACAACCTGAGCAGATGAAGTTCCTTGCTCAGGTAGGTCAGATGGAGTCTCTTCCTCAGACTCATCAGATTCAGTGGTGGCAATTAACTTCCTGGCACGTTTCCTAGCAACGGCCTTCTTTCTGGGTGCACTGAATCTGGCTGCTGGCTCAGACGAGGGAGGAGGATCAGAAGATTGCTCAGATGAAGGGACCTCAGACTCTTGCCCAGAGGATGCAGGAACAGGCTTGGCTATCACAATGGGAGGATGGTTGGGTTTCTTCAGTCCCCACTTCATTATGATCTCCTCAACCATCTCTCTACTTGTTTTATTTGGAGGAGGCTCCGATGATGACTCAGATTGTGAGGATTGTTCATTCTGCCCATACACAACCATATCCCATTGTGGTCCTTGCTCAGCCGCTTTCTTCTGCTGCATGAACCGGACGGCCTCTCCTCTTATAAGGCTCTCTGCACCACTCAGCCTCTGAGACTCATATGCACGACGCAGGGCGGCCGTGATATCTTCATCAATCCAGAGTGATGGCTGGCTGAGGGCATCCCTTGTGGCCATGCTTAGACGAAGAGTGGACATAACATTTCTCCCCCTTTTGTCATCATCAACAGGGGTGAGTGCCAGGGATGGAGTGGATGTGGAGGAGGATGGAGGTGGTTCAGGACCAAATTTCTTGGGAGGGGAGGGTGAGAGGGTAGAGGTGGAGGATGTGGGAGAAGATAGGTGTTCAGGAGTTTGAGGAGGGTCGGGGAAGCAGCTGGTGGTGACAAAGATATCCCCATAAGGATGAGTGGAGGAGTATTCTTTGTAGTTGGCGGAGTCAGGGGTAAAGGGTAAATGGTCATCGGAGAGTGGTTGAAGGCGGGGATATTCGCCGTATGGTTGGCTGAGGGGGTGAATGGCTGTTTCAGATCCTATGCGTCTAGGGCTTTGATGGGTAGGGTTGGAGAAGCGGAGTGGAGAGCGTGTAGGGGCACCTGGTCGTGTGGGAATGGGTGAGGATGAGGATGAGGAAGGTGAGGATGAGAAGTTTCTAGGAGAATGGCGTGGAGAGTTGTGAGGTGAGTCTTGGGTTTGGTGGTCATGGGTAGGTGAAGGTTGGGATTGTTGGTCATTGTTGGGTGATGGTGGGGCTTGTTGGTCATTTTGTGGTGGAGGCTGAGGTTGTTGAGTGTTGGGCGGAGGAGGAGGTGGTAGTTGAGGGTGGTTAGGAGGAGGAGGGTTTTGAGGAGGAGGAGGAGGAGGTGGTAAGTTACCTTGTGATGAAGGTTGGGGAATTTGTAGGTGCTGGAGAATGAGGTCTAATTTTGCATCCACCCTGGCAAGGTGATTCTCGAGTTGTCCTACTCTGTCCTCAAGCCGTTGGGTTCGCTCCCCTTGGTGGTGGAAGCCAGCTTCACATTCAACACGGAGAGGACCCACCAAGGAATCAGTCAGTCTCAACAGAAGCTCTTCCTTTATGTCCTCGGCAAAGGCCCTAACAGAAGCTGGAACCCTTGCACTACGGCTTGGCCCAGCATGTGAGTCAACTTCCTGATCTCCTGCTCCAGATGCAGAGGGAGCTGAAGTACCAGAAGCACTACTGGCTTGTGAGCGTGAGCGAGTGGGCTTAGGAGGCTTGAAATACTTGATCCCCATCCTTGCCACATTGGTTGCTCCCACAGGCCTACACTGGACATTCTCTTCTTCCACAGCAGATGTAGCCTTGATCAGATGCTTCTCAAGGAGGAAGGCAATGATGGTGGGATAGGGAAGATAACCTGACTTGTCATTGCTTAACCAGCGCTGAAGCTCTAGGCATATCAACTGCCCAGGGTTGAAAGGCTTGAGCGAGAGGAGTCTAGGGAACCAAGGGTTGTCCAGCAGTGTGAACTCGTTGAAGTTGCCTCCCTTATGAGTCATTATCCGGGAGTAGATGTAGTACAAGAGCCTGTTAGAATCAGACATCTTGGACACCTTTTTGCTGTTGGTGCCATACAACTCCTCGAGTTCCTCCTTGCTGTACTTGTGAGACTCAGGGTAGATCCATTGATTCATATCCTCTTCTGTGATTCCCATCATCTCATTCAAGGTTCTCCAAGTGAACCTGAAGGTTCTTCCTCTTACAGTGGCAGTGAAGGAGAGTTTGTGGACTTGCTCTTTCCCATCCACCTTCCTGTACTTAGCTCTGCCAGAGAGGGATTGGCAAAAGACTCGCAGGACGTTGACGTTGTAGTCCTGGTTGATGCCCAGCCAAGGCATATACTTTTCCAAGTAAGGGCGCAAATGAGCAAACCCTAGTTCATCCAACTTGTCCAGATTGATGAACAGGCCATGGTTGAAGATGGGAATGGATGTCTCAAATTTGGCGGATACACTCTCCAGAGCCCCATCTCTATAAACTGTGAGATCATCTTCTTCCTCAACCCTCTGCCTCTTGGAGGAAGGCTCCTCAGAAAAATGAACCTTCTTCTTCTTTCCCTTTCCCTGAGCATCCCGCTCTTGTTCAGAACCCACTGCCTGTTCTATTCTACCAGAGGTTTCAGGCTGACCCTGAACGTCTTCACCCTGTCCCCGTGATTGCCCAGAACCTTCTTGGCGTTCATGAAGTTCTTCATGTTGTTCTTCATGGTGCCCAGATTTACCAGAATGCTTGTGAGTGGATTTCCCAGATTTCGATTTATGTTTCTTGGAAGAAGAGGTTTTCTGGATGACTGGGTTGGATTCATTCGTACCGGCCATTTTTTGTATGAATGTTGTGTAAATAAAGATGAAATGCAAGAAGTGTGAAAAAATAAAGAACACAATGGAGAAGATGAAAAGACTTTTCAGAGAAAATGATGCGAGTGAAAAAGATGTAGTAAAAAGTGAAAATGGAAAATGACTTCTATTTATAGGTAAAACTTCTGAGGATAGAATGGGCATACTCTTTCAAATTTTCACACATTGGGTAACGTAAGTTTTTAAGTTGGAACGACACACCTGATGACACGTGTTGCTTCAGAGAAGGCACAGCGTTTCATAGAGGAAGTTGAAACGTTTTCTGAAGTGATGTGTCCCTTGATCTGACACTGGCGCTCTTGATCATATTGAATTATCATCCAGCGCTAGCAAAAGAGTATTCGGAAGTGATTTTGCTTCCGGTTGGACAGACGCTCCTGGTTGCCTTGAGTAGTCATTCAGCGTCAGCACGAGAGCATCCGGAAGTAGTTTTGCTTCCGATGGTACTTACTTAAGATTTAACATTGAGTGACTCGTTGATGTTCTCTCTTGTGCATCCACAGCGATCAAGCTTTCATAACTAAAGCCATATTTGCGTCAAGTAGAGTTTGTTTGATCTTCTCAATTTCAGGAGCAGTAGCTCTCGGAGCCCAGTATGAACAACAACTCATTCAGATTTGATACATTGCTCTGATCAGGTATGATCATGAAAATTGTTGTTCCTTCGTACCTTCTTTCCTACAAAATAACAAATGATTTCTCTTTCCCATTTTTCAGTCTCCAAACTTGGATCTGACTGGTCAGTTTGTAGGAAGTATGTGATTCTTATGCACTTAAGAATTATTCACTATGAATATAGCATTGCGAATCAACTATGACTATATGCACATGGCTTCTGATAATGATAGTCATAGATAGCATGTAGAGTATGAACATTGTGTGAAATATCTTATAAGCCATATCATGTTCATGCTTATGATGCTTAATGTAAAATCTCAATAAGTCCATCTTACATTTGCATAGGAGATTTTACTGTTGCATGCTTCAACCTTAAATAATCTCTTGCTTACCCAAGGAGATCTTTTATACTTATCCTTGGCCTGAAGCACTTTCTTAGGAGAGACAGGATTCGCAGGTTTTCTCCATGTGAGTTGAGACATCCTCTCTCTTTTGTCCTTCTCAGGATAGTTGAATGGAACTCTGTGATAGCTTATCCCTGAGACAAGGTCTTTGTTCCTTGTGGTAGCGCACTGCTTCTTATGATTGAACCAGGTAGTTGCAGTAGTGACATCACCACGAGTTCTCTTCTTTGGGACAAGAGGAACTCTTGATCTTTCCTGCACAGGTAAGGCACTAGAAGGGAGTTTTGGTACCCATTTGTACTTGGGTCCTACATAGTTAGCGCTGGACCTTACTTGTCCTTTGGGGATCCATATATATTTATTTCTCACATTTAAATTTCTCTTAAAATTGCATGTGTGAGAAATATGACCAGTTCTACCACAATAATGACAGATAATGGGATGATGTTCAGAATCAGATTTCTTATCACTATTATGGTGGTCAGTTTTCTTTTCAAAGACTCTATGTTTATTAACTTTTGAAATCTCAGGGTCTTTCGAAAAATCTTCTTTTATGAGTGGGACTTTGGACTCCTTGGTTGTAGAAGAAGGAATAAGTTCCTCAAGTTCCCTATTCCTTTTTCTTAAGCCTAGAATTTCTTTTGCAAGTTTACAGAATTCAACATGTAGCTCATTATACATATCTTGCAATTCAGAAGTTTCAAGTTTAGGTACCTCATTTTCTTCAGCTTCTGAATCTTCTAGGCGGAGATCCACTCTCTCTTTGCTGATACTAGCTTCTACTACATCATCATCCAGTAGCTCATCAACGGTGGATTCACAAGGAGCACATAGTGAGCTTTGGACAGCCTTAACATCAAGAAATTGGTTAGAAGCATACATAGTATCAAGAGTGTTCCAAATATCTATAGCCCTAGAGCAATGTTTAATTTTCTGGTAATCATTGTCAGATAAACTTTTGTGCAAAATTTGCATTGCTCTAAGGTTTAAGTAAAATAAGCTTTTGTCCTCTTCTGTCCAATTTACTTTTGGTTTGAAATCAGAGTCCTTTTCAAAAACATCCCACATTTTGAAATCAGTGGATAGTATAAAACTTTTCATCCTTCCCTTCCATAAGTAAAAATCAGCATTTTCTAACACGGGTGGGATTGTATGATCAAAACCTTCAAAACACATTTTGTAACCCAAATCAGCCTAGGTCTTTGCACTTGAGATCGTTGGATCCTTTAAACAAGTGACCTTGCTCTGATACCAAATGATAAACGTGGCTGTCACCCAAGAGGGGGGGGGGTGAATTGGGTGAGGGAATAAATTAAATCTTTTGAATCTTCTTTTCGAAAGACTGCTTGTGCTTGGTGATAATATTTACGAAGTAGTGATATGCACAAGTCAGTATGTTATGTGATGCAAAATAGAATGTTTGAATGTAAATTTATGCACACATAAATTTATCCTGGTTCGGTCACCCAGACCTACATCCAGTCCCCAGGCTCCACCTGAGATTTTCAATCCACTATTCTTGTTTAAACCGGGCACAAGAGAAGCCTTTACACTTTAGGTTTTACGAGCACGGGTTCACCTAACAACCCACAGGTTTTACACCGGGTTCAC
This sequence comes from Mimosa pudica, assembly GCA_029929735.1. Taxonomy (NCBI): domain Eukaryota; kingdom Viridiplantae; phylum Streptophyta; class Magnoliopsida; order Fabales; family Fabaceae; genus Mimosa; species Mimosa pudica. The sequence continues at coordinate 7,648,700 of JAKELP010000015.1, read as the reverse complement.
CTGCAAACCTTACAAATGCAAGTTTTACGGGCTAACTTGCAACCTATGGAGATTTAGACAACCTCTAAATGCTCCCCCTTACAAATTGTAAGTTTACACTATGTTCACTCTATGAACTGATTGTGCTAAACACTTAAGCTCAAAACTAACTCTCTCTAAGAGTGGATGATGTTACTCACTTAAGTACAATAAAATTACTCTCTGAAAAATATCACAAATCTGGATCTGAGAGTAGTAGAAGATGTGTAGAATGAAGAGTATGATATATCAGATACTTTGTTCTGTTCTCTCTTTTTCTTCCATGTCTTCTCTTCTGAATGAATGTCTCTTTTATACTCGGCTTCATAGGCTTCTGTGGCAGGTTGAATATGAACGTTTGAATAAAGCCGTTAATCCTATGTTACCGTTGAGAAGTGCATCTTCATTAATGTTTAGCAGGGTTGACTTGCTTTATCTCTGAAAAGTAGTCCTGACACCTCTGCTCTGACAAAAGCATTCTGACTTCTGAGTATGTGATGTTTACTCTTGCACTCTTGCTGACGGATGATCATCATTCATCCGCAAGTGGAAATCTTGCTCTGCAAGTGTTAAGCTCTGAGCTTCAATGTCAAGAGTCTTTCCATCCGGAAGCTCATTTGCATCCGGAAGCGTGACCATGTTCTGCACATACTGGTTAGTCCAACATAGCAATATATATATAAGAATTATACATGCTGTGGGAAGCTTGTTTGCTATGGGGAGTAGTTTACTTAGACTGTGTTCTGATTTGGTCTATGATGTATCCGGAAGCATTTTTACATCCGGAAGTAAAGCTACTAGATGAAGGATCTATGTTCACTATAACTCACTCTCACTTAGTGTATTTCATCCCAACACTCAGCGCTAGTCACTAAGCTATCGGAAGCACTTTTACTTGACGTAGTGAACTCACTGACGCTTAGGGTGAAATCTATTCTATCAGTCTGCGCCAGTCAAGATCTAACAGGAAGCAACTTCACTTGATGTTGCATTTCCACTGACGCTCGGGGTTAAATCTATTCTATCAGTCTGCGCCAGTCAAGATCTAACAGGAAGCAACTTCACTTGATGTTGCATTTCCACTGACGCTCGGGGTTATATCTAGTTTATCAACCTGCGCCAGTCTAAATCTAATAGGAAGTGCTTTCACTTGGCGAAGTAGACTCACTGACGCTTGGGGTAATATCTAGTCTATCGCTCTGCGTCAGTCTAAGTCTAACAGGAAGCAAATTCGCTTCCGATTGAAACATAGCTTAGTCTTAAGGTTTGTGTACCTAATGTTCATGGACTAAGTTAAATCCCTAGTGATTTACTTGCTGACGCTGGGGGATGAAAGCATTCATCCGCGTGCGCAAGTCCTAATCTATCCGAAAGTAAAACCTCATCCGGAAGCGCTCTTACTTGGGATCCTATGTTAACCTATTGTTTCCTAGGCACTTGGTCTAATCCTCTATATTTTAGTCTTCATCAAAACTTAAGATTCTAACAATAATTACTCTAAGAAAATCAAATTATGGTTTAGGAACAGAGGGAGTAAGAAGTAAACAATAGTTTTTTTCCTTTGCTTAGAGCCTTCGGTACTCGGCACTCTTTGAATACCGATTAATCCGAAATTTGCCCGGGAGGGCCGCTAAGGATTGAATCCAAAACCTTGAAAGCAGGAAGATACCTTATCTCACCTTTTTTAACCATCAGGTCACTACTCTTTGGCAAAATGATGCCTCTTATTAGGTTTCATTTAGTTGGACAGAAAGTGGATGTTGGAAATGGAAATGAGTGTAAGGTGGTAAAAATAGAAAATAAAGGTAAATTAGGTAAGATGAGTAAGTAAAGTTTATAGAGCCCAGGAAAGTGTGAGACAGAAAGAGAAAACTTGTGAGCCCAAATAGATGGAAATTACTTTTCTCATTTCCATTTCCATTTCCATTTCCATTTCCAAATTCAACTCAACCAAACTGGCCCTAATATGCTCACCCAATTAACCTTGATCAGTTAACTGTTACAGTAAGTAAAATGTCTCACTAATCCGTTGATTGGTCATTGGAGCGAAAAAGTGTGAGGAAACAAAACAATATTAACTGAACTGTTCAGTTCTGTCTGTCGCAGTCGCTTACTTTTCTTCACTCTCCTCTTCTCTTTTCTTGTCTTCTCTTCACCGGCCACCATATCAAATCAACACAAACACATGAAGAAGCTTCTTCATCTTTTGCCTTTCCTTCACCCTTACGCCATCTCCACCACTTAGATCTCCAAAATATTCCTTCTTTTGTGTCCCCATAAGCTTTTTGGCATGCTTGCTTCCAATTCTAACTCTCTCCTTCCTTCTACTATACCCCCTTTACTTCATCATCCTAATTATACTTCTTCTTCTTTCTTTGATCCACGCCCTCCAAGATCCACTTCTGCCCATTATAGGCTTTCCCTTAATTTTATCAGAATGGAAGTGATCAGGAGACTAGGCAGTGGCTGCTTCAAGAATAGCCCCAGTGATCATAGTAAGGGTTTAAAGGTGGAGGCTGATAGTGGGGGTGAGGATTTCTTTGATGTCTCATCTGGGGTTTCTAAGAATGTCTCAGAGCATCTTGTAATTATGGTGAATGGGATCATTGGGAGGTAATTCTATGTTATGTCACTGCAAAGTTTTGTGTTTTTGTTGTTTTAGTTTTGTGGGTTTCTTCCCCTGATGAAAAAGATTGGATTTTTTTTTTTTTTTGCTTAGTGTGTATGTGTTGAATTGATTGGAGATGGTTGGTGGTGAATATTGGAGAGAGGGAGTTTAGTAGGAATGGGTGTGTTTTCTTCTCTCTTGAAGTGGATGTGATGCTTGAGAATGAGTTTGAGTATTTGAGTGTGTTTGGAGTTTTCTGGTTTTGGTGGTTGGTGTATTGTGAACCAATTAATGAATGATTCCTATGTGTATCTTATGTTTCTTAATGAAAGGTTTCAACTTTCAATGATTAGCATCTGATCTTAATGGTATAATTGGAAGTCATATGTTACTGCACGCTTTCTTTTTCTTGTTTCCTTTTTTGGTAGTTGTTACTGGTTCATGGGTTTTTTTCTCAATGATTTCTATTGGAGGAAGAATCCCATGATGAGAAGATTGAATTCTTTTACTTAGTACTTAGCTAGTGTTGATTGGAGATGGTTGTTATATGATTCTGGAATTAAGGAATTTAAAGGGAACGTGTGGATTTTCTTCTCTTAGATTAGACATGCTATGAGGGAACAACTTTGAGTAATTGAGTGTGGTTAAGTTTTATCCTTTTTGGTTGTTGATTGGAGATGGTTGCCATAGAATATTTGGAAACCTGTACAGTTAGTTAGTTTCTAATTGCTAACTAACTAATGCTAGCTAATAGGATTATTAGCCTATAACTATATATATACCCTTTGCCTTGTAATTAAGACATATTTTGCACATTGATTGAATAACAGATTTCTTTTCCTCTCTTCTCTGTGTCTCCAGTCTCTCTCTTTAATTCTTCAGCTTCTATTTTCTCCTAACCCTCTGTATCTTCTCTTTCTCTCATCTTTCCACCTCTATTCATCCTTTCACATCAATTAAAGTAAGTGAATTTAAAGGGAACAGGTTGGTTTTCTTCACTTATATAAGACGTGCTACTGGAGAATGACTTTTGAGTATTTGAGTACGTTTTAAGTTTTCTGGTTTTGGTGGTTAGTAAAATCTAAATCACTGAATGAAAGATTTTTTTGTATATTCTATGTTTCTTAATGGAAGGTTACAACTATCATCAACTGGTTTTAATAGTGCTTCTTTAAGTGAGTTAGGATCTCGTAATCCTGCAAATTCCTCTTTTTAAGGCCATGATAGCGGTTAGCGTACAATCTTTACTCATTTTCTCCCTTGATTAATATGTGTTTCCCTACATCTCAAATGAAGATTTATGCTATTTCCTTTCATGTGTGTGCTTACGGGAGCATACCCACCTCCTACTTTGAATGGTTTTGAAAGGTGAATTTGTGGGGGTTTTCCAGTAAGGATAGGAGCAATGCCATCAATCTAAATTCAATTTTGTCCTTAGTGGGGCATCCTTGTTTCACTTTTACTCTGAGAAAGTAATTTTTCTTTATGATATCGTTAACTGAAATGCATCTGGTATCAGTCCTGCAGATTGGAGATATGCTGCTGAGCAGTTTGTGAAGAAGCTTCCAGATAAAGTTATTGTTCACCGTGAGTATTCCTGTCATATTAGCTTCTGGTTTCATTGTCAACAACCCTATTGATTACTAATAAATATTATTCATGTCAATGGATTATTATTTATTTATTTATTTATTGGGCTATAATTTCTTTGTAAGTGATGGCATGACTAACTTTGTGCTTTCTCTTTTTGATTGTCATTCAAATGAATTCTTTATGTCTTTCCTCTTCCACGTAATTATGTTTTAAATCATTTTACTTAGGAAAGGGGAGAATGATTGCAGAAGTCATATTGTATTGATTTTTCCTTCTGTTTACATTTGAATACTTATATTCTTTTGGTTTTTCATGTGATTTTGCCAACTTCATTATTGTCTACTTTTACAATATCTTGGCATTTTCTGCAGGAGATATTATTTACCATGTTTAACTTGATATTTTGTGGACAGGCAGTGAATGCAACTCTTCAAGATTGACATTTGACGGTGTTGATACAATGGGCGAGAGACTAGCTGAAGAGGTATTTTCGGTAATAATGATATTATACTTTTTGCAGAAGACACAAACATCATAAATTCTTGTATTTTCTGACCACTCAGTTTTGATTTCGTAAAAATATTTATTTTGAAATGGGTTATTACATATGTGAATCCTTGGCTTTCAATTATTTCTATGCAGGTACAGTCTGTGGTTAGACGTTGGCCAGAGGTGCGAAAGATCTCCTTTGTGGCACATTCTTTGGGAGGTTTGGTGGCAAGATATGCTATTGGGAGGCTTTATGACTATGCTTCAATACCAATGCCTGTAGGTACAAGTGCATTGAAAAATGGCTTCAGTGAAGATCAGACAGAATATTCAAAGCAATGCCTTGAACAATGTTACAAAGCCACAATTGCCGGTTTGGAGCCAATAAACTTTATAACATTTGCAACACCACATCTTGGTTCAAGAGGAAATAGACAGGTGCTTAATCTTGCTTTGAACAGCCATTTCAACATGGAGCATAAATATTAAGTCTGTTATTTCTGTCTCTGATTATATTTTTGGCTTGTCTCCTTTTTTCTGCTTAAATTGCGCTCAAACTACCAGTGCTTTGGGGTTGGTTTAACTATTCACTTTATTCTTCACTCATTTGACCCATTTGAGTCAACATATGTGGAATTTGGAAGGCATGACAATATAAACATGGTGCAATAAGTGTAATCTTTGTTTTGTTTGACCATGATTAACCTCACACTCTCTTCTGAAATCCACTTCTATAAAGGGTAACACTGATCAATATTACCCATTTGGTACTGAAGATTAGTAATTACTCGTGTTTCTTTATGATGTTTGTAACTTCCTATGTTAAGTTTTTATATAAAATTCTACTAACGAAATGAAGAGTCCTATTAACTATGGAAAGCTGTGGCCTATTGATAATCTGTTCGTTGCCATTGTAGATTTGGTAATTATTCATCTACGACAAAAAACTTTTATAGGTATTCTATTTATGAATTATTGAACATGTGCTTACAAGTTTGATGTCATGTGGGCTTGATTCTGTGTATGTAATTTCATCCTTTTCTTTCCTGTTTATTTCAGTGAATGTACCACTGCTATATTTCTTCATAGTCTCTTGACCGTATGCCAATTTATTCATGTAAAGTCTCATGTTCTTGTATCAGATGACCATTCCTTATTTCTGTTATTTTTATGTCATTTTAGCTTCCCTTTCTTTGTGGCCTTCCTTTCCTTGAGAGAAGAGCATCCGAAACTGCACATATAGTTGCAGGGAGATCTGGGAAGCATCTTTTCCTTATGGATAATGATGATGGAAAGCCTCCTCTTCTCCTGCGTATGGTTGGTGATTCTGATGACTTAAAGTTCATGTCAGTATCAATTTTTTATAACTTCATGAGATGCTTATACTTTGTTTACATTATTGCTCATCCAACTATTACTTATGGTGTAGGTCGGCTTTACGTGCATTTAAGCGTCGTGTGGCATATGCAAATGCAAATTTTGATCGTATCCTCTTTATAATATATATTTTGAGATATTTACCAAATTATTGTTGCACAAAGGTCTAGATTAATTAAGTCAACATTCTATTTCAAACTTAGCAGATGCCCTATTCTCTTTAAAATGAAGCTTGCATAATGTTTCATGAAGTCGAACTTTGGAACAATGGGATGATGAAAATTGCAGTATGGTGCTAGTGTTTTAACCTTTATAAATGACAATGCATTAAAAAAAGTCAACCTAGTTCTAGTCCCCACTTGGTTGGGGTCTGAGGAAGGGAATATGTTAGGCAGTCTAACCTCTGTTTTTTTTTCCAAGTGATTGATTCGAACCCACGACAATGCATTAATGTCACCAATTTGGAAAGAACAAGCATATCAAACTAAAAGCTTAGCAACGATCTATTATTTTCCGAAATATACCTTAACTTAGCTTGAAGATATGGTTGGATGGCGTACATCATCAATTCGGCGTCAAAATGAATTACCAAAGGTAGAGAGGCTCTCTTCATCTCTCCTATATTTCTTGCTATATGGCTTTTTAACACCAAACTCTGTTCCTCCTTTTCTGCCAGGCCAATCTGCTTGTAGTTGATGAGAAATATCCTCATATTGTATATATTGAAGGGGAGACTGTTAAAGACAACTACAATCCCAATAAAGCATCTTCTGCTATCATTAACCAACCAAATGATTTGGAAGGTACCTTTTGATTTCATAACCAATCAAACAACCAATTTTTGTATAACTTTGCAATATACTGTTGCCTTATTCAGTCATTACACACTTTTCTAGTTCTCTTGCATGAAAAGGACATGCTGTTATGTTATATATTATCTGCTTGGGCAGAGAAGTTCTTGTCTTAAATTTTTATTTTTTTATTTGATGGATTGGCTGTTAGATTGTCTAGGTCAAGAACATTCATATAGAATGAGAAAAAATTGGAAATGCGAGTGTGCATGTGTGTGTAACTAATTGGAGAAAGCAGGGCCCACATAATCCAATTTTGTATGTGTGCAGCCACTATAAGCTAACTTGGGTTGCAGTTCAATTTTCTACTTTATAATATCTTGTGTTTAGGATTGCATGATATGCAGCTGAGGGCGCTAACCTTGAGGAACAGTCATTAGCTTATAGAAGATTAACAGTTACCATCATGCCTTGCTGTTAAAGTTTGTGGTTTTATTGGGCACATACTTGTAAATTACTATTTTAGTGCTATGTTTTTTGCACAATGCCATAGATTTTATTTTTGTAATTATGTTGTATGGTACATCTAAGATCGTCTATGAGGAACTCTATCTAGTCTTACTTTGGACTTGAATTTCATCACAGCCAACATATTTATTGACCACTTTCTTGTGATCACAACAATCAATTACCTCAATGAGTTCTGTCAACTATGAACTCCTGATGTAAAGTATATAATATTATACTAGCTGCACATAAACTGCATATTTAGACTTCTGTCTTCTATTTTCTGAATGTTGTTCTTCCCTTTGTAGAGGAAATGATAGCGGGTCTCACTCAAGTACCATGGGAGCGTGTGGATGTTAGTTTCCAAAAGAGTAGACAGCGTTATGTAGCCCATAGTACAATCCAGGTAAAATATAAAGCTTAACCTCTTGTATTCCTTGCAGTCTGGATAATGTAACCTTTTATCCTTTTAATGATTAACATTGGAAAATAAAGACTGATAAATGAGTTGTTAACAAATTTTTCTTTTAAATCATTCAATCAATCAACAAATATTTGAATCAAAGGCTAGTAAAGTTGTAAGATATATGATGAAACTTACAAAATCAGTGACCCATCTTTCTAATTGAACAAGTCATCTAAGGCACATGATGGTTAGGAAAAGAGTAAATATATGAATTTTAACAATCCCTATGTTTTCCATGTTAGGGAACAAATGCTGTTCATTTCCAGCTTGGAGCTTAATTGATCACTTGACTGTTGCAATTGTCTGTAGTTCCCTTTTCTTATTCCTTGATTTTTTTTGTCTTTCCTTCAGGTGAAAACGTACTGGTTAAATTCAGATGGCGCAGATGTGGTGTTTCATATGATAGATAATTTCCTTCTGTAGTTCTTCACAAGTATGCTGTCAATATCTCTGATCTGAAAATTGGGTGGATGTATTTAATTAGTTTTCCACCTGTTATTCTGCTTCGTAGCAGATGAAGATGATTTTGTTTTATACCAATTCGCGTGGTAGTTAATACCTCAGGCTCATATAAGATACCTTTTTGTGAATCAGTTCATGGAAAAGATGTCATGAAAATCTATTTTACTGGATGCTTTTCTTCTCTTCATTTTCTTTGTTTATTCTTATGGCCACAACTCCAAAAAGCATACTATAATGAAGCCAACATGGTCGGTGTAGGCAGCCTGTTATGTTGTATATTTCCATATTTTACAAGTTGAGGATAGAGGAACAAGCTAAAGATCTCACCCTGTTTTGATGAAATTGTGCAAGTAACCTGTTTCTTAATTACTCCATCTGCGCCTAAATATAAGATCACTTTTGAAATTCAACTTGTTCTTAATTATAAGATCACTTTCCAATTTTTTCCCAAATTGACCTTACAATGCTTATCTATAATAACAAGCAAAAGAGATAGAGTGAGGATAAAGGTATATAGTTGGCATAAATTGGTAATATCATGTGTAAATAACCAACTTAACTAACTTCCTTAATCTACTCAAATTAGGGAAATTGATCTTATATTTAGGAATGGAGGGAGTATTCTATATATGAATATGTTTGGCGTGGTTGTAATGGGCATGTTCAGTTTGTTGTTGTTTCTTGCTACTGAAGCAACTGTCTTCTCCATTACTCTTGATTTGATTATTGTGCTCTCATAGATTGTTGCTTGTAAAGTTACAAGTTTAAATTGACTTGAGTTATTATATACAACAAGCTCCTTTAAAATAGTATATCAACCATTATTTGGATGAGAAGTTTCCATCTTGGGAAATACTTTTGCAGAGCTATGACTTTGAATTTCTAGAAAATATTCTAGCCTTCTGTGTTTATTTGTTTACTTGGAAAATTTATACCTAAAGTTTATTTTGTGATGAGCAATATGTTCACCTAATAGAGAAAATTAGGGAGAAAAGAATAGTGTTAACTCTCAAAAGTAGTGAATTTTAAAAGAGGCTAAGCAAATAAAAACTAGAATTAACTACAATAGTTAGTAGCAAGTCCTAGGTCAATTCCACGATTTGGTTAATTCACTTGCTTAGGTCAAATAATCACAAATTAACAAGGTTGTTGAGATTGTTGAGTTTAAGCTACGAACTACAATTTAAATTGCTAAAAATATAAATGTCACCGAATGGAAAGTGTGAAGAAATGAGTTAGGAAGTCACCTCTTTCTCCAAGTACTTAGTGCTTTGATGAATTAGACTTCATACACTTGTTTCACTTAATATAAACTAGTTAAATCCTTGAGACCTCTTTAATCAAAGAAATCTACAAACATTTAACTAATTTAATCAAGCCTAAAGCTCTTTCAAGCCAAGAACATATCTAAAGCAACATTAAGCACTAGATCTAGTACTTAAGAAACACATTCATTCCATAAATGCAAGAGGAGCTAATCGCACACACATACATGTATGAAACTACAAAAACAAAGCCTAGGTTTTCATGTCCTTAACATAAAAGAGAGATTTCAAGCCAAAATGAAGTAAAACACCTAAACTCAAGGTGTTCTAACCTATACAAGCCTAAATCAATGTCAAATTACAAGCATATGAAGCCAAATGTTGAGTTCTTCAAGCACTTTTCCTTGGAGAAGAAGGAGAGGCGATCTAGCCGGACATGGAGAAGGTGGAAGGATGAAGGTTTGCGTGAAGATTCATGGAGGAATGGTGGTGGCCGAAAGGTTTGGGTGAAGAAGATGAAGATGGAAGTTGAGAGAAAATGAAGAAGAGAGAGAAAAATGGAAAGTGAGTGTTAGAAGTTAGTTTTGTCCAAATGAAGTTAGTTGGGATTAAGTAAGTGGGTTAGTTGGATGATGAGTTGGTAAAGGGGTCTAATGAGCTGTCAATTGGGGATTATGAGTTGTCAAAAGATATTTTGATGGGTAATGGAGGGAGATGGCCGAATTGATGGAAGGTTAGGGAAGGAAGGGTAGTTTTGGTATTTGGTGAAAAATGAGGATGAATGTGGTCTTGAACTTGGCTCCATGCATTTATAACGGTCCCTCCTTTTTCTCCAAGTGATTGTGCTTCCAAAAATGCCCTTAATGAAGCTTTCCATTCAAATTTGAAATTGGAGCCAAATTTACTCCTTTTGGAAAGATGCTTCACCAATGCCTTGTCCTTCCTTTTACCAAAAATGGTAAAGTTGCTTTATGTCATTTTCCTTGCCAACTAGTCTTCCTTCTTGCCAAATAAGCTCCAACGAAGCTCCACCAAGGGTGTGTGGGGCCCACGTGGGACCCCCTACATTAAAATATCATCAAATAGTCAAAATGACCAAAATACCCTTGGTTACTTAAAATGTAAGAAATAAGGCTAATATTCACCAATTAATTCCAATAAGCATGCGCAATAAAATATGCCAATAATGATCAAATATATCAATTAAATCACACTAATTAAGCTCAATTGCACATGCTTAAAGGGATTAAATTCGGTCCAATCACTTATCATCTTAGGAAATTTCCTTATCTTGTATTCCCTTGTCTCTATTTCTCTCCCACTTTCTCTGCACCAAACATAGTATCAACGTGTTTGGTTGAATAGCGTTTATAATTTTCATTCGTCGTACAAGGGGGCTGTTATTGGAGGGCTTAAGATCAAAAGAAGGGAAATGGCTTAAGGAATGAGTTTGTGATAACTGATGACAGAAGTTTCACTTATATGGTGGCTTTTTGATTTGAGTGTCATTTAACTTGGTAGAAATTATCATAAAAGTATGACGGTTTTCCACTCAAATGACAATGCCTTGAGAAGAAGTGTCATTTAATTTCTTGATGAAAATTAAGTTTCAACACCAAGGTGACAATAAAAAAAATTTCTAAAATTATTATTAAAAACTAGCAGTAACCCCCCGCGGCCAGCGCGGGTAGATAAAAAAATATAAACTAAAAAAAAATAACTTCATATGTTAGTCCAATGTCATAACAAATTAGTTTCAAATACCTGCATCCCAAAGCCATTTGTAATGGTTTATTTAGTTTATAATATAATTTTGTCTGTGTTTAAAAAGAGAATGCAACGCAATATAGGTTCATAAGATGATATATATGAAACATATTAAACGTAGTAAAGGAGAAGTTACATTACAACCAAGAATATTAATAATAGCGAGCAACGACAAAAAAAGGTCAACGTTTTGCATAAAAATAATAACATTGTCATTACATAAAATATATTATGTAGTAGTGCATATCATGTGCCCATGTTCACGAAAACTTCCTTGTACACAACATTCTTATTACTTCCTTGTACACAACGAATGTGCTCCATGTCGTTTTCTTCATTCTTTTCCTGTAGCGATGGGTGAATCACTGTAGACTGCGCTGGGCCCACATTTGTCACGTGCTGTTAGTTGTGCATTGGTTGTCCAAAGTAAAAAGTGTTAAATATTAATATTAATAGTATATTTTTTCAGTGGTTTTACTGTGATGTAGTCTTGCTTTTCGCGGGTATGAATTTCACTAGCGTGCACGTCTAGCCATAATCGACATATATTTATATATCTGTGTGTGTATTATGTGTGTGTATATTATATTTTAATGTAAACTATATAATAATTAAAAATAGGCTAAAGTATATTTTTGGTCCCTTATGTTTGTATCAAGTTTTAATTTAGTCCTTTATGTTTGGAAAGTACACTTTTAGTCCTTTTTTGTTAACACCGTTAGTTCAACTTAACGGAAAATGTTAACTTAACAATTTTAAATGGTTATTAAATACTGAAAAAATGTTCAAATTAAAATATTTGAGTCTAAATATTCTTATATTTTCAAAATTTATAATTTTTGGTCCAATTTCATTATAAAATAATCATTTAAAATTGTTAAATTAGCATTTTCCGTTAAGTTAAACTAACAGTGTTAACAAAAAAGGACTAAAAGTGTACTTTTCAAACATAAAGGACTAAATTGAAACTTGATGCAAACATAAGGGACTAAAAGTATACTTTAGCCTTAAAAATAATAATCTGCATATATTTTATGTGTTTATATAAAATTTATTTTTTACTTGAGGATACTCAAGACACAGTTTTTGCTTCTTTTTTATATTATTTTATTTTAAAATCAATACCAAACTTTCTTAATCATAGTGGTTAAACTTAGATTTTTCCAATGGTTGCATATGTCAGATTTGGTTGTGTATCCAATGGTTTGACATAGTAACCTCTGGATATTGACAAGTTTCTTTCCTATCTTCTTAGTATTTAAAGGTCTTCTTCCTCTAATCTCATTCTTTTAAAAAAATAAAAACCAAAGACATAAAAGAAGAAAGAGACACTTGAGGAGTGATGAGTCACTGTTCATCTTCTCCAAAGACAACCAAATCTTTAACCTTTGAGTTTTGTGGCAAGCTTCAGTCGAAAGGCTGTGGTTCATCGTCACATGGACTTAGATTTCGGTTCATTACCTTCACGTGATAATGAGGGGACGTGAACGGAGTTGAGCGGAGGAGCAGACCCGTCACCTATATATTAGGATCCGCCGCCACCGGCGACGAAGTCAACGTTGATGTGTGGTTAGTCGATAATGGGGAGGGATCTTGAGCCAGGGACTGTTTATGGTGACCTTATATGTATGGGAAGCAAGAGATCAAGAAGAGAGGTTAACGTTGAGTCGTTTCCATAATCACAATCTTCAATTTTTCTTTTTATTTCTAACTATGATTATGTTATCGTATATTTTGACGATTTGTGCTGATGGTGGTTGGATCTTTTCTTTTGGTTTTAGTTTTGAGTATATAGGCTTGGTTTTGGATTATTTGATTGGTTTTAACTATTGAGATTTACTGAGGACCTTAGATAAACATATGTTTTCATTTTCTAATTAATGAGGATATTCAATAATGTTAATTGGAATGAAATAGTGTTAATTCAACCAAATGCTTCCGATTTCTTGAATTTATTTGTCGGTTGAGTTTTAAATAAATTTATTTTTGTTTATTTATGTTATAGACTCAAAGTTCTCTTTCATAGTTGTAACAATTAAGTCTCTTTTATTTTAGTCCCAGTGGGGAAGATAATTTTCATGCCATTAATTTTGAAAACTTGTACGTCTGTAATAAAGTTTGGAAAGGTCCCATTGGTCAATGACACATGAGTCAAATTATGTTCTCAACATTTTGAAGGTCCTAATAGTCCATTTAATGTTTGCAGAAAGATTAGATAAATTTGATGCTCTAATCTTTATTTTTTGGGAGTGAATATATTTATGTGTCGTTATTGACGTAAGCATTCTTCAGGTATTGCTTATCCACTGTTTTGCCTTAGCCCTTGGTTTTTTTGGGATATGTCATTTTTTTATTTCTCATCTTTCTTTGGTTTATTTGTCTATTGTTTGTGGTTAAATTTTCCTACAATATGCTATGTTTAAGTGTTTTTAGTTTCTGTGTGTGTTTAAGATAGTTCCCTTGGTGGCCAATTATTAATAATTTCAGTTTTATTGTCCTAGCAAATTGGTTATTTATTACTATATTTTATATTTATTTGTGATTTATGTTAGTGTTAGGTGATATTATTTTTTACTGCGTTCTCTTTAGTTTTTCAAGGTCGATGTTTTGTTTACAATATGTGGTTTAGTTCGTTTTGGTGTGATTATGGTTTTTGTTTTTCATGTTTTAGTTACGTTGTTGAGGACTAGTGGCTTTGTTCTTTAATTTCCCAATACGCCCAGCTTTTCTTCAACTTTTTGTGGTTGGTACACTGTCTGCGGCCTTTGACGTCTCTCTACGCGTGCTTACATGGTAGTCTTTGTAATCGTTTTTTTTTTCATGGTTGGTTTATTTTTTGGGTTATGCGAGTGGTGTTCTTGACATGTTACACAAAAGATCATGCCACTGCAAGCTTTGGATTTCAGCGTATGTTACTTTCTTCCTGTTGTCTTTGCTTTGCGTCCAACATTAGCTTTTGTCATTTTAAATTCCCACGTTATGTGAAATGATATTAGTTGTTGTGGTCTCATAGACAAACACATAGTTTGTAGGAAAAATGATTAAGTTACTTCTAGTCGGATTTAATGAACCTGAGTTTTTCTGGTTTTCTTTGTTGCACGCAAGTGACAGGTGTCTTGCAGTCGTTATTATATAGAAGGTAATTTATGTTGTTGCATGGTCTTTATCTGCTGGATGCATTCACCTGTCTTTTGCCACCTCTAAAGATGATCGTTCGGCCGGTTCGGTGAGTCCTCTCACTTCGTCATTAATGGTGATCATGGTTTTTGAGTGTTCCACCATTTAAGGTTGCGTTACTGTTGTTTTCTGATCCTCTGGTCATCAAAATTTGCAGGTTTCCGTGGCTTTCTGCCCCCATTAAATGCGTCGGCGGTTGCTTGCAATTGTGGTAGTGGGGAATGATTAAGTTAGAAATGAGACACGAGATGTCTAGAGATGAGACATGAGATGTCTAGAGCTGAAAGATAAGATATCTGGGGAGAGAACTGGGAATGAAATATAACTCTGGAAGTGATCTAAGTTTAATTATGTTCTCTAGTCATCTATGGGTTTGTCATCATCAAAAAGGGGGAGAATGTTAGAATCTTAAGTTTTGATGGTGACTTAGGTATGATATGGTCTAGTACTTAAAAGAACATAATTAACACTTAGGAAGGATTAGATGACATGGTTAGAACCCTGAGTTAGATCACTTGTGAATGCAAGATCATTTCCGGAAGTATTAGCACTAGAGTCACAACCGGATGCGGATTCACTTCCGAATGAATTAAGACTAGCGCTCACGGATGCGGAATCACTTCCGGATAGACTAGGACTCGCGCACGCGGATAAATGTGTCATCCCCCAGCGGCAGCGAGTAACTCACTAGGGATTTAACTTAGTCCATGAACATTAGGTACACAAACCTTAAGACTAAGCTATGACTCAACCGGAAGTGAGTTTACTTCCTGTTAGACTTAGACTGGCGCAGAGCGATGGAATAGATCTCACCCCAAGCGTCAGTGAGTCTACTTCGCCAAGTGAAAGCACTTCCTGTTAGATTTAGACTGGCGCAGACTGATAGAATAGAATGACCCCAAGCGTCAATGAATCAGCCTCGTCAAGTAAAATTGCTTCCTGATAGATTTAGACTGGCGCAGGCTGACAGAATAGATATATCCCCAAGCGTCAGTGAATCAGCCTCGTCAAGTGAAATTCGTTCCTGATAAGATTTAGACTGGCGCAGGCTGACAGAATAGATATATCCCCAAGCGTCAGTGAATCAGCCTCGTCAAGCGAAATTGCTTCCTGTTAGATTTAGACTTGCACAGGCTGATAAAAGAAGTATAACCCTAAGTGACAGTAAGTTCACCACGACAAGTAAAAGTGCTTCCGATAGCTCAGTGACTAGCGCTGACTGTTGGAATGAAATACACTGAGCGAGAGTAAGTGATGGTGAGCTAGATCCTTCATCAAGTGAAAGTACTTCCGGATGTAGAAGTGCTTCCGGATACATCCTAGACTAAGTGAACTCCCACCTCATATGATTGTGTGTTGACTTATTATACATCTCATAGCATGAGCAAATGACACACTGAGTCACTTAGAAAGACTTAGAGTAAACTAACGAGACTTAAGCTGACTATTGGAATAAAGATCCCTTAGAGTCAGTAGACATTACACTAAGTCAGAACATAGTCTAAGTAAGACTACTTCCCATAGCAAACTTCCCACAACATGTATAGTTTTACTATATCTGATTATATATTGCTATGTTGGACTAACCAGTATGTGCAGAACTTAATCACACTTCCGGATGCAACTGAGCTTCCGGATGCAAAGACTCTTGGCATTGGATTTCAGAGATTAACACTTGCAGAGCAAGATTGCCACTTCCGGATGAAAGATGATCATCCGTCAGCAAGAGTACAAGAGTAAACGCCACATACACAGAAGTCAGATTGCTTTCATCAGAGCAGAGGTGTCAGGACTACTTTTCAGAGATAAAGCAAGTCAACCCTGCTGAGCATTTAAGATGTTCCTTCCAACGGTAACAAGAGGATAACAGATATTCAAACAACATTGTTACCTACCAAGCATGAGGAGTATGAGAGATAAGGAGAACATAATCTGAAGATTCACTCAAGGTGTCAAAGCTCATACTACCCACAAGAGTCGGAGTCCATAAGAGAGCTTCTGATAGCAAGAGAGCATCCAATAGCAAAGCACTCTTATCATTCATGGCAAGTGCTTGGAAGACAAAGTTCCTCTATGATAGCAAGCAGAATGTTAGAGTCCACGAGCTTCACTTCAGTTAGCAAGAGAGCTTCCGATAGTAAGTCTCTTAGCATCCTGGACTTATGCTTGAGGAACGAAGTCCTCATCTGACAACAAGCAAGAGTCAGACCGTACAGTGTATAGATGTCAGAACGACTTTTGCCAGAACAGTGTTGTCAGAACAGTGTTGACAGAACAGCTGGACAAAGCACCCTATTCAGATAAAGCAAAGTCAACTCTGCTGTGCATTAATGAGGACAACGTAAACAAGGCCCAACGGCTATATTCAAACGGCCTTATTGCCTCTCCAACGGTTGGATAATCAGAGGCTGGTATAAAAGGAACATCTACATTCAGAAGAACCAAAAAAAGAGAGAGAGAAAACAGAGCTTATTGTCTGAAACACTATTTTACATTCCTCTCATCTTCTACTCTCGGACTTAGATATGTAATATTATTAGAGAGTGAGTCAGTTGTACTTAAGTGAGTAACATCATCTACTCTTAGAGAGAGTCATTTGTGCTTAAGTGTTTATCACAATCAGTTCATAGAGTGAACATAATTGTAATCTTACATTTGTAAGGGGGAGCATTTAGAAGTTTTTCTAAATCTCCATAGGTTGCAAGTTAGCCCGTAAAACTTGCGTTTGTAAGGTTTGCAGGTGAACCCGTTGTAAAACCTGTGGGTTGTTAGGTGAACCCGTGCTCGTAAAACCTAAAGTGTAAAGGCTTCTCTTGTGCCCGGTTTAAACAAGAATAGTGGATTGAAAATCTCAGGTGGAGCCTGGGGACTGGATGTAGGTCTGGGTGACCGAACCAGGATAAATTTATGTGTGCATAAATTTACATTTAAGCATTCTATTTTGCATCACATAACATACTGACTTGTGTATACCACTACTTATTAACATCATCACCAAGCACAAGCAGTCTTTCCAAAAAGAGTTTGAGTTTTTATTATAGGTGCGCCAACTTTAAGTGTCAAAATATGCAACGGCAAGCCAGAACAACTGATTGAGTTTAAAAACTCAGTGGTGTACAGGGAATCTGTCATATCACTTTCAGAGGATGACCTACAAATAGAATCACATCTAAGATATTCATGCAGTTCTCCGGGAAGCAACGAACACATGTAGTCATTAATTTGGTCTACTAACTCAATTTTTGGAGCCAAAATGGCTCGTTCAGTGAAATATTGTGTACTTGAGAGGTTTCCCAATAAATCCCCGTAAACCGAATCAACGATTGAGGAAATAGGATTATCTGATGTTGGCACCAATAATTCATGTGGAATATCAATATCATAAATTCCTTGTTCACCAGTACCAACACAACCTTGACCGACATCTAACAACCATTTGTTAAATCTAGCCAATTCTTCAACATCCTTAGAAGAACCTCCACATTTCAGTCTCATGTTCTGTGTTAGTGTGAAGGTCCGGCAAAACTGCCATAATTTAGAAGAACTAATGCAAGCATCAACAACTGTCGCACGAGATGCCCTAGGAATAACAGGCAAAATCTGGCGAAAATCACCTCCTAGCAAAACACATTTCCCGCCAAACACATCATCACACTGCATTATGTCCCTTAAAGTACGATCAAATGCCTCAATACAGTGTCTTTTAACCATCGGAGCCTCATTCCATATAATTAACTTGGTGCACTGAATCAACTCAGCAAGTTCCGTTCTGTGCTTGATAGAACACGTTGAACTCTCGTGGACAAACAAAGGTATGGCAAACCTTGAATGTGCAGTTCGACCAGAAGGTAGTAAAGTTGCAGCAATACCACTTGAGGCAACCACAAGGACAATTTCTCCTTGTGCTCGTAGAGTGGTTGCTATTGTATTCCATAGAAAAGTTTTACCAGTGCCTCCATAGCCATGGACAAAAAAAAAGATGTTTTTTGACGACGACGTCAACGACGACATTATAGTGTCATATATATATGTCTCTGTTCATGATTCAGAGATTTAAGGAGGATTGATAATTCTCTTTGTAACAATACAATGTCATAACTCAACTCCTGCTGCACCAAAGAATTTGTGTAATTATAAGATGAAGTTGAATCTGGAACTGGTAAGGATGGATAGTCCCTAAGATGTTTCCCATACAGTCCCAGAAGATGATCAATCTTTTTAAGAGCTTCATTTTCTTTAATTGACTGAGGAACGCCTACAAAAAATTAGTGTTAGAAAAAAAATTAAATAGTTACACGAAATAATACAGGTTTACTTACCATTAAAGTTAACATGAGCATGGGGTACATATAATAGGTCTTCCGATAGAATTACAGAACATTCCTTCCATACAACCTTAGGACGCTGAACAGACCCTGACACCAACATGGACACAAATAGTTTTCGCAGCTGATTACCGCTGGCCCAATGTGACGCTTCTTTAATAGCATTTATGAATTCATTGTCATCGTCAAGTAAACCTAATGCGTCACAAGCAAGTCGAAATGATTCATATATTCTCCCATTAATAGTTCGAATATCTCTAAAGTTTCGTGGTCCACGAATCTTTGTCAAAAGAATTCGCAGGTAATGTAATTCTCCAGAATTATGTGACACACTTGAGATTCGGCCAATTGCAAATTTGTTCTTTTTCTTTCTAGGCGTCCATTGACGAAGTTGCTTGTTATAGACAAAATGTTGTGGGATTTCAACATAGGTCAGTGTTGAAGCAAGCTCATTTTTGGCGTTTAATGCCATCCACGAGAGAAACTGTGATTCACATACTCGAGGTTTGTTTATCAAGTCTGATACATCCTCGTCCAATGAATAAATCATTGATTGTTGATTAGGCAAATGGAAGTTTAATCTAGTTACTGGCAGAAACCGATGATGGATATCAAATCCCAGAATACACCATGCTTCGCATGCAGAGATATATCTACAATTATAGTACTGTTGAATTTCATCCAAGGATGCATTTTCTTTTTGTTGGGATCGATCATAAATACCTGCAATAAAAAATACTTGTGTTTTTTCCCTAAATCATTTAATTTCTTGATGAAAATTAAGTTTCAACACCAAGGTGACAATAAAAAAAATTTCTAAAATTATTATTAAAAATACTAAAGACGAGTTTTGGTGCTTAGAGATGATTGTTGAAAAAAGGCATATTAAAAAAATTAATTCCCGTAAAAAAGCTTTGGTGCGTAGAGATTTTTTGAATGTGATTGCCCCAAAATACAATATTATTCATACTTAGATTTGGTGCGGTTAAACTTTAAAACAATTGGACAATTTTAATATGCTAACATTGCTTAAATAGTATATTTTGTCATTCGTAATTGTTATATCATAACAACAAAAGATTTGGAGTTCATTACCATAGGACCGGATAAATACACAAGGATTGGCGCCAAATGATATAATAAGCTTTTCAAATTTCAATCATTGTCTAATTCCAGAAATATACACAAAGAATTGATGATATGTGATAGTCAAAGTTTAGAAAAAGACCTTATTACACACAAAGCTGTTATTTGAACAGATGGGAATCATAAATCTCTTTCCTCTTGGAGTGATTGGCCATTTATACTATTTAGAGGGTAGAGAACTAATGCTGCCTGTTAGTTTGGGAGGAAATGAAGTATATGAAGGACAAAATGGTTTAAAGCGTATGTTTAGGATCAAATCCAATTATGCAATTAATTCTTATATTAATGATTAGGGGATATTTTAAATCAAACTCAAAATGAGATATTTCTACTATATATTCTTTTGTTCTTTCTGTTATCCTCAGCACTTTTTTATAGTCATTAGTTAGCAGAATAGTATATGAATATGACGAGCATTATGTGACTTTTCACGCAACACATTACCTTATTTATATTGTCTGGAATATATATTAAAATATTACATTGCTTTTTTCGTACTCAACTTGTGGAAAATGTTAACGAGCTATTGGCCAGATTTTTGTCCGCACATATTGGTAGTTTTACGTGCCTCACTCAGCATTATTTATTGACTCAGTAGCATTGACAATATTGTAAGATCTTTGTTTCTAGTTAAAATATATATCATCCCCAATCATCATTGCTATAATCCATTCTCAGACCAAAGCAAATATGTAAATTGTAATACTGTAGTTTCATATGACAGAGATGTGTAACTTTTTAGTACAACAATAATAACAAGTTTTATCCTACTATATGTGATAGATTGATTATATATATATATATATATATATATATATATATATATATATATATATATATGTATATATTATGAATTATGCCATTGTAATTTTTTTCAATATTGATAAGAATTTTAGCAAGAATTTGCTGTTTTTTTTATAAGAACCAAGTTTAGGTAAATTAAGTTTGAAGTGTCCTTCAATCTTGACTCACATTTCACATGAGTTAGGGAAAAAAAACGATTTTCAGTGTCTTTTTTTGATGATGATGTTGAGTATTTTCCATATTCATCTACCATATGATTGATTTGGTCATCAAATTCTTACAATGGATTCTGAACTGGAATTTTTTTTCTTGAGTTTCTTTTTAAATTTTCTTTTTTTAAGTACCTAAACAGGGTTATAGTGAGCAACAGTTGCCCTGAAATACAGAGCTGCTATTTGAGCAGTTGGGAATCACAAAGCTCTTTCTTCTTGGTGTGGTTGCCTTGGCCATTTACACTATTTAGTTCGGGGCAAAATGTATAAAGAATAGGACAAAATGGGTTTGATTGATATTTAAGACCAAATCCAAATATTCAACTAATTCATGTATTAAAGATTCGAGGAAATTTTAAATTAAACTTGGAAATGAGAATTTTCTACTATTCTTTTGGTGTTTCTTTTTCCCCAACCCTATTTGATAGTCATTAATTATTTGCAGAATAGTGTGTGAATGTGCCGGGATTATGTGACTTTACACGCGATACAATGCCTGATTTATTTTCTCCAGAACATATATTAAAATATAACATTGCTATCTTCATAATCAATTTATGTAAAAAGTTAATGAGATAGTGGCCAAAATTTTGGCCGCACATATAGGTAATTTTACATGGCTCACTCAGCATTTGTTGACATAGCCGCATTAACAATATTTTGAAAGCTTTATTTAAAGTTAAAATAACTATCATCCCTAATCGTTGCTATGATCCATTCTTAGAGCATATATGTAAATTGTAATACTGTAGTTTCATATGACAAAGGTGTGTATCTTTTCAATACTACATTAATAACAAGCTACTAATTGGAAGTTAGTTGAGCTGATAAGTGAGGTTTGACCTCGTAAGTATGAAAATATGTGTTGGAAACACTCTCATTGGAGAAAGGACAATCCTGCCTATGTGAAGTATGTGGACATCATTTCTACCCTTGAATTTGAATTAGTTAGTCGGTTGTCAATAGGCGCCAGATTACCGTATGATGTTTAATAAAAAAAACATTAATGACAAGCTTTACCCAACTAAAAGGGATATTTATATTTATTTATGAATTATAGCAGTGTAACTTTTTTAATGTTGATAAAATCTTCAGCAAGAATATGTTGTTATTTTATAAAGAAACAAGAAGTTTAAGTAAGCTAAACTTGAAGATTAAGTAAGCTAAATTTGAAGTATTATTCAATTTGAACACACATTTCAGATGAGTAAAAAGAAAACGATACGACTGACTGTCTGACTTTTTAATGATGATATTGAGTATTTTCCATATTCATCTACCATATGTTTTTTTTGGGTGAAAATATCAATCAAATAACTACGTACAATGGTTTTGAATTCGGAATAATTTTTTTGAATTTCTTTTTAGATTATCTTATTTTAGATAAATAAAATGAATAATAGAGAAGATGACAAATAAAGAACTTTGAACATCCAAAAGGACAAATAATGAACTCAAATTTCCAAAAGGACAATCAATGTCCATTAAAAACAGCAACATAACTATTAACAACACACGTGATTGTTAATGAGTATGCTGCTGTTGTTAATGGGCCTTGATTATCCATTTGGAAATTAAAATTCCTGACCTGTTCTTTTGGACATTTAGAACTCTTTATTTGACATTTTCGAGGATAAAAAGTCATCCTCAAATCTTCCCCCAAACAAATTAGTGTTCAAATTACAATTTACAATTCTATCTACAATCAATGTTTTCCAATTCAGTGTTCATCATAGCTACGTGTAAAATCCTAGCTTTTTATAACTCTATTATAGTCTTCTAATCAATTTATAACCACTTTCTAATGTTAGAAGCCCAAAAATATGAATAAATTAAAACTTTTCTATTTCAAAAACTACATTAAAAGAATTTCCAACATAAACTTGGGCTTCTAAACAATTTATGAAATTATATCTGTTTCCTGAAATTCGCAGCGGATTATAAATTCATTAAATAGCTAAATTAGTAATCACTACTTAGTTTTATTTTATACACCTGTACTATCTATTGTTACTAAATACTTAACATATTTGAGTCTAACTATTACAATTTTATATAATATAATTCGGCTATCGCAGGTGATAGCCTATACCTATATACATCACAAGTTATAAACTTGTATAAGAATATATATAACAACTAATATATAATACAAATATATCTAACTATTGAGCTTCGGGCCTAACAAGCATCCTTCCTACCTTCCTAGAGCTTCCCTCGGAATTAACTTCTCCCGGCTTATCTGTAAAAATATTTTAAAACAACAGTGAGATTCAAAGAATCCCAATAACAGTTTATTTCAATAGTTTACCTTTAAATCATGATAATATTCTCCTCTTTCCAATCTCTTATTGGAACCTGCCTCTTTCCAATCTCTTATTGGAACCTGCCTCTTTCCAATCTCTTATTGGAACCTGCCTCACTATACCAACCATTTTTAACGATATGTTCGTTAATTAATGGAGGTATTCTTTACCTGCAGGGTTTCTGAAAATGTTTGGCATAGGGGGAGCGACCCACCTGATGCCTAGAGTACTCTACTTTCTTATTTATCTATCTGAGATAAATATACCTCTTTCCTCTTAGGATCAACATTATCATGCTTTAAATAAAATATTCATGCGCGCTTATTGCTATTGAATTAAACTGTTACCTGTCCTTCACTTTACTAATACTCCTCATTTCCTTCTTGCAGCTTCCAAACACTTGCCTTCTACCTTCTCCTATCATTACCTAAAGTAATAATAGCCATAAATAATTATTCTGTATAATAAACAACGTCTCTCTCAAACCTATATTACTACCCAATCTTTTCTCATTTACACTATCTTATGGAATATCTTTATTCTTGTGTAGTTTAACTATCATTCATCATCATAAAACAAAATAGTAGAACATCTATCTCACAAGCAAAGCAAAACAATCATAACTACTTGAGAAGGAGCTAGACATGTAACTTAACACAAATTCAGTTTAATAAAACTTATAGAAATAATGCAACAATCCACTTTATTTATTCAATACTTTGTATGAATCTAACAAACAAAATTTTCCTAAGAGTCCTAAACACATTTTCAAACAAAGCAAATTATAAAATACCAAGCAAAACTAGACACAACCAAATAACCTCAAGGTCATAATCACTTACTCAACTTTACCATCTTTAATATCATTATTATGAACCTGGAATTAATGTAGAAGAAATAGAAGTCTCTAATCCAAACACTTTGAAAACAACATCTCTTCTTCTTTTACTTTTCACAATCAAAATACACTTGGCACCATTTTCAATTAATATGAAGTTCTATTCCTTCAACTACATTCAGTTTTGAACATTCATATAACACCTCTTATTCACAATTGAATACACTCCTACTCCAACAACCATTTTTGGTTTATGTATAACAAGCAATGATTCATTATAATTTATCCTACAACCAATTTCAGCAATTAAACAATTCCCCAACAACATCATCCTACAAATCATTTTCCAAGTTCACATGCAAACACTCAACATCATTAGACAACTTCATAAATCATACACACATGCATTACAATTCATATAATTTCTTCACTTTCCGATGATAACTATAAACAAAGAAGAATAATCTTTGTAACAAAATTTTGGTGAACTAAAATCAATTTCCTTACTCTACTAGACATTTTGACAAACACCTTGAGTGCATGATATTCAAACATTGGTTTTTAATTTCCCAAGCATCAACACACTTGCCCAACAGTTTCCAAACATCATTTAATCAACATGCATGCATCACACTTCACAACATTTACCCCCACAAATCTGCAGAATTCAAAAACAGAAAAATAAAGGTCCCCCATTTAGAATCAATTCAACCATTTCAGTAAGAAAGGAGCAGAAATTTGTAGAGCCATGTACATTCTCCCTATTTCAGTCATATTCACAAATAATCACATACATTATTGCAACTTTTCATCTATAATGTATTAACTCAAACACCAAATGAAAACATCATGCATGCTCAAATTAATTTAGGAAAACCAAAAATCTAACACCAAGCTTTGATTTTAGATGTGTATTGAACCCAAATCCTAAAACCTATTTTCGGACCCCTTTCAAATCTTACCCAAAACGCTAGAAAAGAAGGGTAAAAAGGAAAGAGAGGGCTCACCTAAGCTCAAATCCTCTCTTGCATGTGGAGATCGGTGCCGGAATCTTCGCCGGAAATAGCCACCGTGGTGGGTGACTAAAACAGAGAACCAAGGAAGAAAGGAAGTAAGAAAAACGACTTGAAAGGAAGAAATAACTTGAGGGTTAGAAGATATGGCCGAAGCTTACCTCTCACCACCGCCAACCGCCACTGGGTCGCCGGAAAACGCAGAAAACGAAGAGAGGAGGGGTCTGGGACGATAAAGCTGAACAGAAAACAGTGGGAAATCCAAAAGCTTAGGCAATTTTGGAGGTTTGGGAAGAAAATGGATGAAAAGGGAAGGAAGAAGTGAAAAATGAAATGGGATTGGTTTTGATTTGAGGAAGAAGAAAGTGAGGACGGAAATGAGGAAGAAGAAGGGAAAATTGATTTTCATAATGGGTTTGAGGCAAAATGACTATTTTGCCCTTTTATCTTTATTTTATTTGTATTTCCATTTTAAATCCCTATTTTAAAACAAATTGTAGAACTAATCTTTACATTAATTTGCACACTTTCTCCCACCATAATTTTATCTAAACTCTAAACTATCTTTCATTAAATTTCTATTTTGTAAAGTGGGGTGTTACAATCTCTCCCCCTTAAATAATTTCGTCCTCGAAATTAAAAGAATTACCCTACTGTTTTAGAACTCTTACAATACTGTAACAACTCAAGCACAAGGCAACAAACAATTTCTCACACACCAATCAAAATTCAGAATCACCATCTAATACCTCATGCTAACATTTCACATATACACAAAATCAAACTTCCAAATAGAACCAAAAAAACATAAATTCCATTATCACAAGAGAACATCACCAAGTCACTAAATTCATCTTTTAGTACTATCTTAACTCATTGATTACTAATCAACAATTTCCCAACAAACTAGCAGAATTTTAGAAGTTTCAACTTACCACTTAAAATATGAACACTTGAATCATTAAGTTTTCTTGTTTTATTCTCACTAGATGTTCAAACCAAGCATCAAGTTAAGAAATATGAGACAATCATACAACAATAGATTAAAAGCATTACAAATAATCTTAATATTCCCTACTTCAATCTATATTAAGTTTCTTTTATTATTTCCAAGTCACTCTAACCCCTTTGACTCATAAGATTTTTCAATGATGTCTTGACTATGATTATGTCCGGATCATAATTATACTCAAGACCCCAAAGAAAATCCTTATTCCGTCAATCTTCTTCCAAACTCTTATCCACCCCTCAACATCTACTTCTTCTAATCTTTAAAGTATTCTACAATATTATCCACAAATTAAAATTCCACTTTCCTATAATTCTATAAGAATTCTGCTAGGCCCTTGCAACCTCATAATCCTATAGTACATTGCCATCAAACCACACTCAACTATATAATTATAAACCTTATGATTTGACTTCCACAATTCCAATAAGTTGATTCAAATCTTTACCCTAAATAAGCAAATAATCCATGATTTCAACCTCATTTCCTAATATTACGTCTCTTATTCTCAATTTCATTCAAAGGCTTAACTAAGTTCTTCTAAAATCACTCGATCATCTATTCCAACCTCAATGAACAAGAAACTATTCAAAATTTATTCTATCAACTAAATGATTTTTGGAATTCTTGATTTCTAAACTCACATGATCATCAAATCACTATTTTGTCATCCAAACTCTATAATGCCTAACTAACTGGTATAGTCTATTAAATTCCAACAATATGAAATCCTACATCATGTCAACTTGACTTAACACTCTCTTAGTCATTGGGTTCCTCACAAATACACTTCTAATTCCACTATATCTATTACTATTGTGGTGGTACCTAGGGTTTTCTAATTGTGTGCTTGTGGTATCCATAAATATGTGATGTACGAATAAGGTATTCTAGCTAATCTATGCCAGAATCCTTGCTCTGATACCAAATGTAAAATCCTAGCTTTTTATAACTCTATTATAGCCTTCTAATCAATTTATAACCACTTTCTAATGTTAGAAGCCCAAAAATATGAATAAATTAAAACTTTTCTATTTCAAAAACTACATTAAAAGAATTTCCAACATAAACTTGGGCTTCTAAACAATTTATGAAATTATATCTGTTTCCTGAAATTCGCAGCGGATTATAAATTCATTAAATAGCTAAATTAGTAATCACTACTTAGTTTTATTTTATACACCTGTACTATCTATTGTTACTAAATACTTAACATATTTGAGTCTAACTATTACAATTTTATATAATATAATTCGGCTATCGCAGGTGATAGCCTATACCTATATACATCACAAGTTATAAACTTGTATAAGAATATATATAACAACTAATATATAATACAAATATATCTAACTATTGAGCTTCGGGCCTAACAAGCATCCTTCCTACCTTCCTAGAGCTTCCCTCGGAATTAACTTCTCCCGGCTTATCTGTAAAAATATTTTAAAACAACAGTGAGATTCAAAGAATCCCAATAACAGTTTATTTCAATAGTTTACCTTTAAATCATGATAATATTCTCCTCTTTCCAATCTCTTATTGGAACCTGCCTCTTTCCAATCTCTTATTGGAACCTGCCTCTTTCCAATCTCTTATTGGAACCTGCCTCACTATACCAACCATTTTTAACGATATGTTCGTTAATTAATGGAGGTATTCTTTACCTGCAGGGTTTCTGAAAATGTTTGGCATAGGGGGAGCGACCCACCTGATGCCTAGAGTACTCTACTTTCTTATTTATCTATCTGAGATAAATATACCTCTTTCCTCTTAGGATCAACATTATCATGCTTTAAATAAAATATTCATGCGCGCTTATTGCTATTGAATTAAACTGTTACCTGTCCTTCACTTTACTAATACTCCTCATTTCCTTCTTGCAGCTTCCAAACACTTGCCTTCTACCTTCTCCTATCATTACCTAAAGTAATAATAGCCATAAATAATTATTCTGTATAATAAACAACGTCTCTCTCAAACCTATATTACTACCCAATCTTTTCTCATTTACACTATCTTATGGAATATCTTTATTCTTGTGTAGTTTAACTATCATTCATCATCATAAAACAAAATAGTAGAACATCTATCTCACAAGCAAAGCAAAACAATCATAACTACTTGAGAAGGAGCTAGACATGTAACTTAACACAAATTCAGTTTAATAAAACTTATAGAAATAATGCAACAATCCACTTTATTTATTCAATACTTTGTATGAATCTAACAAACAAAATTTTCCTAAGAGTCCTAAACACATTTTCAAACAAAGCAAATTATAAAATACCAAGCAAAACTAGACACAACCAAATAACCTCAAGGTCATAATCACTTACTCAACTTTACCATCTTTAATATCATTATTATGAACCTGGAATTAATGTAGAAGAAATAGAAGTCTCTAATCCAAACACTTTGAAAACAACATCTCTTCTTCTTTTACTTTTCACAATCAAAATACACTTGGCACCATTTTCAATTAATATGAAGTTCTATTCCTTCAACTACATTCAGTTTTGAACATTCATATAACACCTCTTATTCACAATTGAATACACTCCTACTCCAACAACCATTTTTGGTTTATGTATAACAAGCAATGATTCATTATAATTTATCCTACAACCAATTTCAGCAATTAAACAATTCCCCAACAACATCATCCTACAAATCATTTTCCAAGTTCACATGCAAACACTCAACATCATTAGACAACTTCATAAATCATACACACATGCATTACAATTCATATAATTTCTTCACTTTCCGATGATAACTATAAACAAAGAAGAATAATCTTTGTAACAAAATTTTGGTGAACTAAAATCAATTTCCTTACTCTACTAGACATTTTGACAAACACCTTGAGTGCATGATATTCAAACATTGGTTTTTAATTTCCCAAGCATCAACACACTTGCCCAACAGTTTCCAAACATCATTTAATCAACATGCATGCATCACACTTCACAACATTTACCCCCACAAATCTGCAGAATTCAAAAACAGAAAAATAAAGGTCCCCCATTTAGAATCAATTCAACCATTTCAGTAAGAAAGGAGCAGAAATTTGTAGAGCCATGTACATTCTCCCTATTTCAGTCATATTCACAAATAATCACATACATTATTGCAACTTTTCATCTATAATGTATTAACTCAAACACCAAATGAAAACATCATGCATGCTCAAATTAATTTAGGAAAACCAAAAATCTAACACCAAGCTTTGATTTTAGATGTGTATTGAACCCAAATCCTAAAACCTATTTTCGGACCCCTTTCAAATCTTACCCAAAACGCTAGAAAAGAAGGGTAAAAAGGAAAGAGAGGGCTCACCTAAGCTCAAATCCTCTCTTGCATGTGGAGATCGGTGCCGGAATCTTCGCCGGAAATAGCCACCGTGGTGGGTGACTAAAACAGAGAACCAAGGAAGAAAGGAAGTAAGAAAAACGACTTGAAAGGAAGAAATAACTTGAGGGTTAGAAGATATGGCCGAAGCTTACCTCTCACCACCGCCAACCGCCACTGGGTCGCCGGAAAACGCAGAAAACGAAGAGAGGAGGGGTCTGGGACGATAAAGCTGAACAGAAAACAGTGGGAAATCCAAAAGCTTAGGCAATTTTGGAGGTTTGGGAAGAAAATGGATGAAAAGGGAAGGAAGAAGTGAAAAATGAAATGGGATTGGTTTTGATTTGAGGAAGAAGAAAGTGAGGACGGAAATGAGGAAGAAGAAGGGAAAATTGATTTTCATAATGGGTTTGAGGCAAAATGACTATTTTGCCCTTTTATCTTTATTTTATTTGTATTTCCATTTTAAATCCCTATTTTAAAACAAATTGTAGAACTAATCTTTACATTAATTTGCACACTTTCTCCCACCATAATTTTATCTAAACTCTAAACTATCTTTCATTAAATTTCTATTTTGTAAAGTGGGGTGTTACACTACGAGAACTCACTCAAAACTTCAATTTCTTTATTGAGGTGGATACTGGTATTGCAAAGTATCTATCTATATTATTCACCATTCCAATTTACAATTATCGTTGATGATGGCTCATAAAGTCCTATTGACTTCCATTAATCCATACACTAGACTAGATTAAAGTAATCCTTTGTCTACCTTCTTTGAATAGAACCGTACTTGACAAATGTTTCTGATAAAGGATCTTGAATAGCTGCAAAATTCCCTTTCACATTGAAATAAATGAAAGCTATGAACTATGTAATTTACAGTTGAGGTGATATATTTGTTTCTGTATATATGTTTGCGGTAAATAAAAAAAAACACAAAAAGAACAATCATTTGACTTGAAGATGAACTTGTCAGAATTATTGTTTTGGACTTGTGGGGTATCTCCATCAACAGAGCCTGACCCTATCTTATTGACATTAAAAGAATGATGTATACAAGGACATTGGTAACTCCAATCTTCAAGCTGACTTTTGATCATGATTGATGATTTTATCTTCACAGTTCGACTCTTCAGAGCTGAAATAGTTAATTTCCATTTATCAAACAGTGACAATGAACAAAATTATTATATTTGAGTAATCATTTCGATTCACAATAAATAAGTGCTTCTGATTTTGTGAAATAAAAATGTTCTAATATATTTTCCTTATATAGCACACAATCACTTAAAATAAGTTGATCCAACCAAGCACAAATGAGATAAGCATTACCTGCCAGTATCTTGGTCATTATTTTCTGTGATGCATTCTTCGATAGAATCATTGGATTGGGATGGTGTAACAGATTTTTCTGTCAGTAGATTGGATAAACTTTGACAAAACTGGTCATAAAAAATAAAGTAACTCAGTAAGTGAAGTAAAAAAGAAACAATGTGCTTGCATAAGTAGTAAAGTGAGAATGTCATATTACTTCTTTGAAGGTTACTAAATCTCCAGCAGATTTTGACACTTCAACAACACAATGAGCTGGAGCAACTTCAATCACCTGCCACTTATTAGACTATATAAGCACCCCACATAGACTAAATAGAGAGATAATTAAAATTATACTCCTAATTGTTAAGAAAATGATATTTTGATGATAAAATAGATATATTCAAAGAATCGCATGGAACAATAGATTACCTTAGCTGATAGGTCATAATATGATCTGGAACATCTAGTCATCATTGTTCGTTTGGGTTGCATTTTTAACTGATATTAGGGGGTAATATCCATAAGTTTCTAGGCTTTGGAAAAGCTACACAAAATAGATTCACTAAAAAAATCCACTAAGTCCAGTTTATACCGTGAAGGGGTTCTTCTTTTCTATTGACAGCTTCACATCTGTTGCAGCAGTTTCTATTTTCTCTATGGTTTCATCAATGTTGTGCTTTGATCCTATTCTTGTCTTATGCTTTTGATCCTAAGCAAAGATACATCCAACACTGACATTAATGATTGAGTGAAGCATATATATAGATCACTTCAAAATTGTGAGTTTGAAATTTTCAGACTTACCTTTTCTTCAAAAAGGCCTGATAGATCAAGATCCTGAGACATGGCTATAAGTTGAAAGGCATTGATGAAACTTGAAGACTTGGGGATTGTTGCCTCTAATATATTCTCCTGGAAAGAAAAGTGTCATATTTTCTTTTTGTTTTTTTTTTCTTTTTTAATTTTCTTTTAACTTGTTATGCTATTTCTTTATGAATTTACCTCAACTGAATCAAAAGCAGCATAAACATCATCCATCTGAATGTTGTGATCACACTCAGATTCACAAGCAGGCACATAATCTTTTTGAAACCATTCATCATCCATGATCTCTGGAATAGTCATTCTCTGCATGAAACAGCAATGAAAGTGGGAAAAAAGCATGTTTGTTACCACCAACTAATTACATTCTACAGAACACAGTCCATGTTTTAATTTGAAACAACTTCTACCTTTGTAACTCGTGGTTCAAGTATTTTGCCAATTAGTTTCCTTTGACTTAATGTAAACCATGGTGGACACATGTATTCTGCTCTACATATCTGCAAAATATAAAAGATTATAATGTTATGACCAATTAAGTTAGCTGCTGCGTTATTTTTTCCTATTAAGTTTTACTTCTGTATTTTGGATAGGACATATAAGAGTATATGTACCTTCTTATACAAGTTCATCAAGTTGTGATCATCAAAAGGAAGATGACCTGCAAGTAATTCAAAAAGAATCACTCCACATGACCAAACATCAGCAGCTGCTCCATCATAGCCCTTGTTCCATAGAAGCTGATCATGACATAAGTTACATAAATAATGTCACTAAAATTTGACTTGTTTGGAATAATGCTTGCAAGAATGACTTTTTTTTTCTTTCAAGAATGACTTCTATTCTATTAGAATTTAGCAAATTGAAGTTGGCATAAAAGCCAATTTGATTAATGTAATTTTTGTTTGAAGAAAAGTTACCGAAAGACAAAAGACAAAAAACCTTGTTTCAACTACAACTTGATTTTAGCCCATTAACTCTTTTTACCAAAAGACGTACAATACAGATATTTTTTCCTAAACTGTAGTTTTGGATTCAAAGTAACTTTTGAAGAGATCGAATGTGATTGTAGACATGTTGAAAATATTTAGCTTTATTTTCAGAAAGCTAATTCAATCTCTGTATTAGTTGAAGGAAAATTGAGATTACCTCAGGTGCCACATAGCTTGGGGAACCACATGCAGTTGTCAGAACATTATCAGGCTGTCAATGTATTGGAATTTAAATCAGTTAGGAAGAAAAATATTTATCAGTGATCTGAAAATAAGGAAACTAAATTTTACAGAATAGGCTCTACCTTTCTCATTGCACTTAGCCCAAAATCAGAAAGCTTGAGATTCCCTTTGCTATCCAGAAGCAAGTTTGCAGGCTGTTAATTCCAATACAAGCCACAGATCCAAGTTATAATTTTTTTGAAATTCCCATTCAAATTTTCAAAAAATACAGAATTTGATTTGATTCAACTGACCTTAAGATCCCTATGGTAAACTCCTTTGTTATGGCAGTAATCTACAGCATCAATAAGTTGCTGGAAAAGTTTCCTTGCTTCAGTTTCATTCAACTTTATGGAATAAGACTGAAAAAATATTTGAGATAAAGATAAGAATTGCATTAAGAATACAACAAAAAAAAATCAATACTTAATTAGTTTGAACAGATTATATATCCATAAATTCTTCTCACCAGCTTATCTGATAATTGTCCTCCTGAAACATACTCCATCACAATATATATCTTCGTCTTCGTTCCAAGAACCTGTTAAAAACCAGCAATTCATAAGGATACACATTTGTACAAGTCTCAAACTTTACAAACATGCATATATATGTATATACACACACATACCTCATGGATTTTTACAATATTTGGATGGTTAAGGAGCTTCATTGTTCTTATCTCTCTTTGGACCTGAGATGAAACATGTGTAAGTCAGTTGTAAGAATATGCAGAAAAACTTAAGAGGGTGCCAACCAATCATGACTAGATAGTTTCTCATTGAAGAAACAACTAAAGGAGAAGAAGAGGATGGTGAAGTTTTTGCCTGAAACTTAAGATGGCTCTCCATGACCATTTTCTTATCAAGGATCTTGATTGCCACTTGTTGACCATTGAGGTTGTTAACAGCAAGCTTAACCTTAGCAAATGTTCCTTCTCCAATCGTACGTCCAAGTCTATACTTTCCAATACTGCTTGCAAATCCCATTACTTGTTGGTTCTCTTCTGTATCAAACTTTGCTTCCTCCTCACACAGTTTAATGTGATCCTCCTAGGATAGTTTTTGTGTGTTCTAACTATGTAAAAACTATGTGATGAGGATCTGATCTAATGAGTCCAATTTATTTGGAGATGATAAGAGGAGAGTACTTGAATATGTGACCTCCATGGTGGCCACTTGCCTTTAAAATAAAGAGACATATTGAGGTAGAAAGTGGACAAGTAAATTGTGATGCATTTGATTTGATGAGAGGTGTTGGAAATTTCCTAGAGTGAATGTTTTCCCACTCCAAATCTTTCTCGATCACACAAGTAATAGTATTCATGTAAGTTTTGACTTGGCTAGCTAACTAAGGTTGACAGACAGGTAAGGGGTTTATACATGTCTAGGTGTTTAGACCTTTTTGGCGTGCTCTAAAACCCAACTCATGTAAACTTCTGTGTATAGAAAAAAGTTTTGAATTTCGTGGGAGTGGGGAAAAAGGTGATGGCCTAATTACACTGATGTATTACCACTAGTATATTGATCAAAGTTTAATCTTAAGCATTAAAACAATATCAAAACAAAGAAATCCGTCAATTTTCTTGTGTAAATTTCAATAAAATGTATTTTCTATATTGATTACATAGAGAGTGATGCTCCATAATAACACCATATATTTGCATTATTATTTTTTAATAAAAATATTAAGTTACATACCTATAATCAACATCGATTGGGTTAGGTCATAAAGACTCAGACTTTCTTTTCATATAATTAAATGAAGAGTTAATAAATTATCTTCAACGGAGTTAGACAATACTTTAATTTGACTAAACAATACTCCCCATGTATTAAATATAAAAGTTACTGAATTAGATTGGGTGTAAAAATAGATAGAAAAAATTTCAACTTACATAAAACAACGTAGCATGATCTTCCTAAAATATGACTATATATTAGACAAAATGAAGTGACATTTTATTTAAGACTAGACTCAACCCTTCACTACCTCTTGAATCAAGTACTAGGGTATAATCATATATTATATTATAGAAAAAAGCAATAAATTAAAAATGTGTGGGCAAAGGCAAATGTGGATGGAAACATGGTTGGAAAGAATGGTGGAGGAACTAGTAGTTGGAACGTGGGTTTGAAAGGAAGTTAGCTAGCTAGGAAGGTGAGCGTTGAAATGCACGTCGGAAATGGGCAAATTAGACTTTGGTATGTGTTTGTATGGCTTTAGGTTAGGATCATTATTTATTTGTCCCCCTCACTAATTTTGGGCCTCTACTTTCCTTAGCCTTCTCTCCGTCACAGTTTTCCCTCATCTTTTCAATAATTTAATTTCATGCAAGCCACACATATAATTTGCATATGAATATGAAACACTTCATCCAATTCTTTAGGTATAAAAAAGGTTATTTGTATTTAATATATAGGAAGAAATTTTGTGACACTTTTTTATTGAAAAAAAATACACATGTTCTCTCTAATATATAATTCTGGAAAGTGTGTTGGTTATTTTTTAAAGGTATTTGTTTAATTTTTAGGCGTATTAACTTGTGTGTGTGTGTGAGTTTATGTATGTATGTATGTATATATGTATGTATGTATGTATGTATTTTTGATAAAGATAATGAAAGAAGACTAAAATAATTACTTTTAACAGCTCTATATGTATGTATTAATTAATTGAAATAAGTGAATATGTTTAGGATTAGAGATAGCACAGCTCAATAATTAAACTTAATATGTTTCTGACCTGATTAAATTTAATATGCTGAAGATGAAAATATTCAATATTGTATTTAGGACTAAACCAAACTCTTATATGTACTCACTCCATTATTGTCTCCTTTTTTGTAATGCAAATTTAATAATGTGATTTATAAAGACCAACAAATTTTGTCTAATCAATCGTCTCTTTGGGATCACCATGTGCTCAAAAGCCCCTTCTAGAACTTAGATTTTAAAATTAATTACAGAAATATAAATATTTTGATTATCTATTTAGTAAATAAAATTATTTAAAGGTATAATAATCTTCCTGATAAAAATTTATTTTAAAATTACTTGTTAAGTTTTATTTTATAATCTACATAGTTGACTCTATCAATAAACTTAGAGTTGTTATTGTGTGTGATTTTTCTTTTCAATTTTAGTGCTAACCCAATCTTCCCCATTAGAATTTCAGAAATAGATAAGCACCACATTATCCGTAGTGAGGTTAGACCTCACAGTTTCTATTTCAAGGATGGGTGGTTGTCATTTGTCAATTCAGTCACATGCATGCTATCACCATGTTCTTCTTGTTGGACATTAAATTTATATCTGTTCAGGCAAATGTTTTGCAGTTAAATCAGTATTAACTATTCTATTAATTGAAAAAACAAATTAAACAATTCCTGTCTTGCATTATTTTGAAATCTAGTTTAATTTCTACGAAGGATCTAACGAAATCTGCTATGTTGGAATGTGATTCAATCGTACCGCGTTGCATGGAGTAGTGCTTTAATTTCAAAAATTTAGTTAATTAGTTGCATTTCGCAAATAAGTTAAATGTATGGCACAAATCTTGAATTTCTCGAAGCCAAATTTGAGATTGGGATGTTACAGTCACCTAAGTTCGGGCCACCAACTTCATGTGGCCCGAACTTATATGTAAGCTTAGCCATACAATGCTAGTTATAATTAAGGAGATTAATCGAATAATTAAAGAGTTAAATACCCTTGTACAGTTATACCCATGCCTATCAATTGTCGGTCAGATATATAAACTTATATCCTTTGCACACGTGATTGATTTTTTTTTTCCATCTTTACGTTCACTCATAAGTCCTGCTGTTCGTCCAAAAAAAAGTCCCTGCTGTTCAAATAAAATTACATGACATGCCATTGATCTAACCCCTAATTGGTATCCCGTTTCCCCTTCCTTGTAAGTTTGTAAAATTTATTAGTATTAATAAGATTAAAAGGATTTGTTTGTATTTAATTTTCTTACCTAGGACGTATGAATATTTTTCCCTATTAATTTATCTGGTTAATTAATCAGTTTAATTTAATTTACAACCCTTCTTTCCGAGTGTAATCAGACAATTATAAAACAAAGTTGCCCGAAGACTTTATGATTCACTCATAGTCATCTTTACTAATAAATTTTTCTGGAGCAGTTAACTACCCAACAAATCAATCTTAATCACCACTTGCAAATTTGCTGAAATTATGGCAATAAGAAAGTGGAGATTGTCACGGATTATTTATCAAAAGGAGGAGTTTTCTATCTCCTTTCAACGATAATATTGAAGATGTTAGACTTTGGTTGACCAATTAAGGATTAACAAGTGATGATTAACTTTCTGCAATGGAGCTAAATAATCTAGTAGACCATACAATATTGTAAGATACTTTCTTTAATCAACCACTTAATTACCAAAGAGGGACTGGAAATATTAGCGTGTGTGCGTGTCAGTGTGTGTGTTTTCAGCTATGGTTTGCGGCTATTTGGGAAACTCCAAAAAAGTGCTCTTCCACAAATCAAGATAAAACTTCTCCCACACACTTACCTCGTATTTGAAGTTAATCCAAATAAACACTTATCCAGTTTATATTAAAAAGGTGTAGTATAAATATAAAGAATTATGTTTAAGCATTTATTCTAGTATATAAATAATAAGTGTGCCTTTACATAAAAAAAATAATAAGTGAGTATTACTACTCTTAAAATGATTTATATGATGGATTAATCATTTACATTTTCTCTCCGGTCCCGTAATATAAGAGGTTTAAAACACACTTATTAAGAAAAAAATATAACCAGTTGGGTGTCTGAATTTGATGCACTTTTTTCTAATGTCACTCATATTCATTATGATACTATTAAGAGAGGGAGAAACATATAAACATTAATAAATATGAAAGAAAATTAGGGGTAAAGTAGGAAAAACACATTAAATGAAGAGAGAATGTAAAGTGAACTCTTATATTTTAGATTAAAATCATTCAAATTTTAAATTATTATATTATAGTATCTAAGAAGGAGGATAAGGTAACTTATATTTTCCTCTAATAAGAATCTAAAATATACTCCTACAGGCACACACACAGACGGGCTAGTTATGAGTTGGTAGTTATGAGTTGGAAAGCACGTGGGTAGATATTTCCCTCCGAATCTTATGCTATTCTCTAATGCATCAGATATTCTCTTTGGTAAATAAAGGATAATCACGTGCTCATATTTCATTTTTATATTTTTTTTGCCAATAGCTCACATTTCATTTTCCAACACTTGATAACGGATCTATAATTCATTCTCCCTTATTATGTTCACTTTGATATATTACATATAATTTTTGTCCAGAATATAAGATTTAAAATGTCCAAAAGGATTGAAGTTTGAGTCAATAGAAAAGTTTACCGAGTGATCTTAAATCGTAACTTTGCATTTAAATTTTCATAAATACTTTTTAAATTTTAATTCGTTGTTGTAATTATTTTTATAGTTTAAAATGTGAGTTTTATTTGTCATCATTTAACCATAATGTCGCCAAATTTAATTTTACTGATGTAACATTTTTGTTAATTAAGACGACTAAAACCTTATATATATATATATATATATATATATATATATATGAAGGGATCAATTTGAATAAATAAAATATCAAGGCACTTAAAATACACTTTGGTTTTATATGAATTAAAAGGCTTATGCTGAAATTTAATGTATATATAGAGTATTGAATGTATACTCTAACACCTTATTATATAATATGAAAAGTTGTTCAAAATTAGCCTTATACTTTATTTTTAGTTTATGATAACTTGTTTCTTGACTGGATAAACAAAAAATTTTAATAACCTTTACTACTTACCTCTAAAATAAATATATAAAAGATATAAATAAATTCAGATTTTATATAAAATAATAATATTTTTTATGACTATATGTTAAATAATATATTTTATTCTTGGCGCAAAAGTATTACTTTTATTTTATTTTTCATAATCGATTCAGCTGCGCGCGCGCGCGTGTATAGGCTCATCTTCCACCATAGGATGTAAAGAAAGATAAATATTGATACATGCACTAAATAAAGGACAACTATTTGAGTAAATTTAAAAAATAATTATTGAAAAGTGGTAAAAGAAGATTGATTTAAGTAACAAAAATTAAAGTTGGGAGGAGTGATTAGAGGTTCCATGGAAGAAATATAATTAAGCTGATGTCCCACGAGTTGTAATCACAAGGTCGAAGTTGTTATTGTAACTTTGTAAGCAAAAAGTTGTAATTTACAATTCATGGGACCTCAACTTAATTATTTTTCTTATATAGGACCTCTAATTAATTCTCCCATTAAAGTTTGGAAAGTTTGGGAATGAAATAAAAATTTAAAAAACTAAAAATCTTCAGTAATACTATTAAATAACTACATTAAAACATATAAAATCTCAAGGGTTTTATAGCCTAGTAGTATGATATCTCCCGTTAGTGTTTGCCTCTTTAATTTGAAAAACATATAAAATTGAGAAATGAAAAATATCATAAAAAGAATTAAATTAAAAATACAAGGATTTAAGAAATAGAAATGAAAGATCAAAGTAATAATTAAGAAACCAAAAATAGCCTTTTCCAACTGTAAAGAATTTGGATGCATTTAATTTTTGATATTTTCTTTGCTTTTGCCAACCATAGTTTCACATAATATTTTCATTGATATATTAAGAACGGATGCAGTAAAACAATTCAAGATACTTCAACTAGCGAAAGGGTTGAACATTTAAACATCTTGATAAGTGTTTGATTCCTTCCTAATAAAAAAAAATAAGTGTTTGATTCCTGTGGAGTTTTATGACTTAGTTGCGGTTCCAATCCCGACGCTTGGGGAGATACTTCATAACTAAGAAGCTAGGTGAAGACTTATTACCAATGTGGATAGAAAGAAATGACGCATGCTTATCATGATCCAAAGCTTACAAGGATATAGACCCTAGTGGATAATGTCTTAGTAGCCCTGCCCTTTGATCGTGGGTGAGTTAAACTCCTTTCCTAAAATTTTTATATAAAAACAATTCGAGATATATTAAGAAAATTGTGAATTTAATTATGGCAAAAAAATGTTGAATATATTACATACTCCCTCCACCCCTTATTATAAATTGAAATATAGAGTAATAATCCATCCCTTATTATAAATTGAAATATAGAGTAATAATGATAGTCGTTAGAATGAAACATTTCAAAACCTTTTAAAAATGGTTCTTATAATAAAAGATGGAGGGAGTATCAAATTATTATCTATCCATCTATATTACAATTGGAGTTTAAACCACAGGTTTGGAAGTTATTAATTGTTTTCATTTCATCTCAACATCAATTCATTATTCACCAATCTGAAAGTATTATTGTTTGTCTCAAAATTAAATGATACGCATCTAGATCTGTTTCATATCATTCAGATGCATGACAATTAAATATGAGAAGATAAATGGTTCTGACTTCTGACAGGGAAAGTGACAGGAAAAGGAGGGTGATATAGACGAAATAAGTAGAATAAAACTTAAATATTTATACTTCTTACTCAATTCAAAAGACTTTCAATGATGATGATATACTTGTTCTATTATTTATATATAGAGCTCTAAGCAATGTAAACAAAAAATTAGTTTTAGGTAGATTTTTTTAAAAAAAAAACATAAGGCATCTCCGTTAAATAACAATAATCTTATAAGTCTAAACTTAATCCAACTTTGATCATTTTAAAAAATTCTTGTTGTCTAATGATTTTTATGAGAAAATTTAAATTTTATTTTGATTTAATAAAAAGAAACATCTTAATTTGGAAATCACAAGAAATACCATCTAATAATTTTTCTATCTAAAATATTAATTTGCTTATTTAACTTTTTACAAGATTTTATTTCAATCCAAAACTATAAAAAGCATGCTTATAGTAATTTGACTATAATATTGTGAGTCATCTCATATGATGCTTTTTTGTAAGTAAAGATCATTGTTATATTGAAAAGGAATATGATATGTTAATAATCTACCTTTTTCTCATTTTTAAAATCTTAATATCAACATTAGGGTAAAACCATAAAATTTTTAAAACCACACATTTTAAAATTGAGGGACTAGATCATAGAACCAATTAATAATAAGAAGTGGTCCAGTTGGTAAGTGATTTTACCCCTATATGAATTAGAAAGTGTTTTTGAATCCTGAGATTGTGCTCTCATTGAAAGAGACAACCCTAAGTATGTGGACAGACTCATACCCCTTAATACAGATTAGTGGGTTACAATTTAGCTTGAGTTATTGTCATTGTTTAATAAAAAAATTGAAGGACTAGAATGAAAACTTTATTTTAAAGTTAATTAAACGAGTACATGTAAAATTATTAATGAACTGTTTTTTTTTTAAATTCCTAATACCTAAATGGCAAAAAAAAAATATTTGTGCGCAGTTTTTAAATTTAGTTAGAAACTCGAGAATGAGACATTTCTTAAACAGTATTAAACGATCTTTTATATATTTGACTATTTCTTAGGTGACACAAGAGTGGATTAATTCAAAGTTGAATACTTATAAAATATAAAAATTATGCAATGTTTTAATAAATTTTTATTTTATATAATTCTATGTATAAAGTATAGGTAAGACTGTCTAGTATATTCTTTTCCCTAACACCCTCACCAAGTGGGACTAGAGCTGAGTTGATCTTTTTTGTTATTCCGATAACTATTGATTAACAACTTTTCTTTAGTACTCTTTTTCCTATGAATCTGAAATTACTGGTCATTTTAGGATTTGTTGACTTGTTCGGGTTTATGTATTAAACCATTCAAAAAGCACGGAGGAATTATTTGTCTTGAAAATTACTTGCTGTGAAACTGTTAATGTTAGATTATATGATAAGCAAGATATAATGGCTAGCTTGATCAACTATAGGACCCCACAGACCCACTTTTTTCTTTCCTTAAAGCTAAAAGCCAATTATTGAGAAAATTGTTATGGATCGAGAGTTGATGGTGAATTATTGGATAATAAAGCTTTTAGGGTTAATGGATTCAAAGCCAGAAGGCAAATGACAAATTAATACTGCGAATCAATGGTACCTACGTAACGCCAAATTAAAGCACGAAGCTTCCCATTCTAAATCTAATGATTTCATATTTGTTGTGATGAAAGAGACACTATCCTCAACTGCCTCTAGTACTTAATACTGCCCTAGGCCCAGAACTTAACATGTAGTTGATTAATTTGAGTTGGCTAAAAAACTAAATGAACTAATTGATTATATGTTATATAATATTTAAGGGAAAAACATTATGCATATAATATAATAAAATTATATATAAGTTTATTAAAATTTAGGGAATTTTGGTTTGGAGAAAAATGATAAAAATATAAGATCAGTAGATCAGATGAGAATAAAAATATGCTTATCTAGCAAGAAAAAATAAAAAGATGCTTAAAATAAAAGTCAATCCCAACTAGCTTTTATTTTTAGTTCGGACGAAAAAAAGTTGAATTTAGAAAACAATCAAGATAAAGTTACTTTACCCCTTTTTACTTTTCATGATGGATTGGCTAAACTAAGGAAAAATAAAAAAGAAATAGCATTGAAATCGATTTTTATTGACCAATTAGAATTGCCTCCCATCGAGTTATTGTCATTTCTGCTGGGCAATGCAG
This sequence comes from Mimosa pudica, assembly GCA_029929735.1. NCBI lineage: Eukaryota > Viridiplantae > Streptophyta > Magnoliopsida > Fabales > Fabaceae > Mimosa > Mimosa pudica. The sequence goes on along the minus strand of JAKELP010000015.1, from coordinate 7,606,136 downwards.
AATTGCCCCTAACAATGACCGCGTTTTCCGATACCAAGCCGCCTGGTGTCTTGAATCTGAATTTCCTTCCTTAGTCCACAACGCATGGTACAATAGAGAGTGGCTCGAAGGAAGACAATTTTTTGAGGAATCAGCTAGTATGTGGAATAAAGAAGTTGTTGGTAGTATCCCCAAGAAAAAGAAAGCCCTGTTGAAAAGGCTTGAGGGGATAGATAAAGCCAAGCAAGATCATCCACATCCAGGCCTTCTCAAACTCGAAGGAAAAATTTGGAGGGAATATATGAAAGTGGTACAACAAGAGGAGCTAATCTGGTTTCAAAAGTCAAGATGCAGCTGGTTGCAGTTCGGTGATAAAAACACTTCTTTCTTCCATGCTTCAGCTGTGGGAAGAAGGAAAAGGAACAGGACGGAGGCCCTTCAAAATGAAAGTGGGGAATGGATAACTGATCCTGCAATATTGCAACGCCTGGCTGTCAACTTTTTCAAGGACTTATATACTAAGGATGAAGGAGTTGTTCAGATTGATTCATGGCCTTCCAATTTTCCTGAGTTAGATCAATCAACCCTCAATCATATTCACAGAGAATTCACAAGAATTGAGTTGAAAAATGCGGCTTTTGAAATGGACGCGTTCAAAGCCCCCGGACCTGACGGGCTGCAACCCCACTTCTTCCACACTCAATGGGAAGTAGTGGGACCAAAAGTATGTGACATGATCTTTAGGATAATAGAGGACCCAAACAGAGTAAAAGAGATTAACCAAACGAACATTGTGCTCATTCCGAAAGTAGACCACCCGACTTCCATAAGGGACTTCAGACCTATCTCTCTCTGCAACGTATGCTTCAAGATCATCACAAAGGCAGTGGCGAATAGACTTCAGAGAATTATGAACTATGTGATTCAGCCGAATCAATGTAGCTTTATAAGAGGTCGTCAGGGTTGTGATAACATCATCCTTGCTCAAGAGGCCATACATACTATGCGCACCAAAAGAGGGATGAAGGGGTATGTGGCTATTAAGGTGGATATGGAAAAGGCTTTTGATAGGCTTGATTGGGATTTCATTAAGTTCAACCTGCAAAGTCTGGGATTAAAAAATGAATTAGTCAGACTCATCATGGAATGTGTGACCACAACATCAATGAGGATAGCATGGAATGGGAACCACTATGCACCATTTCGGCCAACCAGGGGCATCCGGCAAGGAGATCCCCTTAGCCCTTATTTGTTCGTCATTTGCATGGAGAGACTAGGACAGCTGATTCATAGCGAGGTAAGCCAAGGCAACTGGAAGCCTCTGAGACTTAGCCGCAATGGGCCACCCATATCTCACCTCTTCTTTGCGGATGATTTGATCTTATTCTGTGAAGCTTCCGAGGACCAGGTTGACTGCCTTAAGAGTACTATGGAACACTTTTGTAATGTTTCTGGACATAAGATCAGCCTACATAAATCAAAAATGTTTAGTTCCGCTAACGTGCACTTCAACAGGGCCTAAGATTTGAGTAGAAGGCTGGGTATTGGCTTAACCTCTGACTTAGGGAAATATCTGGGAGTTCCTCTCCTTCACAAGAGAGCTACTCAACAAACTTTTGAACCCATCCTCAAAAGAGTCAGAGAAAGATTGGCAGGATGGAAAGGAAAAACTCTAAGCATGGCCGGGAGAACTGTTTTAATTAAGTCAGCATTATCATCTCTGCCTTTTTATCAAATGCAGACGCTCCTTATCCCCAAAGGAGTTTTGCATAACATCGAGAGGATGAGTAGGGATTTTTTCTGGCAACATGACCAAGAAAGAAGGAAGCTCCACCTAATCTCATGGAGCACTATTAAGCAACCGAAGGAGAGCGGTGGCCTCGGCATCAAGGACTTGGTTTGTCAAAACCAAGCATTCATCATGAAACTGTGCTGGCATTTATTAACGAAGCCTGATAGCCTATGGGTCAAGTGCCTAAGATGGAAATATAAATGTGGTGACGGGGCAAATTTGGATATCAACAGAAAAACAAAGCAATCAGCCATCTGGAATGGAATAACCAAGATATGGGATATATTTACAAAAGGAATTGGCAAAAAGCTAAGGAGTGGTTTGACGACTAGTGCCTGGTGGGATATTTGGACCCCTCTGAATATGCCTCTCATTCAGTTTGTCGATAAAAATGTTGCGCTGATCAGGCCGGAAGAGACTGTGAAACATTTTGTGAAACAGGACGGCTCGTGGGATCTAGCTAAATGGAGCTCCTTCCTGCCCACTTGGGTAGTAAACAAGATCAATGAAATTCCCCATCCAAGGGCAAGAGACGCTGACTTGTATGTCTGGAGGGCCTCAAATGACGGCTGGTTTAGCGTCAAAACGGCTTATGATTTCATAAGAAGGCAGCAGGATGACAGAAATTCTCCACAATGGAAACAAGTATGGCGGTGGCCAGTCCAAGAGAGAATCAAATTCTTTCTATGGCAAGCTTCCCATGACAGACTCCCAACGAACTCACTCAGACATGAGAGAGGGTTTAGCGATACAAATGAGTGCCCATTTGAGTGCAATAGTGAGGAAACCATCCTCCACATTCTAAGAGACTGTGAGACTGCCACCTCTGTATGGATGACTTTAATTAACCCTTTATATTACTCTATTTTCTTCTCTTTTGACTTGCAGGAATGGCTACAATGGAATGGAAGCAATGAACCTGGCACAACAAGGATGCATAAGTGGAAATGGCAGAAACTTTTTGGCCATGTCTGTTGGAGACTTTGGAAGAACCGATGCCAAAAAGTTTTTGAAGGCAAAGGTGACCAGCCAAGGAGCATCATACACAGCTGTTTGCATCAAATGATGGAGGAAACTGTGAATGGGAAGTACAAACACCAAATACTGAACATCACAGAGAGACCAAACACAAGATGGATAGCACCACCCGAAGGCTTCCTCAGATTAGACGTGGATGGCTCGAGAAATCAGGAAGGATATGCAACTTGTGGGGGTGTTATAAGGGACCACCTAGGACGCTGGCTCATAGGGTATCAGCACAAGGTTGGACTTGGAACTATCGTGGAAGCAGAGATTCAAGCTATCATCAGCGGAATCAACATATGCAAGAACAATGGACTGAAGAACATTAAACTCTTTTCCGATTCATCGGAAGCCTTGCAACTTCTATTTCACGGGTGTGATATCAATCACCCCTTGCAAGAGCAAATTGAACAAGGGAGGAGTTTAATTTTCAGCAGTTCAGAGTTAGAGATCAATCATGCCCACAGAGAAACTTTAATGTGCGCCGACAAACTAGCTAAGAAAGCTCATGAAATGGACCATATGTGGCAAATATATTTGGAGCCACCTGGATATTGCCTCTCGCAGCTGGCAGCAGACTTAGGATAGGACTGACACTTCTTTTGTCTTAGGAAAGGATAGAAATGACACTTTCTTTTGTCTTAGAAAAGCATAGTGCATAGTCAACGGGACTACTGCTAGTTACAGCTCAAGATAGTATCTTGTCAGATCAATTCAAAAAAAAAAAAGAATTGCCTCCCAGGATCTATAATTGTCTCAAAAAGTCCAATATACATACATTATTGGAGCTTTTGAATAACAGTCAAGAAGACCTTATGAAAATGGAACATCTTCGCATAGAAGATGTAAAACGTATATTGGACATTTTAGAAATAGAAAAACATTTTGCATAAAATGGAAATCCATTGGCTATTGGATATTAAGGAAATTAGTTGAGTTAGATATTTAAAACAGGTAGGTTTGTGTTTTCTTTAAATTAGATAAATCATGTGAATTAGAACTAATAGTTGGTATCCATAAAAAAAAATTAAACTAATAGTTGGTAGTTGATAGTATAACTCCCTCAATATGTGTAATTAGAGATACTTGGGGAAAAACTATATATAGACTTAAGTGACAAAATAAATTGTTGTATTATATTTTTTAAAAAAACATCATTCTCTAAATCATATATTCCGTATCCAAGGATTATGAAGAGATGTTGGGCAAACCCACAAAGGTGTTTAAAATTTATACCAACCTACACTATTGAAATTGTTGATGCTTCATGCATCCTCTATAAATACTCCCTTTGTGGAGAATTATAAAACATTTTTAACTAATTTTCTACCTCCAAGAAAACAATTACAACATTGTTATAAATTATAAATATTATTTTCATGTTTACAAACTTAAGGTGACTTAATTAATCACAAATATACATAAATTAATTTATTTCAGTTCTTCATTAGTTTTTGGAGAACCTCATTAATTACCCATTGAAAATATCTGAATTCCCTGTATATTCAAACAAGAAAATAATATAAAAAATGCCTTATAAATTTGAAGGGAGAAAATATATGTACTAGTTAACTGCAAGTTTCTTGTTTCACATTAATCTTTTTCTAAGTGCAATAGCGATCATGCTTTGCAACTCATACACACTCATATACACACACATGTGCATTAATGCACATGTGTGTATATTATATACTCCCTCCGTTCCTAAATATAGGACCTAGATGACTTTTTTGAAAAATCTTAAAAAAAAGCAAAAAATAAGTTAATTATAAATTGATTTACCTAATTTTTTCTCTTAAACTAGTTTATTTTACCTATAAGTTAATGGATAATCTAAAAAGATATCAAATATATCATGATTTAATAACTTATTTCGCAACTTTTAATCTCTCAAAAAAAAAAGTTATCTAGGTCTTATATTTAGGAACGGAGGGAGTATATAATTAGTCGTTAAGGGTTGGGATGAAAGAAAAAGCCTGGTTCTTTTTAAATCAATGGGATGAAGGTCCATTTTTATACATAATTATTGCCCGAAGATCAACAATAATATATAACTATTTCAAGGTTTACCAATGATATCTAACTTTTATCCTGGGATCAACAATGAGATTTTCCTTAATATAACAATAAGATTAAACGTGAAAAGTCCAAAATGCCCTTACAAATAAGGAAAATCACATTGTTGATCTCATGGTAAAAGATGGGTATTATTGGTAAACCTTGATATAGTTATGTACTATTATTAATACTCGTGCAATAGTTATGTATCAAAAACGAACATTTGCCCAAATCAATGTCATATGATCACATTTTGTATATATTGCTATGAATTGAAGGAATTGTTATTAAATGCTAACAATTCATAGATTATACTCTCTCCTTTTTAAATAGATTACTTTTGAATTTCAATTTGTTTCTAAATATAAGACTACTTTATAATTATATTGTTCCCACTTTAATTTTTCCCAAATTAACCTTAATAATGTTTATCTATAATAAACAAACAGGGGGAATGGAGATAAAGGCATGTGATTATTAGGGTAAATTGGTAATGTAATATTAATGTGTTAATAACAAATTTAACTAACATCCTTAATCTAATCGAATAAAAAAAAGTAGTCTTATATTTAAGAACTGAGGGAGTAATTAGGTTATATCAATATGTAGGCTACGTCTATCTAAGGAGAAGAATAAACAAAAAATGACACTGAAGAGAGCAATAAAACTTAAATAACATTGAAATAGCCTATATAAGTTAGAGTTTCTATGTTAAACTAAATCAAATCTATAACATTGAAGTAGCCTATATTACCAATTAGAGTTTCTATGTTAACTTAGAAAAACAAAAAAAAAAGATAAATTAAAGGGAAGAGTGATACTCGCAAAACACATCTGAGCTACAATAATTTTTCTGAGACTAAAACAATAATGTGCGTGAGGGAACTTTCCGTTCCTGTGTGAATAATAGCTGTAACGATTATTTAGTTGGTGTAAAATGAATTTTTGAATGAAAGAAGTCCATAATGTGAACACATGACGTGACCTTGTGTTTTTCTTGAGAAATGAACAGAGAGATCTTATGATGATTTGAAGCTATAAGATATAATAAATATGTTTCACGTGTTAGATATAAAACACTGCAACATATACTTTTATTATAGGGAAATCAGAGTGAAAACAAAAAAGTTAACTTTTCATCAAAATACTATTAGTTAAAGGTACCATAACATATTGACAAAAAAAAAAAAGAGATTCCACAGTATATTATATAGCGCAGTAGATTTTCGTGTTTGAAGACTCTCTTAGCATTGTAAATACTTAGGTGAGTCCAAATAGCTGATTGGATATTACTCCATATTGCAAGGGAATAATCTAAGTAAATGCCTAAAGCAGAATACAAATTATATTAGAGCTATTTTTTATTTTTACCTTAAATATAATGCATTTTTTCATTCTAATATAACTTTTATTAATCACTTTTCTTCAAAATTATTTGCTACCAACTTAAAAATTGATATATTCCCTGTAATGATACTCCCTCTGTTCCTAAATATAAGATCACTTCCCTAAATTGATTAGATTAAGGATGTTAGTTAAGGTAGTTATTAACACACGATGTTACTAATCTACCCTAATCATATACCTTTATTCTAACTCTCTCTCTCTCTCTTACTGTTTATCATGTATAAGTATTATTAGGCTTTATTTGGGAAAATGTTAAGAAAAATTATAAAGTTATTACTTAGATTTAGGAAAAATTTCAAATTTAAAAGTAATCTTATATTTAGGAACGGAGGCAGTAGTACACACATAAGTTTTCAGAAATGTTGTATAATGTGTAATATATATCTTAATCTCCCCAAATCAGTTCGTTGTACCTTATATTAGAGACCAAATTAGTGAATTGTACCTTACGTTCTGTCATTTCTATAATCAAATGGGCATCTTTATATCATCCTGTGGTTAAGAACTTAATTAAGATCAATATTTTTCTCTCCGTCCCTCTCTCCTTTCTTTGATTGGTGAAGTCTCATTATCATATTTCATATATATACTCCCTCCGGTCCTAAATATAAGACCTAATTGACTTTTTCTGAAAAATCCTTAAAAAAGAAAAATAAGTTAATTATAAATTGATTTATCTAATTTCCCCCCTTAAACTAGTTTATTTTACCTATATACTAATGGATAATCTAAAAATATATCAAATATGTCATCATTTAATAACCTATTTCGCAACCTTAATCTTTGCAAAAAAAAGTCAATTAGGTCTTATATTTAGGACCAGAGGTAGTATTATTTTCTAAGCCGCCCTTCAGATACTTTAAAGAGAGTAATTTCACTAATCAAGCAATTAATCACACTAAACTCCATCATCATTTTAATCTGTACTCTTCTCTCATTACTCTTATTAAATATTAATGTATATACAAAATATTTCATGTTCATTAAAACTATCAAAATGTGTTATAAAAATGACTAAAAATTTGTACAGTCTAGAAGAGACTTTATAGAATGGACAATACATAATATTTCAAGTTGAGGGAAAAGCCAATTAATACAAAATTGATCTCCAAAATTTTTGGGAGTGTGCCGTGTTGCATTTGCAGCCTCAAGCGGTCAAGTCGACACAAAATGGGATAAGGCTAATTAATGCCTAAGTCATGGGACACGAAATAGTTAAAGCACAAACCTTAACCAACTTGTCGTTCTTGTTTTCACAAGACTTATTCTTTTTTCTTTTTTGGTCAGAAACAAGACTTATTCTAATTAAAGCCATCTTCTAATACAACTCCTTGTGAAAGAGACACAGTGTTGCAGGTATTATCGAAAAGAGGTATTATCTAAAAGGCGCTTCATCCATGAAAGCACCACTTTTAAACTTATAATATAAACTACAAGTATATAACCGACCCAGTTCAGTGCACGTATCTGGTTTTTGCATTAATCTTTCAAATGTAGTCGTCCATATTGATCGTGTTTTAATTTACTAGTCATGCATGCATTATTTATCACTTCAAAGTTTGAATCAAAGTTAAATTATCACGTTGAAAAGTAGGATGAACATACTATTATATGCTGAATCATCAAGCAGGATGAAACGTGTGTCACATATTTTTCTATAGCAATCATGTGCTCTATTGATGGAGCCAATGGAGCCAGCAACTGGAAAAATTAACTCTACGCTTTCCAACATTTCAAATGGTGATACTTTCTCTTGGATGACCAGAATGACATATCCAGTTTGAAGTTAGACAAAAACATCCTAACACAAATAAATGACCCGGAATAAGCGACTTTTTCATCATTAGTTTCTATTGAGGAGCTAACACTGTTAACGAAGTTAAATCAATCAATTACTTAAAAGAAAAATATAAAGATACCAAAAAAAAATTGACGAAAAATATAGGTATGAGAGGCTTTCTTATCCTACCATGTAATTAAAAAATTAAAAATCCAGAAATCTAGTTAGGGGCATTTGAATCATTGTACGAGTAAGGCCAATATTTTCTTACACACTGTCTTTTGGTCTGTGGTTGGACAAACATATAACATTGAGGTATTGCCGTAACGATGGCCTAATCCCTGACAAAAGTTGGTTCACATTGTTTGGTTGATCTAGGCTCCTGACCCAGTTGTGATACCATCTTTGGGGCCACTTATATAGTTCAGATACGTGAGTTATTTCAAGAGTGTAAAAGAAATACTCTCATAGTCTCATAACTACAAAGTAGTGGGTTTGATCTCACTACTATAAAACTTTGTCATTAACTGTAAGTATATTTGTAAACATTCGTTTGAGTTTGAAGGTTCCTTGCAAGCACCCAAGACCCAACTCATATGAAAACATTTTTATCAAGAAAATAACGAAAGAGAATAAGGCCCCCATAATTAAATACCAAGTGAAAGCTTGCCATAGCTCATTGATCATAAGGAATGATAGTATTGTTCAATTCATTTACCAATCTTGCCTTTTGAAGAGTTACAACTTACAACTTGAGCGAGATACTATGCCTCCCCTTCAAAAGAGAAAAGAATGAAGGGAGATGATACTAGTAGAGCTTCAAGTTAAATTTAATCCAAATTCTAATCAATTAAACATGTTAAACACCAGGCTCAATATAATCACAAGGACTTTAATGTTAACCTCTTTCGGCTGTCGGTTATGGAGAACTACAAAGGGTATTAAGTACTACTACTATCCTCCCACATTGTATATGCTGCTTTTGCTTTAATTTATCATGTTTATGAAGAGGGGTAAGGGGGAACAATCGTTGATATTTGCCTTGCTATTTGGCCAAACACAAAGAAATTAAAAACCTCAATTTAAGTAGGCGCGGCATATATTGTGTCAATCACACTCAGTTTTCTCGCCACAAAAAAATGCCATACCAAGGCTATAGAATAAACACATACCTAAGATCGTAGACAATAGAAATAATCTAGAATAAATAATCACGAATTATTGTATATATCATATGGCATAAACATGCAAGATTCCCCTCAGGCGTTCATGTTAGTCTGTAAAATTTTAGAGGGAGAAGTTCTGATCTTGTGAGCCTCAGTTGAGAAAGCCTCTTGGCTGGCTGTGACACCCCACCTTTATAATCATAATAATCTATGAGCTTTCAATGTCAGTATCAACTCTAGAAGGCCCTGACCTGTTGCTAAGTTTTCTTCCTAACAATCCATGATAGTTCTCTTCCCTGGAAATAAAAAGACCCAACATCAGATATTGAGGAGGCCCTATCAGGTAACATCAAAATAGTTGCCTTCGGTTTCTGTTTGAATACGACCATCACCAAAAGCATCACAATGACCACCAGCAAAAGTATCATTGTTGCCTCTGTCAAGATTAACAGAAACATCACTGTAAGCATTACCACCTCCATCACCATTATTGATGTTGTTGTCATCATTGCCATTATCAGAGACATCATCATAGAAATCAACATGGTCATCAATGGCAACTAACAATTGTAAACCAATGAATTCGATCAAATATGGTAATATATTTATGAATCAGTCCCCTGTACAAGAAATTCATACAGCATAACAACCATTTTTATTCTATCAACAATTAGCACGATCCAATTGGAGTTCCATTCATGTTTTTCTCTGAACCTTTTCCATGTTGAAGAGGTTTTCTTTTCCAAGTATCATAATCAAAATGTTGCAATTTCATCCCTATAAGAATTTCCAAATGAACTGACAAAATGTTGGGGGAAAAAGTTTTTGATTGAGTATTCTCAAGTATGATCGCCTATTTATACATGTTTGTCATGAACTACTACTCACTCTCTAGAACATTCACACACTACTCACTCTCTAGAATATTCACACTCTCTAGAACATACACACATACTAGAACATTCACACACACCAGAATATAATGGTACAATCTAGAATATACATCATTTAACACTCCCCCTCAAGCTGGAGAGTGGATATCATCCATTCCCAGCTTGGAAACTATATTCTGAAACTGCTCGCCAGACAACCCTTTTGTGAGAACATCTGCTAATTGATCTTCTGATGGTACAAATGGAGTGCAAATCAAACCACTTTCCAACTTTTCCTTAATAAAGTGTCGATCAATCTCATCATGCTTTGTTCTATCATGATGAACTGGATTATGAGCAATATTAATAGCTGATTTATTGTCGCAGTAGAGCTTCATTGGGCCTTCCCAGTGAATCCTTAGATCTGATAGAATGATCTTTATCCATAACAGTTCACAAATTCCAAGAGCCATTGCTCTAAACTCAGCTTCGGTACTAGATCTTGAGACCACAGTTTGCTTCTTGCTTCTCCATGTGATAAGATTTGAACCAAGAAAGGTGCAATATCCTGCTGTAGACCTTCTATTATCAAGATCACCTCCATGATCAGCATCAGTGTATGCTTCAATTGTTAGTTTTCTCCCTTAAAATCCCTTTACCTGGGGTACCCTTCAAGTAGTGAAGTATCCGATGAGCAGCTTGTAAGTGTGAAGTTTTTGGACAATGCATAAACTGACTCACTACACTCACTGCATAAGCAATATCAGGTCTTGTGTGAGCCAAATAAATCAACTTTCCAACAAGCCTTTGATAGGATCCTTTGTCAACTGGAGGATCTTTTGGTGGTGTACATGACTTATTCTTCTTTCTCCACTTTGGAGATCTTCGACCTGCTTCACATAGCCTGTGATTTTGTTCTATAGGTGTATCCACAGGTTTGCATCCCAGTTTACCCGTTTCAGCTAAAAGATCAAGAATATATTTCTGTTGAGATATGAAGATGCCCTGTTTGGAATGAGCAACCTCAATACCCAAAAAGTATTTAAGCCTGCCTAAATCCTTAATGGCAAATTCTTTCATCAACTGTGTTCGCAAAGAATTGATTCCATCCGTGTCATTTCCTGTGACAATAATATCATCAACATAGACAAGTAAAATTGTTACTCCCCCTGAAGATGAATGTCTAATAAACAAAGTGTAATCACCTTGACTTTGTCTATATCCCATGCGAACCATAGATTTCGTATATCTCCAAAACCAAGCCCTTGGTGATTGCTTTAAGCCATAAAGTGCTTTCTTAAGTCTGCACACTGTACCAGGAGCAACCTGAGAATAAAAGCCAGGTGGGACTTCCATATAGATTTCTTCCTTCAAGTCTCCATGTAGGAATGCATTTTTCACATCAAACTGCAACATATCTCAACCTTGATTGGCAGCTAAAGCCAATAAAATTCGAAAGGTGTTCATTTTTGCAACAGGAGCAAATGTCTCCTCATAATCAACTCCACAAGTTTGAGTATATCCTTTTGCAACTAATCTTGCTTTATATCGTTCCAAGCTGCCATCGGAATTGTATTTGGGTGTGAAGACCCATTTGCATCCAACAAGCTTCTTTCCTTTGGGTAATGGAACAAGATCCCATGTTTTGTTGTTCTCCAAAGCTTCCATTTCAACTTTCATTGCTTTGACCCAATTATCATCTGCTAATGCCTCATTTAAGGTTTTTGGTATTGAAATGGACTGGAGATTAGTGAGAAAAGCTTTATGGTTGGAAGACAACTTGTCATATGAAAGAAATGAAGATAAGGGATATAAAGGACGCTTACTACAACTTCGAACTCCCTTTCTTAAAGCAATAGGTAAATCAGAATCATCAGTAAAAACAGGAGAGTCTTCAGGAATATTAGAAGGAGATGAAGGTACCTCTGTATTTTAAGGAGCAATTTCAGTTTCTTCATTAATAACTGGTTCAGATGATTGAACTTGCTCCGATTGGGATTTCTTTTTCCTTCTACTGTAACGCCGCGGTGAATGAGTAGAGTCAAGTGCTTGTGGAACCTCTAAAGATGAATTAGAATGAGATTGTTGTGGAACTTCTAGAGATGAATGAGATTTAGTCTTGAAACCTCTTGAAATTTAATATCCAAAAGATCATTAGAAAATGTTCATTTTCTTTATCATTATTAACAGAACTACCAAAGTAGGACTCAGACTCAGAAAACGTCACATCTGCTGACACAAAGAACTTATTTGAAGGAGGATGATAATATTTGTATCCTTTTTGAGTAGAGGAATATCCTACAAACACACACTTAAGAGCTCTAGGGTCAAGTTTAGTCCTTTGATGAGAATGTACATGCACAAATGCAACACACCCAAAAATCCTAGGAATAAGACCATTTAATGCATTAAAATTAGGGAAAAAATGAGTGAGAACCTCTATAGGACTCTTTGAACCGAGAACTTGAGTTGGAAGTCGATTAATGAGATGTGTAGCTGTAAGGACAGCCTCACCCCAAAAATGTTTAGGCACATTTGTTTGAAACAACAATGCCCTTGTGACTGCAAGAAGATGACTGTTTTTCCTTTCAACTACTCCATTTTGTTGAGGAGTATTGACACAGGATGACTCATGTAAGATTCCTTGTTTTTCAAAAAATGTGGATAAGGATTGATTGAAAAAATCTTTAGCATTGTCAGAACGATATCTTTTTATTTGAGCTCCAAATTGTGTTTGAATCATATTGTAAAAACACAGAAAAACAGAGCTCACATCAGATTTTTGTTTCAACAAATAAATCCAAGTGACACGAGTGCAATCATCGATAAATGACACAAACCATCGAAATCCAGAGATGTTAGAAATGTTAGATGGACCCCAAATGTCACTGTGAATTAGCTCAAAAGGAACAAAAGTCCAATGCCATGAAACACACTTCTTTTAACATCTGCCAAACACTTCAAATCACTATTAATAGTTCATTTCAAAACTGCAGTATTTTCATATTATTTTTCATTTCATAAAAATTTTCTTGGCCAATTTTTGAAATTCACATCAATACTTGACTAAGAAAACTGAGTCGGCTTCTTTCATTGAAAAGCCATTACCTCCCCAAAATTTTTGATTGAATCCGTTAAAGATAGTTTCTCCTACTTTAGTCTCTCCTTTATTTTCATTGCTGAAAATTATAAACCGGATGCTAGTCTTTGCACAATGTAACAGAATTTAAAAGGAAATACCTGTCCATCAGTACCGCAGGTCACACAATGCTTAGATCGTCTGAGGAGGGCATAAACTTTGCTTGGTAAACATTTCTGGCGTGACCAGATTGAAAAGATATCTTCATATGCCCAATCTCCGAGTCTCAAAAGATAACTCGCCCATCTCCGAATTCCTGACACCAATATGTTACCATCTTCATTGAAGCCTACACTGTCAGCGGAACATATGGGCTTTTCCAACTTCCTGTGTAAATCAAGTTGAAGGATAAGACTCTAAAACGTGGTGTTATTAGATTTGAGCTTTAACTTCTGAAATAAGAATCATATTCTTTTTCATCTCTTATTTGAACGGAAAATAGGAAGGTAAATTTCAGGTTCATAATAAAAGCAAAAGGAATTGCATGAAGGCATAGATTTTATATTTGCCGTAACATTAAAAGTTTACACTCAAACGAGTGAAAAGGGGGATAAACACGTCATTAAAATTAGAATATTAATTTTGACAGTAAAAACATTGAAAAATTTCAAGTCAAATGCTAATAAGTGAATGTGATTAACAGTAGCATGTATATTGTGAAGCAACTTAACAATAAATTAGCCCACAACCACAATTCTCAATCAAAATGGTAGGACCTGATATCCCACTGATGAGGGCCAACCCAGTTTTAGCCCCCACTTAGTGACGGTGCTGCGGAAGGGAATATACTAGGCAGCTTAACGTATGCTTTTTGCACAGTGGCTGATTCGAATCCGCGACTTCATACCCACATAGCAAGCGAGCTTACCGTTGAACTAAGCTGGCCCTTCATATCCCACTGATGAGGGATTTCAACAAATGATGTCTACATGCCATAAAAGAACTCTCATTGGAAATTGGAAGAATCTACCCAGCTACGCCCTGTATGCTTCTTTATTGACTTTCTTTCCATTGACACTCTCACTTTCTCTGCATCATCCCATCGTCCTAAATCAGCATACATATTATATAACAATACAAAAGGAGCCGAACTGTCTGGTTCAAGCCTGATCAAAGCTTCAGCTGCTACTTGAGCTATTTCTACATTATTGTGGACTCTACAAGCACCTAGGAGTGCGCCCCACACAGCCTTGTCTGGTTCAAATGGCATATAATTAATCAAATCCAGAGCTTCCTCAAGTTGCCCATGCCGACCCACAATGTCCACAAGGGAGGCAAAGTGCTCAACTCTTGGCATAATACCATATTCATTAGTCATGGAATGGAATTGCCTCTTCCCTTCTTCAACCAAACCTACATGGGCACATGCATTCAAAACAGAAATAAATGATATATATGTAGGGTGAACTTTAGACCTCTTCATCAATTCGAAAAGTTCTAGAGCCTCTGCGGCAAAGCCATGAGATGCATAGCCTCCAATTATTGCATTCCAAGATATTACATCCTTCTTTGGCTCCATCTCATTAAATACATTATGTGCTTCAATAATTGCTCCACATCTAGAGTACATGGTAATTAGAGAATTATTTATCGGCACATCAGGAACAAAAGTCTTCGTCACAAGCTGGTGTAGCTGCTTACCAAGGTAAAGATCCACCAAACCAGTAGAAACACTAAGGACTGAAGATAACGTGTGTCTATCTGGTCTGTGTCCTTCAAATTTCATCTGAGTGAAGAGCTTAATGGCACCCTTATAGTGTCCATTTTTCTCATAGCCTGCTATTATTGAGTTCCATGAGATCAGGTTTTTATTAGGCATCCTGTCAAAGAAATCCTTTGCAAGTTTTAAATCGCTTATCTGTGCAAACCCAGATATTATTGAATTCCATGAAAATGTGTCAGGATTTGGCATCTTACCAAAAAGGGTTGAGGCTTCTTTCATAGCTGAAATTTGAACATAGCCATTGATCATGGTGTTCCAAGAGAGAGTATCTCGCTCTATCATCTTATCAAAGAGATCCCTAGCAGAAACAATGTCACCCACTTTCACATAGCACATCATCATGGAATTCCAAGAAACTATATTTCGCTTAAAGTTCTTTTTACCTTCACTAGTTTGACCTTGACAATTTGGTATTTGATCAAATAGGCGCCGAGCTTCTTCCACCCTCCCTTTTTGGCCATAGCCAGCAATGAGGGTGTTATAGGCATGCACCAAATCTTCATTCCCTTCATCAATATTCCCATACTCATGCAGAATTCGAGCAGCCACATCCAATTCACCATTTTGAATGAGACCTGATATGAGTGCACTAAGAGATACTGAATCACGCTGAGGCATCTTCTTGAAAAACTCAATTGCCAAAGCCACATTACCATTCAATAAAAACCCAGTAATAATAGCATTCCACGACACAGTGTTACGTTCAGGCATTCTATCAAACAGCTTCAAAGCCTCATCCATCCTCCCATTTTTCGCATACCCACTAATCATAGTATTCCACGAAACACAATCTCTCTCCGGCATTTGATCAAACAACTTTCTTCCTTCCTCAACATACCGACCAACACGACACGACATATAGCCCGATATCATCAAATTCCAAGACACAACATCCCTCTCAGGCATTTCATCAAACAGCTTGCGTGCCTTAGCCATCTCCCTCCATTGAACATACCCACTAATCATTGAATTCCAAGAAATTATTTTTCTCTCATTCATTGAATCAAACACAGCTCTAGCTTCACTCAATCTGCCACACCGAATTAAATGGGATATCTTTTTGTTTAATTGGTACAATTTTGGCCTTTGAGAAAAGCTCCTGATCAAGTAAGGTAAGCCACAACAACAAAAAATAATACCATCATAATTAAGCCTATTTTTTGGGGGTGGTAATTTGATCAGTTTCATTACAATCCTAGAGAACATCACATCAATCAAAAAAGGAAATCAAGTCCATAACAAAAACAACCTCTACACTAAAACATTGCAATTCCACCAAAAAATATCATATTTCCTGCAATAACATACACATCAACAAGCAAATAATGGAAGTACTAATAGTGTAGTATGGTATAGAGATATGTTGTCGACGGACCAAGTGAAATCTGTAATATGGAACTATTGTGGGATCTTAACAAAAGGTCTGGTTTAAACTTTAAACAGAGTTGAAAATTAAAAGGTCAAAATTAGCCAGGGGCAAAAGGGTAAAACGCAATACCAGTAGTTTTTTAGAGATTATTTTTGGGATTAAAATGATAATTACAACTTTTAGAGTTAATTATAACCAGTCTCACATAACAATTTGTGAGACCTCATTTTAATTATGTGTTTTCCATTAGACCTCTAATTAATTCTCCGTAAAATGATCTAGTATTTTCGTGCTTATATATATAAATACCCACATAAACATTGGCCTTGTATTCTAATAAACGAACACACTAGTGTAAATATATTATATAGATGTTACTCCCTATGTGGATTTTTATAAGACACCAACTAATAAGTTTTCTTAGTTCTTCTCATAAGGCACTTGTTAGTTCTCATAGTATATTAATTGTTTTTTTTTTCTGTATGTATCCCACATCTAGTAAGGGTAGTGAGAGAGAGTAATAGCTAACACTTTTTAAAATTACTTGAGTTTTAGGACAAATGTAATATATTTAATTAATTTTACTTGTGTGTGAGAAGTATTAGTTCGTGTTTTATAATAAAGACCGGAAGGAATATTTTCAATACTATAATATGTACTATCATTTATAATAAGATATCATGGGTTTCTTGGTATTTATTTACTCCTTCAGATATAAAAGCCCATTCGCCAAAATATGTTTTTTAAGAAAACATGTAAGAGTTGGTTAGTTGTCTGAAGTTAATGTTTTTTTTAATATTTTCTATATTTATTATGATATATTAAGAGAAAGAAATACATTAGAATTAATAATAAATCTGAAAGAGTGATAGGGGCAAAATAGGAAAAAAATGCATTAAACGAAGAAATAATGTTGTAATGTGAGCTCTTCTATTTTAGATTAAAACTATTCAAATTTCGACTCTTATATTACGAACGGAAGGGAGTATAAATTAAAGACTAATAAATCTCATAAAACTTGCAAAAGAAAAGGAAAATATATAAATGAAGATTCATCGGTGTATTACTCATTTTCCGTTGGTTGGACTTGTAAAAAGATTGAACATTTGACCATATTTACAATTGTTTAATTCAAGGGAGTACCACAAGTGTATGGGAATACATCTCCACAACTAAGTCCCTTAGATTGTAGCTGAGACAAACTTTTTTCCTAAAAATTAAATTTAGCAATAGTAACCAGTGATTTGAGTGATTTTTTATATGTGACATAGGTTTTATATGCTACACACAAAAAAAAAAGACTTGTACGTGCTATCTAAAAAGGATTCAGAAAAAGAATCTATATAAATTTTCCTTTGGCGAATCATCTTTGAAAATTGTATTTAATTGTATTTTATTTTTTATTATTCCCATTGTTCAGAAGGGGCGGCATAACTCAACGGTAAGCTCACTTGACGTGTGAGTATGAGGTCGTGGGTTTGAATCAGTCACTGTGCAAAAAGCATTGGTTAGACTGCTTAGTATATTCCCTTCCCCAGTACTACTCACCAAGTGGAGACTACAACTGGGTATTCCCATTTTCCCATTGTTAAAAAACGAATGACCTGATCTCTTTAAGAAATAAGATAAATATATTTGCATTAACCTTAGCAGTCAGCCACTTCAGATAATTAAGAATATGTTATTTTTAGTTTTCCTTATCACGTTAAAATTACATTACACTCACCCCTAAAAAGGTTATATAATACTCATAAGTTCCTAAATATATATAAGATATATTTTCTAAATAAAATGTATATTTAATTAATTTGATAAGATTAAATATGTAAATTTGGTTAGTTAAAATCAGATGATATTCAATCACTATTTCTCTTGTTTGTTTATTATTAAAAATGTCAATAGAGATAATTATGAAAAATGTGAGAAATAATAGAAAAATGTCTTATATGAAAGAACGGATGGAATAATATAAATATCAATTTGCCATAGGGATGGATGATAAAAAATTGAAAATAGGAACAATATTGGAGATCTAAAAAAGGCAATGATAAATATGTGTCTATGAACTATTCCTTCCACCTTTTTTTTTATAAAAAACAAAATTCCGCAAGAAATATGAATAAACAACTGTAAAATCGTAGAGTGATGTAAGTCCCAACAAATATTGTAAAAGGAAAATTTGGCGATATGCGGCGGATAAATTACATAAGAAATTTGAAGAGATTACTTAAATTTGCCAAGTATTAACGCCACAATCAATAGGATGTGCTTGTGACGAATGCCAGAATCATGACATATGGTCCAAAGTAAAACAAGCAGCCAAATATTAGTACCTATGTGCATCCAAATTTTGGCATCTTCACTATAACGGCTTGTCCCTGACTTCACTTCTCTTTCGATTTTAAAGATCTCTCTTTCACTTGCATCAATATTTTCATATTTTCATGATTATTCAAGCCTGTCGACACCCAATTACCCATTTATTTCAACTTCAAAAGAGAATAATAATAATAATAATAATAATAATAATAATAATAATAATAATAATAATAATAATAAAACTTGAAGACATCAAAGAAGTTCAACAAATTAAATTAGCTCAAATTATTCACATGCTTACAAGGAGAGGGGTTCACTGAAGAATGGTGAGGAATATTATTGCAGAAGGTGACGAGGGAGTCACAGGAATGAGACGGAGTCTCTTCCATGTGGAACGTTGGTGGTGGTGGAGGAGAAAAAGAAGCTCTAAATGCCTTTAATAATGATGCTAATATTAAGAAGATAATCGAAAAGCTCCACATTGCCATGGCCTCAACTCGCAGCTAATCTATTTTCCACACAAAGCAACAATTTAAATGAAGGATATTTTGTATCAGAGTCGTTCGTCTAAGAATTTCTCGGTTATTACTCTGAGAGTGACTTAAAAAGATTTGTGATTGATATAAATATGTGTGTTTGTGTGTGTGGGATAGTAACTTACCTTTTTCTTTTACCTATAGACAAAAGTTTAGGTTAATTGGACCTTTGTGGCTCAATGACTAACCTTATTCTTTCTTTCATGTTACTTGTCCCAGAATCAATTAGTAATACTCCCTCCGTTCCTAAATATAAGATCACTTTGGGGAAGTGGATAAGTTCCTAAATATAAGATCACTTCCTATTTTATCTCAAATTTTGCCCAAACTACCCTTATACTCCATCTTTTCATTGAAAACTCCTCCTCCTTTTAAAGTTAAGTAATTGGGGGGATTTTGAGAAGATCATGTAATTTTATTGTCTTCCTTAATCTCCCCAAATTAACCAAAGTGATCTTATATTTAGGAACAGAGGGATTAATTTTTTTTTTGATACATGAATCAATTAGTAATTTTTACAACAATCATCAAGGAAAATCGAATAATATTATATCATATGAAATTATTGTCCTAGTAATTTCCTTAAAGTAAATTATTATGCTTTAACAAAATAGGAAATTACGAATATGATTTAATTTTCAAATAAATTTAATCGATCTTTTGTCCCATATAATTTATATCTCACTGCTCCTTAAATTTTGAATTAGAGTAATTTCTATAATTATAATTATCCCACTTCGAGAGTAAACGGTGGCTTAATAAATTTGCAGGTGATTTTTTTAAAACTGATTTAGCAGGAGATCCACATGCATGTGTATGGTGAAGAATGAAGTTGAAATGTGTAATTCAAGGATGGTAGCCCCTAGGCCCAATGTTCACGTTTTATATATAGACAAGTTCCGTTAAATAGTCATGTTAGATCGACCAGTAAAAGTTATCATGTGGAACGGTTGGTTGATAGAGTGAGGGTATTTATATGCTTCAGAGATTCATTAAGTCGCTTTTATAAAATATGTTAGGAGAATTATTTTCTAGCATGATTTAATATATTAATCGGTGATAATTAATATATTGTGTTAAAGTTTTATTTTTTTCTATCATACATAACACTTTAATATATTAGCTAGCTAGATATTTTTTAACTATGATAGGGTAGGGAGAATTGTTTGAATTTTTTTTCCTGTCATAGTTCGTTTAAAAACTGTGTTTTGGAGTTAATTATTAAGGTTATTTGTATTAGTGAGTCGGATCTTATAAAAGGCATGTCAAGAGATAATCATTGACTTGAAAGATCCACCGCCCCAATTAGAAAACATTTCAAGACAAGTCAAATTATACCAAGAGGGCTAAGGGACCAGTAATCTAATGGTTAGAAAATGAGAGATAAGACATATTCCTGTCTTCAAGATCCTGAGTTCAATACTTGGTGCACATTTCCTTGGCAAACTCTGGATTAGTCAATACTCAAAATGTGTCTGATATTAGAGACTAGCAGAAAATTATACCGAGAGGAAGTAGTTTTACAAACCTAATAATATTGGAAAGATTAAATAAATATTTTTTTCCAAAAAAAAAAAGTGTCATCTTACTGATTCTATTTACGCACCTCCCTCGCCCCCTCCCTCACCACCACTTCCTCTTAGTGATTCAATTAATCCTTCATCCCACGAGCAATTATCACAACAATTATCCATTACCATGCCTAAATTAAGTTGTTTGGATTTTGATGTGTCCGAACTTAAGAGTAGTTAAGTTCATCAGTGCACGTATCTGGTTCAGTGCACGTGTATTTAACCGACCGTATCTGGTTCAGTGCACGTATATCCTAATGTGATAATTCAAAAGGGCGTCCATAATGAATTTAACCGACCCAGTTCAGTGCACGTATCTGGTTTTTGCATTATTCTTTCAAATGTAGTCGTCCATATTGATTGTGTTTTAATTTAGTAGTCATGCATGCAATATTAATCGCTTCAAAGTTTGAATCAAAGCTGAATTATCACGTTGAAAAGTAGGATAATTGTTGAGTGAGGGGGCGGAGGAGGAAGCCACCGCCAGCGGAGGAGGTTGCAAAATAGTATATTAAATTATGACATATTTGATATATTTTTAGATTATTCATTAGTTTATAAGTAAAATAAACTAGTTTAAGGGAAAAAATTAGGTAAATCAATTTATAATTAACTTATTTTGCTCATTTTTTTAGAATTTTCAAAAAAGTCAATTAGGTCTTATATTTAGAACCGAAGAGAGTAGTATATCCATCCTACTTTTCAACTTGATAATTCAGCTTTGATTCAAACTTTGAAGCGATTAATATTGCATGCATGACTACTAAATTAAAACACGATCAATATGGACGACTACATTTGAAAGATTAATGCAAAAACCAGATACGTGCACTGAACTGGGGAGGAAAGTGTGGGTGAGGGGGCGGAGGAGGAAGCCACCGCCAGCGATAACGGAGTGGCTAGCGTTGGGCTTGTGAGGAGGAGGAAGAAGGTTAAGCGTATTTTAATATTTTTCAATATTTCATCCTTAGTTAAAATGAATTATATTTTGTTCATTGGTAAGAATGAAACATTTTAGTGTTTGTTAGTCAAATTCATATTTTTGAAATAGTTTATGAGTCAGAATGATATTTATCCAATAATTAAGTGCATGACAATAAATTTTCTAAACTCTCAAGTGAAAAATAAATAAATGTTATTACTTCTTCTCTATAATTTAAATATATCCAAGTATACAATGGGCTCAATATTTAAGGATATAGTTTAATTTAGATTATCATAAACCAACATTAAATTATTTTTTTAAAAAAATAATAATAACACTTAAACGAAAGATTATTGGTTCTATCAATTCATCCAAAACGTAATGAATTATTGCAAGAAATTGAAAATTGGTAGTATAAACCAAAGGAAAAAATGTGGAGAGATCAGAGAATGATGAAGAGGAAAAGAGAGCACAGGTTTGAGAATCAATGATAGATGGCCGAAGGCCTTGCGAGTTGGAGATAAGTAAAAGTCCATTAGTGAGAATAGTTCCCATGCTACCAAATACATATACAATTCATTTTAAAAACACGAAAATTTAGTTGAGTTGGGTTATTAAAGCCCACTAACTTAAGACATTTCTCTAGGATCAAAGAGTATTTATAGAGTTACTTATAAATCACTCGGCTTAAGTATATTTTTGGTCCCTTATGTTTGCATCAAGTTTCAATTTAGTCATTTATGTTTGGAAAGTACACTTTTAGTCCTTTTTTATTAACACCGTTAGTTTAACTTAACGGAAAATGCTAATTCAACAATTTTAAACGATTATTAAATATTAAAAAAAATGTTTAGATTAAAATATTTGAGTGTAATTATTCTTATATTTTCAAAATTTATCATTTTTGGTACAATTTAATTATAAAATAGTCATTTAAAATTGTTAAGTTAGCATTTTCCGTTAAGTTGAACTAACGGTGTTAGCAAAAAGGACTAAAAGTGCACTTTACAAAAATAAAGGACTAAATTGAAACTTGATGCAAACATAAGGGACCAAAATTATACTTTAGCCTAAATTACTCACTAATAAAGTCCTCAAATCATGGGATTCAAATTCATATTTTTATTATATATATGCCAAATCTCCTTATTAAGGGGATCAACCTTTGTTGGCTGTAACTCAAGTTTTTTTATATACATAAAATAGAACAATAACTATATATTCTTATAGATTTAGTGTGCAACTTTATTTGTAGCTTTGAAAATTTTATTAGATAATTTGATTGTATTTTATTCTTTATTATTGCCATTGTTCACAGACGTATGACCTGATCTTTAAGAAATCAGATATAAATATTTGCATTAACCCTAGCAGTCAGCCACATCAAATTATTAAGAATATGCTGTTTTTAGTTTTCCTGATTACGTTAAAATTACAATACACACACCCCCAAAAGGTTATATAATACTCATAAGTTCCTAAATATAACATATATTTTTAATTAAAATGTATATTTAATTAATTTGATAAGATTAAATATGTTAGTTAGGTTAGTTAAATTGAGATGATATTAATAAAATACTATAATCATATTCATTTATTCCAGCAATGTGAGAAAAAAATAGAAAGATATCTTATATGAAGGAAGAGATGGAATAATATAAATATCAATTTGTCATATAAATGAATGATCAAAAATTGAAAATATGAGCAAAGCAATATTGGAGATCTACAAAAGAGGCAATGAAAAATATGTGTGTTGATACACAAATATATCAAACAAATGAATAATGACTTTACTCAGAAAGTGCGGACGAATCACAATGATAATACAAGAGATTAGTCGCCTAGGATTTGGTCGACTAGTGAAAGAGATGAATATAAGGCACAAGATTCAGAAGAGATTGGATGCCCATTTACATGGATTGAGTTTCTATATTTAGGCTACAAATTCCCTTCCCGTTGGAATAATTAATTTCCTCATTTATAAATATCTCCGTTTTGATTCTCATAAATATGGAGGTTACAAGAGATTAATTGGCGGTTACAAAATACTCCAAATATCTTTGACCAGCAATAATGTTTTTGTCGACCTTCTGGCGCGTTGAGCCCCTTCAGACTTATTTTCTCTTTGGGCTTAATGGGCCTCCTTCATTGAGTTGAATTATGTCGCAACACTAAGTCCCCCACTTCTCGATGACGTTGCAAATGGTCATTGAGAAGTAACAGTTTGAACATCTAACGACTGAGATCAATCTGTCGTTTCACTTGCTCACGTCCGAAGGCCTGGATACATCTCTCCTGGAATTGGCGCTATTTTTGCAAAACTGGCGCTCTTCCTCTTTATATTTAAAGTTCTTCTTTTTAGTTTCTCGTTTCATCCTCTATCGCCCTAGGTCATTCTCCTTTCGAGCGCTCTCCTTGTTTCTTCTCCAGGTATCTTCTTCTTCTATCTTTTACCTAGAACATGTCTGGTTCCGATTCTAACCCTTCACATGTGAGTTATCCAAGTGATGATTCTCCTAATCTGTCTTTCTCTGGGTCAAGTGAAACTCCAAAAAATATTAGTAGTCAAAATGTACCTACTGAAGGTACTAGCTCTAGATCGTCACCCCTTAGATCATTAGTTAGGGTGATTCCTGAGGAAATAGTTAATATTGAGACTAAGAGATCTTCTTTGGTAACCGACTTGAAACCTGTCAAGTTAAAAGCAATCGAATCTAGGAAATTAGAAGAGAAAAATCTGTATTTCTTTAATCCTTTAGTTCCGTTTAGGATTCCTAACAGTGATGAAAGACTTGATTCATTTTCCAAGAACACTATTGCTCTGAGTGTAGAAGCTTTTCGTTATGCTAGCTGTTTCCCTATTCCTCTTGTTATTGAACAACTCTGTAAGCATTTTGACCTATCCCCTTCCCAATTAATGCCTCATGTTTGGAGGGTAGCCATAGTAGCCGACATCCTAGGACGTCATTTAGGTTTTCCTCTTGACCCTCTAGATGTTTTAACCTCTTATTCTATTAGTGAAGTTAAGGCTTCCTCAGGTGAGGTTAGAGTAGGTGTTTACACTTTAGTCCGCAATCGCAAAGGACTTGAAACCTGGACTTCTGACAAGGGCCCTAATGACCGGCAATGGGATGAGAGGTTTTTGATTATTCCGATTGCTAGCTTAGAGCCTCCTGGTGTCAAACACAGAAAGGAGTGGCGTCGTCTAAGTAAGACGACTAACCTTATTTCCTAATTGTACATCACCCTTTAATACTCATTCTTACTTCATTTTCTTTTATAGGTGACAAACAGTTGAACTACACTCATCTTATTGAAAAGACTTCTACTGACAAGATCAAGAAAATTCTTGCCCTTCCTAAGGAATCTAGACGTTTTTCATCCATCATATCAGGTAAATTTCAATTTCTTTTAAAATCTTACTTGTTGCACAAAAAATAATGACAATTTTTACCATCCTTTATGCAGGAAAGATGCCTCCCAAGCTATCCGCTGCTGAACGAGCTCAGTTTAGAGCTGAAGCCAAAAATGCTGCTGCTTCTGAGATCAGGAGCAAAAAGAGACATTCCATGAATGCTGCTACTACCACTCCTGCTGTAACATTGTGTTACTAATTCCCTATTTAACCTACGATATCCTTTTTAAATTCAATTATCTCTTTACTAACTATGATAGCAAAAGGATTTCCATATATCAATGTCTATCATAGTTAGAAAAGGAATTTCCTAATGACTGAATACTATCCATGATAGAAAAGAATAAACTAATACAACCTGAATACTATCATGGATAATTAATAGCTAACCATGTTAGAAAAGAATCACCTAACATGGTTAGAAAAATAAACAACCTAATGTTCAATAATATCAAATACATATAAATATATGCGGAAACGAATGCAGGCCTATACAAATTGACAATATACAATTCCGAAGAAACTATATAACTTCTACTACCTAATTCCCTTTCCTGCTGCTTGCGTCTGTGCATGAATACCTGCAAAAATGTCAGTAATCGTGGGATGAGACAATTTGTCCCAGTAATCACCGCTTAACTCACTATAACAGTGAGATGTGCGGTAGTGAGGGCGTCTAAAGGGCACCTCATTTTAAAACCAGTAATATATATATATATATATATATATATATATATATATATATATATATATATATATATATATATATATATCCATGTCAATTCTTCTTCCATTCATCTCTTAAATCCCTCCATCAATTCCACATCACTTGTCAATACTTTAATCAACGACATCAAATGTTTCCCCACAACCTAACTCACCACAATCTCAAACTCAACAACAAAAATAAACGTGATTGACACTGTGCCCAGTCTCAAATCTGAAAGCATGAAAAAGGGAGCACTTTAAATAGTGAAAACGTCCCTGAAAAAGGGAGCACTATAAAAAGTGTACACATCCCTGGTTCCTTTACAATCTGAGGAACCTGTACAATTAACCTATCGATTGCGCAAATCGATAGGTTACATCGGCCGACGGTACTAATAATCAGTGTCATGCAATACACACAATCCCTATTCTATATTTCATCAACATAACTCTCTTTTCTATCCTCATCACCTCTTAAACCACTACCCAACACTATCCCTATATACATTCCACGCCATTCCAGATCAATGGCCACCACCAGGCAGGATAATAGTATATATATAATGTGTAAAAATCTTTTATATAAAAATAATCGTGTTTAAAAGGCACCCGATAGCCTGTTTTGTATAAAAATAACCTTTCAAAGATAAAATGTATATATATATAGAGGGTGAGAAAGGATTTTACAAAATCCTAGCTAACATCACCCTCAATGTTATAGTAAGGTTAAGTGTGATTACCTGTCGCCCTTTAGCAATTCTACGCGATTTCTCAACCTTTCTCTCTTGATGCCACGAAAACCTACTTGCATCCACTCCTATAATAATATACAGCCAAATGATGAATTAATATCATTTCCACTTTATCGTGGTTCAACGTCTCTCTCATATCCGCATTACTACCCAACCACTTTCATTTAAGCTAATTCTTCCTTGACTATTAAAATCATTCATTTTCACTTGTTTCTTTTGGTTCTCAATATTTAACATCAACATAGTTCACATCAAGCATAATCATTCATCCACAATAACCATTATTAAATCACTATGAATGATTAATCCAAGTAAACATATAGCCTACTAACAATTCTTCAAATGACTTCCAATCAATAACATGTTAACTAAAGCAAGAACCATAAAGGGAAAGAACATCAATAATAGCTCTCATCATTCTTATCTTCCCAATTAATCATTAAATATAAAACACAACACACACACATTTCCAAAGAATCAACCCTACAACTCAAGTAACCCTCCAATTATACAAACAAGAATCATTTTAAATAAGTCAACAAGCATAACTTTAACATCGTATACTTGCTAGCCACATTTTATATTGTCATTTCAATGGCTTAACCACAAACCAAATCATACAATAAAGAAAAAGGGAAGTCCAGATTTACACATTAGTAAAACAACAATCCTTACGAAAAAGAACATCCATCAACATAAATCATTTATACATTTTCAATTGATGAGCTTAACTCACAAGATAAGCCTCACCACACACATTAACATTAAGGATAATCGAAAGATAACCCAAATGAAATTCAACCACTCCAAATCACCTAAACACTTAATGTGTGATAGTTTATTAATCCAAAAAGATAGTATCACCCTTTTCCCCCATATTACATATTATATTTCCAAGCACTGAAGATTCATTTTGGTTCTCACTTACCACACAAAATAGAATCATAGCAATACTTACATATAAGGCCTACCATTTTCATTCTAATACTAGCAGCCATTGTAATAGAATGCTTAAATTTACATTTATATTTCTAACACTGTCATCATTTTACTCATGCTTAATTTCCTTCATTTCTCTATGTACAACAGCAACAATTTTCCTCACAAAAGAAATAGAAAATCTAGAAAGAACAAGTTCAGCCATTACCCTATAAGAAGTAGAGAACTTTGGACACATCACATCTCATCAAATACACAATTTAATCACTCGTGTAGCACATAAATTTGCTCCATTGTACTCATGACCAACTGAACATGAAATCAATTACTTATGCCCTTTAAACAAATCTAAACAAACACCAAAACAGTGGTGAAATATCAGTCAGCCTAACCAATAGCTAAACAGAGAACCACAAGCTGCCCAAAGTTTGGGCTTTCATTAAATGCTACAAACTCAAATCCAAGTTCAATCCAAAACTTCAACAAAATCAATCATACATTTCCATTTCTCAATTTTGTGACACTTCCACATAGATTTATTAGAATTCCTTTCTCCTTCTCTATTTTTTTTTTAATTTTCCCTGCATCTATACCTAGTAGCTTACAATTCAATACAAACATCCATAATAGTCAAAAGTGAAGAACCATGAGTTTTTCCCATATTCAAATGTTTAGTTATTATATAGAGAGTTACTCAAGTTTCCAAAATCATCAATGTCATTGCATAAAAGCCAAACAGTAACTACCAACTTCACATTCGAAATGCAAAATAAACATATAAACTTGAAGAATTATAGCCTTTCATTCAAAGCTATAACCCACAAACTATTAAACACCAAAAGCAGCAAACCAAATGGACAACATGCCTTAGGAAAGTGAAGGTTGCAACAAGCAAGACTCAAGCACTGTTCTAGTTAATTCCTAAACCAAAATTCCTAAAACCATTCGAATTTAACCCTCAGCCTCGTCCAAAGAAATGCAACAAGAAGGATGAAACATGAAAGAGAAAACTCACATGACTTCAATTCACGAGTTGCAAGCTCCGGTCAAGCTTGCCGTCGACTAAAACTCGCCGGAGATCGGCCGTTGAGGTGGCTGGCCGAAAAGAAAAGTCAAAAGGAAAAGGAAAAGTGAGAAATCGACATGAGAAAGAAGCACAGCTCGTGAAAACAAGTAAAGATCAAAGCTTACTCTTACCCAACCGCCATACGTCGTCGAGCTCGCCGGAAAATATGGAGGACGACGGTGGCGATCGAAGAAACCGAACGAAGATGAGGAGTGAAAAACGCGAGGAAGAGAAAGTAAGGAAGGAAGAATGGCTTTGTTGATGCTTATGGTGAGGGCTAGCGCCGCCGCGCCATAGGCCGCCGCCGTCACCGCCGTCGATCGAGCAAAGGGAGGGTGAAACGAAGAAGAAGAAGAAGACGATGGTGAAGAAGAAATAGGGGAATCCAAGGGTTAGCTTCCGGCGGTGGAGGCTGTTGTGTGGCGGCCGGAAGCTCGCCGTCGCCGGAAGGGAAAAGAGCGAAGCTTGAGAGAGGGAGGGAGGAAGAGGACGAAGGGTTTTGAGAGTGAGGAGAGGTGGAAGTCGGTTTTGGTGTTATAAGGGGGGAAGAATGCTCTGTTTGGTTTGGTGTAATAAGGGTGGTATATGATAATTTGTAACCCAAACTTGTCATAGTGTACTCGTTTTGATTTAAAACCACTTAAACCAGCCTCCAACTTTCTTAAACTTCAAAATATGTTTAGCTTTACCACTCCCTCATATTTCAAACTCTTCATTTCTTAATTAATTATATGCACATTAATTACTCAAAGTTTTCAAAAATATCCCAAAAATTCCTAAAAATTCCAAAATTCTCAATTTCTCCATTTATTATTTCCCAAAACATTCATTGATCCTATATTAAATCTTTAGGATGTTACAATTCTACCCCTCTTAATTAATTTCGTCCTCGAAATTAGTAGAAATTATCACTAAATACAAGGGAAAAGAACAGTTTCTTGGATTGATAATCCTATTTCAAGAAGAAGAAAAGAAATTTGGATATAATTCAGGAAGATTCAATTCATTGGCATTGAGGATTTCTTGCCATAAGTGTCATCCATATGGCACAATGGAAATGATATCAAGGATTTAGAGGAACTATAAACATTCTATATGAGATTGCTAACCACAATTTTCTAGAAAGTATAGTTAATTGTGGGGTATGAACATGTTTTCTTATGATAAAGGTGAAGTTAAGTATACTAGTACCCATTATCGTGTTCCTTTCAGGGATTCAAAAGAGGTGAAATCAAGTCAGATTGACTTGAATGTATATAACCTTTTGAACAAGGTTAGAACCACTACGCCAGAAAAACTAGGAGTATAACTAAAATTCTATTCAAAATCTCAATTGACTCTGTTATACTAGCAGATTAATGGACAAATTTGTTAAAAATCACAATACTCTAACAATAGCAATAACAATTTCACTGCATAAAACAGAAAATACTACATTTCTTGCATTCATTTACAACCATATTGATGCAAAATTAAGCCTTTTTACATCAGCAACCAAAAACAAGAAAGCCATAAATTCTTTGAAGAATCTATTCAGTCATTGGAATACACAAACTGCAAGAATAAACATGCATTCAACCTAACAAGTTAAACAATTTCCAATAGTATTTTGACTTTACTTAGCATTCCTTTAATCTAAAACCAAAGCACAAAATTGAAAATCCATTGAAACCAATGCAAACATAAAAGAACAAGTGGAGAGTTTAGTCTTATGAAAATCATGCATACACATAGACTTTAAGTTATAACAATTTATCAAATACATAAGCATTCACAATTTTATTCCGTTTCCTCACCTATTCATTTCAATTCCATCTCATATTCTATCACCGTGATTTATTTAGCAACCATAACTTATTGGGCAGCAAGAACAACTTCAAAACATTTTTCAGAACTATAATTCAACTACTTCAATTTACTCCTCACAATTCAAAATTAGTGCATGTTAATAAAATCACATATACATCACATAATAAGGCCAACAAACAAATGAGTAACTTCTCAAGAGTTCAGATTATTTTCATCTCAAAACAATCCACCAAATCAGATTTTTAAAATTGGTTAAATCTTTCATAACTCAAACTTTATAGTACAATGAATTAACTGATTTCAACTTAACATTTCACTTTCCTATAATATTCATAGCCAACATAGAAAGAAGAAAGGAAAACAGAGTTTTCAATCTCTAAGTTGAATAGTTGAACTAAAATCCAACAAACCTAGTGTACACATCTCTCTCTCTCTCTCGGTCGTAATATACTACCCATCCCCCTTTTTCTATGTATTCCATATTCTAGAAATCTATTTTCAAGCTCAGTACAATTCATCAACCAATAATTAATGAAACCAAAAGAAAGCATATTAAGAAATGGAGAACGAAAGGAAAAGAAAGACATTTTTAATTCATCAAGTACTAAAATCAAGCAACAACCAAAGTTTCCCATCAAACAATTCAAATAATTAACAGTCAGTTATCTTCCTTGTCTGTTCCAAGCTGCCAAGTCACAATAGACTAAGAAGAGGTCATTGCACATTGACAATCAATAATAGAATCAGCTTTATATTCTTTTACCACCATTAGAATATTTCTCAACCTGTTACTAATCAAATTTAATAAAACAATAGCATTACAAATATACCCAATCGCCTTAACATTGACAACTATCCATTCCCAATCATTCCACACTTAATTTACCCCATTTTTCCTTTAATGACACATGTCTCACATTCTCCTTTATGCCCAATTCAGCTAATACACACAGGTGCATTCAAACGATCAACTACATTATTCATATAACACATACAATTCACCATTTGTTTCATTTTCCTTCGAACCAACCACCCAGCTAGTACAAAGAAAGACATATATCCTTGCAAGCCCACAGTAAATCACTTATAACAGCTCTAACTAACTCAAACAGCATTATCTCAATTGCAAAAATTCATACTAACCCGCTAATTCTAGTTATATATATATATATATATATATATATATATATATATATATATATATATATATATATATATATCTTCAAGATATTAAGTTTAAACCTAACCAAAAATTTATTCCCTTCTATCATTTCAGAAACTTGAATAGATTTCAAATTGCCTTTTCAAACATACCACATGGCTTAGGCAATCACAGCACAAGGATACTACAACAAACTGTACAAAGAACATTTCAGCCACTTAAGACAAAATTAAGATATGTAGTGTAATTCATTAGTAGTTTTTAACTCTTGGTAACTAAACCCTTGTACAGCTAATTATCAAAAGAAGTAAGAGTTTAGTATTAATACTCATGCAACTATACATATCAACAACCATATAGAATTTGAAAAACTGATAGAATACAATTTTGAACTTCATAATTAAAATCATCATCCACAGTTCATAGAGAATCAACACAATATACAATTTCATCAGTCATTAGTTGCACAAGGGAGGTAACAATTATGAACTTCAATTTAGTTTTCATAAATAAAATAGATCAATCAAATTTCTAATAGCACATTCACTCCAAACAAAATCAATTCACCAACACTAACAATTAGATAATTGAAAATCAAAATGGAGATTTCAAAACAAACAATTTCAATCAAATTCTATTCAAAACAATCAAATAGTACAAGTCAAATTCATCTATGAAACAAACAATTTAACAAATCAGTACAAATAATAAACAAAGCAACAACTCTTATTTCACATTGCATTCATTATTAATTGTTATTTTCAAATTTCCTTACTCCCTTAACCCAATAAGGGATCTCATGATGCCTCGACTATGATTATGACCGGCACATAACTATACTCGAGACCCCAGAGAAGCATCCTTATTTCGCTATTTTTCCTAAATTCTTATACATATCAACATTATTTCGTTATTCTTTCTATGTTCATCTCAATCTCTCCACAGTACCTATTCAATTTCTCTTATCACTCTCTCCCCACCAAGGGATGAGCGATAATCCTCTCAAAAAGGCCAGATATTCATGCACAGAAGGAAGGGAATACTAAGAATGTATATTGCCAATCTATATGCAATGCAGCACAGTCCTAGGTTATCGTATACCAAATACTGATAACCAAGTTGTAACATTGTGTTACTAATTCCCTATTTAACCTACGATATCCTTTTTAAATTCAATTATCTCTTTACTAACTATGATAGCAAAAGGATTTCCATATATCAATGTCTATCATAGTTAGAAAAGGAATTTCCTAATGACTGAATACTATCCATGATAGAAAAGAATAAATTAATACAACCTGAATACTATCATGGATAATTAATATCTAACCATGTTAGAAAAGAATCACCTAACATGGTTAGAAAAATAAACAACCTAATGTTCAATAATATCAAATACATATAAATATATGCGGAAACGAATGCCGGCCTATACAAATTGGCAATATACAATTCCGAAGAAACTATATAACTTCTACTACCTAATTCCCTTTCCTGCTGCTTGCGTCTGTGCATGAATACCTGCAAAAATGTCAGTAATCGTGGGATGAGACAATTTGTCCCAGTAATCACCGCTTAACTCACTATAACAGTGAGATGTGCGGTAGCGAGGGCGTATAAAGGGCACCTCATTTTAAAACCAGTAATATATATATATATATATATATATATATATATATATATATATATATATATACCATGTCAATTCTTCTTCCATTCATCTCTTAAATCCCTCCATCAATTCCACATCACTTGTCAATACTTTAATCAACGACATCAAATGTTTCCCCACAACCTAACTCACCACAATCTCAAACTCAACAACAAAAATAAACGTGATTGACACTGTGCCCAGTCTCAAATCTGAAAGCATGAAAAAGGGAGCACTTTAAATAGTGAAAACATCCCTGAAAAAGGGAGCACTATAAAAAGTGTACACATCCCTGGTTCCTTTACAATCTGAGGAACCTGTACAATTAACCTATCGATTGCGCAAATCGATAGGTTACATCGGCCGACGGTACTAATAATCAGTGTCATGCAATACACACAATCCCTATTCTATATTTCATCAACATAACTCTCTTTTCTATCCTCATCACCTCTTAAACCACTACCCAACACTATCCCTATATACATTCCACGCCATTCCAGATCAATGGCCACCACCAGGCAGGATAATAGTATATATATAATGTGTAAAAATCTTTTATATAAAAATAATCGTGTTTAAAAGGCACCCGATAGCCTGTTTTGTATAAAAATAACCTTTCAAAGATAAAATGTATATATATATAGAGGGTGAGAAAGGATTTTACAAAATCCTAGCTAACATCACCCTCAATGTTATAGTAAGGTTAAGTGTGATTACCTGTCGCCCTTTAGCAATTCTACGCGATTTCTCAACCTTTCTCTCTTGATGCCACGAAAACCTACTTGCATCCACTCCTATAATAATATACAGCCAAATGATGAATTAATATCATTTCCACTTTATCGTGGTTCAACGTCTCTCTCATATCCGCATTACTACCCAACCACTTTCATTTAAGCTAATTCTTCCTTGACTATTAAAATCATTCATTTTCACTTGTTTCTTTTGGTTCTCAATATTTAACATCAACATAGTTCACATCAAGCATAATCATTCATCCACAATAACCATTATTAAATCACTATGAATGATTAATCCAAGTAAACATATAGCCTACTAACAATTCTTCAAATGACTTCCAATCAATAACATGTTAACTAAAGCAAGAACCATAAAGGGAAAGAACATCAATAATAGCTCTCATCATTCTTATCTTCCCAATTAATCATTAAATATAAAACACAACACACACACATTTCCAAAGAATCAACCCTACAACTCAAGTAACCCTCCAATTATACAAACAAGAATCATTTTAAATAAGTCAACAAGCATAACTTTAACATCTTATACTTGCTAGCCACATTTTATATTGTCATTTCAATGGCTTAACCACAAACCAAATCATACAATAAAGAAAAAGGGAAGTCCAGATTTACACATTAGTAAAACAACAATCCTTACGAAAAAGAACATCCATCAACATAAATCATTTATACATTTTCAATTGATGAGCTTAACTCACAAGATAAGCCTCACCACACACATTAACATTAAGGATAATCGAAAGATAACCCAAATGAAATTCAACCACTCCAAATCACCTAAACACTTAATGTGTGATAGTTTATTAATCCAAAAAGATAGTATCACCCTTTTCCCCCATATTACATATTATATTTCCAAGCACTGAAGATTCATTTTGGTTCTCACTTACCACACAAAATAGAATCATAGCAATACTTACATATAAGGCCTACCATTTTCATTCTAATACTAGCAGCCATTGTAATAGAATGCTTAAATTTACATTTATATTTCTAACACTGTCATCATTTTACTCATGCTTAATTTCCTTCATTTCTCTATGTACAACAGCAACAATTTTCCTCACAAAAGAAATAGAAAATCTAGAAAGAACAAGTTCAGCCATTACCCTATAAGAAGTAGAGAACTTTGGACACATCACATCTCATCAAATACACAATTTAATCACTCGTGTAGCACATAAATTTGCTCCATTATACTCATGACCAACTGAACATGAAATCAATTACTTATGCCCTTTAAACAAATCTAAACAAACACCAAAACAGTGGTGAAATATCAGTCAGCCTAACCAATAGCTAAACAGAGAACCACAAGCTGCCCAAAGTTTGGGCTTTCATTAAATGCTACAAACTCAAATCCAAGTTCAATCCAAAACTTCAACAAAATCAATCATACATTTCCATTTCTCAATTTTGTGACACTTCCACATAGATTTATTAGAATTCCTTTCTCCTTCTCTATTTTTTTTTTAATTTTCCCTGCATCTATACCTAGTAGCTTACAATTCAATACAAACATCCATAATAGTCAAAAGTGAAGAACCATGAGTTTTTCCCATATTCAAATGTTTAGTTATTATATAGAGAGTTACTCAAGTTTCCAAAATCATCAATGTCATTGCATAAAAGCCAAACAATAACTACCAACTTCACATTCGAAATGCAAAATAAACATATAAACTTGAAGAATTATAGCCTTTCATTCAAAGCTATAACCCACAAACTATTAAACACCAAAAGCAGCAAACTAAATGGACAACATGCCTTAGGAAAGTGAAGGTTGCAACAAGCAAGACTCAAGCACTGTTCTAGTTAATTCCTAAACCAAAATTCCTAAAACCATTCGAATTTAACCCTCAGCCTCGTCCAAAGAAATGCAACAAGAAGGATGAAACATGAAAGAGAAAACTCACATGACTTCAATTCACGAGTTGCAAGCTCCGGTCAAGCTTGTCGTCGACTAAAACTCGCCGGAGATCGGCCGTTGAGGTGGCTGGCCGAAAAGAAAAGTCAAAAGGAAAAGGAAAAGTGAGAAATCGACATGAGAAAGAAGCACAGCTCGTGAAAACAAGTAAAGATCAAAGCTTACTCTTACCCAACCGCCATACGTCGTCGAGCTCGCCGGAAAATATGGAGGACGACGGTGGCGATCGAAGAAACCGAACGAAGATGAGGAGTGAAAAACGCGAGGAAGAGAAAGTAAGGAAGGAAGAATGGCTTTGTTGATGCTTATGGTGAGGGCTAGCGCCGCCGCGCCATAGGCCGCCGCCATCACCGCCGTCGATCGAGCAAAGGGAGGGTGAAACGAAGAAGAAGAAGAAGACGATGGTGAAGAAGAAATAGGGGAATCCAAGGGTTAGCTTCCGGCGGTGGAGGCTGTTGTGTGGCGGCCGGAAGCTCGCCGTCGCCGGAAGGGAAAAGAGCGAAGCTTGAGAGAGGGAGGGAGGAAGAGGACGAAGGGTTTTGAGAGTGAGGAGAGGTGGAAGTCGGTTTTGGTGTTATAAGGGGGGAAAATGCTCTGTTTGGTTTGGTGTAATAAGGGTGGTATATGATAATTTGTAACCCAAACTTGCCATAGTGTACTCGTTTTGATTTAAAACCACTTAAACCAGCCTCCAACTTTCTTAAACTTCAAAATATGTTTAGCTTTACCACTCCCTCATATTTCAAACTCTTCATTTCTTAATTAATTATATGCACATTAATTACTCAAAGTTTTCAAAAATATCCCAAAAATTCCTAAAAATTCCAAAATTCTCAATTTCTCCATTTATTATTTCCCAAAACATTCATTGATCCTATATTAAATCTTTAGGATGTTACACCTGCTGACATTATTCCTCCGCCTCCCCCTCAAACTGAAAATCCCAGTCCAGCCAAAGTGAAGGGCAAGGAAACAGCTGTTGTTGTAGCTGATCCCCCTGCTACCAGAAGCAAAAGGCCTAGGGGAGCGGTCCTTCCTGGAATCACCATCCAAGAACCATCGACTAATTCTGCTCCTCCATCGCCCAAGAAATTCAAGGCGACTTCGGATAAGGACTGGAGTTTGAAGAGTCCTTCGCAAGACTTGATTTCCCCCGAGGAACTGAAGGGTATTGATTTTTCCCTTCCTGCTGAAGCCTCTGCTTTCCACAAAAAACCCTGGGCTGTTACTTTAGATATCTTGCAAAGACTTCCACACCTACTGACAGAGCCACATTTCAGTCTTTAGATGTGACAGAAAATATTGACAACACAATAAGGAACCTTTTCCTGGTAATTAATATAAATTCATAATACTTTATGTTGCAAATATCATTTTGTTACTTATGCACTTTTGCTGTCTTTTTCAGGCTCTTGAATTCATGTCCCTGCACAGAGAGCAAGTGAAGACTCTAGTCACCCAAACCCAGCTGGAAGCAGACAGGAATGAAAGGATTGCTGTTCTGGAAAAGGAGTTAGAAGCTCTACAAGCTCTTGTCGACAAGGGGAAACAATCTTTGGCGAAAGAGAAATCAACCTCGCTTCAAAAGACTGACTTAATTAACAACCTTCGCAGAGGCGTTGAAGAATGGAGGCAAAAGGTCACTAAGCTTAAGGATATTAACACCAACCTGGGTGGTGAAATCTCCAGCAAAGCACAAGAAATCACGCAGCTACTAGTGGAGAATAAAGCTCTGAAAGACAGGAAGAAATACCTGGAGGATGCTATCGGCCCGTTTTCATGCAAGCCCGAGGAGGGCCGGGCTTGCTGTTTTGGTGGAAAAAGAGGGGAGCGGGCCTGTCGGGCCGGCCCTTTAGGGCCTAGGGCCTGTGCGGGCCGGCCGCGGGCCGGCCCGTTAGGCCCGCATCCAGTTTTATTAAAAAAAAAAATTGTTTCACTTAACTTCAGGCTTCACCTTCAGCTCTCTTAGATTTATATTTGAAGACTTTGTTATTTATTTTGACTTTCAGATTATGCGTATCACTATAAGTGTTACAGTGTATGTTGTAATGTTTTCGCTTATTAGATTATGTTATGATTTATGACTATGTTCATTGTGGATTTGTGATGTTTTTAGATGATTTTGTTTTGCTAAAACCGTAAAACTTACAGGGCGAACAATGTGGAAAAACCGAAGAGGAAAAATGGGTTCAGCACTTCAGTAAAAGGATTTTTTAAAAAAAAAAAAAAAAAAAAAAAAAAAGTGGGCCAGGCCCGTAGGGCCAGGCCCGAGCCCGATGGCATGAGGGCCGGGCTTCGCAAATAGGGAGCAAAAGGGGGGAGCGGGCCTAAACGGGCCTGGCCCGTTTAGGCCCGGCCCGATGCGGGCCGGCCCATTAGGGCCGGGCCGGCCCGAATTCCCAGCTCTAGATGCTATTGCAGAGGTTGAAATGAGAACTCAAATGGAACTGATGCTGGAGTACAAGGAGGGTAAACATGTTAGCTGGGATCCTGATGCTGTTATCAATAATTACTATGCCACATTCCCAGATCCTCCACCAGTCTCCTCTCCAGAGAATGAACCTCGCAGTCCCCCAGTTCAGGAGGGTGGAAATAATGACGATGTTCCTCCACTTGCTTGACCTAGTTTGCCTTTAATTGTACTTCGTACTTTTATGCTTTGGTTGTTCTTGCATTTCCTGTTTGGATATTATGACAAACAATTCTGGTCATATTACTAGTTTTATTTTGCATTTGCAAATTTATAACTGTCATGAATCTTAGCATAACAATTTATTTTACCCGCTTTTGAGTTAGACGACTAGTATACTTAGACGCTTGGTTGCCAACTCTCGTTTGGGAGAAAAACATTACCCTCTTTTGGATCAATCGACTAGTTCAAATGCTTGGTCGACTATCCTGTTTTGAGTAAGCATGGTCGACTATATTTCTTGAATTGTGTCGACTTAAGTTATTTCTAACAATTAGTCACTTAGCTTGATTTTTAGACATTCGTCATCTAGGGCAGTTTCCTTGCAACCTGCAATAAACATAAACAAATTTTTCGTTTTGACTATGGATCAGAACTTCAAGTACGGCCAATTACTGTCATGATACCATGATCCAGCTAGCACTCTTTTTCATCATTTTCCAAAGTTCTCGACGATTTTGTCAATATCAAATGTTCAAACAATCTGTATTTAACATCAAATTCATGGTTAAAAATAATATTTCTTCAAATGTAAGGCATTCCAACTTCTTAAAAGTTCTTTCCCATTTTTATCGACTAACTTGTATGCTCCAGGTCCTGTAACTTCAACTACCCTATAAGGACCTTCAAATGTTTGACTTAACTTACCATCCCTACTTTCCTCAGTATTCTGAAATACCTTCCTAAGTACCCAATCACCTACCTTAAATTGTCTTTCTCGAATATGTTTATTCCAAAATTTAGTTGCCCTATTTTGATAAGCTGCTATCCTAATTAATGTTTGTTCTCTTCTTTCTTCTAACAAATCTAAATTTAATTGTAATTCCTCATTATTGGTTTCTTCTCGCGACCATTTATACCTTAATGAAGGTACTCCTGCCTCAACTGGGATCATTGTCTCCGTCCCAAACACCAATGAAAATGGTGTTTCACCAGTCGACGTCCTTGACGTCGTTCTATAAGCCCATAACACGGCTGGTAATTCCTCGGCCCATCGGCCTTTAGCCTTATCTAACCTTTTCTTTAACGAATTAATTATGGTTTTATTACTTGACTCAGCTTGACCATTAGACTGGGGATTTCTAGGCGTCGAAAACTTCAAATGAATATGCCATTTTTGACAAAACTTCCTAAAACTTTTCCCAATAAACTGTGACCCATTATCACATATTATATCCTTTGGTAAACCAAACCTACAAATTATATTTTTCCACACAAAATTAATTACCTCTACTTCTCTAATTTGAGCGAATACAGCTGCTTCTATCCATTTAGTAAAATAATCGGTGACTACTAACAAAAACACAACATTCCCAGGAGCTGTTGGTAACTTACCAACTATATCCATCCCACATCTCATGAATGGCCATATTGGCGCAATAGTATGTAACTTTTCAGGTGGTAACCTATCTATATTGGAGTATTTCTGACAACTATCACATTTCTTTACTAATGCTATCGCGTCACTCTGCATTGTGGGCCAAAAATATCCAGTTAGACGTACTTTCCTCATAAGGCTTCTACTACCACTATGATCCCCACAATCTCCTTCATGGACTTCCCTAAGGATATAATTTGACTCTGAGGGGGATACACATTTTAATAAAGGACCTCCTGCATATGATCTTTTATATAACTCGTCCCCTAGGACGGTAAATCTAGCTGTCCTGATAATTATTCTATGTGCTTCATTCCTATCACTTGGTAATTGTCCATCTTTTAAATAGGCGACTAGGGGTGATCTCCAATCCCAAGTTAAATTATTACTATTTATTAATTTATCGGAACTTTCTAATGCTGAAGTTGTTAAAAAATATAAGGGAATATGCTTATTTTGATTAACTTCTAAAGTTGACCCCAAGTTTGCTAAAGCATCAGCTTGTTGATTATCTTCTCGACTAATCTGTTTTATTTCGAAATTTTCGAATTTGTCTACTAGACTTTCCACAATACCTAAGTACTTTTTCATTCTATCATCCTTTGTTTGATAACATTTTCCTACCTGCTTTGAAACTAATTGTGAATCACTACAAACTATCAAGGATGTTATTCCTAAACTTAGAGCTAATTTTACTCCAGCAATTAGAGCCTCATATTCTACCTCGTTATTAGTTGCTTTAAATCCGCATTTTATAGCTTGCTCTATCTTGTCCCCATGTATGTTTTGTAAAACGATTCCTACCCCTGTTCCTTTAGAATGGGTGGAACCATCGACATGCAACTCCCAAGGAGCTTGAATGGTAACTTGTCGACTATCGCCTAAAATATTTTTATTCACTTCCTGCTGCAAATTAGGGCTAAATTCAGCCACAAAATCGGCTAAAGCTTGAAATTTAATTGCTGTTCTAGGCAAATAAGAAATATCAAATTCGCTAAGCTCTATTGCCCATTTTACTAGTCGACCAGATAAATCTGGTTTATGCAAAACACTCTTTAAAGGATAATTAGTTACCACTACTATAGGATGACATTGAAAATATGGTCTTAATTTCTTTGAAGCTGATACTAGAGATAAAGTTAATTTTTCCATTAAAGAATACCTGGTCTCCGTGTCAAGCAACGCCTTACTTACGTAGTAAACCGGATTCTGTTTCCTTCCAATCTCCTTTATCAACACCGCACTTACCGCACTTTCTGCCACAGCTAAGTATAAATACAACACTTCACCTGTTTCAGGTTTCATCAACAAGGGTGGACTACTCAAATAAGTTTTTAAACCCTGCAAAGCTCCTTCTGCTTTATCATTCCATTGAAAATCTTTGCATTTTCTCAAAGCATCAAAGAACGGCTGACATTTCTCAGACGACCTGGAAATAAATCGAGTCAAAGCGGCTAGACACCCTGTTAGTTTCTGAACATCTTTAATACTTTGAGGAGAAGGAATTTCCATTATTTCTTTAATTTGTGCCGGATTAGCTTCAATCCCTCTTTTTGAAACAAGATATCCTAAAAACTTTCCTGATTTCACCCCAAAAGAACATTTTTCAGGATTCAATTTCATATTATACTCTCTTAATAAATCAAAAGCTTGCTTCAAATGACTAACATGATCTATTGCTTTCAAAGACTTAACTAGCATGTCGTCTATATAAACTTCCATAGTCTTTCCTAGATGTTGGTAAAACATTTTATTTACTAATCGTTGATAAGTTGCTCCTGCATTTTTCAAATCAAATGACATGACTCTATAACAATAAGTTCCTCTCTCTGTTATGAAAGATGTTTTTCCTGATCGTCACTGTGCATTAAAATCTGATTATACCCGGAGAAAGCATCCACAAAACTTAATAATTCATGACCTGAAGTAGCATCGACTAATGTATCTATATGAGGCAATGAAAAAGAATCTTTTGGACATGCTTTGTGAAATGCGTGGCTGTCACCCAAGAGGGGGGGTGAATTGGGTGAGGGAATAAAAACTCAAACTCTTTTTGGAAAGACTGCTTGTGCTTGGTGATGATGATAATGAGTTATGGTATGCACAAGTCAGTATGTTATGTGATGCAAAATAGAATGTTTAAATGTAAGTTTATGCACACATAAATTTATCCTGGTTCGGTCACCCAGACC
Organism: Mimosa pudica; assembly: GCA_029929735.1. Lineage (NCBI taxonomy): Eukaryota > Viridiplantae > Streptophyta > Magnoliopsida > Fabales > Fabaceae > Mimosa > Mimosa pudica. Next base: position 7,564,013 of record JAKELP010000015.1, on the reverse strand, counting down.
TACATCCAGTCCCCAGGCTACACCTGAGATTTCCAATCCACTATTCTTGTTTAAACCGGGCACAAGAGAAGCCTTTACACTTTAGGTTTTACGAACACGGGTTCACCTAACAACCCACAGGTTTTACAACGGGTTCACCTGCAAACCTTACCGCAAGTTTTACGGGATCACTTGCAACCTTACAACAAGTTTTGCGGGATAACTTGCAACCTATGGAGATTTAGAAAACTTCTAAATACTCCCCCTTACAATTGTAAGATAACACTTATGTTCACTCTATGAACTGATTGTGATAAACACTTAAGTACAAACGACTCTCTCTAAGAGTAGATGATGTTACTCACTTAAGTACAATGATTGCTCTCCACTAATTTTCTCTAGGAGTATTACCACTTCATAATCAGAGAGTAGGAGATGAGAAGGATATTTCAGATAGTAGGCTTGAGCTTCTTCATTCTATTTCTCTTGCTTATCAAACTCATGAAGCTCTCTCTCTCTCACACTTTTTCAGAAATGAAGAATATCTCCTTTTATACCAGCCTCTGATTATCCAACCGTTGGAGAGGCAATAAGGCCGTTTGAATATAGCCGTTGGGGCCTTGTTTACGTTGTCCTCATTAATGCACAGCAGGGTTGACTTTGCTTTATCTGAAAAGGTGCTTTGACCAGCTGTTCTGTCAACACTGTTCTGACAACACTGTTCTGGCAAAAGTCGTTCTGACATCTATACACTGTACGGTCTGACTCTTGCTTGTTGTCAGATGAGGACTTCGTTCCTCAAGCATAAGTCCAGGATGCTAAGAGACTTACTATCGGAAGCTCTCTTGCTATCTGAGGTGGAGCTTGTGGACTCTAACATTCTGCTTGCTATCACATAGAGGAACTTTGTCTTCCAAGCACTTGTCCATGAATGATAAGAGCGCTTTGCTATTGGATGCTCTCTTGCTATCAGAAGTTCTCTTATGGACTCTGACTCTTGTGGGTAGTATGAGCTTTGACATCTTGAATGAATCTTCAGATTATGTTCTCCTTATCTCTCATACTCCTCATGCTTGGTAGGTAACAATGTTGTTTGAATATTTGTTAACCTCTTGTTACCGTTGGGAAGTACATCTTCTTAAACGCTCCATTAAAGCTTAGCAAGGTTGACTTGTTTTATCTCTGAAAAGTAGTTCTTACACCTCTGCTCTGATGAAAGCAATCTGACTTCTGTGTATGTGGCGTTTACTCTTGTACTCCTGCTGACGGATGATCATCGTTCATCCGGAAGTAGCAATCTTGCTCTGCAAGTGTTAATCTCTGAAGTTCAATGCCAAGAGTCTTTGCATCCGGAAGCTCATTTGCATCCGGAAGTGTGATTAGGTTCTGCACATACTGGTTAGTCCAACATAGCAATATGTATAATCAAATACAGTAAGAACTATACATGCTGTGGGAAGCTTGTTGGCTATGGGGAGTAGTCTTACTTAGACTATGTTCTGATTTAGAGTATTGTATACTTTGAACGTTAGTCCTAGTACATACTTACATGCAGTGGGTGTTCCCTAAGTCTAAGGTGTATCCGGAAGCACTTCTTCATCCGGAAGTGAAACCACTGGATGAAGGATTTAGCTCACCAATACTTACACTCGCTCAGTGTACTCCTTTCCAACACTCAGCGCTAGTCACTAAGCTATCGGAAGCACTTTTACTTGAAGCAACTTGGGGTGATGTCCATTCTATCAGTCTGCGCCAGTCTAAGTCTAACAGGAAGCAACTTCACTTGACGTTGCATTTTTACTGACGCTCGGGGTTATATCTAATTTATCATCCTGCGCCAGTCAAAATCCAACAGGAAGCAATTTCACTTTCGGTTGAATCATAACTTAGTCTTAAGGTTTTGTGTACCTAATGCTCATGGACTAAGTTATTTCCCTAGTGAGTGATTCCGCATCCGGTTGTGATTCCGCTGTGGGATGAGTCTTTCATCCGTGAGCGCTAGTCTTAATTCATCCGGAAGTGAATCCGCATCCGGTTGTGACTTAACATAGGATTCAGTGTTAACAATCTAGACTGGGTTCTAACCAAGTGTCTCACTAGCTTCCGTTTGCGTCCCCTATGGGATGTGTACTCCATCCGCGAGCTCTAGTGCTAATATTTCCGGAAGTGATCTTGCATACGCAAGTAATCTAACTCAGGATTCTAACCATGTCATCTAATCCTTCCTAAGTGTTGATTATGTTCTCTTAGGTACTAGACCATATCATACCTTAGTCACCATCAAAACTTAAGATTCTAAAGATTCTCCCCCTTTTTGATGATGACAAACCCATAGATGACTAGAGAACATAATTAAACTTAGATCACTCCCAGAGCTAAATTTCTTTCCCAGTTCTCTCCCCAGATATCTAGACATCTTATCGTATCTCTCCGCTCTAGACATCTCATGTCTCATCTCTAGCTAGACGTCTTATATCTCATCTCATGTCTCATCTCTAGACATCTCATGTCTCATCTCTCTCCCCCTTTTGGCTTCATCAAAATTCAACAAGTGCAAGCTAGCCTTAGGGATGGGGACACTTCTATCGTTCTCCTAGGAATGAGCTTTCTACCTAATATTTTTCCCTAGGTACCGTTAATAAAGATTTGTTCTAGACTATTCAATACAACATACGAGAATTGACAAGGGATAACAATAATGATTCATGATCCTAAATGATTGTATTATGTAGGATAGCTAATCATGATATCAAAATAATTTTGGTGCGTTTAAAATTATGATTATGATATCAATTGAAAATTTGTGATTTTAAATTTGTGATACCAAATGAAATGAAATGAAATATGTGAGTTTGAACTTGTGATATCAAGTGAAATGATTGAATGCCAAGTGAAATTTGTGATACCATATGAATCTCCAAATCATTTATTAATGAAATGAAACCAAATCAAATGAAATTTGTGAGATTAAAATGCCAAAAGTAATTTCCAAACAAATTGCATCACAGCATCTCAAGAGTTTATTATCGCTGACAACATGTAACTCTCTATTTTCAAGGGATCATTATCAAGTAATGTCCATCTACTTCTCTTCTATATTAAGATTAATCATCACAAAATCAAGAAAAGAAGCATATACGAGAGGTATGTTATTAATTACTTTCCAGCGTGTCATATAAAGAATACAGATGTGTGAGCTAGGATGATTTTCTAAGACAGTGAATGATTTTGAATTCAATGCAGATTGAGAAAAATATCCTAAATTGACACCCTTACCAATGCCATGTATGCATCATATATAAGAGATGGTAAGGTGTAGATGTTACCACAGATGAGGAATTCTCATACTCTATTAGACTCATGAATCTGAATCATACGCAGATAAGCATGCTTCCTGACATCTTCAAGAGGTGTGCTATCTCAAGTGGAAACCCCTAGCGCAAGTGCTTTGATGATTCGCTTCGGCAAGCTGAGCTACAACCACATGCAGACATGACAGAGCAGTCACTCTACTCTTCCCATGGTTCAATAGTTGGCCTGCTATCGAAGACGCTGATTGTTGCGAAAACAACCTTGCTCAAACTTGATGATTGATCCTGCATGTGCTTGAGGAAACAAGTGCTTCCTGATTGTTAGTGGAAGAACTTAAGATTTAACATTGGAGACCATCCTCAGGACATTCAAGTCAATTTGTGTTAATCAGCACAAGTTAATAATTTTAAGAAATCATGCTTGCTAATTGGGTTAAGAAAATATGAGCAATGATTATGTGAAAGCTAATTTTGAAATTGTCTATACGTTCACATAGTTTCACTATCAAGACATGAACTCTATTTACTCTCATAGATAAATATCAATGTGATAGTACAGAGAGTATCAAACAGGTGGCATATTTTCAGAGTTTCATAAGTAAGTATAGTTCAATAAATATGCCGCAAGGATGTTCATGTTAGATCATGAAGACATGTGAATTATTAACACAATGAAATTTTGAAAAATCTTCATCCTCACAAAAATGAAATACTGGAAATCTTCATGCTCACAGAATAGTTTGATTTTAAGACTAAATCTGGTTTACAAAAACAACCAAATTTCAGCATATGATTACGAGAATAATTTCCAAATTTTAGCTCAAGTTCTTCTAGATATGCTCAGTGTGATCTCATTGTTCTTAGGATATCAACAAGCTTGAAATTAATACAGATTATAGCATGCTTGTGATACTATGCCATGTTTTACAGATCCAGCAGAGTTTAATTCAAGGCATTTCCTAAGATTTCTAATGCATGTCAGACAAGAGAGAGACTATCCATTAAATTTCACAACAGAATGTGTAAGGGATAGAAATGCTCATGTGTATTGGCGAGAGTTTCTCCGGTTTAGTAAAGCCATTCCACACATCTTGATAAGGGCATTTTCGTTGCCATTCTCTCTTGGTTATTCTCATTGTTCAAGCTTCAATAATCTGTGTCAACATTCTTAAACCACAAACTTGAACCAAGATCATTAGTAGGTTGAGAACTTAAAGATCTAATTAAGAGGGATGTATTGTTCTCGAAGCCATAGCTGCTTATGCATTGAAAAACTTGATGCAAGGGATACCACATGAAATGGAAAATCAGAAATAACTTTTGAATGCTATCATGAGGTATGGTTGTTATGTAAGGTTAAAAAAAAAAAGAGGATCGGAATCTGTTTTGAAAGTTTGCATTTCAAAAATGATCTTTCAAAAATCAAGGTGAATGCATAAATTATTTTCTTTCATGAAAGGCGACCTTAAACAGATTCGCTAAGCATATATGAGTAAAACTGTTAAGCCTATCATGCATTTACTACCCAAGTGATTATTCAAGTAAAGAGGAAGGTAGGAATGATATTACCATAGCTCCATTCGCATCAAGTAGTAGCTCGCTTGATTTTGGTTGGCAATGCAAGGATTCTATTTTCAGAGCAGCACCAAAATCTATGCGTGACGAATGCTTATCAAGACTTGACTAATTGCTCAGATGAGGTACAGTCCTGAGTCTTGCTGAGGCTAATAGGATGGATTGGTGCTGGTGCAGAGACATGAATTCACTTTATGATCACTACTACTGGCAACTCTGGCCTCTTGAACCCATACTTCATACACAGCTCTTCAATCAGATTGGGTGCTGGCGCAGACGGAGACACAGGCTCAGCAGAGGGTATCTCCGTAGGTTGATCACTCAGCGCTATCTCAAGCTTGCCTCTGTGCTAGCAGACTGTTGGGAGGACAAGAATTAGATGGCTTCCCCAAGGGCGAGCCTTCCTTTTGTATCCAAGTCTGGATCCAAGGAGATCTTCTATACTTATCCTTGGTTCGAAGCACTTTCTTCTGAGAGGTAGGATTCAAGAGCCTTTTCAATGTTGATCGAGGAATCCACTCTCTTTTGTTCTTCTCAGGATAGTTGAATGGAACTCTGTGATAGCTCATCCTTGAGACAGAACCATTGTCCCTTGTGGTAGTGCACTGCTTTTTATGATTGTACCAGGTGGTTGCAGCAGTGACATCACCACGAGCTCTCTTCTTTTGGGCAAGAGGAACTCTTGATCTTTCCTGCGCAAGTAAGGCACTGGGAGGATGTTTTGGTACCCATTTGTACTTGGGTCCTACTTGGTTAGCACTGGACCTTACTTGTCCTTTAGGAATCCATACAAACTTATTTCTCACATTTGAATTTCTTCTAAGACTGCATGTGTGAGAAATATGTCCTAATCTACCACAATAATGACAGATAATGGAATGATAATCAAAATGGGGTTTTCTATCATTATCATGATTAGTTTTCTTTAGAAAAGTCTTTTGTTCCTTTGAAATCTCAGTTTCTTTTGAAAGCTTTTCTTTTTCCTTCAACAAGTGTTTACAATCAAAACATTTTTCAAGACATGTTGAAGTTTTCCCTGCCGATCGTGGACTAACTATCGGAACCACTAGTTCTTTAAAAGAAACCTCGGAAACTTTGGACGTAGAAGAAGAAATTAGTTTTTCAAGTTTTCTATCTTTTTCTTTTAAGCCTAGAAGTTCTTTTGCAAGTTTACAATATTCGGTATATAACTCATTGTATGCATCTTGCAATTCAGAAAGTTCAAGTTCAGATCCAGATACCTCACTTTCTGAATCTTCTAGGCAGAAATGGATACTCTCTTCACTGAAGCCTGCTTCCTCAATATCAGCTTCCAGAAACTCATCAGTAGATGATCCACAAAGAGCACGAGTTGAGCTTTGGACAGCTGCGCTTTCAAGAGATGGGTTAGAAGCATATATCACATCAAGAGTATTCCAAATATCTTTAGCACTAGAGCAATGTTTGATTTTCTGGAAATCATTTTCAGTTAAGCCTTTGTATAAAATTTGCATTGCTCTAATGTTTAAGGAAAACAAATTTTTCTCCTTTTCAGTCCAGTTTCCTCTTGGTTTGAAATCAAAATCTTTTTCAAAAATATCCCACATTTTCAAACTAGTGGATTGTATAAAACTTTCCATTCTTGCTTTCCACCAACAAAAATCAATATTTTCTAACACAGGTGGAATGGTATGATCAAAGCCTTTGGAAAACATTTTAACCCAAATCAGCCAAGGTCTTTACACTTGAGATCGTTGGATCCTTTAAACAAGTGACCTGCTCTGATACCAAATGAAATGCGTGGCTGTCACCCAAGAGGGGGGTGAATTGGGTGAGGGAATAAAAACTCAAACTCTTTTTGGAAAGACTGCTTGTGCTTGGTGATGATGATAATGAGTTATGGTATGCACAAGTCAGTATGTTATGTGATGCAAAATAGAATGTTTAAATGTAAGTTTATGCACACATAAATTTATCCTGGTTCGGTCACCCAGACCTACATCCAGTCCCCAGGCTACACCTGAGATTTCCAATCCACTATTCTTGTTTAAACCGGGCACAAGAGAAGCCTTTACACTTTAGGTTTTACGAACACGGGTTCACCTAACAACCCACAGGTTTTACAACGGGTTCACCTGCAAACCTTACCGCAAGTTTTACGGGATCACTTGCAACCTTACAACAAGTTTTGCGGGATAACTTGCAACCTATGGAGATTTAGAAAACTTCTAAATACTCCCCCTTACAATTGTAAGATAACACTTATGTTCACTCTATGAACTGATTGTGATAAACACTTAAGTACAAACGACTCTCTCTAAGAGTAGATGATGTTACTCACTTAAGTACAATGATTGCTCTCCACTAATTTTCTCTAGGAGTATTACCACTTCATAATCAGAGAGTAGGAGATGAGAAGGATATTTCAGATAGTAGGCTTGAGCTTCTTCATTCTATTTCTCTTGCTTATCAAACTCATGAAGCTCTCTCTCTCTCACACTTTTTCAGAAATGAAGAATATCTCCTTTTATACCAGCCTCTGATTATCCAACCGTTGGAGAGGCAATAAGGCCGTTTGAATATAGCCGTTGGGGCCTTGTTTACGTTGTCCTCATTAATGCACAGCAGGGTTGACTTTGCTTTATCTGAAAAGGTGCTTTGACCAGCTGTTCTGTCAACACTGTTCTGACAACACTGTTCTGGCAAAAGTCGTTCTGACATCTATACACTGTACGGTCTGACTCTTGCTTGTTGTCAGATGAGGACTTCGTTCCTCAAGCATAAGTCCAGGATGCTAAGAGACTTACTATCGGAAGCTCTCTTGCTATCTGAGGTGGAGCTTGTGGACTCTAACATTCTGCTTGCTATCACATAGAGGAACTTTGTCTTCCAAGCACTTGTCCATGAATGATAAGAGCGCTTTGCTATTGGATGCTCTCTTGCTATCAGAAGTTCTCTTATGGACTCTGACTCTTGTGGGTAGTATGAGCTTTGACATCTTGAATGAATCTTCAGATTATGTTCTTCTTATCTCTCATACTCCTCATGCTTGGTAGGTAACAATGTTGTTTGAATATTTGTTAACCTCTTGTTACCGTTGGGAAGTACATCTTCTTAAACGCTCCATTAAAGCTTAGCAGGGTTGACTTGCTTTATCTCTGAAAAGTAGTTCTTACACCTCTGCTCTGATGAAAGCAATCTGACTTCTGTGTATGTGGCGTTTACTCTTGTACTCCTGCTGACGGATGATCATCGTTCATCCGGAAGTAGCAAGCTTGCTCTGCAAGTGTTAATCTCTGAAGTTCAATGCCAAGAGTCTTTGCATCCGGAAGCTCATTTGCATCCGGAAGTGTGATTAGGTTCTGCACATACTGGTTAGTCCAACATAGCAATATGTATAATCAAATACAGTAAGAACTATACATGCTGTGGGAAGCTTGTTGGCTATGGGGAGTAGTCTTACTTAGACTATGTTCTGATTTAGAGTATTGTATACTTTGAACGTTAGTCCTAGTACATACTTACATGCAGTGGGTGTTCCCTAAGTCTAAGGTGTATCCGGAAGCACTTCTTCATCCGGAAGTGAAACCACTGGATGAAGGATTTAGCTCACCAATACTTACACTCGCTCAGTGTATTCCTTTCCAACACTCAGCGCTAGTCACTAAGCTATCGGAAGCACTTTTACTTGACGTGGTAAACTCACTGGCGCTTGGGGTGATGTCCATTCTATCAGTCTGCGCCAGTCTAAGTCTAACAGGAAGCAACTTCACTTGACGTTGCATTTTTACTGACGCTCGGGGTTATATCTAATTTATCATCCTGCGCCAGTCAAAATCCAACAGGAAGCAATTTCACTTTCGGTTGAATCATAACTTAGTCTTAAGGTTTTGTGTACCTAATGCTCATGGACTAAGTTATTTCCCTAGTGAGTTGCTCGCTGCCGCTGGGGGATGAATCATTCATCCGCGAGCGCTAGTTCTAGTCCATCCGGAAGTGATTCCGCATCCGGTTGTGATTCCGCTGTGGGATGAGTCTTTCATCCGTGAGCGCTAGTCTTAATTCATCCGGAAGTGAATCCGCATCCGGTTGTGACTTAACATAGGATTCAGTGTTAGCAATCTAGACTGGGTTCTAACCAAGTGTCTCACTAGCTTCCGTTTGCGTCCCCTATGGGATGTGTACTCCATCCGCGAGCTCTAGTGCTAATATTTCCGGAAGTGATCTTGCATTCGCAAGTAATCTAACTCAGGATTCTAACCATGCCATCTAATCCTTCCTAAGTGTTGATTATGTTCTCTTAGGTACTAGACCATATCATACCTTAGTCACCATCAAAACTTAAGATTCTAACACTTTGTTTAAATCTGTAAAATCAATACATACTCTATGCTTACCATTCTTCTTAGGTATTACTACCACATTAGCTAACCAATCGGGGTACTGTACCTCCCTTACTGAACCAATGTTCAATAATTTGTCAACTTCATCATTTATAATCTTATTTCTTTCGGGTGCGAATTTTCTCCTTTTTTGCTACTGGTTTAAAAGATGGATCTACATTCAATTGATGAACTATTACCTTTGAACTAATTCCTGTCATATCCTCATGAGACCAAGCAAAACAATCCAAATTATTAGACAAAAATGCAATTAACTCTTCCCTAATTTCTTTACTCAAATCTGCTCCAATGGATAAGGTCCTCTCAGGTTTTCCAGGAATTAAAGAGATTTTTTCTAATTCATCACCCAAGTCCCCCTTATCCTTTGGAGACAGATTCTGTAATTGCTATACTGGTTAAAGATGTTTTGAAATCCCTTTTAAAGCAGTTTGGTAACATTCTCTTGCAATTCTTTGTTCTCCTTTAATTTCCCTTAACCCCCAAGGAGTATGAAATTTAATAGATTGATGCAAAGTAGATGGTACAGACCTCATTTGATGAATCCATGGTCGTCCTAACAACACATTATATGCTGAAGGGCAATCCATCACCTGAAATTTGATTAGTTGATTGACACCCACTGCTTGGGTGACTAAAGAAATTTCTCCTACTGTTCTAGCTGGTGCGCCATTTCCAAATACCAAAATGGTGGGTGCTTGTACAATTTGAGATTCTAAATTCAATTCCCTAACCGTTTGCAAATAAATTATATTAACAGAACTTCCTGCATCTATTAAAACTCGTTTTACATTGCAATTAGCTATCATTAAGGTTATTACCAAAGCATCGTCATGATACGAAAACATCTGAATTTCACTACTCTTAAAAGTGATTTGTTCATTAATGTTATTATTAATCGACAAAGCGTCACCTAAAGGTCTAGCCAATGAATCATGATTAAACAAAGAATATGTAGTTCCACTTACCTCGGACCCACCTATTATCATATGAATAGTACGAGCATTTTGTGGGGTAGTCGATGAATTGAACGGCTTCGGTTGTGCATCCCCTGCATGAGATGTATTTTTATTATTTCTAATGATATCTTTTAACATACCTTTCTTCATCAATTCCACCACTTCCTTTCTCAGTTGAATGCAATCCTCCGTCCTGTGTCCATGATCGTCGTGGAAATGACACCATTTATCCGGATTACGCTTCTCTGGCTCTCGCTTAAGCTTATTGGGCCACCTAACAGAATCGCCTAACTTTTGCAATGTGTTAACTAGTTCTGCCGGGCTTACTGAAAAATTATGCTCACTCAATTTGGGCACGGGTGGCTTCTTGGAGTCGTCTCCATGCGATCCTTCTTGATTTCCTGTGGAATAAGGTTCAGATCTCCAATTCTTACCTCGAGATTGCTGAGATCGCCTATCGACGTAACCACCCTGCTGTGTATTTTTCTGACGCTCAGCCAATTCCAATCTAAATTTCGCATCATCTTCCTCCCATCTTATCTGGGCCCATGCATAAGCTTACACTTCTACCCTAGTCTTAACTTGATGCATAGTGAGCTCCTTATAAAGCTGTGAACCTGGAAGCAAACATCTACGAAAAGCTTGTACAGCTATGAATTCATCACAGTTTGGAATACTTACCATTTCTTGAGTAAGCCTGGTTAATATTTCCCTAGTAGTCTCATTTGGTCTTTGTAAAATTCTATATAAATCATCAGATGTCTTGACCAAATTTCGACTACTAGCGAATTGCTGCACAAACATTTCAGTTAGTTGACTGAATGAATTAATACTACCTGGCATGAGGTTTGTCCACCAAGATAATGTTGGACCTATTAAACTAATGCCAAAACCACGACACATCGCAGCTTGACGCTTTTCAGCAGGGATGACAGCAGCCATCATAATCTGTCTATACTGAGCCATATGCTCATCTGGATCTGTTTTTCCACTATATTTTGGCAGAACAGGAAACACAAAATGTTCAGGTAAATCAATTAAAGCAATTTGATCAACAAATGGGCTATCTGTATAATTCCCCAATCTAGCAGACTCAAATGGCTTTCTTATTCCTGGTATTTGCAACACCGTTCGCTCTAAAGTTTGCACTTTTTTTTTTCAAAAACTCTGTCTCAGTGACACGAGTGTCACCTGTAAAAGTTGATGCTTTTGGGGATTCCTCCTCTTCAGATACTGCATCATGACTAGAATTATTATGTTCAGTATCTTTGTCAGTTTTTGTCTTACCTCCATTTTCAGAATCATGAGGAATTTCTTCCTCACGCTCATCTTCATTTTCAGGATGTTTATCAGCGATGACATTTATTTTCTGGTGCAATTCCTGATTTTCTTTCTGCAATCGTTCCAGAGTCTCTGTTTGAACGGCAATAGCTTCATTTTGCTGTATGACAAACTGCTCCTGCCGAGTCATTCTTTCAGATTGTTCAGTCAACTTCACCAGAATTTGTGAGAGCTGATCACCATGAGCTGGTTGCTCCATCGTAAGTGAATTGCCAATAAAAAGACGGTAGCTTGTATGAAAAGACTATCGTCCCCACGGTCGGCGCCAAATGTTGATACACAAATATATCAAACAAATGAATAATGACTTTACTCAGAAAGTGCGGACGAACCACAATGATAATACAAGAGATTTGTCGCCTAGGATTTGGTCGACTAGTGAAAGAGATGAATAGAAGGCACAAGATTCAGAAGAGATTGGATGCCCATTTACATGGATTGAGTTTCTATATATAGGCTACAAATTCCCTTCCCGTTGGAATAATTAATTTCCTCATTTATAAATATCTCTGTTTTGATTCTCATAAATATGGAGGTTACAAGAGATTAATTGGCGGTTACAAAATACTCCAAATATCTTTGACCAGCAATAATGTTTTTGTCGACCTTCTGGCGCGTTGGGCCCCTTCAGACTTATTTTCTCTTTGGGCTTAATGGGCCTCCTTTATTGAGTTGAATTACGTCGCAACAATGTGTATGAAGCCTTTCCTTCCTTATTTTTGTATACTAAAACATAATTTCGCAAGAAATATGAATAAACAACTGTAAAATCGTAATGGTAAAAAAGTAAGTCCCTTCAATAAAAAAAAAAGTCCCCAACAAATATTGTAAGAGGAAAATTTGGGGATGATATGCGGCGGCGCGGCAGACAAATTGCATAAGAAATTTGAAGAGACTAATTATAGTATGCCCAGCATTAACGCCATAATCAATAGCATGATTGTGACTGATGCCACAACCGCGAGATATGATCCATAGAAATATATGCCGCCAAATATAATCGCCAAAATTAGTATGTTCAGCCAAATTGTGCCATCTCCACCAGAATTGCTTGTCTCTAACTTCACTTCTCTTTCGATTTTATAGATCTCTCTTTCACTTGCATCAATATTTTCATGATTATTCAAGCCTGTCGACACCCAATTACTCATTTATTACAACTTCAAAAGAGAAATATAATACTACCTCCGGTCCTACTAATTGACTTTTTTTTGGAGAGGTTGAAATAGACTATTAAATCATAACACATTTGATACATTTTTAGATTAAATAAACTAGTCTAAGGGAAATTAGGTAAATCAATTTATAATTAACTTATTTTACATTTTTATAGGATTTTCCAAAAAAGTCAATTAGGTCTTATATATTTAGGACCGGAGGGAAATAACAAAACTTGATCGAAGACATCAAAGAAGTTCAACAAATTAGCACAAATTATTCACATGCTTACATGGAGAGGGGTTCACTGAAGAATAGTGAAGAATATTATTGTTGCAGAAGGTGACGAGGGAGTCATCGGAATGAGAGGTAGTAGCTACCATGTGAAACGTTGGTGGTGGTGGTGGAGAAAAAGAAGTTCTAGATGCCTTTAATAATGATGCTAATAATATTAAAAAGATAGTAGTCAAAAAGCTCCTCGCTGCCATGGCCTCAACTCGCAGCTACACTATTTTCCACACAGAGCAACAAATTAAATGAAAGGGTATCTCGTATCAAAGTCGGTCGTCTAAGAATAACTTGGTTGTTACCGTGAGAGTGACTTGAAAAGATTTGTGATTGATTTAAATATGTGTGTTTGTGTGTGTGTGTGAGATATAGTAACTTTCCTTTTTCTTTTTCTTACAGACAAAAGAATAAGGTAAGTTACCGATTCTTTCTTTCATGTTACTTGTCCCAAAATCAATTACTAACTTTTACAACAATCAAGGGAAATCGTTGACTAATATTATACTCCCTCCGGTCCTAAATATAGGACCTAGATAGAAGTTTCATTTTGGTCCTAAATATAGGACCTAGATAGATTTTTGGTCACATTTTTCCTAAATTACCCTTCTTCTTGTTATTGTTTTTGTAGAAATCATACATTATTATTGAACACACACACGCAATACACACAAGCCGATCTTACCTATACCTCCATCATCGAAAATGGCGAATCTAAATCTGAAAGAGAAGGCTCCGATAGAGCTGCAACTGTTACCATTATCGCTGAATATGTCGGTGTCGCCGTCAACGTCAACGTGGAATGATAAAGTGTAACCTCCCATGGTGGGCCTACCTCAAGGTCATTATCACCACCATTAAGATCTGTTATATTCTCCGGCGGCCACCGTCGTTTCTCGGCGGCGATGGTGTATAGTGCGGTGAGGAAAAACAAGCACGCGGTGGAGAGAAGGACGATCATGGCCACTCTCGCCGCCGTGGTTCGCCGGAGAGGTTTCTTGGAAGTGTCGTCGGCGCAGCGGCGGCCGGAGATGCAGAGCGATGGATTTCCTTCGACGGCGGTGAGAGAAAGCTTCAAGAAGAAAGGCTTGTCTACTCAAGAAGGCTTGTTTGGATTTCCTTATTGTATCATAAGGAGGGGTATTATTGGAAAGGCATAAAAAATTAAGTCTTCCTTAATCTCCCCAAAAAAAGTTATCTAAGTCCTATATTTAGGACCGGAGGGAGTATATATCATATGAAATTATTGTCCCAGAATTTCCTAATTTGATTTATGATTAACAAAATAGGAAATGAATAATACTCCCTTCGGTCCTACATATACGACTTAATTGACTTTTTTGGAAAATCCTAAAAAAGAAAAATAAGTTAATTATAAATTGATGATTTACCTCATTTTTCCTTTAGACAAGTATATTTTACCTATAAACTAATAAATAATGTAAAGATATATCAAATATGTCATAATTTAATAACCTATTTCGCAACCTAAATCTCTCCAAAAAAAGTCATCTAGGCCTTATATTTAGGACCGGAAGTAGTATGATTTAATTTTCAAATAATGGATCTTTTGTCTCCTATAATATATCTCACTACTCATTAAATTTTGAATTAAGGTAATTTCTATAATTATAATTATCCCACTTCGAGAGTTTAAAAATGGTGGTTAAATTAATTTAATAAATTAGCATGCGATTTTTTAACTGATTTAGAAATAAGGTGATTCACATGCATGTGTATGGTGAATGAAGTTGAAAGGTGTGATTCAAGGATATGGTAGCCCCTAGGCCCAATGTTCACGTTTTTTATATAGACAAGTTCCGTTAAATAATCATTCTAAATCAATAAAAGTGATCTTGTGGAACGGTTGGTTAATAAAGTGATGGTAGTTCAGAACTTCAGATAAACCGATTAGCATCTGTACGGTGGCCTACAAAATAATTACTAAAATCATCGCTAATCGGCTTAGAGAAGTACTTCCTTTGCTTATCCTCCCTTACCAGTCTAGCTTTATAAAGGGCAGGAACATTACTGATAATATCATTATCACTCAAGAAGTCATCCACTCCATGCGCAAGAAGACAGGGAAGCAGGGTTGGCTAGCAATTAAGGTAGATTTAGAGAAGGCATTTGACAGGCTGCATTGGGATTTTATTGATGAGACCCTCGACGATGCTAAGCTCCCACCAGCCCTTGTCGGGTTGATTATGAACTGCATCACATCCCCTAGAATGCAAATTCTTTGGAATGGTAAGGCCCTTGACCATTTTTCCCCTTCTAGAGGAATTCGCCAAGGGGATCCCATCAGCCCGTATATTTTCGTCTTGTGTATGGAGCGACTTTCACAAGCAATAGCTAAGGAAGTTAACCAAGGGAGCTGGGAGACTATCAAGATGGGTCGTAAAGGCTTTCCTCTCTCCCATCTCTTTTTTGCAGATGACCTTATTTTGTTTGGTACTATTTCCTGCCGCCAGATTGACACCATGCAGCGAGTCCTCAATAATTTTTGCCACTCTTCTGGCCATAAGATCAGCTCTTCTAAAACGAGGATTTTTTTTTCCAAAAATGTGGACAGCCGCCAATCTCGTCATATTTGTGACTTACTTGGGTACTAGAAAACAAACAACTTGGGCAAATACCTGGGAGTTCCCCTCCTTCATGAGAAAGTTTCCACATCCACCTACCAGTACATTGTTGACCGCCTACACCAGAAATTGACAAGCTGGAATGCTACTTCTTTATCGCTGGCTGGCAGACTTACTCTGGCTAAGAGTGCCGTGTGCACTATCCCGTACTATGCCATGCAAACAAGCAAACTCCCCTCGGCTTCTTGTGACAAAATGGACCAACTAGTTAGGCGGTTTATCTGGGGTGGTAATGATGATTATAGGAAAACAAGCCTAATGAGTTGGGATGAGCTATGCCAGCCTTTGCTTAATGGGGGAGGTGGAATTCGGCCAATGGAGCAGCAAAACTTAGCCTTCCTGTCGAAACTCACTTTTCACTTAGTAGCCAAACCTAATGCCCTGTGGGTCAGAGTTTTGCGAGGGAAATATGGATGGGGAGCTGATGCCAGCGGTGTTTTTAATACTAAGACATCCTCCCATATTTGGCGCAGCATTGCTAAGACATGGGAAGAAACCCAACTTCATATCGAATGGCAGCTTGGAGATGGTAAAAGTGTGAGATTCTGGGCGGATAATTGGGTGCCTGACATTGGGCCTCTTAAGCTTCTGGCCTTTCGTGATATCACTGATGATGAGGCTAGCAAACCCGTTAGTTCATTCACTCTTGATACAGGGCTCTGGGATTTCCATAGCTTTGAACACCTGCTTCCCTACCCAATATTGCTGAAAATTGCTCACATCAACCCTCCATTGGCCACTGCTGGTCCAGCGCAGTGCTCATGGGATTTGACGCCCTCTGGTGAATTCTCTGTAGCATTTGCCTATAATGCAGTGAATGAACCCTTTTGGCACACCCCGGATAAAAGGATGAATTGGATTTGGAAGTGGCCAGGTTCGCAAAGGGTGCATACTTTTCTCTGGCTAGCTACTCGTGAAAAACTCCTAACTAACAGGGTACGTTTTCTCCGCCACATGTGTTCTGATCAAACCTGCACTGCTTGTGGGGCTTTGATAGAGGATATGAACCATATATTGAGGTTATGCCCTTTATCACAGACCTGTTGGCACCTTTTGCAAATGGACAAAGCCAAATTTGGAAGTCCCCAGACCTCTTTTGTTGATTGGGTATACCTCAACCTTAACCCATTGAACAACAGTCAGATCTGGCGAATCAAGTTTGGTCTTCTATGCTGGCAATTATGGGATAACCGTAATCGACGACTGTTTCAAGATCACTCCCCAAATGCTGACAGTATAGCACGGACTGTTCTTGTACTCACTGAGCATACACTCCAGTCTAGAGCTGTGATTCAGCTTTTTGAATAGTCATGTAATTACCCATTTGTTAATACAAATCTCCATTTCACTCAAAAAAAAATAATAAAGTGATGGTAGTTATATGTTTCGGAGATCAAGTTGCTTTTATTAACCATATTAGGAAAATTATTTTCTAACATGATTAAAGAACCACTACCCCAAATGAGAAAACATTTCAAGACAAGTCAAATTCTAACGAGAGGGATCAAACTTAATAATATTGGAAAGATTAAATAAATAATTTTTTCCAAAAACAAGTGTCATCTTACAGATTTTAGTTCTATTTTAATTTATTTTAATTATATTGCTTTATTCCTTGGTAAACTCTCAAACACGCCTTTAGATGAGTGAGTAATAAAATGCATGAGAATAAATCCCTAAGGGCAAAAGAGCTAATCTAATAATTAACTATTTCACTTTGGGCAAAAATAATAAATGACTGTTTCGCGGTGCATAAATAATAACCAACTTTGTAACCCGGTGCAAAAATAATAAAACCGGTACTAAATGTTAATTTGTTGTTTTGTGGAACCTTTCTGATATTATTTTCTAAAGTAAAAATATCATTTTACCCTCTCACAATTAAAACTTAACCCTTCTTTCTTCCGCCCTTCATCTTCCTATGCTAACTAGTATCAACAATGTTTTAATTGGGAGGGGAAAAATGTATTTTTCACTTTCAAAATAATATCAGAAAGGTCCCACATAACTACAAATTAACATTCAGAACCAATTTTATCATTTTTGCACCGGGTCACAAAGTTAAATATTATTTATGCACCGCGAAATAGTCATTTATTAGTTTTGCCCAAATTGAAAGAGTTAATTATTAGATCAGCACTTTTGCCCAATCCCTAAACTCAAGTGAAAAAAATTAAATATTAGGGCAAAAGTGCTGATCTAATAATTAACTCTTTCACTTTGGGCAAAACTAATAAATGACTATTTCGCGGTGCATAAATAATATTTAACTTTGTGATCCAGTGCAAAAATGATAAAACCGGTTCTGAATGTTAATTTGTAGTTATGTGGGACCTTTCTGATATTATTTTGAAAGTAAAAAATACATTTTTCCTCTCCCAATTAAAACATTGCTGATACTAGTTAGCATAGGAAGATGAAGGGCGGAAGAAAAAAGGGTTAAGTTTTAATTGTGAGAGGGTAAAATGGTATTTTTACTTTTGAAAATAATATCAGAAAGGTTCCACAAAACAACAAATTAACATTTAGTACCGGTTTTATTATTTTTGCATCGGGTCACAAAGTTGGTTATTATTTATGCACTGCGAAACAATCATTTATTATTTTTGCCCAAAGTGAAATAGTTAATTATTAGATTAGCTCTTTTGCCCTAAATATTATTACTTCTTCTCTATAATTTCAATATATCCAAGTATGCATTCAGTTCAATATTTATATAAACAATTCTTTTAAACAAAAATGTAATAATAACACAAAAATTATATCGGTATCACAAATATTACACTGATAAACTAAAGATTATCAATTATATATCAATTCATGCAAAACATAATGAATTGCAAGAAATCGAAAATTGTTAGTTTAAACTAAAATGAAAAATGTGGTGAGATGAGAGAATAAAGAGGAAAAGAGAGAAGAGGTTTGAAATCAATGATATATAGATGACCTAAGGACTCGTGAGTTGGAGATGAGCGGACTCGAAGTTCATTAGTGAGAATAGTTTCCATGCCACCAAATACATGATACATGTCTTTTTAAAAAAAACGTCACCAAATACATGATACATATCTTATTTAAAAAACGGTAGTTTAGGTGAGTTAGGTTTTAAGGTTCACTAGACCTAAGGCATTTCTCCAGGATCATAGAGTGTTTATAGAGTTACTTATAAATCACCCACTAACAATGTCCTTAGATCATGGGATTCAAATTCACCTTTAATAATACAACAAACTCTTTGACTAATTGGATCTAACCTTTGTTGGTTATTGATTTGAGCCTTAGTCTTTACGCCTTGGGGTTCAAATGCAAATATAATTATTTATCAAGGATTGTAGCAAGTGTACTCTCCCGGATCGTCTCTCTACGGAGTCTTTAACTAACTACCTAAATTAACTAAGTGAATGCAAGAAAGCAATAAAGATGGGGTTTTTGTGTGATTACCTTGGTTACTAAACTAAACTACTATATTTTTGGTATTTTTGATTTATAAGAAAGCGAATAAAGATGAGATGTGAACAATATGAGATGAGATGAAGTCCAAAATGAAAAGCGAAGTCCAAAAAACAATATGAGATGAGAGTGAGTCATTCAATGGATTTAGCAACCTTCCTAACTTCACTTATGATGTGGGAGTAATTAATCCAAGTTCTAATAGGAAACCTAGAGCAATCACATCTAGTCTACTTACCAAATCAACTAACTAACGTGGCGCATCGCTCATTCAATTAATTAACATGGCAAGTATTAAAAACAACTTGGTAGTATTGATTCAAGACAAACATGCATAGAGACTCTAGTTAGGAAAACTCCCTAACTATGGACCTAGTGTCCAACTACACATACAATCGCACATATAATTGGCATATACTACAAATCCAAAGGAGATTTAGAATGAAGAACATCTATAGCATTAAGTCATGAAAACAATACCAAAGGTTCAAACACATAATAGAAATCTCTAACACTCCACAGATTACCCCATTTACATGCGCTTATTTTGGCCTCTACATATGCTTATAAAGCGCATGTAGAGGGGGGCGCTGGTAAAGGCTCTACATGCGCTTTTTAAAAGCGTATGTAGAGGGGGGCTCTACATGCGCTTTAAGCGCATGTACATCTACATGCGCTTAAAGCGCATGTAGAGGTGCCTATACATGCGCTTAAAGCGCATGTAGAGGTACCTACCTCTACATGCGCTTTAAGCGCATGTACAACTATATATATATATATATTTATTTTAATATATATTCTTTTACATTTGCCACCTGTATACACTTAATTCTGCCACCACCAATGCTATACAAATAAGTAGCAAGTGACTGATTTTAACCAAAATGTACCAGAAACATTTACATTTACTCAAAACCTAATAAGTCACCAGAACTTGTTTTCACTTATATATAAACATCACCAAAATATATAAGTATTTTATGAAAAAAAGGAAAAAATTAGAAACCTGTCTAGCAACAGCAAGTGAACGGAGCCCTCTTTCTGCAAATTTGTCAATGATAGAGTGAACCCTCTTTTTGGCATCTTCTTTGAGGTTACACAAGTCCATGATCTGTTAAGACCAAAGAAAGATGTTAATATGAACATGAGAAGGTAAAAACCTCACTATTTAAGAACAAACTAAACATTGAGGCTACCTGCTTAGGAGCACCTTTGCTTGCCCTGTGCCACTTTCCATCAGAATCAATGTAAGTCAAAGCAGTTCTCTTGTCCACAAGATTGAATGGTAAGAAGTGGACTTCTCTAATTCCAGCTCGTGCCTGCAAAAGAAAGTCACATGTTCAACATACACAATTCAAATCAACAATCATCAAATTATGAATTTCAACATCAGAAAGTACAGTGGAGAAAAAATCAAACATCTTTTGAATCAGCAAGCATTCCAACCATGGCTGCATCTATGGCATCTTGGTTTTCAGTTCTAGAAGCCCTTGCAGCAAGGAGGAGAACATGGTCCTTCTCCACACCCTTTGCATAGATCTCAACCAAATTTGACTTCACAATATGCAATAAGATTTATATAATTTACTAACATAAATTAATAAGAAAACAAATTTTCAACATTACGAAAACATAAATAACCCATAACCACACATCCCTTTACACCTCACTAATTAATCAATTCAAATAAGGATTTGATGGAACAACACAAATAATGATTCTGTCATAAAGGACAACTAATATTAATACACAATAGCATAATACAATTATGAGGAATTCACAATAGCAGAATCACAAAAGTCACAAATAGCATAATACCAGAATCCGAGATCCCTAACCCAAATACACAATAGCAGAATCACAAAAGTGAATCGAGAGAGTAGCCGCATCTTTTTTTACCTGGTGATTGACTGATCTTGAAAGACTTTTCTTGAGTCTAAAGAAATACAAGTTTATGGCCACCCAACATAAGAAAGGCAATGCATTCTGAATAATAAAAGGCCAGCAAAACAGCTGTGGTCATTCCATCATCTGTTTCTTTCCATTATACTCCCTCCAAACGATAAATTCTGCATCCTTTGATAAAGGGAAAAGGTTTTCCCTTCCATTCTATGACATTTTCAAATTGTACACCCTAAAAAGAAATAACAATTACATTAAAATAGAAGGTACAGTGCTATGCACATATTTTTTTTAGCAGAATTCTAGTTTTTGTGAATAAACTTGGATATTGAAATTAGAGTCAATAATTAAAATTAAAACTCTTTTAAAGACCTTCACATATCTTTCAATAACAGAGGTTGTACCTTCTTTCACATGATCTTGAATAAGAGACTAAAACCGGTTTGCTGTAGTGATATACACCTATCAGGAATGCACCATTGAATAAGAAACTAACCAATGCCAAGTACACAGAAAAAATAAGGTGTATCTGCACACCAAATGACATTTACATGAAATTAATTGAACTCAGCATACCAGAATGGTAAAGTCATTAGTCTGACTGCTCTCAATTTCAATTTCTTTGCCCAAATAGATTATTTGCACTGCTAGGAAGGGACATCAACTAAACCAAAATGTTTCATCAACAACATCTAATATCATTTTGAAGTTGAATAATGAATGTCAGACCTTCTTCCAACCACAAATCACAGCTGTGATCTCCTGTTCAATTAACATTCTCATATCTACACCTGCACTCAATATGTAACCATGCCAGATATTCAATCTCCACCACAGTATTGCAAAAGGCAAAATGGGGAAAACTCCAATAGAAACTGAATTTAGTACCTTTTAAAAAATTAAAAGAAACAAAGACTCTACAGCACAATATTTGATGATAAACAGCAGCGGACACATAATGTTGTGTTAGATTAAACTGTTCAAAGGCAGAAGTCACATAGTTAATAAAGGCAGGATGTAGACATCACAGCTAAAAACACGCATAGAAAGAAAGAGTAAAAAAGGAGAGACGTTTATGAAAATACTGGGATGAAAGGAGGGGAAAAACCTGAGAGAATAATATATCTTCATACACACTACAAATTCACATCAAAACAACCACAGAAAAGGATCAAAAACAAATGATCAGGGGCAATCATAATATCCTCAAGAGCAAAGATATATCAAAAACAGAAAGCTAACATTATAGTTCAGTATTCAAACAACAATAGCTAGCAAAGTAACATATATAGTATTAATCCAAAATCATGTTAATCGAATCAACACTACGAAAAAATAAGGATTCAAAAAGGAATACCAGAAAACTAAAGGAAGCATTTTTAAAGAGCAAGAATAGCATTCCTTTCATTCATCCCTTGATCGTCTCACCTTCACATTTGCTGAAATTAAAAAAGAAGCCTGATCAGTGAAGAAAAAAATGGCAACCACGGAGTTCCAAAAATATTGATGTAACCTTGATAAAGATCGACTGCAAAGACATAATAAACATATCAAATGGGAAGAAGACCACCACTACCAACATCATCGCCCTGCCCTCCTATTCGAAAAAATCTCTCCCCGAATCTTCAATTGGAAAGTTGATGAGCGGTTGATCCTCTCGTGATTTAGAGAAGTGGGATCGCATGTAGGCACTGGTGTAGAAGGGAAAGAAAGAAAGAGATTTGAAATTTGGATGGTGAAGAGGTAAAAACTCCCTCAGTTGGTAATGGGAGAGACAGCTGTGATCAGGTTAACGTAAAAATGAAAAAAAAACAGATAAAGAGAGAGGAAGTGTAGGACGGCTAAAATGAATAGTGAATTGAGAGAGAAGCCGCATCTTTTTTTTTCAAGCCACCAAGCCATATTCCATAGGATTATTAGATATAGGATAAGAAATCAAGAATCAAAGAACCAAGGTTCCAGGAAAATTGCAAATGCTCAACTTGACATATATGACCATTCACAACAAATCGTCCCTCACTCTCTCAGCACATGAAAATCCACATATTGGTTCAATCTTACTCTTTTTAATTTAAGCTTTGACTTGGTTAAAAGTTCCAATCAGTGCTTTAAACATGTAAATAACAACCCTCTCATATTTCGCCATTTCAAAACATTTCAAGAGTAAAACCCAAATTCAATGTGACATTTTACCAACAACAAGCCATAAAAATTACACTCACACATTTATCACAACTTGGCCATGTAAGGAAAGGGAGAGAAAATTTGAAATTCATCAATCCAAATACCCATCAAACGTGTTGCACAATCTTTTAAACTTCATTACCATTGTACCTAAACAAATTAAAGATTTTTGAACCTAGAAATCCCTTTAAACTCGTCAGCCCTATAGTCCCAAAAATCTAGGGTTTTCATAAATTGCTTCAAACTTCACTCAAAGTTCAATTTCTCACTCAAAACAACAAGAATAGGAGCTAAAGATTTAACCTTTACCAATTAAACAACCAAACCCCATAACTAAAATCGGACTCACACTCACACTCGCCTAAAAACACAACGAATCAGTTTTAGAAAGGAAGAAATGCTTCACCTTTTTCTATGATTTTGAACTTGCATGACAGTGGCGGCCTCCGCCGTCGAAAATCTCGCCAGAAACCGCTAGCTCGCCGGATTTTGAAGAAACAAAGTGAAACATAAGAAAGAAACATGGAAAAGAAGCAAAGCTCAAGAAATAGAAGCCATGGCCGAAGCTTACCATCCTCACCATCGTCTGCCACCCTTCGAGCTCCGTCGAGGCTTGTGGCCGGAGGAGGCCACCGGAAATGGCCTCATCGTTACTGTGATGGCTGGACGAAGTAGGGAGCTAGGCATGAGAAAGGAAAGAAATCGCGAGGGAGGGTAGGAAGGAAGAGAGATCAGGTGATGATGATGATGATGATGATGATGATGAAGTTGAGAAGTGTAGAAGTGAGGATGTGAGAATGATGAAGAGGGAATTAGGTTAATGTGTGTGTTTTTCGGCTGGAGAAAAGGTAAGGAAGGTGGGTGCATTAGGGTTTGAGGCAAAATGACAATTTTACCCTTATGTCTTCATTCTAATTACCCTCCCATTTTTAATTTCTCTCTACAACAAATAGAAAAATTATTTTATACACCAAATTACATATTTTCTCACATTACAGTGTTGTCTATGCCCTATAGTATTTATCAACAAATTTTTAACTTAAAACTCAGTCTCTAACTATTTTTACGTAATTTCTTAAGAAATAGGCATATTAATCTCTTGAAAATATATTTTCCCATACTGATGATATCCTAATGACTTGATTAATTCTTTATTATCCCTAATTTAAATTTTTGGGATGTTACAATTAGGGTTTGTGTTTTTTAGTAAGGGAGGGAACTCATTCAGAATGCTACTACATACTCTGAGCGCACTATAAAGTGAAGAGACAAAGGGAGGGAACTCATAAGAAAAAGGCGCGGGAAATTTATAAATTATATCCAATACATGCGCTTAAAGCGCATGTACGAGGACCAATAATTAGTTTTTAAGTACACAAGCAGGAACACCTTATGAGGTCTGAGGAGGATCTCTTATGCATGACTCCATGTTTTGCACTTCAATAGTGCATGTAAAGGGTGTTTGTGCCTTTACATGCGCTTAAAGCGCATGTAAAGGGTGTTTCACCAATTTCATAGCACCCAAAAGTGGTAATGGAGCCTTGAAACACTAAGTCAACAAGCAGGAACACCTTATGAGGTTTGAGGAGGACCTCTTAAGCATGACTTCATGTTTTGCACTTCAGTAGTAAAGCGCATGTAAAGGGTGTTTGTGCCTTTACATGCGCTTAAAGCGCATGTAAAGGGTGTTTCCATATAATTTTGAACTCTTCACCTAAGTTCATTTTATATTTTATCTCTAAATACTTAAATCCTTTTCTAGTCATTGTTTTAGTGAATTTTAATTGATGCACATTTCTATACATGCGCTTAAAGCGCATGTATAGATTCTTACCTGTACATGCGCTTAAAGCGCATGTAAAGGACCCTCAATACATGTGTTTCTTCTAAGCGCATGTAAAGGTGCGCTGGTAGAAGGACAATTTGTAGTAGTGTAAATTACATGATTGACCAACAAAACCCATAGTATGAAATTGTTCCAATACACACACACACAACAATATGAATTGAAATACATATATGAATTGAGCAATTAAAACTAAGTAAGTCCCCCTTGAAAAACTAGAAGCTCTGGTTGCTTTCATCTATCGAACTCCCCACCAATGGTTTAGCCGCTCATCGAACAAAGCACGAACACACGATCAATGGATGTAAATGCCATGGAATTGATGGTTGAAGGTTGAAAGTGATGATGGACAATGGAGGAAACTAAGGGATGAAATTCGTGCTCAAGAAGATGAGGGATGAAGATATATGGTGTATGGTGAATGGAGGGTGGAATGAGATGAAGTGAATTGTGTATAGGGTGTGGAATGGTGGATGAATGAAAGGATGTTGTGTGGTGAATGGTTGTTGTTCCTTATTTCGTGCTCCTCCCTTCCTTATATAATAAGTGATCATAAATCATGTTTGGCGAGCAAGAATTTCCCAAATTAAGTGCCCAAAGCCAATAGGAAAGAGTTGGAGACCAAGAATTGCCTAAAAGAGATAATACTTTCCTAAAATGGAAGGAAGATTGCTTGGAGAATAAACTTTTATAGTATTTTCGTGCTCCCCCCTTATGTAGCATAAAAGATGACTCAAAACCATCCTAATTGACCTAGGATTTCCAAAATTGAATGCCCAAAGCATATAGGAAAGGTTTGGGACACAAAAGTTTCCTAAAAATAAGGGAATCACTCTCAAAATAGGAAATAATGAAGGGCAAGTGATGAGCACGTTTTTACACTCCTTTTAGGATTAGGATTGCTTGGGGAAGTCATCTATCAAAATTAGGAAACAATTGGAGAAGAGTCATTCCTTGAAATAATTAGTCCTAATTGAAATAGGACTTTCCAAATATGTGTCTTGATCTTGTGCTCTTCAATATGATCCTCCTCCTTTTGCTCCTAAAATAGGAAATTAGAAAATATGTGAAGTATATTGAGTCCATAAAATATAAAATGCTTTAGTTAGTTGCCTAATATGCTCAATTATCATTAAAATGCAACTAACTCATCAAACCTGGACTCAACATGAAATGACCTCTAATTCCTATTATTTTTTACCAATTGACATGATAATTTCACATACTTAGTGGTATAAAAACATATAAATATCATGCACAATCAGTTATAATACAAGTTTTTTATATATATAAATAACACAAAACATACATTGATAAGACTTATGATAGCGATGTTTTCTTATGTACACTTAGTGTGCTATTTTATTTGTAACTTGACCGCTCGAAACACTTGAGCTGTTGATCATATTTTAATCGAATGTGACGCTTTAATATGGGGGAAAAATGAATCTTATAATATGATGTGCCCTTATTGAATGGAAAAAAGTAAGACCGTTTTTTTTTGTTTTTCATGTAAAAGCATGACTTTATAGTACCACATCATATTGGAATATATTGGAAGTGCATGTTGTCAAGCTACAAATGACATATCACAACGTTCATACAATAATTTCAGTGAGAGATATAAATATCCATCTAAATATAAGGTTTACAGTAAAATTAATATTAATAATTATAAATAATAAAAAATAGACTAAAGTATGTTTTTAGTTCTTTAACTTTGAATAAAGTCATGTTTTTTTATACGAAAATAAAATCATATTTTAGTCTCTTAACTTTGAAAAGAGTGTTTTTAATACTTTTAAATTAACACTATTGATTTATAACAGAAAATGTTTACGAGGAAAAATTAAAATGCTTAATGAAAGGTAGGTTTTAATTTATTTTTAATTTGTAATATCTTTCAATGTAATAATAATAGTAGGTCAAAATTTTAATATTTCCCCCTCGGCAGCTTAAATTCATACCATCAGCATTATTTTCGATTATAAAATTTGACGGTGTTAATAACACACTTTTCAAAGTTATGAAACTAAAACTTGACGTTGTCTAAAGTTAAAGGATCAAAGATATGTTTTAGCCTAAAAAAAATTTCTATACTTCCTAAATATAGAACTAAATTGCGTTTTTTGAAAATATTAACAAAACTAAACAAGCTAACTACAAATTGATTATCTTGATTTTTTTCTCTAAATTATACTTCATTCGTTCCTAAATATAAGATTACTTTCAGAATTGAATTTATTCCTAAATATAAGTAATATTCTAATATTTCTCAACTTGTTCCAAATAAACCCTTAATAATGTTAATCTATAATAAACAAGTAAGAGTGGAAGAATGAGAATAAAGATATATGGTTAGGTTAGATTAATAATATCATGTGATAATAATAACTAATTTAATTAGCATCTTTAATCTAATCAAATCAGGAAAGTGATTTTATATTTAGGAACGAAGGAGTATTATTCAACTTATAAACTAACATATTATAAGTATACATAAAATGTGCTATAATATACCGGGTCATTTAACTTCCTTTTTTTAAAAAAAGAAAATGAATTGAGCACTATATTTGACAACAATGAAGTAAATTAAAAAAAATATATTAAAATATACTCCATCTTCCCTTAAATATAAAATTTGTTTGATCTTATTATGAGAGTCAAGAAAACAAATTAGATAACTAAATTATAACATATGTCACATGTAATTATATTATAATATATTAATTTGACGAAAAATAGATAACGACAATATAAAGCCATTAATTTTACATAGTTAAGTTGTTAAAAAAAGTCAAAGACTTAAAATAAAATGAAGGGTTAAACCAGCTTTTGGTCCCTATAGTTTCCCACCATTTGGGTTTTAGTCCCTATAGTTTCAAAGCTGAGGTTTTGGTCCCTATAGTTTACTCCGTTTAATAGAGTTAGTCTCTGTAGTTTCAAAAGGACCAAAATATGTCACTAACGGTGTTAAATACGATTATGTGGCGCTAACACCGTTAGTTTTGGCTATGTGGCTTATGACTGGGATTAGATGACATGGAAAAAATAATCTAGGTGGAAAAATGATTGGTAAAAAAATTTAAAAAGAAAATACTGGGCAAAAAAAGAATAAAAAAGAAATGGATGAGAACCCATCCCCATAAACACTCTCCTACAGTATCATCGAAGAAGAAGAGCAAAGAAGACGAGAAGGCTAGGTGACCCACCATGCTTCGCCCGAGTTTGACGTAGCTGTAGGCGGTTGGCGACGAGTTTGCTCTGCTTTCTTCATCTTCATCTTTAATTTGCTCTTCGAACAACTCCATCCAAGGTTAGGGTTTCTTTTCTTATTTTTCAATCTCCATTAGAGGGAAGCTTGCTTTGCCTCTTCATTTTTATTCTCCCATGTTCTCCATAGGCACTGTAGGGTGTGTATTCTGAATCTATATATCATTTTATTCTTGATAAAAGGGGTGTGAGAAAAGTTTAGGGGCTGGCGTATCATTCATGATGAGAGACTCAAAGTCATTGACAGGAACAATTGGTTTCTCTTGAAGCCATATTTATTTATTTGATTAGCTTTACAACTAGAGTAATATTATTCTACAATACTTTCTACAATACTTTATTTGTTTGACTAGCTTTACAACCAGAGCAATATTATTCACTTTCAATTTTAAGTACAAGGCCAAAATAACAATTTGTGTTGATAAATAAATCACTTGCTACAACTGTTATAGATATGTTCATATTGATTACATATGGAATTTTAATTGTTGCAGCAATATTGCGTTGGATATGGATTTGAATGACAATTCTAACTGGGTAGGACTAGAGGAGAGTGATGAAGATGAATACTTGTCAGATTTTGAGAACAGTGATGAAGAAAATATAGATGATGATTATTTAAAAAATATGTTGATGTTGGTGTTGAAGATGTATTAGATGAAGTTGTCCGTAGTTCACAATTGATGATGGTAGGGCATAATGAAACAGAGCAAAGAAATATGGTTGAAGTGAGAAAGGAGAATGATCTGGGTATGTTATCTGACTATGAATCAGAGGAGATTGAAGAAGTTGATGTTGAAGGGTTGAAACATATTAAATATAATCCCTTGGAAATGTGCAAAGGGTTCAAATTTACCTTGGGGATGGATTTCACTTCAACTGAGCAATTTAGAAATGCAGCTAGAGAGTATGCCCTTCTTAATGGATATGAAGTGAAGTTTACAAAAAATGATAAGGTGAGATGTCGGGTGAAGTGTGCACACATGGAATGTAAATGGTTAATGTTTGTGAGTAAAGTTGGGGGTGAGTTGACATATCGATTAAAGACATTTCATGATAAACACACATGTGGGGTATCCATAAAAGGGAAGAATGCAACTTCCAAGTGGATTTCAGAAAAGATAGTCAACATTTTGAAGACAAATAAGACTATGAAGTTGGTAGATATAATTGCATCAATGAGGGACCATTATATGGTTGATGTGTCTTTGTGGAAGGCATGTAAAGCAAGGAAAAACGCAAAATTGATGCTTGAAGGAGATTACAAGGAGCAATACCATAAATTGAGAGATTATTGCTGTGAAGTAATAAAGTGTAACCCTGAGACATCTTTTGCTATAGCTACTGATCGTCATTATGTAGATCGTCCTCCCATGTTCAAGAGAGTATATGAGTGCATTGGTGCGGTGAAGAGAGGTTTTTTAGCTGGATGTCGACCAATAATTGGGTTGGATGGGTGTTTCTTAAAGGGGCCATATGGTGGGATTCTACTTACTGCTGTGGGGCGTGATCCTAATGACCAATATTTTCCATTAGCTTGGGCCGTGGTTGAGGGAGAAAACAAAGACTCATGGACGTGGTTTTTGAATAATTTGCTTCATGACATTGGTAGTATGAGAGAAAGAAGATGGGTGTTCATGTCTGACCGACAAAAGGTTCTTTTATAATTATTGAAATATATTTAAATGATCTTTGTTACTTAATTCTTAATGTTATTGAATGATTTGCAGGGCCTTGTTCCGACATTTGAAGAGTTGCTCGAAGGTGCAGAACATCGCTTTTGTGTTCGACATTTGTATGCGAATGTCAAGACAAAATATGGAGGCGGAACTGTGATTCGTGATTTAATTGTTTGTGCTGCGAAAGCAACTACTATTTCTGATTGGGAAAAAAAGATGAGTGAGCTGAAAGATAAATCAAGTGAAGCACATGATTATTTGATGGGAATCTCTCCAACTTGTTGGACCAAATCGCACTTTTCTGAAACATGCAAATGTGATGCGATCACTAACAATATTACAGAGTCATTCAATAGTAGATTGTTAGCGGCAAGAGAACTCCCAATTACTAGTATGCTTGATTGGATCAGAACTTATCTCATGACCCGATTTGCTGAAAATCGGGTGAAGGCTGAGAAGTATCGTGATAAGGGAACAGTGTGTCCACGACCTCGAAAACGATTGGACAATGAAGTTCAAGAGTGTCGGAATTGGGAAGTTAAATATGCAGGTGAACATCGATATGAGGTATCACGCAGTAGACATACATTCAAAGTCGATCTCACTGCAAGAAAATGCTCATGTTTTTGGTGGCAACTGAACGAAATTCCATGCAGGTATATTCTAGTAATTTTTTTGATGCTGAAAATTTTTAAATTCTGTTATTATTTCTAATATACTTAAATGATCTTTGTTATTATTTCTAACATGTTACAGGCATGCTGTTGCTTGCATATATGCTAATAGGGAGGACCCTCGTGATTATGTGGACAAATACTTAACATTACAATATTTTGTTGCTTGTTACTCTCCTATAATTGAGCCCATTAATGGTGAGGATATGTGGGATAAAGCTGATGGTGATGCAATTGATCCCCCAGTCTATCATAAGCGTCCAGGCAGGCCAACCAAAAAAAGAAAAAGAGGGGCAGATGAAGACACATCCAAAAATAGGAGTGCAAAGGATATCAGAATAAATACTAGTGTTACGTGTTCAAATTGTGGGAAATATGGGCACAATCGACGGTCTTGCAAGCAACCCAAGAATGATGCTCAACCTTGTACACAAGAGTCAATTAACATAACTCCTTTAGGGAGTAGTCAACCTCAAGTTGAAGATAATTGAACTTGGGATGTCACTTTTTTTGTTTAAATATTTTGAGGTCACTCTGTGACTCAGGATTGGATTAAATACTCCAAGAGAACATGTTTTATTTTGGGATATCACTTTTGTTGTTTACTTTTTGGAATGTGTATTTCTGGAATTATGGCCATCCATGATTAGAACATGCATGTCTAGATTTTCTGTAATCAATAGCTGACTGCAAATTGTGCACTTAAATTATTTTAGATGTTGACTAATATCTCTGTTAAAAGGCCAAGTAGCCAGCCGTTTATCTTTTAAGAAAATAGGACTTTATTTGAAACTCTCATACATAGCAATGGTCTTACATAACCTTGATGAACAATTGACAAAATGCTGTAGTTCAAAATGTATTCATGAACAAACTAAAACTCTTACATAACCTTGATTTACAAAGTGGGTGGATATGTAAGCAATCAAAGAGTTTAGTCTAAAATCTTGGTAGATTTAAATACTGCTAAAGAATTTTTGTAGAGCATCTTCCAGCTGATTTTGTAGAAATCACTCATTAAGGCCATGTGGATACTAGATTGACAAGTTCCCATAGCCCTTGCTCCAAAAAAACTTTGTTCCTGTCCTGCGAAGAGAACTTTGAGCAATGAAGAGAAAAGTGCAAGCGTTCCATGCATTTGTTGTGCCTCATAAGGGAATCTTTGATGAGCAGTTAAAAATTCATCTCTGAATTTATATAGTTCCATGGAAAACTTCATTGAAGCTGAGAATCTTCTCATATCTATATGATTTGCTCAAGTTGTGTACAAGCCAGCTTGTTAACCTGATAAAAAAACATGAATATATCTTTGATGAGCACTTAAAATCAATCAAATCAATCATCAATTTGAAAATATCCATAACAGTTGCAGGAAGTGGTTTTTCTTTAAGCATTTAAGATTTTTGTTCCACATTGTCAGAAAAATACAAGAGACTAGCATAACATTTGGAAGCTCAAAAAACCCACACAAAGTCAACAATATGTTAAAATTGGTTTACTCCTTCAGGTGTGCAAATGGAGGATTTGGTATTTCCCAATATCCAATCTTGAAAAAAATCAAAAGAGAGCTGGCAAAAAAAGAAAATAAAGAAAATGGAACACTCACATGTAAGGCAATTTATCAAATGGCTAGTTTCTCTTCATTGTGAAATGGGTCTCTGTCATTTTCGACCAAATAATAATGGGTCTATGTCATAAGCCTTCCACCCATCAAATTAAGGGGAATTCTCTCCATGTTTGTCATTTGTGGCAAATCTTAGAGAAGCCCATGGTTGTGAACAAAAGAAACAATTCCAAATCCATAACTTACTTCCATTCCCATTTTTAATCCATGATTTTGAACAGAACAAGAGAATAAAAATGAAGAAGCAAAGCAAGTTTCCCTCTAATGGAGATTGAAAAATAAGAAAAGAAACCCTAACCTTAGATGGAGTTGTTCGAAGAGCAAAATAAAGATGAAGATGAAGAAAGCAGAGCAAACTCGTCGCCGACCGCCTACAGCTACGTCAAACTCGGGTGAAGAAGCATGGTGGGTCACCTAGCCTTCTCGTCTTCTTTGCTCGTCTTCTTCCATGGATACTGTAGGAGAGTGTTTATGGGGATGATTTCTCATCCTTTTTTTTTTCCCCAGTATTTTCTTTTTAAATTTTTTTACCAATCATTTTTCCACCTAGATTATTTTTTCCATGTCATCTAATCCCAGTCATAAGCCACATAGCCAAAACTAACGGTGTTAGCGCCACATAATCGTATTTAACACCGTTAGTGACATATTTTGGTCCTTTTGAAACTACAGGGACTAACTCTATTAAACGGAGTAAACTATAGGGACCAAAACCTCAGCTTTGAAACTATAGGGACTAAAACCCAAATGGTGGGAAACTATAGGGACCAAAAGCTGGTTTAACCCTAAAATGAAAGGTTTTACAATTAGGATGTATATAAAGATGATGAGGAGTGTGGCTCATAGACGTTTGTGAATTGTGATCCGAAATCAAACCAGGTGGCAAATTCCCAGAGATTCTCCACCTGAACAAGAAGATAAACTCACTTCTCACAAACACACACAGGAAAAAAAAACAAAGTCATACATCTTCCTCTAAAAAAACATGAAAACAAAACTAAACCTCAAATCTATACCTCTAATCTTCTTCCTCATAAATTTCCCAGCGACTTCAACGTCAACCCCAACTCCAACACCATGGCCTGATCAATTCCACGCGCTTCTGTACATGAATCTGAGCTCCACGCGCCTGCAACTGAGTGATCTATGGTACGACTGGCCTAAGCGTAGAAACGTCAACATATTTAGGCGACAACTAGTGAACGATATTTTGTACGACATAGAATGGAACAATGGCACGTCGTTTTACTTTACGTTGGGGGATAATGGTACGTGCAGGGTTGAGGAGTTTGAGGTTGGCATTCCTAGGCCGGATTTCTTAAACGATGCTAATTATCTAGGAACACAGGTCACTGATGGGTTTCTGTGTCATGTTTGGGAGAAGGTTGACTTCATTTGGTATTATGAGGATGTTCTTACCAACAGGCCCGTTCGATGGGATTTCTACGATGGTCAGTACCCATATTCTTTTTTTAGTAACTGCATGTATGTTTCACTCTAATTTGTATGTATTTACTATTTTTCCCATATTGTCTAGGGAAAATCCTTACCTTTTAAAGTTCAAAATAAATCATTTTAATTAAGTTTAGTTGAGTCGAGTAAAGGATTAACTAGTTGATGAGAAGAAACATTTAGTAATGGAAATCCTGGTTTTGAAATTCGTATGTAATTTTATTATCATTTCCCCAATTGTCTAGTACTATTCAATAACTACTATTCAATAAGAAATAAGTGATGAGCATAAGCGCTGACCTACTTTTGTAATATCATGTGATTTTAATTAACATAACTAACACCCTTAATTTCGTTGAATTAGGTAAATAAATCTTATATTTATATTTAGGAAAGGAACATGGGAGTATATTCTTTTATGCTAAAGTGTTTTTGTCCTTAAACTTATTAAGAGTTCATTTTTAAAAACAATGAAGGTGTGGTTTTCTAGTCATTTTACCTAATGTCTTTAAAAAGTGAATGTTTATGTTGAGATTTTTAATATAAAATACCT
This sequence comes from Mimosa pudica, assembly GCA_029929735.1. Lineage (NCBI taxonomy): Eukaryota > Viridiplantae > Streptophyta > Magnoliopsida > Fabales > Fabaceae > Mimosa > Mimosa pudica. The sequence goes on along the minus strand of JAKELP010000015.1, from coordinate 7,529,744 downwards.
ATTTACAAAATAAAAAGGTCGCTCATTACAGAAAATTATGGTCAGAGATCAACCATATTATTATGCTTCAAATTAAGGAAAAAAATACCGCTAACATTTTGAAATCTGGTATTGGTAAGGCGGAGTTGTTAATATGGTTGTATAGTCAAAATTGTTATTACTTGAATAAATCTCCTATCTGGGTTTCTACTTTTTAGATTTCAAGTTTGTTTTTTTAATTTTCCTGTTATGGGATAAAAAGAACTTAAGTGATGAAAGGACAATAAGGTAAATTAGAAATCGCTCTAACTTTTAACTTCATACAGTTTTAATTGTAAGGAATTGGTATGGATTGTGAGAAATCAGAATTATTGCTGACTTTTTTCAGGTATATCCTCACATGTTATGAGCTATGAGGTTGATGCAGTTTTGCCTGATCCAGTGACTCAAGCGCCTGCGCACTGTTTCAACCAGGATAATCACAAGTCTTTACCCACCTCGATTTATAATCTTGGCCGCCCTCATTTTAATTTGATTAAATAGTGTAGATATGGAATTTTATTTTCTTTGCAAGATGTTTTAGGCATGTTTCGTATGAATTTGATAAAAAGGAAAATATAATTGACTTAAATCTATAATTAGGGAACTTCAGCATTTCTCACTTTGTAGACTTACCTTTCGCACGCTCCCTTGCAAAATGTAGAAATAAAGAGCCATCACATCAGGTTACTTCTCTGGCATCTGCATGCTTATGGTTATGATTTGTGAGTTGTGACATTATCCTTATAAATTAAAAAACACTGAAAACGCTTTAGGCATGCATTCATATGCTTTCAGAAGAATCCCTCAAGGAATTTCTATAACAAATGATGACCGTAAATCAGGTGACTGTTTCTTGCCTAAGAGCTGCTTTATATTCTGAATCAGAATCACTGGTTTCATAAGCGAAAATCACAAGCTTCCACTACAATTGTTGTGTCAACAACTTGTTTGATCTACATTCCTAGATATTCTTCATTAACGTGGCAGGAGATCTTATCTTTGTTTTTGATTATTCTAGTGACGACATTAGAACAATAAAGAATCACGTTAAGCATGCTCACCACAGTTCGTCAGTTTTGTATGGTCTCAACTCTCAAGTGCCCCCCCCCCCCCCCCCCCCCCCCCGCCCCCCAAAAAAAAAAGATAGTAGTAATAAAGAAAAGGAAATGGTGCCTAACCCTCCCCCAATTTTAGCCCGTATAAAATGTAGCATAAAGGATTAAGCCAAAATAAAAAAAAGGGCAAAGAAGATCAATTACTCACATGATATACTAATCGAGATATATGTGGGTTACCAATTACCAGGCTCTATAGCCAACTTTGATGCCTATCCTTCATGTTGCCCTAGTAGTTTGGATTCCTCTACATTCCTAAATCTGTACATGTATCACCTAAAATTTAGTATCCATTCAAGGGCAATCGACCTTTTCTAATAGTTAACATGAAAATGCATCATTATTCACAATAAAGGACGTCAAATTTTATTTCACTGTTGAAGTAGATAATATACGGGTATAGTCACACACCATCTCTGTAAAGCTGCAAACATACTATACATTTTTTGTTGCATAATCACAAACACATACACATCATCGCCTGTAACGATGTGTGGACATGTTCAAGAGGAAAAATGTATTTTTAATATATGAATGTTGATGTAGAATGAGCCTTTTATAGGGTAGAAGAAGAGAAATATGATAAATCATAATCAATGCTAACAATAACAATAAAGTCTAATAAACATCAATAAAATTAGGGAGAATATTTACAACTAGTTCAAATTCCACATACTTACTTGTCAATTTGTTTGGTATGGCTAGAAAGTAAAATTATTCTTGTATTCTAATTTCTAAGTATGTGCTCATCTTAAAGATGAGTACTGAGCACTCTTCCACTATAAATCGTCCAAATCTAATTTGAATGATCTGGATTTAATATTTTAACGTTTATGATTTGCAAATGGAAGCTATATTTTTTGACAAAATATTGTTAAGTGATCATTATTTTTTTAATCTTGTACCAATTAAAATAACTTTAATCCAAAAATAAAAAAACTTTAAAATTTATATCTGTCCCATCTAATTAGATATGAACAGTCCATATTCGAAGAGTTCCCCCTACTCATCCGATAACTGAGCACTAAAACTTATTCCATATTTTACCTCCTATGTTTTGTGAGGTTTTCATGAGGAATAAATATGAACATAAAGTGGTAATTATTTGTGACGTTAACATTTTAAACAAGGGATAATGGTCAATTTTACCGCTAAAGTTTTAGGTAAGGATTAGTGGGTACACATACAAATGCCTTTTTAAGATAAATTTTATCTCAAAAGTATACAAAATGTATCAATTTCGCCCCCATTCTTTAACAAGGTTAATTTTGATTGTATTTAGGGAAAATTAATTTGAGGTCCCCCACAAGGGACTTAATACTAGAAAAGTCCCAAAAGTTGAAATAATTAATGTAGGGTCCCAAGGGACCTCACTTTAATATATTTGAAAATTGAAAAGACACTTTTGCCCTTGACAACTTAATGGGCAGCCGTGACAACTCGATGGACATAACTTGACAACTTAATGGACAAATGTGACAACTTATTGGGCATGTGCTTTAAGTTAATTGCCCAAACTCTTAAGTTAGGGAAAAACCTGACAACTTAATGGGCAGCCGTGACAACTCGATGGGCATAACTTGACAACTGAATGGGCAAATGTGATAACTTGTTGGGCAAAAGTGTCTTTTCAATTTTCAAGTATATTAAAGTGAGGTGGTCCCTTGGGACCCTACATTAATTATTTCAACTTTTGGGACTTTTCTAGTATTAAGTCCCTTGTGGGGGACCTCAAATTAATTTTCCCTTGTATTTAGCCTATTTTTGTTGGGTTGGTGATGATACATATGATAAGATGCTAAGCAATAATCCATGTAATCTCTTCCCCAAAACCCTTATCTGCCACCCTATAGAGTCGAGACTTTTGACCCGAGCCACTAGGTTGAGCCCAAATATACATAAAAAAAGTGGGCTGGGTTGCAAAAAGTTCAGTCCTAAACGGGCTAAAAGTGGGCTAGCCCGCTTTTAGAGTGAGTCGGATTGGACTGACCTGAAATCCCAATTTTACACGTAAAGATTGTATTTGAGTCGGGGTAAGCCCAAAAAATCACAAAAAAACATTGTTTAGGTTGAAGCAAGTTAAACGCGTATTGAAATGGGTTAGCTCAAATTGAAAGCGGGTTGGATCAGGCTGACCCATTTAAATCGAGCTAGGTTGAAATCTCATCTCTACCACCTTATTAGTATTTTTACTCACATGCTAAGTGATGCTCATAACATTGCTCCTTTACCCAATACAAAAATGTATTTGAAGTAAGAAAACCAAACAAATACTTCAAATATGACACACATGTAAACATCTCATTAAATTATTACTAGGAGTAATATTTTTCAAAAGAAAAAGATTTGCGAATGGACTGAATACTGATACCGAAAAGGAGGGGAGATTGGAAAATGAGGTGGTAAGAAAATTCTCCCACAATAATACAAACACTGTAACTGAAAACGTGGAAACAAAACAAATTGCCATCCTTCCTGTATGAAATTTCAGGCAAAACAAAAGGGAAGAGAGCAAAGAGAATTTCTCTGCGTAGCTTCTCATTCCTTTCTCTCATTCCATTTCTCACAGAGAGAAAGAGAGAGAGATAGCAACCTCCCCAAATCCTCAAAATTCAATCTTTTTCCCCATTTCAGATTCCCCCACTCAGATCTGATCTTGGGTTTCTCCTAAATCACAACATTTCATGCTGTAACTGCAAATCTCGACATGGGTTTGATGTTTAGCAGCTTGTTTTCTTCGCTCTTTGGCAACAAGGAAGCTAGAATCCTTGTTCTTGGCCTTGACAATGCTGGCAAAACCACTATTCTCTGTATGTCATTCTCATCTTAATAACTCTCTGCTTAACCCCATCAACATTTTGTTTCTGTTTTTCATGATTTTCATGTTTTTGTTTCTGTTTTGTCTTCTCAGATCGGCTTCAAATGGGTGAAGTTGTCTCCACCATTCCAAGTTCGTACCTTTTTTAGTTTTATCATTCATTAATCAGCTGCATTTCCTTTGTTTAATATTCCTCTATTGATATTCATGAATAAATGTAATACCCAATTGACATTTTTTAACAAGGAAGCTAAATGGTCCACTTAATCATAGGTGTATTGTTTTACTATCTGTTAGCTTATATGGCATGTTGAATAAACTAGTTTAGAGAAAAATATAGGTGAGTGAATTTATGTTATGTAACTTAGACTGTGGATTTTGTCTTGTTGGGAGCTTTCTGGAAGTAAATTTTTGTAAGGACAATCACTCTTTTAAATGTATTGTGTGATTATACTGTGTTCATTGATTTGCATGGTTTGATAAATAGATTTTGAATTTCGCTATGACTCTATTTGGATGTTTTCGTTGCGCAGTGCATGCTTGAAGTTTTTTCAGCACTGATGTTGATTATGCTGTTTGATATTTTCTTCATGGTAAATGACTGATTAATTTCATTATTTGATGCAGCAATTGGATTTAACGTTGAAACGGTGCAATATAACAACATTAAATTTCAAGTTTGGGATTTAGGTAAGCAATTTTTAGTAATCTGGCCCAAGCTATGGGTATATTTTGTGGCAGCATGTAGTTTCATTGCAATCGTCATACAACACTTATTTAAAATAAGGTTAAAGTATACTTTTAGTCCCTTAACTATAAAAAGCGATCTTTCAGTCCTTTTCTGCTAATGCCATTTGTTTTACCTGACGGAAAATGTCAGTTCAGCAATCTAAATAATGATTTTATAATCAAATATTGATAAAAATGACCAAATTTTTAAATATAAGAATTATTATACTATATAATTAATCGTTAATCATATTTTATTTGTATATAACCATAAAATAATCCTTTAAATTTTTGAGTTAGTACATTCCGTTAAATGGAACTGATGGAGTTAGCGAAAAGGACCAAAAGTATATTTTTCAAAGTTAAAGGGACCAAAAGAAGATTTGGTGCAAATATTAAAGACTAATAGTATACTCTAACCTTAAAATAAAAGAGATAATCTTGTAAGATTGATTGATGATGGACTACTGTGGAAATCATTGTTGCTTTGAATCTTTACACCATTTAACCTGTGATCCTTAATATGTAATTGACAATATCATATCTGTATGACATTTCTCTGTATATGCTTAATTCAAGGTAGCACACTGTGTTCCATGTTTGACTCAAAATCTCTTCTGCATTTAAATTTAAACCCATCAGTTTAGCTTCCAATACAATGTGAAGATAACATAATTTTGATCTCTTTCTATGATGTGTATGCTTATTAGTGTGCATATGTACTGGGACCTTTGAATATTAAAAGAGTCATTAGAACTTATTTTTACGTTGTATCATGTTCATCCTTGAGGATTTTCTTGCACCTATATATTGATGGAAATAAATATCCTCTGTGCCAGTTTTGGTACTTTTGTACTCTCTTAGTTTCTTTTGTTATATTTTGTCCTTCTAAATCTGTAAATTTACAATTTCTGGGGATTTAACATGTTTATCGAATAGTAGTTATATCGATTTCTTATTCTGATAATATAACTCTGTTTTAACAGGTGGGCAAACAAGTATCAGGTAATACATGGTTTTATATCAGTTTCAATAAATGATTTAAAACTCCCTTTTCTTTTCATGTCTGTGCTGCTGCTTCTTGGTTTTCTTGTCCTTCCCTTTTATCAGATAATAGTTAGTAAGCTCTGAGTTTTTTTGCCGCCCTGTTCTGATGTGATCAAACCCCCCCCCCCAAAAAAGAAAAAAAATCATAGGATTTTTCAATTGGTTCACTTTCATCAGGAAATACTACATCATACAATTTCTTTGATTGTGACAAAAAGGCATGAGTAGCTGTATGGTTATTCCTAATTCGTAGGCAATATCAATTTTAGGAAGAATTAGGTTCAAATTGGTGTTGTGCAGTCTATGTAGCGGACCTTATCTAGTGGGATAAGGCTTGTTGTTATTCCTTTACTTTTGAATTTCTCTAATGCGCTTCTGAATATGGTGAAATATCAGTTTTGCATTTTGTGTTTTGGACTTGCCTAAAGTAGTTTGGACCTTTTGAAAGAGGTATAAGGTCTGCTAGTAATCTTTAAACATAGAGATGATTAAGATTCTGAAACTGGAGGATTGTGTTTGGACATTTCCAAGCAGGGCGAATGAAATTTACTCGCAATACTATATATATGAATAAGAAAGAAGAAACTTTTGTTCACCTCGTAATGTCATTCATAAATAATTTCATTGAAACTGTATACACCCTTTTTTTGAAATTTCATTAGCAGAAATTTAGATAACACGCCTGCAATAAGGATTGAACAGCATCTTGCTATGCATTAGGGATGTAATATTGGGTTAAGAATGGTTTAACTAGATATTGGAGAAAAGTTATCTTGTATTCGTTTATGTGTGGTCTTTTATTATTAAGCTCTTGATTTTTGAAATGAACTTTCTATTGTTGTAAATGTTACAACTGGCTATGATTTCACTGCATAGGCCATATTGGAGGTGCTACTTTCCAAATACTCAAGCAATAATCTATGTTGTCGATTCAAGTGACACTGATAGACTTGTCATAGCTAAAGAAGAATTTCACGCAATTCTTGAGGTATGATGCTATTTGTAATTTGAGTTCCACTAGTGCAGTATATGTATTTGATGTTAACTCTTTTTCTTTCAATCTTCTTACCATTAACTAACGGTAATAGGGGTATAAGAATCCTGGAAAACTTGTAGGTCATGTAAATTGATACTTGTGATGCACAAAAGTAGCTGTGTTTATAGAAGACATTGAATTTCTTATTTAATTTCAAAATAGATGATACGATATATAGAGGTGGTAGACCACAGAAACTTAACTAATGATCTTCACCATAAAAGGAAATATACATAAAATGTCTTAGGGAACATGAAATAATAAAGGATTCAAGTAGGAATGGGGCAATATATTTGGGATGTTTGGTGTTCTTACGAAAATATTTTTTAGCTCCTGGAGACAGTGTGTGTTTCCACTAACTTTTAGTATGTCTTACTGTCACCTTGTTTAGTCTACCATTTGATGTTAGAGCTGGTCAGACATTGGCACTTTATAAGGCTATCCCAGGAAGTGATCAGCATGAATTGACAGTGTAGTATCGAGCTGAGATATCAGTTCTTGAGGTGCTGTTCCATGTTAGTGACATGGTGTTTAGTATAGGACATCTAAGTTTTACATTGGGTAATATGGAACTATGAGTGTTTAGTGTGGCACTTAATGAGGATAGTTCATCCTTCTTGAAAATGCGCTCTTACCTTGATGAATTTCTTCATGAAACTTCTTTGTCCAAAACGGAGATTTATTTACAAAGCAAACCTCAAAAGTTTACCTAATGAATCCTCAACCAAATAGAAAAATAAACTTGCAACATGAAGCCTGATATTTACAGGAATAGAAAGGGGAAACAACATTTCAGTTCCAACACTATAATCATGGTTGGGCCAAATAATCATGCCTCATTAACTGCACATACACCATTGATTCTTCCAAAAAAAAATTATAGGATGCTAACAAGTGGAAATGGGGTCTAAAAAGTATGAATAAGAGTGGTGGGTGCATGTGTATACGCCTACTCACACATATGCCTGACTTTTACGGATGAATCTAAAACAAAGGGTGGATATTCCAGTAATTGTTTTAGAGATTTTCATTAGAATATACTATTACATTTTATTTAAAAAAGAAATTGGGGCTATGACATATATTCTTCCTCATTCTCACTTAGGCTCTTTCTTTTCCCTGTTTCTGCCTTCTTTCCTCCCCTATGTTTTTTTGGTACTAAGAGCTCTCTGTAGAAAATGATGTTGGATTGTCCGATTGAAACTATTGCTAACAAGAGCTTAATGATTTTATTCATTGATTTGTGTGCTTGATCATGCTAACTTGGTTACTCAAATTCAAAATCTATCATTTTTATCAGTAATTTAAATCATTTAAATATGAACTGTTGGAGAGATCAGCCGCTTAGATATTAGCAGAGCACTATGTGGTATGATAAGGGAGAGTTTGTAGAAATGATTTTCATATTTTTTTTAATAGCAGATTGTCAAGAGGTATTATTTAAATTTACCCTCTTTTATATGGAAAATCATGGGTATTGATTTCTAACTGAAAATGTGGAGATTACTACCTTTTACTTTATCAGTGGGGAGCTTAAATATCCCTAGACTACTTTAGGCCTAAATTGCTAACATCATAGGCTTATAGCAGCACATCCCCCTGTAACATGTTACTGTCGTGCATACTGCTTTTATTTATTCTACCTATCAGTAGCGTCTATTATGAATTGGTGATCATTCTATGCTGAAGACTATTAAGAAAATAACAGTGCAGCAAGAATTAATTTCAGTTTGGCAATATTGAGCGCTATAGTGCTTGACTAGTGTAGATGAGAAAAAAAATACCAGTACACAATATTAATCCCACTGGTCTTTTCATCTTTAAGTTTATGTAAATGTACGTTTCTTTTTTGGACTGAATGTAAATGTACGTTCATATATTGTTTTTATGCTCTGCCTTTGGACCTGATTATGGATCATAATGCTTTATTGAAGTATCCAACAATAAAAAAAACTTGTTTCTTTTTTGGTTTATTTTCTCAGGAGGAAGAACTAAAAGGTGCAGTTGTTCTCATTTATGCCAACAAACAGGTCTGAACTTGATCTCCGTCTAGGCCTGTTCAATTTTTTTACAAGGAACATTGATCAACATTTCGTTTGGGTGAAACTCCCTGCCTTGTAAAAAGTAAACTTCTATTAAATTCATTGTTTCTCTCCCTGTGAAGGACCTCCCTGGCGCCCTTGATGATGCTGCAGTGACTGAGGCTTTAGAATTACACAAGATCAAAAGCCGCCAATGGTCTATTTTTAAGGCTTCTGCCATAAAAGGTGAAGGAATTTTCGAGGGCTTGGATTGGTAAGTCATATAAACTTAAGTTAATATCTGTGTCGAATCTATTTTCTTTTTTAGCCTACAATACTTTGTAACTTGCTTAGCAAAATGCTTAGAACCTGTTAGCTATAAATTGGTACTCTTTTCGGTCCTATCTATAGGATTTATTAAACTAATGTGATTAAATTAAGGGTGTTAATGTTGTTAGTATAATGTGTTCTTTTTAAAACATTCCAATCATCTTCCCTCGTTTCCTTCCCTATCTGTTACTTGATTAGTGTTGGATGAGCACCAATAGGGATGATTTGGGGAAAGATTGATAAAAATTAGGATTATGTCCTATAATAGGACCAATATCAACTTCCCTAATAGGTTGCATATTTAGGATCGGAGAGAGTATAATTTAGTTTAAGTGGTTTAAGGGTTGGATTTGGAATCAGAATGGAATATATACCGGCTAAGGTGTCTTATACCACCCCATTGAAAGTACTGTAATAGGCATGTTGAAGGAGTATTAAAATTACAATTTTTTTATAGATGAAACATATATTTGTTGATAATTGATATATTTCGATGACATAAATTGGTAGGGAAAGTGTACTTTGTTGAGAAAATATAGTAGTGATTACGTGGGCATGTTGTATGAGATGTGAAGAGACACCATCTACCATTAGATTGCAAATTGATTTTGTAATTATGATAACCATTAATTTGGTATCTAGTAATGATTAGTCAGCCATTTAGCCCTCTCATGTATCATCTAAGATCTCTCTTACGAGTTGACATGCTTAAAAGAGTTACCTATATTTCACAAACATAGTTTAACAAATGTGAAGTGACTGATTTTGCTCAACCGTAAGCTTGCATACCATGGGGTCTGAGTTAGCCTCTTTGCGTAAGCAGAGATAAAACTGCGTAGTATATTCTCTTTCCCAAAATCCCCAAATGGGGACTTAAACTAGGTCGACTTTTATAGTTTAACAAATGCCCCTTCATGCTTTTGTTATTTCAAAAGTTTTTGCATCATTGGCATATGCTTTGAAATTGTACAAAACACTTTTGAATCTTGGATGGAAAAGAAAATATTGGATTTCTCTTTAATGAACCACAAGAATTCACATTAAGATTCAACGTTCTCTTTTATCTCCATTTGCCGATGCCCATTGACAGATAATTGTAGCAGTTAAGCATGTCTATTACAATTGACTTTTTACATAAGTTTAAAAATTGTCCAAAAGTCAAAGCGGTGTTACACTAATTTATTCCCCAATTTTATATCTAAACCTCATTTCATGTAAGGTAAAATTCTTCCTTTCCTAAAACATGAAGCCTTCTCGTTTCCCACACTGTAAAATGGACGGGTACTTGGGATATCATTTACTGTGATTGAACGTTAAGGTTGCTTGTTGTATACTTCTATTTGATCTAAGGGCGATATAACAATAAAAGAAGTTTTGAAGATAAATGGACATGTCAATGACTTCATTTATGTATTTCCTTTTGCTTTCCTTCATTATCTGGACACACTTTTTGACTTGTTATATTGTGCAATCTTAATGAATGAGCTTGTTGTGTGCGAAGGTTGAGCAATACACTTAAATCTGGAGGTGGCTAAGCTTCAAGGACCTTGAAGCACTTGGACTTGAGAATTAAAGGAAAGGTTGACATATGTACTCGGTATGACTTTCACATGAATCTTTGTCATGAACAATATCTTGACACTATGATTTTGATTCAATACTCGTATACATGTATTTTATTATCTTTCCAATTTTTATTTACTTGATAGTAGAGATTTGGACATTGGTCAGTTGTTTATTTTTTGAGCATCTGTAAAATTCTTTTTCTGATATGCATAATCCACATACTTCAAAGTGTTGCTTATGTGCAGTTCTGCACCATAAACACTGAAGAAACCAAGTTCATTTGATCAATTTTCTTTAAATTTCGTATGTTCTATCCATTTTCCTCTGGCAAAAAAAAAGTATAATTTCCTATAGATTTTACATTTTATAGTTGATATGATTTTGATTAGAATATAACAATACATAAAGAGAAGTGGGCCAAATTAATTCCAAATATATAATTTTTACAGGGTGTGTTTTATCAAATGTTTTATTCAATAAAATATATATGTAATTTCCTTCATTTGTTCATGTGCTCTTTACCAATTTTAACAATACCAGTTTAAAACCAATTGGGTAAATAAATAGTGATGATTGGACTGGGGTTCAATATTAAGCCGCTGTTTCTCCCCTGGAGGGAAAATAATGCATTCCTTAAGTGTAGAAAGCAATTTACCTAGCAAACAAAGTTCAGTCCAATTGCTTAAGGATCAAAGTGCATTATTATGGCTGAGTTTAAATTCACTAATGTGAAAATTTTATTATGGGCGATGTATAAGTGTCTCGATAAATGGTCGATAAGTGTGGAAGTCAACTCAAATCTTGTTGAGCCTATCAACCTAGCTCATCTAACTTCTCTGTACCGAACGAAAGAAAGCAATTCAATTTACTTGTTTACCATTTTAAGTTGAAAATCAACTTACAGACACTACAATTGATCAACTATCTACTCCCTTCAATCTCTTTCGGAAGAGACAAATAACTAATTTATCATAATTAAGAAATATGGTTGAAGGCAAATTATAATAGATCAACACGTTAGGATTGTAAATTCCATTTGAAAATTATACTTTTTTGCTGGAATTTTTTAATGTGGTGAACTTGTAGCTAATAAATTTTATGTTGATTATCATAAAAAATTGCATTAATGTAAATAAAAATAAATAGTACAGTCCCTTTAATTATAAGATTTGGTTCATTTATTTGGACATTAAAAAACTATTTAACCTAGTTTTAGTTAAAATTGTGTGAAATTTTTCCTAAAACATAATCCTAAATAGTTTGCAATGAAGCTGCCCCTTGATGCAAACTCTTTTATATGTGCAGTCAATTGGAGCGATTCAGACATTGAAAGATAAACATGATGTATAAAATAGATTGATGTCTTAAGTTTATAGTTGACCAAATTTAACTCAACTAAGTTTTATATTAAAGGCTTGAAGTTGTAATTAATGTGATTGTCAAACTTACGAATTTATGTAATTTCATGACAAGAATATAAACTCAAACTTGAACTGTAAACTCATAAGATTTTACTTTAATTAATAAATATGTTTTTAAAACATATAGTGAAACACACAAAAAAAAAATATGAAAAGTTGGCACTAAATATGTTAACACCCACACTTTATCAAACTCAATCAAGAATTTTCTATAAAATTTATATATAAGTTCATTTAATATGGTTAATTAAAAATGCATATATGAGATCTAAAATGAATTGATAAAGTGATTTTATAAAGAGAATATAAAAATAGCAAATTCACTAGTTTAGCCGACAATACAACTTATATAAGTTTAAGTGACCTATGAGTCGTGACACCATCTTGTTACATACAAACGTAAAAATTTATACATCACTTAAAATAAGAGAGTGTGTGAGGGGGGGAGAGAATGTGATAGAAGGAAAGGAAATGTTCCTAAAAAAACGAAAGGAAATGGTTAAAGGATGAGGCGGCTGAGTACGTAAGCGAGCAAATCCAATTTCTTTTTCTGTTTTTGGTACACAATCCATTTCCAGGATTACATGAATGTAATATCACATCAGCATTAATTCCTACTTTCCTATTGGGCATTGGCATAAAAAACTCATTAATTTCTGCTTTCCTATTGGCACAAAAGAATTCATTTCTGCTTTCCTATTCGCACAAAAAGAATTCATTTCTGCTTGGCCCAATTGATAAAGCCCTTGACGTAGCCAATTTGCAGCCAAGTCCACTAAAATAAAAAGAGGGATTGCGTATCTTGAAAAAAGATATCCCATTTTTATTTTAAAATGATATATCATATATCTGTTCGTGGTGCAAATCTAATCCAATCTACATCAAGTGCAGCAAATTATCTCGTTCACAAGGGACTTTAACTTACATTCTTTATCATGGTAGTTAGAATCTTACGATTCGGGATACGTATCCTACGATACGATGCAAAATTGAAGAAAAAAATTCGATACCATGGTAGTTAGAATCATACTGTGTATCTAAAAGTACCTGGAATTTCATATTGAATCCTGAGATACGTTTAGAATCCTATGAATCTCGATACAAGGACGATTCATTCGATTCAGGGAGTTTCTTCGACAACATCGGTTTGTGGTTTTGTGCGCAGAGCAATGATGTTTAAACCGGACCGATCCGGACGGTTCGACCGGTCGAACTGTCGACCAGAAAGTCAGGTGGCCCGTTCTGATAGATATAGTCGGACGGTAAAGCACACCAAGAAAAAATGAACACAGCTCCAAGGGAATGAGAAGATAGAGGAAGGATTAGCTAAATGTTAACCGCTTATGTTATTTTTTTTGCTTCGATATATTGGGAAAAAAGTGTGTGCTAGCCAGATTAGAGATGCTGAAATGAGTTGAGAAGTTGATACTTTAGAACAAGGAGACACGAAGAAGGAAGTTGAAGATATACAATATCTTTCTTTTTCCAATGGTTAGTAAAATGCATTGTTTTTCTTTTATGGTATACCCATAGGATAAAGAATGAAGAGTAAAAACGCATGATATAGCTCATCATTTTTCCCTAGGATAACCACGTGACTTGCTCCTCCCCATTTTGTTTTATTTTGTTTTTTAAAAAATAAAAGACTCTTATTTTTATTAATTAAGTTAAATATAAAAAAAATTGATTTGTTTAATAAGTTTTATTGAGTTATGATTTTTGAAGTGTGACAATGACTTGGTTGATTTAAATTTGGGATTTGCTTAAACTCCCTTATGGTTTATTTTCATGTGTACTCTTTACATGTTATTTCTATGAAGTCTTATATGCCTTTTGATATTTTATGCCTTTGGTTTTTAAGATAAAAATTGTAAATATCTTATCTTCTATATTTGATTGTGAATCCTTCGATTCACGATTCGATTCGATTCGATTCATGATTCAAAAAATGAAATTTTCGATTCACAATTCATATCCCGATTTGATAATCATGTTTCTTACCATAAATAGTGTTTTTTTTTGTCGTATCTCATATACTCATTATATATACTCTTTTGTTTGATACAATACTCATTATACACACTCTATAATAGGTTGGAAATTCATAACTAGTAACCTCACGTTTTTTTAACAAAAAAAAACTAAAATGAGGCATCAAGTGTCATTTGGGGTACAAAAGTTAAACATATATAGACATCATGCTATAAAGGATGGCAAAAAAAAGTGCAAGAATAAATATAATTGAGTGGGCCGGGTTAAGAGTTGAGACATTTAGTCTTATTCACTATTACTCTTTTTCTGTTGTCTGATATTAACCCCCCCTTTTCTTTCTAGGAACATTTACTTTCTTATAAAAATCAATTATATTCGATGTATAAATTGTAGGCACGCCTTCAAACGGTTATTAATTTAGTCTTAGTTTGTCACATAATGATGGATTAAGTCATTCCTTTAGGGTGGTCTGTTTGATATATGAGTCTTAGGCGAAAGAAATTTGTTTTTTTAACTTCAATTTACAAAAATTAGAGAATTACGATTAAAGTTTTTTAATAAGTATTTCTTATTTTTTATATTACATGTAATATTTCTTAAAATATCATAACTATATGTTTATATTTTTAAAAAAATTCAACTAACAACAAATTTTCCTTCCCTTTCTTCTTCTTCAAATTAAATCCCTCTTACCAAACACACTTAAAATTACCATTGCTTATGTATCAGTCCCCTCTTCGTTGCCAAAATAATCCAAGTATAAGCTCTGATAGCTAGCAATTATATGTACGATAAAAGAACAATATAAACGTGCTCCCGTGTCAACACTTTACTTTATAGTAGTATATGAAAACGTGAATTCTGAGCTAATTAGGTTTAGCCGTTTAGGCAATAGCGTTTGAAATTTACACGCACGGACACGCCCACAAAAAGAAAACACTGATATGAATATCCAATGAAACTCTGATGAATGATGTGACAAGACTTCTCCTAATTGGACGCTATTAACTAAGTTCTGTTTACTACTATTATATTAATCGAAGTTGTTATTAATGTGGTGGATTTAAATATAAGAGGCTAAGAGCAATCATATCTCTAACAATGGGAAAAAATTATTAAGCTTATCGTTAAAACATGAAAGAGGCAACGGGGATGTTGTGATTATCTTTTATGCTCATAACTTTTGCCAATCCCTAACTTTGGTTCACAGATTTTTGTTTAAAAGATATATCAATTTAAATTTTTAGAGAAATTAAACAAATGACGTATGGGTAAAAACTAAAAAGTTTAAATACTATATGGGCAGGATTAGAATAGTTGAAAAATGGCATGGGTATTCTGGTCAAGATATATGTGGAACCCCAATAACAAAATTCCAACCAAACAGTGTACAAGGAAAATGTGACTATGATCGTTAACCCTTGATTCAATGTCGCGCCTACTCATTATTGTACGATGAAATTGAAATGGAGCAGAATCTTGTTTATCACGTGGAGGATATGGATATCTCATGTAGATATCTCTATTTATGATTTATTATTATACTTGTGGGGATATCACACTTCAAAGCTCATCCACACAATAATTGACGAATATATATAAATCAAACTATTTTTACTTCCTGGATGTCATCATTTTTATTTAATATATTTTGCGTTTGATGTGTGTTACACGTTCACAAATTTCATCCTAATAAATTAGTTCCCACTTCCACGCACGTCCTTCTTACTATTTGTCAACCAAATAAAAAGATTGCACATTTACATATATACACCATCGTTTTGTTTTGCAATTTGCACAATCAGTCAAATATTCAATACTTATAATTCTACTTTACGTTCACATATTTTTATAGTATATCTCCCACTCAAACGCATCATATTAATAAGCTTTTTATGCAGATACCGATGAAGAAAAGCACCATGCCTTCATTTGTATGTATTCCAGAGTTTTAGGTGATTAAAAGTATACAAATTTTGTGATCCGGTCCTGGGAGAATAATGCACACGATCACTACGCAGGCATATTAAAATATACATTAATAGTGCATTTTATCCTGTTAGCTTGGTAAAAAATTGGCTATCTGGCTTCTAGGCCAATTTAAAACGTTATTTATAACATCTTCAATATCAGTATTTGTTGCTGATAATCTCATATGTATGTAATTATAATTATGGTTAAAATTAAAGTTTTAAAAATTTGTCATTAAAAATTTGATGGTCTAATTTCTAATATTGTTCTCATTTACTACACTAATCAAATCAATCCTTACATGATGTTCACTCTCTCTTATTTCCCTCATTCACTACAAAAAAAGAGACCATTTCAGCGGCCAACCAAGGAACCGCGGAGATGAGAGCCCACTTCAGCGGTTTTTGCCCAACCGCTGAAGTGCAAGCGTCATTTTTACCTCTTTTTTTAGTAGTGATTGTAACATGATCAAGTATGACAGGGAAATATATATAATGTAGTATAGTTTTATATCAAGAGCGAGAACTCAAGAAATGCTGGAAACCGAGAAGAAAAAATGTATTATAATATTCAGAAATAAAACGCTTATCATCAGACCAATTTATAGTTTAACATTTTATACACAAAATAATTATTAGGTTAAAATAGCGAGAAGAAAAAATGTACTGTAATATTCAGAAATAATACGCGTAGCCTTGTAGCTAATGATCAATATAGAAATCTTCAGAATGTTGAATAATTATATGACTGTTAGTTTCAATGTGAGGATAGGGGATAAGAGATGGACAGCTATGCTTACAAAATGCAGAAAAGATGACTAAGCTACAGAAATTGCAAAATTAAATTGGAGTATACATGTTAAATACTCTTAACTTGACACATTTATTATTAGGACCAATAAAATTAGGAAACAATTGAGAATGACTTGATATATTAATAGATTCAAAGTTTTAACAAATTCAGTGATCAATAAAATTAGGAAACAATTGAGAATGACTTGATATATTAATAGATTCAACCTTTTACCAAATTCAGTACCAAGTTTGTTTTCCCACTACAGACATCACAGAGGTAGATGGGCATCAGGGAAAACAACTAAACAAAACATGTCAGTCACATATCTGTAAACATTTCAAAGTAGTTTAATCTTCCTGTCCTTATTTACACACACACACACAAGAAAATGACAATAAAATATCTTCTGAATTTTGAAATCCCATATTGGTGATTTGTAGTTGTTAACGACTTAATACCTATACTCAATTAGTTAAAATATGTTATTTGTGATTTTGAATCCCCTATATTTTGTATTCCCTATTGATATTTGATTTATTTATCTAAATTAAATACTCCCTCCGTTCCTAAATATAAGACCTAGATAACTTTTTTTTGGAAAGATTAAGGTTGCGAAATAGGTTATTAAATGATGACATATTTGATATCTTTTTAGATTATCCATTAGCTTATAGGTAAAATAAACT
Organism: Mimosa pudica; assembly: GCA_029929735.1. NCBI lineage: Eukaryota > Viridiplantae > Streptophyta > Magnoliopsida > Fabales > Fabaceae > Mimosa > Mimosa pudica. The sequence goes on along the minus strand of JAKELP010000015.1, from coordinate 7,512,196 downwards.
AGTTTAAGAGAAAAAATTAGGTAAATCAATTTATAATTAACTTATTTTTTGCTTTTTTTAGGATTTTTCAAAAAAGTCATCTAGGTCCTATATTGAGGAACGGAGGTAGTATATTAAAATACTAAATAATTAAATAACTTAACTAACACATATATATGTGATATGGCAGCTCAAAAATATTCTTGTATATTAATAAAAAGATAATAAGTTAGATTTACTTTCAAATCAGATATCATACATTTAGGACCATATAAGTAACATAAATATGTAATATGTTATATGGCTAAAGCATTAACTTTTGTCACCTAATATCCTAAATAATATGACAACTTTATTATAAGTTGCTGTTTCCAATCCCGTTTATCTTTTTAGCCTTAGTACGTGATTCTTTAGTTTATAAATAAAACAATTGAGTTTAATAATCTTTTCAGGAAATAACAATGAGAAATCAAATAAGAATTAGGGAAAATCCCACAATAAACTACTCCGATAATGTAAAAGGACAATGAAGTTACTCAAATTTGCATAGGATAAGTAAATTATTAGGGACTGATTTGGGATTATGAAATGTTGGTGAATAACCCATATGTCCCCTATCCAACACACAGAACCCTCCTCTGTTCCCCCGCACAGAAGTTCCTTCAACCATCACCCCCACCAAACCACGCTGATTCACTCCAACTTCTGGCTACCACACTCACCATTGCAATTAGTGCATCGGGCAATGGATTCCTCCCTCTCCCTCACTCGATCTCTCTCTTAATATCATTCTCACCCACATTTTCTTGATATATCACCCTCACAAGACCTAACCATCGCTCACCTGCCTCACCACCACAGTCATTGTTCCCCTATCGTATCGTGACACCGTCGAAATCCGACATCATATCTTCCATCATCGTCCTCCCTCCTCCTCACATTAAGATTGCTCTCCTTTTTCCATTTTCATTTTCTCCCTCTCTAAACCCGAAACCCTAACCTCAGCTCCCTCCATCTTTGGCAAACTAAGAAGTCGTCGTCCCTTCCTTTCTCCTTATCGGTGGTTGAAGATTCACACCATTCAACGTTACCCACCATGATTTCTCTCACATCTCTCTAATTCAAAGGACTTTCAGGTGCCGGTGTTGCTGCATTCATTGTTTACGGTGCGGTGGTGGTGAGGAGTGAGTCATGGAGATTGGGATCTGAGTTAGAGCTTGAGATCGGGGTGAGGAAGATGAACGTGATCGATAGGTTATGTTGACGGGAGAAGAGGGTTCTGTGTGTTTTGGATAGGGGGCATATGAATCATTCGCCAACATTTTGTATATCAAATCAGTCTCTAATACCTTATTTGGTCTTATGCAAATTTGAGTATCTTCGTTATCCTTTTGCATGTTCAGAGTGCTTTATCTGAGATTTTCCCTAAGAACCAAAATTCTTTTAGAATTATTGACGATTATTTATTGTCGAAATTCAAATGTGTTTTTTATCCTAATTAAGTAGAGTAAATTAAGTGAAAAAAACTGTCACTTTAATGTATGGCCCAAGAACGCGTTCAATTATATTAGCATGTGTGGTATGAGTTTGAATCTTTTAGCATTATTTTTTGTTTCCTTACCTAACCTTTCACAATCCGTGTCGAGCCTGATGGCAGGAGAACATTGAAGCAGATGTCGTACACATTAAATATTAAAATTTCCAAGCTGAAAAGTAAAAGTCATGCTTGTAACTTATAGCGTCAAACGTCAAGACATATGAACAGTGAGAAGAGTAGCTAAAGTAAAAATGAGTTCTATAAATTCCATAGACACCCGCCTTCTGCTCTTCACCTTACAACTTCATCTCTTCACCATACTTCCACTCTTCTTCTTCTTACTTAATACTACTCAAAAGTCTTCGATCTCCTCTCTCTCTCTCTCTCTCTCTCTCTCTCTCTCTATCTCTCTTCTCTCTCTCTCTCTCTGTCACACACACAAAGAAGCAATCAACAATGGCTTCCTCTGTTCTTGGCACCAATTTCCTTAATAACTCCACAGCCTCCCCTACTACTCTTTCATTCCGAGCCACCAAATTTTCTGTAACTAAGTTCCAAAAGGTATGATTATGATATGATGAGATATATAAATACAAAGATAGATAGATGATATAATTTCAAGATAATTCATTAATGGATTATATTAAAAAGATATATAGTGACAGTTTTCAATCGTTTTGATTTTCAGATGAACAGATTAATGATGATGGCTGCATCCGGAGGAGGAAGCAGTAGTGTTGGTGAGGAAGAGAAACCAATGGAATCATCAAGAAAAACGATGAAGCCTTTGAGTTTCTCCGGTGAGAAACCTTGTACTCCAATATTGGACACTATCAATGTCCCAATTCACACGAAGAATCTCTCCACTCAAGAGCTTGGTGCTCTTGCTAATGAACTCAGAGAAGAGATTGTCCACACCGTGTCGAAGACCGGCGGCCACCTGAGCTCCAGCCTCGGTGTGGCGGAGCTAACCGTCGCGCTACACCACGTCTTCAACACTCCCCAAGATAAGATCATTTGGGACGTTGGCCATCAGGTATGTCGTGGTTGTACTCAAGTCAAGTCAACTTTTATAGCTACTACCTCAACTTTATGTACATTTAATTTAATGTCCAACTAATCAAAGTGTCGAACTCTAGGCATATGCTCACAAGATTTTGACTGGAAGAAGATCGAGCATGCATACTATTCGACAAACAAGTGGACTCGCAGGATTTCCAAAGAGAGAAGAGAGTGTTCATGATGCTTTTGGAGTTGGTCACAGTTCTACTAGCATTTCAGCTGCCTTAGGTATGTGTCAATCGTTCTATATATACTCGGTTCATAAATATCATACATTTTTCAAAAAAATAAAAAAAAACTAAATAACTCACTTAATCATAATATATTTGGCGTATTATAAGGTTCTATGTATTTTTTTGTACAACAAGGTTCTATGTTAGCTATAAGTCAAATAAACTAGCCAGTTCGTTAGAGAAAAATTTAGGTAAATCAATTAATAAATAATTTATTTAGTTTTTTAATGGTTTTTTAAAAATGTCAACTAAATCTTATGTTTAGTAATAACTTAAAACTATGATTATAGTTGCATGTTGTTTAACTGTATTTTGTGGCGGGTATTTCAGGTATGGCGGTTGCAAGGGACTTGATGGGGAAAGATAATCAAGTGGTGGCGGTGATAGGTGATGGAGCAATGACGGCGGGACAAGCATATGAAGCAATGAACAATGCTGGTTTTCTTGATACCAATCTTATCATAATCTTAAATGACAATGAACAAGTCTCACTTCCCACCGCCACCGTTGACGGCCCGGCTCCTCCGGTGGGTGCTCTGAGTAAGGCCCTCACAAGATTACAAACCAGCAGAAAATTCCATCAACTACGTGAGGCTGCTAAGGTAGTCACATGTCCTCTCTCGTTTGTATTCTCTTGGAGGGAGAATAATAAGCACGGCTAAAAATACAACAAAACGCCTTAAATTTGTCAAAATTATAAAAACTCCCCACTATTTTTAAAAACTACACTTCAGCTCAAATTTTACAACTGTTTCGAATTTTCAAGTGAAGATTTGGAGATACTTAATTTTATTAACTCAAAATATGATAAATTATAAGAATACCTAGTTGATTTTTTTGTAGAGATTAAAGTTACAAAATAGGTTATTAAATTATGATATATTTGATATATTTTTAAATTATCTATAAGTTTATAAGTCAAATAAACTAGTTTAGGAAAATAAATTAAGTAAATCAATTTATAGTTGACCTTTTTTATTTATTTAGGATTTTCTAAAAAAGCCAACTCAAAACCGAAGTATAAACTTACTAATCCTTTAATTAATATAAAATAACAATAAGTGAAACATGATAGTATCCACACCCATGTTACGTTTTGAACTTTTATCTCACGTGTCATTATCACAGGGAATAACCAAGCAAATTGGAGGGCAAACACATGATATTGCAGCAAAATTGGACACATATATGAGAGGAATGGTGAGTGATTCAAGTGCTAGCTTATTTGAGGAGCTTGGGATGTACTACATTGGTCCAGTGGATGGACATAATGTCGAAGATCTTGTCCATGTTCTGAAGAAAATTAAGGACATGCCAAACGTGGGACCTGTTCTAATTCATGTAATCACTGAGAAAGGAAAAGGCTATGCTCCTGCTGAATCAGCACCAGACAAGATGCATGGTACTATATTTACTTCTTTGCCCTCTAAAAGCTCTTCATTTTATGAATTTGTCCCCAATATTCCAACATAAGCTTATGATGGAACTAATGTTTTATCTATATGTATAGGTGTTGTGAAGTTTGATCCAAAGTCAGGGAAGCAAATGAAGACCAAAACAAGCACTCGTTCCTACACTCAATACTTTGCAGATTCTCTAATAGCAGAAGCTGAGGCTGATGACAGAATTGTTGCCATTCATGCTGCAATGGGAGGGGGCACTGGACTTAACTCGTTCCAGAAGAAATTCCCCGAAAGATGTTTCGATGTTGGCATAGCTGAGCAGCATGCTGTTACATTTGCTGCTGGACTTGCTGCTGAAGGACTTAAGCCTTTTTGTGCAATTTACTCTTCCTTTTTGCAAAGAGGTTTTGATCAGGTACCAAAAAAATTAATCCTGTACAGGATTGATGCTAAAAATTGTTGTTTTATTCTTGTAATCATAACTTTTGTTGATTTGTGAATGATTTATAGGTAGCACATGATGTGGACCTTCAAAGGCTTCCAGTGAGATTTGCAGTGGATAGAGCTGGTCTTGTGGGTGCTGATGGTCCAACTCATTGTGGAGCCTTTGACACAACTTACATGGCTTGTCTGCCAAACATGGTCGTCATGGCTCCTTCCGATGAAACCGAGCTCATGCACATGGTGGCCACTGCCGCAGCCATAGATGACCGCCCTAGCTGCTTTAGGTACCCAAGAGGAAATGGCATAGGATCCCTTCTTCCACCAAACAACAAAGGCACGCCACTAGAGGTACTTCATTTATATATATAACCTACTAGTGTGTGTTTGAATTAGTTTTTGGAGATCAAGTTTTTGCCAAAATGTATACATGTATTGCCTCATTATAGGATTTAATCAGTGTTTGGTTAACTTTCTTTAAAACTATGTTTTTAATTAAATAAGTGCTTTTGAATAATTGATTTTGTGCTGCACGAGGTATACATGTTGGAGGAAATTTATATCTTAAAGCCTAAACGCACTTTTCAAATTGATCAAAACATCTAAAATTAATTGTGAAAGTCATAAGTCAATCATTTTGGGCTAATGAAGACTTGATTGGATGAATGTAGATTGGGAAAGGGAGGGTATTGAAGGAAGGAAGCAGGGTAGCACTTGTGGGATATGGAACAATGGTTCAAAGTTGTATGGAAGCATCAAAGTTACTTGAAGTTCGAGGTATCTCAACAACTGTGGTTGATGCAAGATTCTGTAAACCTTTAGATAGAGAACTGATGAAACATATAGCTAAGGAGCATGAAATTCTTATCACTGTTGAAGAAGGATCCATTGGAGGATTTGGATCTCATGTTTCTCAATACTTAGGCTTGAATGGACTGCTAGATGGAAATCTCAAGGTAATTATTATATATGCCCCCATGAATCAATCTCTTTTTCTTCGTTTTTTCCTTCCACTTTTAGCTTTCTTCTTCACATTATCATTCAATGGTGTATTGTGATAATACTGAAAGGCGGATGTTGAATATTTTTCAGTGGCGAGCAATGACACTACCAGACAGATACATTGACCATGGATCTCAGGAAGATCAGATTAAAGTAGCTGGGTTGAGTTCAAAGCATATTGCAGCTACTGTTTTGTCTTTAACAAATTCTCAATACGATAATCGTTATCTATTTAGTCTTCATATGTAAGAGATTAGATGTGATACATTTGGAAACATCTCCCTTTAGACCTGTAAATACACATCATAGTATGATTTGATATGATCTGAGAATAAAGATATATGAGTGTATTCATATCTATTTGTCTTTTCAATGTTGTTATAGTTATTTACTCACCCGTTACTAAATATAATAATTAGTTGATTTTTCAGGAGAATTATAAGAAAACTAAATAATTTACATATAAATTTATTTAAAATAATTTTTTAAAATAGTTTATTTGACTTATAAGTTAACATATAACCTAATTTGATTATATGTTAATGATGAATACTAATTTTTGGTTTGGATTTGTGATAAGGATTTGCACTCCTCGATATATATGATATATTATATATGTTTCATGATAGTTCATTGATTTCTCTCTATTAAGAATGTTTAATTTGCTAGGTATTTTGATTGAAGTTGGATTGTTGTAATTGAATCTAAAGAATTGCTAATCCACAATGACACACACTAAGGGATTTAAATAATGCTTAAATGAATATGTCCACTTGTTAATTGGTAATGTTTGGTGTTTAAAGAAATTTAGTGAAATTAGCTACTAAATAGTGATTAACAATGTCTAATTATATGGGTGACTGTGGGAATATCTTGTAATTAATTAGTAATATTCTCTGATTATATTATTTGATTGTATAGACATAATTAGGCGTTATTAGTAGTTCTTAGTCACTATTAGCTTGTCTCCCTTTCTTGCTCATCTGTACATCAGTCTTGATTGTCATAATATGAAAACATAGTGTTTTTCTCTCATCTCTTTTCACTTTTTTCCTCTCAACTCTATCCACAGTAGCCATTAGACATTGAATTTAAGACATGTCTTGAGGTTTGTCTTAAAGGACTTATTAGAAATTACTCCCTCCGGTCCTAAATATAAGACCTAGTTCACTTTTTTGAAAAATCCTAAAAAAGCAAAATATGAATCAATTATAAATTGATTTACCTAATTTTTTCCCTTAAACTAATTTATTTAACCTATAAACTAATGACTAATATAAAAATATATTAAATATGTTATAATTTAATAACATATTTTGTAACCTTAACATCTCCAAAAAAAAGTTATCTAGGTCTTATATTTAGGACCGGAGGGAGTATTTGTTAATGAAGTTATTAGTTGCATAATAGGCATTGGACTTAATCTTTTTAGTTTTGATTCATTATTTGGGTGACCATTAATAAATTTGGACTTTGGGATTAATTAAGTGATAATGCATAATACCAATTGTGGATATAAGGCCTTTTCAATCAATTAATGAGCTCATTCGTTGACTAAAGTGCTTAATTAACTTGACTTGGAATAATTTAATATACAGGATTCTTGAATTGGTTATTCTTATAAAAGGTTAACTTAGAAGGATTCTTCTAAGGGTAATTTGTTAATTGTAACGTACTGTTACTAATTCCCTAAATTTCTAATAATATAAATTCTAATTCAATAATTCATTTACTAACTATAATAGAAAAAGGATTTTTCCATAATATTACTATCACTATCATAGTTAGAAGAAGAAATTTCTAATAATTTATGTATTATCCATGATAGAAAAGAATATCCTAATACAATAATACTATCATGGATAATTAACTACTAACCATGTTAGTAAGAATTCACTTAACATGGTTAGAAAAAGAGAACAACATAACACTCCGAAAAGATAATCATGTCAGAGAGGGGCCCATCCAACATGGTTATATAAAATAACAACACTAATCACAACACGGCAACACAATCGCACAATATAACCATGTTAGGAAAAGAATTTCCCTTAACACGGTTATTCGAAACACCTATATCAATTATACATAACAACACAAATATCTGACTTGAATATGTCAGTATCACAAAGCATAATCATTTATCACTGATCACAGTCATATGATATCAAGAAAAAGATATTGTCTTTCCATTAGCAGACAAATCCTCCTGTAACTCATAATACACATACAGTACAATATCATTCACCACCGTCACAAAGTCTGTAGCACAGCTACGACTATCACATAATCAAAACTTTCACAGCCGTCATAACACTACAACACACCAGTTACAAGTTATGGACAGATCAAATGAACAGATAATACAATTCGACATAATCAAACAAATACACAACAACAAACACGGAAGCGGATGCAGCCTACTTGATGGCAATATATATATATCTATGGTTTACCTCCGGCCTACCCACTAACTCAGTATGGCCGGCCGGCTCCTTTTCCCTTCCACGCAGCCTATCTCCGGCATGATCACCTGCAAAAATAAAGGGAATGGGGTGAGACAAAACGATGTCTCAGTAATCACTACAACTCACTGTGAGACTCAGAAGTGGGGTAGTGGAGCGTCTACAGGGTACCACAGTTTTCAAAACCTGCATAAACCACGTAATACATACATATATATATATATATATATATACAGAACAGATACATACATCTCTCAATAGACAAAAATAAACGTGTGTGACACTGTGTCCGGTCTCTAGTCCGAAAAGCATATAAAAAGGGACCGGTCTCTAGTCCGAAAATCCCTGGTCCCAATCTCAAGTGCGATGGACCCGTACAACTAACTTATCGATTGCGCAGATCGATGGTTACATCGGTCGATGGTACTAAAAAAATCAGTGTCATGCAACATACAAAAGATTGATAAATATATAAATATATAAAGTACAATGTATTTAGAAAGGTACCCTATAGCCCACGTTTAGGTATAAAATACTCATAACACATTTCATATATATATATATATATATAAGTAGGAGAGGATTTTAGAAATCCTCAACTACCATCACCCTCAGTATCACAGTCAGTTAAGCGTGATTACCTGTTCAAGCTCAATAACAATAAATCCTAGCAGCTATTGTTTTCCGCGTGCTCCACCCGAGTCACCTTCGTCTACAACCGCCTAATGAGAAATTATTGGTCAATGCACAATATCAATGACTTGGACCTACTTTTCAAACAATTCCAAAACCAATGTTGAAGTAATGAATTACTTGCAACATTCACCCCTTTTCTATATCCCTTTAGACCTCCACAATTCCCTTAACCATTATTTATATTCCTCTAGTACTAACTTTACCATTTCAAATAACTCTAGATAAAAATTACCCATTCATGTATAATTCACCAAAAACACTTCATTAATATTAATTTGGCATTCAAGGTAGCCTTACTAACTCCCAAACACTCCTCCACTAATCAAACATACCTAACCGTAACCAAATTCCCATTTTTCAACACTTTAACTTTGAAACTTCCTTTCAAACACCAATCCAACCGAAACTAACGTTCCAACATCCTATAATAAACTTCACAAGCATTTACAAACCCCCAATTCATTACAATCATCTTCCATTAACAAGACCCTAACTTAAAGAGCCATAAAAATGCTCCAAAAATTCCCAAAATAATTCACAACTTCAATAAACTTAAACACTTTCCAAAAGTCTTCCATCAACCACTTACATATTCACAATTTCTTGTTTTAAGCTTCAAACATTTAATTATTGTCAAACCCTAAACTTCAAAGAATCACCACTTTTACCGAAAATTCCTAACTGTTCAATCTCCTAAAAAAAATATCCAATTACTCCCAAGAATACTCAAATTCAATGTCTCAATTTCAATATTAAAGCATTAACATTCCATAATTCTTAGTACATCCAAAACCCTAATTTTAAAGAATACTTATATATTCCCAAGAATTTCAAAGTAATTTCCAACTTCAACAAACATTAATTGCTCACACAAATCTTCAATTGACCACTAAATAATCACTATTGTAGCTTGTGAATCCCAAAAGTCCCAATTTCTACAAAACCCTAACTCAAAAGAGGAAGCTTTAACCAAAAATCAAAGTCAAAAAGTGTAAGAAGGCTTACAAAGTTCAAGAATAATAAGGGAAGAGAATCTCCGCCGCTGGCCGCCGTCGGAGTCGCCGGAAATCGGCCTTTGAAGGTGGTTGGCCGAGCAAGGGCAGGAAAAGGGAAGAGAAAGTGAGAAAACAAGTTGGAACCAGAAAGTGACTTAAGAAAACGAAAGAACAAGAACCACCCACCTCTCGCCGCCGTTGATCGCGACGCCGGAAAACTACAGAAGAACGGTGGTGGATGAAAAGGAACAAAACAGCTTAGATTTTTGCAAGGATTTGAGGGGAGGAGATTTGCTATCATGAAATGGGTGAGATTTGGGAGAAGATTTGGTGTGGGTGGTGTGTGGGTGTATGTGTGTGAAATCGGAAATGAGGGGGAGAGGGAGCTCGTCGGTTTATGTTAAGGGAAGGGGAAGGCCGCGCTTGTTTGGGTGAAATAAGGGTGGCTTCTATTAATTTTGCAGCCCAAACTTACCATAGAGTACTCTTTTTAATTTAAAACCACTTAAACCAATCTCCTATCTCCTTAACCTTCAAAATATTTTGGGTCTCACCATTCCCTCATATTTCAAAATCTTCACTTGCTTAATTAGTTATTTGCACGCTTATTACTTAAAACCTCCAAAATATTCTAAAAATTACAAAAAAAAATCCTAAAAATTCTAAAATTCCTAATTTCTCCATTTATTATTTCCCAAAACACTCTCTGATCTTATATTAAAATTTCCAGGATGTTACATTAATTAGCCAAGAAACTTTCATTATCCCAAAACAATGATTGCAACTGATTTATTTTCAAGAGATTCACTTCATCCATTCTCCATGCACTATCATATTTATATGAAAACCACAAAAAATAAGTAGTTTAAAATTTTTATTCTCATTCTTGCATCAATCTCTTCTAAAAAAAAAACTAATTTTATTATAGTACTCTTGTTCTCATGGTACTCCTATTTCATAATATTTAGATTACTTGGGAACCATTAAGAAGCTCCTAGAGAGAGAAAACGACCTGAGATTGTATCTTATAATATGCAGTGCACAATCCATGGTTTACTTTGCATTTAACCCCAAAGCCTATTAGAATAAGGTTAAATCACATGTACAAGTATGTGCGAGTTTAACTCTAGGGAAGTGATGACTTTGCATCTGCCTCTTAAAACTTCAAGAGTCAAGTATTACCATTTTATCACTGAAAAAAAAGTTTTTAGGGAATAAATTACGTAAGGATCGGACTAAAGTCAGGATAAAATAATATTTAAACTCCTCCTAAATTTAAACTGAAAATGACTTGAGATACTATAGATAGTTTTTTTTCTTGCATAAAAAAATGTTGGGAAAATGACACATAAAGTCTGCCCAATTGACAAAAGGACAATTGAGGTGGGTAAATTGTGGAAAGGACAAGTTAGGTCATTGGAGCCTAAAACACATTACCACATTTGGTGAAAAGATTAAAGTGCCCTTAAAATTAAAAACCCATCCTCCTTGTTTTCGAACAGCCCCAAGCTACACATCACCTCCCTCACAACAAATCTGAATATCAAACCCTAGCCACCATCTTCTTCCAACAGCCCAAGCCACACCACCTCCCTCACAAAGCCCTAGCCACAAATCCGGTCGTGCGACCATCGTGAACTCTGTGCCGTGAAGCCACAAACCGTCGAGCAAACCGTGAAGTTAGTGCGAACGCCGTGAAGCAACAAACCATTCGAACCCTATTCGATCTGCTGTGGAACCACATCCATTCGAGCAAGCCGTGAACGCCGTGAACATCAAACACCAAAAGTTGAAGGTACCATGGCTAGGAAATCAAAGGTTAGTGTGGGTTTCCATTTATTTGAACATGTATGTGGTTGTTTTCATAGGAAGTCACCATTTGTAAAGTTCCAAACTTTTATGACTATGAACTGAGATTTTGAACAGTATGTTTTAGGTGGGTCAATTATTTGGGAATTTGGTAGAATGGGGTTGAGCTTGATACTTGAAAGCTAGAAGAGTGATGGTTGGAACCATCCTTATCTGTGCTTCTCTGTTATTGTATTATTTTAGTTAATGGAGACTGAAATGCCATTATTTTTGTGATTAAATTTCCAATCAATAGAAATGCTAATTTACTACCAGCATAGCATGCCCGAAGAAAAAATTCCTTGGTCTTAGTGGAAATTCCCATCTTGTTAAGCTTGTAAAATGCTTTTCTTAAAAGAAATCATTGATATTTGATTACTGAGGTGTGATCAATGTCTTGTACTTTATCCTAGAATGAGTGTCTTTGTTCCGTATAGGCTGCAAAGGTCATTATGGTTATTCAACCATTAAGATTTGTTCATATTACGTACTGTCCATATTTCTTCTAATCAATATTAAGTTTTTTGAGGTTAATTTTGCTTGTTTATTTATGTAAGTTTTAATTTTGTAAGTTTATATTTAAGTTCTGTTCACTCAATTATATGTGTATGTTGATGAGGAGTTGCATTGCAGAAAATGGAAGGCGATAAAGAAGCGAGCACTTCTTCTAAAATTACTGGTTTGAACCTTTTTAGGAAGAAGTGGTTCTCAATGCGAAGTGAGAAAACCAAAGAATCAGCGATAGAACTGAATAGCAAGGTTCTCCTTGATTGGAACTCCTTAACGGATGATGAAAAGTCGGAGTATAACAAAAAAGCCCAGAATTTGAGGCCACAAAGACGGGTGGTGAAGAGTAATGTAGCTTTCTACACTAGATGTTCACCGCAAAGATTTTTGCGTTGATTGAGGTGATAGGGACGAGCGCAAAGTGGATGAAATGGGCCAAAAGCCTTGGTTTTGGCCATCTCCTTAGCACTTAAGAATTGTTAGGCCATTTTGTTAAAAACTTTGATATTATGTAGCACTTAAGAATTGCGAGGTTCAAACGGACTATTATGTATTGATTTGATTTTTTGTACAAAACACTGGAGTCTTGTAATGTAGACTCTTTGTAATCATATTTTGATTGTTTTCTCAGATAGCCATTGTTATGTAGCTGAGTATTTGTTGGGTTTGTTCTAACAGTTTGGTTCCTGTGGACGTGGTATGGTTTAACCAATTAAGCTTCCATTTTAACCACGGCATCGTGCATAATAACCACATCAGTTTCCCCTTTAACCACGTTAACTTCCCTAAGTAATTGGTGGGGTTGCCAGGTGTCTGTGGACGTGGTATGGTTTAATCAATTAAGCTTCCATTTTAACCACAGCATTGTCCACAATAACCACACTAGCTTCCCCTTTAATCACGTTAACTTCCCTTAGTCTTTGGTGGGGTTGCCAGGTGCCTGTGGACATGGTATGGTTTAACCAATTAAGCTTCCATTTTAACCACAGCATCGTCCACAATAACCACATCAGCTTCCCCTTTAACCATGTTAACTACCCTGAGTCTGGTGGGGTTGCTAGAGGTGCCTATGGATGTGGTATGGTTTAACCAATTAAGCTTCCATTTTAACCACGACATCGTACATATTAACTATAATATCATCCCAATTAACCTCAACAACGTCACTGAAGTTGCCACAACAATTTTCAAAAATGTGTAACTCAAAAATACATAAAAGACAAGCAGTTCATAAATATATAAGGTAATCAGCTACAACAAATGTTGTAACTCCAGAAATAGACATAGTATATTTCTTGTCACAAACATTGTAGGCAAACAGGTTCATAACCTCGTCATCATCATCTAGATTGATAAGCATCTTCTCATCATGTCTCACAGTATATTTCATGTCACAAATATTGCAATCTAACCCAAGCCATGCTGCTATCATGGACCTCAAAGCATCAAATGTTATTCCCTCCCTCATTGATTTCATCTTCAAGTAACCGCCATTGTATTGCACAACACCTTCAGCATTAATTTCAAACTTCCTCTAATATGGAAGTAACAACATAGTTCTTTAACTTGATGTGTCATTTTTGCTTCCCTGTAACATGCTGAATGACCACAATAACATGCATATTAACCACTGTCACATGCATTTTAACCATAGAAACATGCATTTTTATTTCCAAAACCTAATCAATGCAACAGTGAATGAACATCTACTCCATCATCTTCATTACAACTAAGCCCACCTGAACTTCTTCTTCCACCATTAAATTTCAGACAAGATTTTAGGGTTATACAATACATATACATAATTTTTCTATTTCATACCCTAAAAGACACAATGACCAAACAAACTTGAAGAAAGTAGTTTTTCGATCTTCATCTTGTATTAGCTTTTCTTTTGATCATGAATTATTATAGTCCTCAACAATTTTCAACCCAAAAAGGAAGAAGAAAATAAAGTTGTTGATGTGTAAATACCTCCTAACCTCTACCCAAGAAGGATAAATACCTTAGCTCCGTCACCCAACGTCCACCGCCGTTAGCTCCGTCACCTCACCGTCACCGTCACCGTTAGGGTTTTGTGTCCATTCTCTGTTTCATTTTTTGCTTTCTAGTGGATGTGTGGGCATCATGTTTTTTTTTGTCTAGTGTGAGATTCATGTTTCGTTGTGTTGTAATATATTAGATTAGTAAAGGGCACTTTAGTCTTTTCCCCAAATGTGGTAATTTGCTTTAAGTTCAAATGACTCAACTTGTCATTTCCACAATTTACCCACCTCAATTGTCTTTTTTCCAATTAGGCAGGCTTTATATGTCATTTTCCCAAAAATGTTTGGTTTTCCACTACAGACATATCAAAGGTAGATGCATGATGGAAGGGAAAACATAGGAATATAACATGTCACTCTCATACATTGTGAAACACTTATCAATGAAAGTAGTACAATCGGTGGGTTGTGGCCCTTTTATATTTTTCTGATAAATGGATAAGAGATGAACTTTATCTCCTGCCTATGCCACCACAAGTAATTTTACTCAGTACGTAACTAGATAATTAGCTTCTAGACAATAATAATGTAATGCTCAATTTGGAGATGGAGATGGAGAAGGTGGAGATGGAGATGGAAAAGGGTTGATTGAGTAATAGTGGAGAGAAAATAGAGAGAAAAAAGAAACTTGGCCCATCAAATAAATTTGTGTTTCAGAATATATCAGGAAAATCAAATAATAAACTAAAAAATTCAAATATGTTTAAAAATAAATTAAGATAAATTATATTTTATATATTTGTGAAAGTGGCTGGTAGGTAATTAGATGGAGTGAGAATATGTCAGGTTGAGAGACTCACCCCTCATGTTATCCTCTTTTTTCTTCACCTCATTTTTTCTCTCATCCAACAAAAAATCCAACGCTCCGTTGTTTCTTCTTAATTTTTCCTTATATCCAAAGATGTGTCTGGGGAAAAGTAGAAATAAATTAGAGTGAATTTTCTCCGTCATTGTTGAAAATAGAGATGCAAAATCATATCATTATGTGTGTGTGTGTGTGTGTAAGGACCCACATTGTTGAATATGTATAAATTATGTGGCCTATCTCACATTTTCGAAATACACAAGAATGACTTTATTTTCCACATGATTTTCATATGAAACTAATTATATCGATCAATTATTAAAGAAAATTAAGGTGGAATACATGTCAGACGTGGTTTCTGAATGTTACATGCTTCTCTTGTGGAGTTGCGTCAGTTGACTTTTCTTCTCTCTTGCTCAAATGATGACAAATCACTTGGTCATTGACGCTCTTTGTTTTGTAATGATAAATCTACTTGTGACGGCTTGTTCTTTAAGACTTAGCTCAAGTTGGAATTATGGTCAGTACTAAATTGCTATCTTTAGTATCTCTGAATGATCTTTGCAACTTATCATCAATAGTAATTTAATTAATTGTGATAATCCTAATAATCCTAATAACGGCTGGATCAAAAAATAGTTACAAAAAAGAATCTAGTTGACTTTTTGTGGAAAATGTTAAGAATGTTAAATAAGTTACTTATAAATTGATTTGTCTCAATTTTTTTAAATTACTTTATTTTATTTTAAGTTAACATATACAATTCAATAATATATAAATACAATTATGCTATGATTAAGTGGTTTATTTAATTTCCTTCATTTATTTAACAAAAGTCAACTCAGTCTTATATTAAAAAACAGAACAAGAATCAATTACCTTTTATAATCACATTTTAAGTTTTTTTAGCAAAGAAAATCATTTTTTTTGGATAATTTATATATAAAAAATAGACTACTATACTTGTGGACTTGAGACATAGTTATAAATACTAAATCATTTACTTGATGTATATAACAAATGTATATCCACCAGACTCATTTACTTCCAGTATTATAGACAAGTTAAGCCAACTTGCGTGGTAACACATTGCTTGCTTCTTTTTCAGATGTTTCAAGTAATCTTAGGTAGGGTGAGAATAGACTAGGTTAGCCTAGGTCACTACTTTAATAGATCAGACCTGCAATGTAGTAAACAAGTCTGAGTCTGACCTGTGACCTATCATATGCCTCATTTTCAGGTCTAAGTCTGGCGTATTAAGAAGTCTGATCTGGTTATAAGCCTATTTAGATGCCTGATAATTTATTTAGGCCAATAGGTCATAAGCTGATAGACCCACAGATTATTAGGCCATATACGATAATATTGTAATATGCCACAAATTAAGAGGGACTTAAGGAGTGAGGGGCAGGTAGGTTTGAATTGGTGTTGACGTGTGGTTATTGCATGGACTTGATCAGTCTTTTTTATAGAATTGGGTTTAATAATACTAACTAATGAATATTAGCTCTAAATTTATATTTAATAGGTCAGTCTAGTAGCCTTTATAGGCTTTTTTTCTTAACCCTGACCTGTCCTATTAAGCAAATAAGCCCGAAAAAAAGCCTATGACTGAGTCTGGCATATTAGAATACAAAATAACCTAGACTTTTAGTAGGTCGGGCCATATGCCCTAATAAGTCGGTCTGGGCTATTTTCACCTCTAATCTTAGGTCATTTTTAATTATTTGATGGCCAAAAGTCTAAAAGAAAACATATTTACAGATTTTGACTGCAGTGGCTTAATAAAATTACGACGTGTGATGTATTATGCAGTGACAAGAGAAAAATGAAAGAACAAGTAATCATCTTCATCCAACACGTTTAGTTAAAAAAAATCTTCATCCAACACAGTAAAGTTAGGTTAAAAAACACAGTAAAGCTAAACTCATGAAATTGCCATTATACTCGCGATAGGGTTGCGAGTCACTTGAGAGGTGAGGTTTCTTATCACCTCACGTTTAGATACAGTAAAGTTAAACTCAGCATAGTTTGCTCAAAGGTCCTTCGGCTAAACCATGTGTCATCATTATCCAATAGATACAAACATAAATTTAAAACTTGTTTTATAGGCCCACTTCAAACATTATGTGCCTCAGTATTAGTTTAGCCCATATTTTTCTAATGAAAGCCCATATTGTCTGTCATATTAAGAAACTCATATATCTGAATATTATCATTTTATCCTTTTATTATATCTGAATATTTCTTAATAAACCATGTGTCATCATTATCCAATAGATACAAACATAAATTTAAAACTTGTTTTATAGGCCCACTTCAAACATTATGTGCCTCAATATTAGTTTAACCCATATTTTTCTAATGAAAGCCCATATTGTCTGTCATATTAAGAAACTCATATATCTGAATATTATCATTTTATTCTTTTATGACAGACACGAGCCCACACTCTCTACTAGGCTTAGCAAAAAGTGTGAATAAGTGCTCCCAAAAAATTAGATAGATATATAAAATCCATACTTTTCTTAAGAACTATGTCAAATTTTTTTTAATTGAAATTATGTCTTATATTTAATACCAAGATCAACACCCCGAATAAATCTTATATTTAAAAATGAAGGGAACACTTTTTTCAAAGGTATCTACAAGTTACTTTGGACTTGAGACTAATCCATTTGAAAGCTTTGATAGCAAAAGGTTCTCATCTCCCAACAAGCTCCGTGCACTTTTGAGAATTTGAATTTGTATTCTCCTTACTTGAGAGGTGAGGATGCTTATCACCTCAACTTATTCTAAAGCCCCATAATGTGGGTTGGACCTGCATGCCCAACATATCAAAAAGTGTCATGTTGAATTGGTGAAACGATGGCTCAATTAGTCAATTGGAGGGGAGCTTTTCGGGAACTACAAATAGGACTATTAAATGCATATGGTCGTTAATGCATTGACTGGCTATTGATAGTAGTTTTTCAGTTTTTCAATGAGGTAAATTTTTTCAGTTTATATTGAGTTGATGAAATAGAGGAAATATGAAGGATGGAATCATGGAAGCCATAGATGAATCCTAAAATATAAAGTCCAAAAGAAGCTAGAACAATTTGCAAGGTTTTAGGTTTAGAAAATTATTTTATTTGAAGTTACCAAAGAAAAATTGTTGTTTGATTTTGACAAAATGGGCAAATGAAGGTACCAAAACTCATTTGATGGATTCAGAAAATGTTAGCCCGTTAAGCTTGCCCTACAATTCATAACCTAGCACAGGCCTACTCACAACTTGCAAGTTGGCCCACATTCCCAACCCTAATTGTTCACCCCATGTTATAACTTAACAAGTTAAGGCAACTGGCTCACATGGCAGTTGAAACCCACTACATTGTACATTGTGTTTGTTCTATTTCTTGTAAAAGCCGAAATTCATCTCTAAATTAACGTTAATGTTCCCTACCTGGGAAAAAAGTTACAAATTAAATGTAACAAGGGAAGAGGACGAGAAAACATATTGACTTTACATGATCAAATCCAGATGGCTGAAATTTAAAACACTGAAAGCAAACATGTGCAAAAGTTTTTTTTTCCATTTTAGAAAAACAATTAAAAAATAGAATTTAAAATGAAAAGATAAAAAGCTAAGTCTTTCAAGGAAATTGGGTCGTCTCCCATGAACACAGCATATATCCATCCTTCCTTGAATTTCTGAAATGAAATTATAATGAACTAGTACTGTACTTTTTTTGGTCCAAGCAAACAAAATGTGAGGTCTAAAAATGAAGATATTTATGCCAACGTTAGGGAAACATTGGCCATATACAATTAAATGTATCATAAATGCTAAAAGCTGTTGCATTGGCAAATAGGGAAAATCTATTTGAGTTTATCATTGATCCAAGCTGTTCTTTATTAAAATGTATAATAAAATTTGCATAGAAAACAATGAGGAATTTTCTATTTTCAATTTTTAAAAAAAATAAATATTGATAATGAACAATTGAACATTATTCAAATATGTTTTTATTAAAAAATTGAATATGTGATAGTAATATGATTTATAGGAATTTTGAGGGATGATAATATTGGAATACAAAAGAAGTTATGAATTAAAGAGAAGACGACGAAGGAAGGCTTTTGAAGGAGGAACGTGAATGAGAAGGCAAGTGGCAAAAAGTCTCTTTCTACGTTTCGCCATTTGCACCGCCCACCAGACGCTGACCCTTATTTTCCCTATCATAGTAGTAGCTAGTAGCTACTAATATGGAGTATAATTCATCATTAGTAAATACTTAAACATTAAAAAAACAAAGTCATCATACATATCCTAAACAATATGACCGCACTAAATTGCTTTTCAACGTCAATTCCTTACTTATTAAACTCATTTTAATTTTGGTTCATGCATTTTTAAATAATACATTTTGTTCTCTCAATGAACAAACTATTCATACTCTTATTGTCATTACAAGTACTGAAATTTTAGATAGAAAGAAGCTTAAGAAATCAAATCATATAATTTGAATTTTAAAAACCAAAACAAAAAATCAGGATAAATTATAAGTACTGAATATTTTATTAACCCTATTATACATAAAGTTTCATTTCACTTGAAGAATACTCCACAATTGAATAACGAGTGATAATTTCCATAAGCCACCAATTGGTACAGCTATTAGTGACATTTTTAATTGATATTTTGATTTATTTATTTTTTCTCAAAATTTAATGTATCATTTTATATATTCATAAAATTGAAATTCTTCCATTTTTCAGAGAATCTTAGTTGATTAGTAATTAGTTAACCATTCAAACCTCATTTTAGTGGGCTGGTAAAAGTGAAAATAGAGCGAGTATTATAAGGAAAGCACACCAATTTAAAAAGGTTGTCTAACAGGAGTACTACTTTTAATTCTTGAATTGTTTCTCATTAATTGTAATTTTGGTTTTAATAAAACTTTAGAATTATTGTAAGCTTGTAATAACTCAATTTGTGCCTTTCATAATCATTAGTTCAAGAAGTTTTAAAAAATTTTGAGAAATCAAGTAGATATGATATTAAAGGCACAAAATTAAGCACCAAAACTATATATAAAGTCCAAAGGCTTAAAATAAAATTAAATGAAAATCATTGTTTTTAAAGTTTAGAGACTAAAACCAAATATAAAAATTCAAATGCAAAAAATGATATAATAAAACCCTAAAGAAAGTAAAGTTATGGTTTTTTCCAGTGCACAATATATATAATTAGTTTAAACTCCAATTTTGTCTCCGAACTCTTCATGCATAAACTGTGAATGTCCAAATATTTTCTTTATTTTGAAAATGACCATAGTCAAATGTTAATCTAATTAAAATCTAACAATGTATATTTTAGAAATGGGAAGAAGGGGATGCAAAATTTAGAAGTCGTCAAGTCATAACCGACTCTTCATTATTTTACATTTTTCGTTTTATCTCTCCCTCCTCCGTTGGTTCTCCATTCACCACCCTCTCCTTGGTTTTATATTTTTTATTGTTTTAAAAATAATATACCCTAAATTGTAATTGAGTGGGAATGACCTAATCAACTAATTAAGGTTACTTCCCTTTCATATACTCGTAATAGTAGTATATGATCTCATCATTTGGCATTCGCACTCAGCCACTTACATGTTACAACTAATCATAAATCATAATTTTATATACGTATAATATATCACCATAATATATCACCATCTCCACTTGATTTTACTGCCCCCTCTCTTTATACTATTTCAATCATGACAACCCTTGCATTCCATTTTTTAAGCCCTCTCAAAAATCATCTTAGGATAGGACCCTTCGAATTATATCTATGCTTACAATCAGATCAAACTTTCTAACAACAATTTTGTATTGATACCATATGAATTCTATGAGATTTGAATCTTATGCTACATTTGCCACTAGTTTTGTAATACTTATGTTCAAATTCCAAGTTAATAGTTTGGTGACAATTTCACATACATTTTCCCGTTCAAGGGAATCAATTCATACCAATTCTTTTATTCATCAAAAGGTATCTAAAAACTACTACCTCAGGTCTTAAATATAAGACCTAATTGACTTTTTTTTAGATGTTCAAGTTGCGAAATAGGCTATTAAATCATGACATATTTGATATATTTTTAGATTATACATTAGTTTATAGGTAAAATAAACTAATTTAAGGGAAAAAATTAGGTAAATCAATTTATAATTAACTTATTTTGCTTTTTTATAAGATTTTCTAAAAAAGTCAATTAGGTCTTATATTTAGGACCGGAGGGAGTATTTTGCACACATCAAACCATATTATGTTCTCTTTTGTGCTTCTAATATAAGTAGCTTTTGATTAATTCTCATGCAACAACAAAATAGCTAATGAATACATTATTTTGTCATAATTTTATTAAGTGATTTCAACATTACTCTTATTAAATACATTAAACTTAAATATCATATATTTTCCTCGGTCAACTTTGTCACAGTCTCACAGATTAATGCTTCCATTTAACGAAATACCCCCCCCCCCCAAAAAAAAAATTAATAGGAAATAGCATTATAGTAATTGACTCATATATATTGAGGGCTTATTATTGAATTTAAAAATTTATTAATTTATTCAAACATTTGAAGATATGAATTATATGATCGGGACAATCTCAAATTTCTTAAACAACAGTACTCCTTTAGTTTTATTTATAAAACAGGTAAAAAAGTCTCATTTATAAATTACGTATAGCATATATCATTTTTATTACCAATAAAAAGGTTAAATCTTAGTATTTCTAGATTAAACTGATCAAACAATTTTTTAGCGTTAATCAATATACGATATACCCATAAAAAGGTCAACATCATAATGAATGATATGATTTTACAATCATATAAAAAAATTAAATAATGTAACTAATAAATAAAACAAAAAATAAATGTTCTCTCCCCACAATATAAATAAGACAAGAGGAGTATAAAAAATAGCTTCTTTATAACACTAGAATAAATAAAAGAAGTTATATTTACTAATATGTCAAAATTTTCACAAACTCCACAATTCAATGTTTGACCATTTTATCTTATAATTAATAATTATTGATTATCACTCATTATAATTCGAGGAAGGGTATCATTATTAAACCAATCATGTATAAAGATATTTGTCTCTTCTATAATTTCAGTCTAGAGAAAGTGCTATACCCAAAATATTCTTCTCATATTGTGTTTATTTTCTAAATCAAAATATTCATAATTTTGAAAAGAAAATAAAAAATTAGTTCCAAAATTGAATAATTAAGGGATTAGAAGGAGAGAGAAAAAAAGTAAAGGTGAAAGGACATTTTTGTGACAAAATTGAGAAAAGGAGGAGATGAAAAAGGTAAGAGGGGTTTGCCGAAAGTAGGGAAAATTAAAGACACCTGTGCGTGTGAGTGCCAGCAATTAGACAAAATAATGGTTTTTTTTTGACCAATTACAAAATAATGGTTGGAAGTAAGGAAAAAGAGAGGATAAGGGTTAAGCACATCTAGCACGCTGACGCTGACTTCAGTTGAGAAAGACCTCCTATATTTTCTATACTTTTCATTAGTAGCACATAAGTACATAACTTTTATTTTTAAATTTCCACATGACTTAAGTTAATTATTACCTATAATAAGTACGCAAGAACTCATGTAATTGATTGAGTGTGTGTCTAATGTCTATCTTTACCTAAATATCTTCGATTTATACGTAGTTGAAGATACGATATATTTGGGTCATGAAATTTCAGATTCCTTTAAATAATATATTTAGCCACAAAAAGGATTCAGTTATTTTTCTGATTTATTTAAAAAAATGAATAATTTTATTGGAAATTATTTTGCTTAACAAAATAAATGTTGGGATATTTAATAAATTGATTGATATTTAAGTAAATAATAACAGTTAAAAATATGATAATGGTACCATTGCTATTGTTTTATTACAATAATAGTAGTTATTGAAGAAATGTTTGCAAACAAAAAAAGTGAGGGAAAATGACTTTCTTATATTCGCTTTAACATTGTGAAATAAAAGATCCATCAAATTAAACAAAAAATAGAAACAGATCATGAGAGAAATCAACAACAGTAGTCTCTTCCTCCCAATTATAGGATTGTTTTATTATTCGAATTGTGATGTTCTAAAAACGTAGTTAAAATTTTTTGAAGTTAAAAATGTGTTTAAAATATAATATACTATCTTTTTCAGAAAACGCCATTATTTACGTAGGGGAAAAATATATGAAGGAATAAAACATTTAGTAGTTAGACAAACTCAAACAATAACCTATTAAAGGGGACAAAATCATTAAAAGATTGGGACATTATGAATAGAGATGCGGAGAGTAGTAATTAAAAATTTAGTAATAATTTAAACCAATATTCATTTAGACAGCCTAGATAAATTAAATATGCTACTAACAAAATAATTTATTTTATGCAACCATAAAACTTCAATTCTTTCATTTTTGATGACCAATATAATTTTTTTGTTACCCAAGGGTATCCCACCCACGTGTCAAGTGAGACTAATCTCTCACTGTTTTGATCGAAGTCCCATATAGGGGGTAGACCAAGATAATTTGTCTGCAAAAACAACTTAAACTCTTGTTTTCCTTGCTGTGATTTGGCCAACATTTTTTTTGGGACTGTAAGCCATTACATATCTTCAAACTTCAAAGCATATAATTCTTTAGTGATATTGGTTCACCGCCTCATTTGTGGTCTGCCTCAATCACAAGTAACCACATGAGATATGATGTAGATATTATATTCTCAATAAGCACCCTAAAACAAATATACAAAAAATTGTAGATTGTGTTTTCTTAATTTTACAAGTAAAAAAAATTGTTTTGTGTTTATATATGCACATACATAAATTAAACGAGACGCAGAGAAATCAAAACATATGATAGAATATTAGCTTGTTACTCGATTGCAGGCGATGACTCCAGATCTGGCGCACCAGAACTATCTATCTAACTGAACTAAACCATGAAGCCAAACCTATTGGACATCACGTTAAAACAATACACGTATTGATATTTGTTTAGTGTTTATTATACGTTTTGGGTAGAGATATATAGATTCAACGTGTCTTTAAGTTATTGTATTTGTTGACAAATCGGTAGGGAAAGAGAACAAGATGAAGAATTAAACAAATCTTTATATTGATAGATGATGAAGAAGAATATGAAAACAACAACAATATTCTAATCCACTTGGACTAGATCAAAACATCCCTCATAGAGGTGATGACCACTCCTCATTGAGAAAATGGATTTACAAAACAAATCCCTAACACTAGGGTAATGAGGAGAGAGACCAAGTTAACTCTCCCTCTTGGTGTAGACTCTCATAAATCTCACACACTCAAAATGTTTAGGTTAGGACCCTTTATATAGGCAATAGAGCTACTAACCACTTACAAGATACGACCAATTTAATATGATTCTAATATTTCTAACAGTATTTTTAATTAAGGTGAAGCTAGCTACATTAGATTGTGCTCACACTGTATAGCCTGCCAATAACCAAATCTCTAAACAACTTATTAATAAAAATGTCCCTACAAAAATCACTACAAAAAATTCGCGTCTCGCCAGCGTCCACGTTGCTGCGTTTTTAAAAAAACCGCCGGAAAGTGTTTCGCGTTCCGGCGGTTGTTCCCAAACGCAGGAAAGCGGCGCAGCAAACGCCGCCACGCAGGAGGAAATCTTTTTTTTTTATTTTATTTTCCAGCACACGTACCGGAGTTTGTAAGCGCCGGTATGTGGCACTAATTTTCATTTTGTTCCCCGTCAACTTACCGGCGGTTCGAAGCGTGCGAAATATTTCAATTTTTTTAAAATATAAAAACATGCATGCGGTCACAAACGCCCCAAAGTTCCTATTTTTTAAAAAAGTAATATCGTAGCCGCGTTTACAACCGCCGCAACCATATGTTATATTTAATATAACTTGCCGGCACGTTATTTATATTTAATATAAATAAATACATTCCGGCGGTTATAACCGCCGGCATGTTTAAATGTTAAAATATAATATTGCACGCCGACATTTATAACCACCGCTATGTTTAAATAATAATATACCTCCGCCGCGTTTACAAAATAAATACTGGTCTTCCCTCACTCTATACCCGCCCCTTCCCTCTTGTCTCTTCCATCTTCTCTCTTCTTCTTTCTCTCTACTTGTTTTCCTCTCTTTTGTTTACAATTTTCAAAAATAAAGCATTTTTTTAATGTTTTAGTTTTCCTTATTTAAAATAAAGCTCCTTTGTTTACAGTTTTTAAAAAAAAAAGCATTTTTTTTAATGTTTTAGTTTCCTTTTATATTTTTGTTTCTGTAATTGAAACTTTAATGATAAACTATTAGTAACTATATTTAGCCATAGAAATAGTCTTTTTATTTTTGAACTGTTTTTTGGTTTTGTTAATATAAAAATTTGGATTTATTATAATAAAAGAACTCAGATTGATTTTATGGTTCAATATTTTTATTGTTATTTTACATTTCTTATTATTTTGTTATTTATCATTTCTTATTCTCGCATTAATTTTAACCATTATTTATAATGGTTAAATTAATGCTTTTTTTTAAATATGAAGCTCAACATGCCGGCGGTTCCAAACGCCGGCATGTAAATATTAAAATAGCATACACATAGTCGCGGTTGTTAACGCGGGAAAGCTGGAAATTTCAAAAAACCCGCCAATTGCGTTCCGGCGGTTTCTAAAACTCTCCCGCGGTTTCAGAAACGCAGCTACGTAACTTTCCAACGCTCAATTCGCCTGCGTTTGTGATAAACGCTGTAGAGTCATGCCGGCGGTTAGAACCGCCGGAATGTAGCGAAATTCTTCCGCCGGCATGACCCGTGTCTTTTGTAGTGAATGTAATTAAATACTTGAATCAAGAAATGTTTTAAAACAAGCTAAGATTACGATTGGCGCAATATTAGAATCAATTCCTCACTTTGTTTCAATATTGTCCATTCAAATTTAATCTAAGAACTTACAATGAAACATATCATCATGCTATCAAATATGTAATCTCTCTCTCTCTCTCTCTCTTCACACACACACACATATGGATGGTTTGTAAATGAAGAAAAGCTACTAGAGTTTTATGTGATCGTAAAGTTCAAAATAAGGTAAAAGAGAAATTTTATCGAATAACTATTAGACTTGTAATGTTATATGGTAGTGAATGTTATACTCATTGGGGCAGCAGAGATGTGAATGTTGAGCTGGATGCGTATTGTCGTGTGATAAAATATATGACCCGAAATGATCATATACAAAAGAGAGTTGATGCAACATTATTAATTGAGAGAAAACGGTAGAAAGTCACTTGAAATGATTTAAGTGTGTTGAAAATAATAGATGCGCTGGTGAGAATAGTTGATCAAATGGTCGCTAGTCCTCTCAAAAAAGAGGGAGAGAGACCGAAGAGAACTCATAACAAAATTATCCAACGAGATCTCTTTTTTCAATCATATATCACCACACATGATTACTTATTAAGCACAATAGTGTCGTGTGATCCATGTAGCCGGCCCACCTAGTTGGGATAATGTTTTGTTGTTATTGTATATCTAATAAACCACAATATAAATTAGTGAAGAGCTTTAAACTTACTGTTATTTTTTTTCAAGTGGAATGCCCAATTTCATATTCCACTTACTTTAACGGTAGAATTCATTAGGGTCTAACTAATAAAACAATAAAGAGCAGCATAAAACTTTTTTCATTTTCATGGTAGAATTCTAGGGCCAGTTTGGTTAAAGGGGAGGGATGGAAAATGAGGGTTGGGAACATTTTTAATTTGTTATTTGAATTCATAATAATTAGAAGTGGGTTAAAAGTTCTAAATTAATATTTATTACTTATTTATTTTACAATTATATCTATAATTCTTAAAGTATCATAATTCCACTTCTTCAAATTTTAAAATTCAACTTGTTACAGAAAATTCTCTTCCTCTCCCCTTCCTTCCAAATCCTTTAATTTGTAGCAAAATTAAATAGCTTTTGATATAACTTTACTCCATTTGCAGCCTTGATTGGCTTGATCTATTTTAGTTTGGACTTGGGAAATCCTCAGTTGAAATATGATATTACTGCATCCATTTATAAATATAAGGTGAAGTTTGTAAATAGATGTGTCACAATATATAAGGTTCATTATCTGCATTAAATGTATTTTTTCATTTTTGTCTTTTGTTGACTATACTTTATTACAATTAATTATATGTTCTCTCTCTTCTTTACTGCACACTCTCATCTTAATTTCCCTATACACTCTCTCTCTTATCAATAAGGGTAAATTGGAAAATGAAATATATTTGAGACATATTAATTGTTTTTAACTACTTTTAATAGTTTTTTCAAATACTATAAAATGATTGTTTTGACCTTATATTTAAGTACGGAGGGAGTATAAGGTAAACTCTCAAATTACTTTTAACTGTAAATACTTATGAGGTAGAGTTTTGTTGTCTTTATATCATCAAGTCATATGAATCAATCAAAACCTCTCAAATTACTTGGTTAAAATGAAGTAATAAACCCATGAAACTGATTGGTGCATGCCTGCATGCTAAAACATGGCTAATAAAATTCCTCAATAATTGCTTACTATGGTTTAAATTTATTTTAAAGTTTTAATAGCACGATTCTGTGAGTTTTAATCTGAATGGACAATATTAAAAGTAGTTTCGAGCAGCATGAGCCATGAGAGACCATAGGAGACGCAATCCCCAAACCAAATTGCTACCAGATTTTCAGGTAAAGCCAACCCTCCTTTCCTCCATTCAATATTCCCTAAGGCACCCTCCACCTCTTCCTCTTAATTTTGACACCCAACTAAATTCTCACATATATGCCTCATTTCAAACCAACTTCATCCCCCTTTTCCCTCCGAACACTAACAAGTACTAACAACAACAACCTCGTCTTTCTCCAACACTCTCTTCACCTTCACCCATCTCTTGTCATGTCCTCTATATCTAATTATATCTAACTACGTGCATGCATCCAGCAATGCTGGAGTCTATTTAGCCTAAATCATACTCCCTCCGGTCCCTAATGTAAGAGCCCAAAATTTGAATGGTTTTGGTCCCTAATGTAAGAGCTCACCTCACATTCTCTCCTCATTTAATGCATTTTTTCCTACTTTACCCCTAACTCTCTTTCATATTTATTAATGCTTATGTATTTCTCTCTTTTAAAAGTACCATAATAAATATGGGCAATTTTGGAAAAGAAGCATTAACTCCAGACATCCAACTAACATTCACATGTTTTCTTAAGAAGCGTTTTTTTGGCGGCTAGCTCTTACATTAGGGATCGGAGGGAGTATTAAGCACATCCCTTCAAACTTTGAGTGATGTTGTATTATGGCGTCCTACATATACCCTCTCTTCTAAAATGTATAACGACTGTTCGTCATGACAGTAAAAGAATTTGTACTCCTTTATGTTCTTACTATAATAAAGTATATATGATTACCTTTGTCGGCCTTTAATTTGTTGGAAGGTCGACTTTGATTGGAGAGGATTCAATTAAATAATTTATTTTAAGATGTTAATATTGGTTGGGCTTTTTGAAACTAATTTGTATGACTTATAACCTTTTTTTTTTGATACATAGGAAATAATAATGTATGACTTATAAACTTATGTGTATAATTCAAAAATATAATTAGTATTTATATATGTACAATTAAATAATTTATTTAACTTCCTTAATCTCAGCTAATAAAGTTACCTTAACCTTATATATATTTATATAAATTCACTTAGAGGTGGTTTATTTTAGAAAATAATAGATTATACTACCTTATGTCCTTAAGTCAAGAGCCGATTGGCTTTACTGGTAAAAATTAAGAAATCTAAATAAGTTGTTTAATTATATATAATGCTATTTACTATGTATGCATTATCATTTATAATACAAATTAAACCAATTTTGAAAAAATAATAAATATAAAAATTTTATAATGATATATTAACTTCTTTAATTTTCTCAAAAAAGTTAATTTGACATTTTGACTCTTACATTAAGATAATAAGTAACACGTATAGATAATTGTTGATGTATTAGCTATATATATTTCAAATACTATCTCAATTTAAAATCAGGAAAATACCAATAAAGATACTCATTTCATTCAGACAATTTGAGACTGCAAATCAAACAAATGTCCAAACAAAATTTAAAACAAATGAATGAAACACCCCTGGGCCAAGTTCTTTTAAATATTTTACAAATATAATATTGAGATTTCCTTATGACATTTTGGTATTCCTTTATCACAATTATTTGGCAATGAAGCTTGTAACATTAGGATTTCTTATGACATTTTGTTTATATGTTATTACAATTTGATATTACCAAAATTTATTTAGACAATTTGAGGAATGTCCTGATTGCAGTCCCAACATTGGATAAAGTATTCCCAACATACTAAAAGGGAATCTCAACATTGAATAAAATATTCCTAACATGTATCGAAATTTTGCCTAAATGTTATAGATCGTTACCAAATTATGATAAGGTAATACCAAAATGTCATAAGGAATTACCAAGATGTCATAAGAGAATCCTAGCATAGAATATTTATAAAATAAAAGAATATAATTTGCATAGGGATATTTTGGTCATTTTCTTGGGACAATTTGGACAATATCCTAATTGGTCCTTTGTGAACTTAGTATACCAAACTGTCCAAAGTGAAATTTAAGCATATTTATTGATCTTTTTTCCTTTAAAATCTCACCAACTCCATTTTTATGTTATTCATAATTTTTAAAATTATACTTTTAATAACATGTTTTTTTAATTAAAGAGACAAACATTAATGGCTCGAAGTTGTAACTTGCAAGCAGGATCGAACCCACAACCCTCCACTTAAATGAGAGATGTCATACTATTCAGCTTTTATAACATGTTACCAAACAAGTTCTATGAACTGAATGGATAACCCTTGATTTGATGTTTGAACTTATATTCTCAATACAACTAGCTAGTGAAATGTACGTGAATCATAAAAGACATGACCTTTCTTTACTACCATCAATCTGGTAGCTGCTAGCTAGCTGCGAATTCAATTAGTTGACCTTTGGTCCCTTAAATTTTGTGGCATGCATTATCTTGACCGAGATAAGTCCTTTTACGTTGATCAAATCTTCACACTTTACACCTAATCAAGTCTTTGAAGTTTTTATGAAGGTTTGAAAAATTAAATATGAAATTCTGAATTATTGCCTTTCAACATATATAAAACACCTATAGCTTGCTTCTCTTGACATGTTTCATGCCCGAGTCAAAAACTTTTGGATTTCATAGTTTGGCAAAGCGTGTTAACGTTCTTCTGAATTATTGCCTTTCAACATAAAACTTTGCTCGAATAAATTGTATACATCGATCCCTTTTTAGAGACTCTTTCTGGTCGAAACCTTACACAATGGGCTGCAAGAAATTAATGTCATGGCTCTTAAATTTTTCCTCTCAGAATCTTTGATAAGGTTAAAAAAGGTTCTGTTTAGGGTAGCTTTAAATATTCCAATGAAACGCTTGAAATCAACTTGTGATGTGGAATAAAAGGGTAAAATTTATCTCACTCAAGCCGATGCTCGACCTTCTCTAATTTCAACTTCCTTGAATACAACCCTTCATTTCGATAAAAAAAAAAAATACAACCCTTCACAAATTAAAATTGGAAAGTAACAGCAAGAAAACAAGATTCTATATACAGTCAACAAGGACGAAGTGGTCAGGGAAACCCATGTGAAGTGAAATGATTCTCATGCCAATTCCAACGAGTATTCATCATTATTAATTACTTAATATATTCAATTTAATCTTGGAAAAACAATGTCAATAACAATAATAATCTTCCTCGATCTACATCTCTGTGGCCCCCAGTCGGCACAGACACACACGACACAAGGACAACTAATATTAGTATTAGTAGTACTAAATAAACAAACTACCACCAATAATAATAATATTACTCACATATACTAATGTTTTACACATACACTTCTACATCTCCATGATACATCTCATCTCACCAAGTATCTCCTCTATTATTTCATTGCCACAAGGTGCCATTTTTTATGTGGCTCACATCCACCCACGTGTCCTCCCCTCATTCGCCATCACCTAGATTTCCTCTCAAAGACTCGTCACTATGACAGATAATAGAAAACCAAACCAAACCTCCCCACACAAACTCATTTCAAAACCCCCCAAAATCCTCCCATCTCCTCCCCACAAATCCCAAAACACACAACCAAAAAAAAAACTCCCACCCAATCACCAAACACTTCTTGATCCTCCCAAAACAAAGAGAAAAAAATAAGCCTCCAACTTTCTCCAATACATGGGTATTGAAAGAGGAGGAGGAGGCCTCAAAGGCTTACGTGGCAGTGGCTGGAGCATCGCCGCCAAATCATGCGACTCCTGCAAATCAGCCGCCGCCGCCATATTCTGTCGCGTCGATTCCGCCTTCCTATGCGTGCCATGTGACACACATACCCATTCAACCAATAACAATAATAACAGTAATAGTACTAAATTCCACACACGTCGTCATGAACGTGTGTGGATATGTGAAGTCTGTGAACAAGCCCCGGCTGCTGTCACCTGTAAAGCTGACGCAGCCGCTTTATGTGTCACTTGTGATTCTGACATTCATTCTGCCAACCCTCTCGCCCGCCGCCACGAGCGGGTCCCAGTGGAGCCGTTCTACGACTCCGCCGAGTATGCCGCCAAGTCATCCGCCGCCGCTGCTGCCGTCAATTTTTTTGTCCCGAATAACGGTGGGATTTGCTCTGATGGGTTCCGGCCAGAGGACTCGGACCCGGTGCCGGTCCCGTGGATGGTGGCGGGTCAGAGTTTTGGGAATTCTAAGGTGGTCGCCGGAGCTCCGGCGCCGGAGGTGAAGTCCGGCGAGATGTTTTTCTCGGAAATGGATCCCTTTATGGATTTTGATTACTCTAATGGTTCTTACCAGAATAATAATCACAGCCACCACCATGTCGGCGCCGGAAACGACAGCGTTGTGCCGGTTCAGACTAAACCGGTTTCAGCTCCGACGATGAATCTCTCAGAGAGTAATTGCTTTGATATTGATTTTTGCAGATCCAAGCTTTCTTCATTTACCAGCAGCTACCCAAGTCAAAGTGTGAGTATTTAATTAATTATCCAAGAATTTAACATAATTGGATATTAATTTTAAAATTTTTCCAAAAGATTGATGCTATTTATGGAAGAAAAAAATGTTTTCCCTTTAAATTTATTTGAAGATTCTGGAAGAATTCCAAATGATTAATTCTAATTATGGAAGAAATTTTTTTATTAATTTATTTACATGTTTTGGAAAAATTCCAAATGATTAGTTCTAATTAAGGAAACTTTTTATTTATTTATTTATAGGTTTCGTCTTCTTCGCTTGATGTTGGGGTGGTACCAGATTCAGTGTCTGAAATGTCATTCTCGTTGGGGATAAGCATGGGAAATAGTTCTGAATCGGGTGGAGTCGGGTCGGGTCATAACCCGGTGGGCCAACTTGGCGGGTTGGACAGGGAGGCAAGGGTGTTGAGGTATAGAGAGAAGAGGAAGAACCGCAAGTTTGAAAAGACTATACGTTATGCTTCAAGGAAGGCCTATGCGGAGACCCGGCCTAGGATTAAGGGCCGGTTCGCTAAAAGGACTGAGCCTGAGTCGGACGTGGACCGGGTTTACAGCCCGGTTAGTACTGGGAGCCTTATGATGGATGTTCAGTATGGCGTCGTACCGTCGTTTTAGTGAAAATAAAAAAAATAGTAAGTAGTGGCAATGAAGTATATATATATATATATATATATAGGGAAGAATTTGATTTTAGTCAGCGGGAAGGTATGATATAAAATTATGGTGGGGATATATGGTGGTGTTGGAACCGTTGATATGGTTGATCATGAGAATGAAGGGTTGAAGTAAGAAGAAGATTTGAAGGAGAAAGGAGAAATAGGAAAAGAAAGGTAACTTTTATGAAAATGAAGTTTTGGAAATCATGTGGGTGTAATTCAACCTTTAATTTTTTATGAGTAGAAAGTTGTCTTCTTTTTCAAATATGGTCACGGATCTCTTTCTGCCTTCCTATTGGTTCACAGCTTTCTCTCTCTCTATCATATGAATATTTATTATTATTATTTTAAGTGTTAGGAGACAGTTGGACAAAGTATTGGTTCGGAGGAATTTGCATACCTTTAAGGAAATAAATGTTGGAAGCCTGAATGCTGTAATGTTCTATATATGAATAATATGAATGAAAATCATTGCTGAGGAGTTACTGTTGAGACTTGAAACCAGAAGTAAGCACATGTGAATGAGGATGTATATGGAAATATGACTATGATTGACTACTTCATTCCTCGCTCAAAAATAAAAATAGTAGAAACAAAGTCAATAAAACAGTTTTAGTACGAGAATTCAAGTCTCTTTGATCATTACATATTTCGAACAGAAACTTTTACGCCAACTTTTAATAAAATATATTTAAAAGCAACTATTACAGTTGAGAGGAGAATAGGGTAGAGAGGATAGTGGTGGGCATGATTATTTGAGTATTTGGTAGTGGAAAGCTTCAACTTTGAATGAAATTTAGAGGTGTTTAGGCATGACAGCTTGAATTCGCACGGTAGCCTTAAACAAGAGATTGATCCACAGTCTACATTTTTTTTAAAAAAACTACGACCAAATTTATTACGCTTCTTTCTATACATTTTTATGTCTAAAGGTTAAAGAAAATACTCCCTCAATTCCTAAATATAAGATCACTTTAAGTGGATAAATTCCTAAATATAAGATCACTTCCTATTTTATTTCAAGTTTTGCCCAAACTACCCTTATACTCCCTCTTTTCATTGAAACCTCTCATCCTTTTAAAGTTAAGTAATTGAGGGGATTTTGGGAAGATCATGTAATTGTATTGTCTTCCTTAATCTCCCCAAATTAACCAAAGAGATCTTATATTAGGAACTAAGATATAAGTGTCTTGCGTTTATAACCTTTCTGATCTGTTAAAAAAAATAATCTTATGGTGCAAACATTTATATACCAAGCTGTTACGTTTTTCAACATGTATTCATTCTGTGGTCGAATGTGATATATACATAATTTAAATCAGTATTTTAATTATCAATTTCTCATGTGGTGATGAATAATTATTCATAACCATAAGTAAGACAAATAATTTCTCACAACCCTATATACACATACTCTCTTTCATTCCAATTGCATGATGAGCTGGTAGAGGGGGTTTGCTTGGTTAAAACCTTCATTTACTTTTGCTTAAAATTGGATGCACCTAGGTGACAATCACTTGGTTATTTTTGTACCTTTGCCCTACTTTGTTTTTCAAAAGTATAGTTTTTCCCCTAATTAAACCATTCCTATTATTGTTCGCTCACATTACAAATATGTTTTCAATCAATGGAAAATTCAACGTAAATAACTAAAACCAATTGATCCTTAATAAGAAAGTCAGTTGAATTAATTATGTAGCTGTTGATCATATTTAGAGGTATCAAAGGAAAATTAGCATTAAAAAAGAGGTGGAGGAAGTCATATATAGTAGAATATAATCAAAAATGTATGCAGTTGACTTCACTGAAATAACATGAAAAATGAAGTCAAAGAACATGAAACAGAAGAACAATGAAACGGGATCTGGGGAAGTTGCTAAAGCTTATATGTGTCTACTTTTGTTGAGTGCACAAAATCTCTCGTCAACTTCCACCATCAGTAGTGGCAAGTGAATGAATTACTGAATGATTGAATATCCAGCACATAACACTATGTATTTCTTCTGATGAATTGACGCATATAAGGATTTTATTATTAGTTCTGCAGTTAAAAATATGATGTGTCATGTTTTTCTTATCTTCTTTGCTATATTTTTTGAATCACGTTGCATTCAAATGGAGAAAGAAAAGTCGTTTTTTTGCTCAAAGAATCAATGCATTCAATCAAAGCTTGGATAGTCTTTCCTTAAGGTGGAATATTTACTTCTGTTATTGAGGCTAAGAATATATGTTGTGCACATGATAAATCTCGTCCAATGAATATACTAATATTGCACATTCACCAACAATCTGCGTTCTTAACCCCTTCTTTACTACAAAGAAAAGGAAACAATCATTGAAAGAGTGTCTCAATTCACTGGGTTTTTACATGGCTTATGCCAAAAATCTATGTTCATGTGGATGATAATAACATCAAGGATCTCCAAGTTAAACAACAATCACTTAGAAGTCCATCTTGCAGTGTTGTTTACTTTTGCTTTTTTAGTGTTATTTTATATAGTTTGCTTCTTCCTTTGGCTTTTTCATCAAGTAAGTTGTTTTGTTAATGCATGGTTTGGTTGGTTGCCAATGTTCTATATATGGGTCAACTATGAAGATACTACTCACATGGTTCCTCTGCATCTTATAGTCTATATTTTTTTTATGAATAATTTTATAATCTTTATTGTTATGGAATCTGTCAAATATATTTGCGGAGATCTCCTCTCTATCTCCATCTATCACCCTTTCTAGAGTGTTGACATCATGAAAAATGGACTTTGATCATTTGTACTTCATTGTGTTGTACTATCTTATATCAAATTCCTCGTGTATATTTATTATCTCAATCTTTAAACAGTCAATTATTTGATCTCATCTACCACTTAGTGGAGATAGAACATCTTCGATTAGAGTTGGTTATACTTTTGATCCTAGTTGTTTTCTTCATGTTTGGGTTTGCCCTTTCTTTTCTTGTATGCACTATAATATCATACTCTTAATTTATCCGATAAGTGAGTCTTAGCTTATAATAATTTTAATTATAATGAAATTGTATTTTTTTTTATAAAAAATATAAGGATTTTATTATTATTATTATTATTATTATTGGTGTGCACTATTCTAATTTATAGTTATCAATGCACTTATAATAAACAGAAAGAATGAAGGAAAAGCTTCGTTTATGTATAAAGAGGAATTTTATATTTTTGGGATCAATTTTTTTGTTAAATTTCAACATTAGATTTTACGTAACATTAGTGAAATTTTGATTTGATATGTTATAGATAAAAACAGCTGGTTCCATTTTCAATTTTATATAATTTGTTAAAGGATCGATCGTTTAAAAAATATAAATTGAAAAATAAACAATTTTCCGTTCACAAGATATTAAAACGACACTAATTTTATATAGAATGTAATGATAAAGTTTAACAAAAAAATTTGACCCAAAAAATATACTCCCTCCGTTCCTAAATGTAGGACCTAGATGACTTTTTTGAAAAATCCTAAAAAAAGCAAAAAATAAGTTAATTATAAATTGATTTACCTAATTTTTTATCTTAAATTAGTTTATTTTACCTATAAGCTAATGGTTAATCTAAAAAGATATCAAATATGTCATCATTTAATAACCTATTTCACAACCTTAATCTTTCCAAAAAAAAGTTATCTAGGTCTTATATTTAGGAACGGAGGGAGTAAAATATAAGGGAAGAGGAGAGAATCATCCTCATATATATATATATATATATATATATATATATATATATATATATATATAGTGAGTATGACTGTCCTCATCATGTTGTATTGTTCTCATTAAATTTAAAATATCAGTAACTAATAAGATAGCTGATGATGCGCGGTAAATCACTTCATCACCCTATAAAAAGAGATCATCATCAGAACACAAGTTTATCATAGTAAACATATTTGTTGAGAATACAAGTTTATCCTAGAAAACATATTTTTTGGAAGGGGTTAAAGTGTGAATTGCCTTAGAAGTCTCAAAAAAGAAAGATAAACTTGATATTTTAAATTTGTATTTATGTTTAGCTCAATAGCATCAATCCCACCCCTTTATAGAGAAGGTTGTGGTATTGATTACTAAGTAGTTGAAAATGTATATTTGTGTGTTGTGTATGTATGGGAGAGTCAGGATAAGGTTAAATTAAAAAAGAAAATTATTTTGTGAATATGATTTTGACTGCTATAAAAAGGATAAAGTTTGTTGGGACTGAGTGGTCGCTGTGAGGAAAGGATGAGCACCCAACTGAAGGTCATTGAGGGATATTGATTCCGAATAAGAGGCTCATATCTAATATTAGAGGGTCCATATATTCTGATTTTATTCAACACCTTTCTTAAATTCGAAAGCAACCATCAACTTCCTTGCCTCATGAAAACTTCATGCAATGTGACTGCAGGTGTTGTATCTTGACCGGATTAATGTACTGTGAAAGTGTAGATATAGTACTGAGATGTATTGGAATATTATTGTCCACATTTTCTTCCCCCCTCGCCCCCCCCCCCCCCCCCCCCCAAAAAATAAAAGTACACACACTCTTACTTCATTCGAACACATTGCAAAAAACTCTTAAATATAATAATGTGGTATGAAAATGACTATTTTAAAAATATGATCTAACTAGAAAAGCCTTGTAAAGAAAGGAGAAGTAATGTCAATATAATATTCATGAATTCATCTCGTCATTTCCATTCATTAATTTTGGATAAGTTACTTCTTTAACATGTTTTATAGCCAAAAAGCATTATCGATTTCATAGACATTTTGACCAAGATTTGACATATTTTGCCCAAAATTTGATTTTCCATTTTTTCTAAGCAAGCATTATTTGACCAAGCTAATAAAATTAGATATGAGAAAGTCTCACTCATAATTTCAAAATATCTATTTTCTCGTGAGGTGTGTGGGATGGTCAATGATGATGTTTTCAGATAATCGAGACAAGTGATATTTTTGTTCGGGTTTTTGGCACCTAATTAATTAATTACAAGGTGTGATAATAGTACCAATCAATGGTTAATCAATACTACTACGAACTGGGTTAGGGGCAACGAGGCTTGACGAAACGCCACAGAATCATCATCCTGTGGGAGAGGTCTATAAATTGTGACTTTTTTGATATGAGTGACTCCGATCCCTTGATTAAAGGGCACTACGAAAAAAAGTTAATACTAGTGTGTAGTTGTCTCGTGATTGAATGGGACAAGAAGATAGCTAGGATATAAAAAACGAGTTCTTAATACTCTAATTTAGTTGGCTTCATATAATTAAATGGATGCATGTGCCAGAATGGAGAGTGTGAACGACATCCAAGTGGACCATTATCATACTACTTGGTTTAATTTAATTCCTTCCAATCTGTTGCTCCTATTCTATTGGACCACCTCAATTACCTTTAATAATCCTAATTTTCAAATTCAATTTCTTAAATTATTTTACATGTCATGGCCTTTTAAGTGTCCTACTACATATTAGTATTGCCCCCATATTTGATTCACTCAAGATGCATGGGCAATGTAATTGATCTATCACATTTTAATTATCAAATGTTTAGTTTATTAATTTAGAGGACTAACGAAACTAAATACTCCCTCCGGCCTTACCTATAAGATTTAAGATTAAAGATTGAACATTTATCAATTTAAAATGTTTATAATTATCTTTTTACCTCAAAACTAATTTATTCTACTTATAAACAACCTATAATATATGTAACATATATTATAATTTAATGATTTGATCTATTTTCTTAACTTCCATAAAAAATCAAAGATTCTTATATTTAAGACCTTCAATGAGTAATTTGATTATATCTTCTCTCTCTCTCTCTCTCTATCTATCTATATATATATATGACTTATCTATATATAACAAGTTTGATTTTGAATATGACTTATTTATTTAGTTTTATTATATTAGAAATGTTAGTTAACTTATTTTACAAATCAGTTTAACCACCTTTCATAATTAATAGTTCCCTTTCCTACTTAGATTAATATTGTAGTCAATAAGAGTAATATGAAAAAAATGACAACATTTAGAATTGAGTCTTACATTTAAGATTAAAATGAACAACTCAAATATATCTCATATTGTTTTTGTTAATGCTAATTTGCCTATTGTAGGCAATTGATCAAATCATGCCCTAGTTAGGCCAAATATATCTCATATTAAGCACAAGAGGGAGTGTGTTACGTAGTATATATATAATATCTATATGTGTCATTAGATTGTATATAAATTTATAATTTTAAAAACCGATTTCAAAAAAGATAAATATTTTTTTAAAATAAATTATTTGGTTTCGTTAATCCCACTCAAATTATCCAAGTGGAACATATATCATGCAGAATATGTAATTTATAAATCATTCGCTAATGTTTTCTCGGGTTCTTTTAATTTACAAACAACTTTTTTTTTTTTAAAAAAAAGTAACAAACATAAAAAAGAGGTTGTCTTGATTGTAGGCCAATGCTATGTGCGGATGCATATATAACTATGTAAGGACAGCTGACTCCATATTCAAGCGACTATAGTGAAGAGAGAATCTAAATCCTGCCTCAGAGGTGTTGTACTGATTTTTAAGATCTTGCGCGATAAAAGGGACGCATCATCTAGTAACATAAAATTGTGTTTGTCATGATTACATCAAATAAAAGTTAGATTAAATCATTGAAAACCCGAACTTTGAGTCAGTTGCACACAACCCTCTGACTTTTGAAAATTTAAATTATACATCCTAATGTTTCATGTTTTAATTCTAAACACCCATGTCATTAAAATAACCGTTAAAATTAAAGGTTTTCAAAATTAAATGTTCGATGTAAAGATTGATTTTATAATGATATGATATACAATATAAAAAATTTAATATTGTAAATGATGAAATTCGTTAAATTTAACAACAAGTTTATAGTAAGGGAGTTTAGAGTCAAAACATGAACGTCAATGTTGCTTACCTTTAACTTCCAAAGGTGAGGGAGGTCATGTGCAATTGACTCAAAGTTAAGAGATTTTCTGCAATTTAGCCTAAAAGTTAATATTTAATTTAATTATAAGTTAATCCTTGATTTCCTACTTGTTATAATTCGGTTTTTAATAGTTTCAACTAAGTTATAACTCAATCCTTGAATTCTAACTTAATTTAGCTAAATTTTACATATGTTCTTTTAAATATATATTTGAAAATTTGTTCTTATATTTTAAAAAATAAAATTTTATATTAGATAAAATTTAAGAGCTGATATTTTGGATAATTAAAATTACGAGATCTGACTTATATTGAATTAATATTTAAGTACGAAATCATAGAGTTGGTTAGGTAAAAGGCAATAGATGAATTATTTGTGAATTAATAATAAGGGAGGCAGAAGAGTTTAAGTAAAAGAAGAAAGGTGAATGTGTTGGACGTGGTATGGAATAATGGACTAATGACTAGTGAGGAAAGAAAAAGGTGAGGGGCCCAAAGAGGTAGCAATCAGGTGGGCCCCAGGCCCATTGGTTGTTCACGTGAAGGAGAGGCTGAAGCCCATTGGGTATGGGGCCCACATGTCGGACGACACCACAATCACTCCCTCCAGTCTCCAATCCATGTGGTCCTTCCTCTTCCACTAATAATAATAACAATAACAATACAATAATATTAGTAACCCTTTCTTAATAGACAATCCCTTTGTTTCTGATATTGTTTCTGATAAAAAAAAGACAATCCTTTTGCTTCATTTTTACTTTCTCTCTACATACTCATATATTTCGTTCTTTATTTTTCATCTTTTAATCCCTCAATAATTCATCTCCCTTCATATCTATATATGATATCATTCCAATCACAATAACAATTTTATTAGGTCAATTTTATCTATCTCCCTCCCTTCCGCTTTAAATTCGAGAGCCAAATATATTATGGAGTATATTTTAAGATAAAAATTCCCTTAATTTTCAACTTTATATAATTTTTAAAACTTTTATTATTGACCACCAAAGGTTTTGTAACTTGGGAGTATGATGTGTGTCCGATAAGTAGGACGGCTGGGGTTCAATTCGGTTGGTCGTTCAAACAATTATTATATACTCATCCCTTAGTCAAACTTTTACTACCTCCTATCCTAAATATAGGATCTAATTTATTTTTTTAAGAGATTAAGGTTGCGAAATAGGTTATTAAATAATGACATATTTGATATATTTTTAGATTATCCATTAGTTTATAGGTAAAATAAACTAGTTTAAAGGACAAAATTTAGGTAAATCAATTTATAATTAACTTATTTTACTTTTTTAAAGAATTTCCAGAAAAAGTCAATTAGGTCTTATATTTAGGACCGGAGGGAGTAGTATATATCTCATTTATAGGACTAAATATGATTCTCTAATTGTGTAGGATATCAACAAATTTTTATCAACTCAACATCTATCAACCCACCTAATCGCAATGTGGTTACATGACGTTCAAGATCTTCTTAGTTTCTTTTCTATTGTACGTTTTGCAACCGCTATAAGTTGCAAATATGTTGTTGTAGCTAATTCATTTTTAATGTTTGCATCTCTAAGACCTAAATAATGTTTTATATTATCTATAATACCATTTTTTCTTCTTTGATTAAAAAAATCAAATATATGTATTTATTTCTTATATAAGGGCTATTTCAAATTGTCATTAAGATATTTTCCCAAATCCCAATAGACATGAAAGTGTTTTTGAAAATTACCCTCTTTATTCTTAATTTAAGATCCATTTGATTTTTCGTGAGAGTTAAGGAAATAAATTAGACTACTAAATTATAATATATGTCATATTTAATTAGATTATATATAGGTTTATTAAAGTACAATAAAGTATTTTTGAGGAAAAAAACTGATTATAATCATTTTAAAGTGATTAACTTGCACCCTTAATTTCTACAAATAAGTAAAATAGGTTTTATAATTAGAATTGGATGAGTAACATTTTACTCCAAATAACTAATTAAAATATCTTTTATATATCCACAAATTACTTATTTAACACCTACATTTTGAGATTTTTAATTTTGATTCTAATTAGATTATATATAGGTTTATAAGAGAGAGAGGTTTTAATTTTGAGCCCAAAATAAAGGGACAGTTTGAATATATGTATCTGTAAGGAGTATTGTTTAATTTCAGGCTTACTAAATATATGAATAAAAAATAATCGAAACTTCTGTTTGATACAAGTTTGAGTTTCAGTTTAGCCCTCTTGTCTTGATATTTTTTCTTGTCTTGATTCTACTAGTTTATATTTTGTTAATTGTCTCCTTCCAAGTGAGATTAATATATCTTTTGTATTCCTAATTAAATTTTTAATCGCATGAGTTAAAATAAATTTTTAATTGAGCCTTAATAAAAACAATTAATTTCAATTTCTACATTTTTCGTTTTTGTTATTCCATCAAAATTAATTTTATTCGTTATATCATAAAAAAATTTTGATTTCCTTTGCTAGGCTCAACATTATTAAGGCCCAATTTGGTGACTGAACAATCTTTGGGCTTTTATCCGAATGAAAAGTATTGCTTTTTTTGTTGGATAATTGATGTACACATCCTTATTATTTTACCTTATTTTTAAATAGGCCTTAATAGTATTTTTTTCTATGAAAGAAAATGGGAGGAGAGAAAATGGAGAGGAAAGAAAATGGGAGAGAAAATGTTATCCCTCATCATGCTTGGATGAATGAGGAAAAATAGAAAGGAAGGAAAATGGGTGGGTGAGGTGGGACATGGTTATTGGACAATGTTGTGCAACTTTTCTCTCTCTTATAATCCCCCCATTTTGGGAGGAAAAACTTGGGAGGAAAATGGGGCATGTGGCCCACCCACTTTTCCTCTCCCTTTTTCTTTCCTCTCCCATTTTCTCCCCATCCAAGCTAGGGAAAATACTTCCCCCACCCCATTTTCCTCTCCCATTTTCTTTCCTCTCCCATTTTCCCTCCATCCAAGCACACCGTTAGATCCATTTACTTTCATCTGTTTATAATTAGGATTTTAATAATTTGGGGGTAGAATGATTACGCAACAGCGGGCCATAACTTTGGGATTACCCTTGGGTTTAACCTTAAATTATTTTTAGGCTTCAAATGATAACAACCTAACCACAGTCACTTTTTTTTTTATCCATGATCAAGGTATCCCAACTAGACAAGTGAGAGACTAATCCTCCGCTGATTTGTAGGCACCTCAAAGGGTGGGAGAGCTGGCCTGAGAGATTTAATATTTCTCCATACCAACATCAGGGATCGAACCCCACACAATTGGTTAAGGGTGAATGAGTCCTTGCCACTCAACCACACACTCCACGTTACCACCGTCGCTTTAAATAGCTATTAAATGAGTCATTGGCCCAAGTACATAATGGGGTTGGAACCATCTATTGAATCTTCAATGAGACACACTTCTGTATGTATTATCGCATATTTTAAATAAAATGACTTTTTCGTACATTTGAAATAGCTTGACCAAATTCTCGAACAAAAAAAATAGCTTGACCAAATTAATAGATTTGAATGAGAAAAATGCTCAATTTGGTTTGAAGCAGTCCCTAGAATACTTTTAAAAAATTGATAGTTTTATCTTTTATTGAACTCATTGGAGAGTTCCGAATAGTTCAAGGAAGATGAAAATGAGATGCAAGCAATTTACACACAACCGCAGACATAATTATATTCCGTATATATTTAGACAAAAAAATGTGTGTGAAATAATAATCACACAATGACGGGGACTTGTGTGGGCATCAATGAGAGAGCCGATAATGCATGATAAAGAGACGCAAGAGAACATCATAAAAAAAATTAAAATGCGTTAAAATTTGAAGGGTAAAGAGGAATTATCTTGGGGAAAATGACAAAACAATACACTTGAATTTAAGTTGGACAAAATGTGGTCTCCAATTCCAACTTTAACAAATAAGGGATAGTCCCCAATTTATCATAAATGAAGTTTGTGACTTTGTGACAAAAGAGCAGTTACTGATGATTCTCAAGTAGTTATCTGCGATACAAGGAAAGTTAACTGCGATATATAAGTAGTTACCTCAGTAACTACTCAACTATCATTTATTGGTTTGTGAAAAATGAGTAGTTAATGTCTTATAATAAGG
Source organism: Mimosa pudica (assembly GCA_029929735.1). Classification (NCBI taxonomy): domain Eukaryota; kingdom Viridiplantae; phylum Streptophyta; class Magnoliopsida; order Fabales; family Fabaceae; genus Mimosa; species Mimosa pudica. The sequence continues at coordinate 7,468,183 of JAKELP010000015.1, read as the reverse complement.
ATACAACATGAAAACAAAGTCAACATGTTATAAATGAAAGGTGAATTTGTACATTCACAATAAAGTGACTATATAGGACAAAAAAAAAAACCTTTTCTCTGTACCTATAAATAGGACCCGAGGACGAGGAGTACTTTGTTGGTGCCACCTCTTTAATTTCATTTTTAAAGCACGTCAAAAAGAGTGAAAGACAAGAATTTTTTAAGTTTTCGGAGCCCAAATTTGTTCAAGAGTTATTTTGCACGGGATTGGTTTTCAAAATTATCTCGAAAGTTTCATAACTTTTGGGGTAATTTTAAATTCAATTTTTTTTAGGGAAAATCAGCACATGAGTACAAAATTTAAGGGCAAAGTTACACCTTAAGGCAAATTTCTTAATTATATATACTGTCTGTCTGTCTCAACCACAAAATAATCAATAACCAAGGCTCCACAAATGCTTCAAATTCAATTCACCACTTATTCATATCTCAATATCTCTACTATTTATGTTGTTCTCCCTTAGTCAATTAAATGAACAATTCATTTAGTAAAGGCCATTTGTTTAAGCTGTTTATTTTTCTTGCCTTCTTGGTCCTCCAAGTACGTTGGTTCACATTCCAAATATACACATATCAAAATATGAGTGGTTTGCCTTCACTAATATGTTCTGAAGTTTGGACTATTATTATTAATTAATTAAATATTAATTGATTTTAATCATAACTATCATGAAAATAGTGTCCCCATTTTCACTTAGACTACTTTATATCAAACTAACAAAAAAATTCTCAAAAACCAAAATCCTTCATCTATTGAGAACAAACTGAATGATGACCCAACCTTTGATATCTCTCTACATTCACCAAAAACATCTATACCCTCTTATATTATCATGTTAATTATAACATAAGAAGAAACCCTCTGAATCACAAAAACTCCTCAAGAGATATGTCAGAAGGCACTTCATATCCAAAAGCCATAGAATAATCATCCAATTCATCAGATGTGAAATTTGGGATCCTCCAGCTATTCCCAGCCTCATTATTGTCTTCTCCATTAGTTAACAGTTCCAACACCTTTCATTCACAAAACAAACAAATCATACACCACTTCATTCATCAAGCTTTCTAAATAAAGAATTAACCAACACAAAGTGAATAATGTTTTTTTATATTAGAGAAAGGGGGGGGGGAATCCATGTTTGAAAATTTTATAGTGTTAGAAATTTTTGCATATGAAATTATACAGAATACTTGTACTTTATATGTATAAAAGGCCATCAGGCAATTAAATATTTAAACAGAGATTTTCATATTATTTTCCATTTTTATTTTACCTCACTCATTGGGGGACGCCAAAGTGGAGATTGTCTCACACAGTATGAAGCAGTGACCACTATTCTATTCAATTCCTCCTCATCATATACACCTTCCATTCTAGGATCAGCTAGCTCCTTAAAGTTCCCTGATTCCATTAGAGGCTTTGCCTATTTTTGTAGGCATATGATTAATACTGCTGTGGATCAATATGTTCATGGGTATAAAGTTACATAATAATTTAAAAACTAGTTAATTACCCAAAGGAGAAGGTTCTGTTTCTTAGAATCAACTGGTCTTCTTCCAGTTATAATCTCCAGAAGAAGAATCCCAAAAGCATAAACATCAGTTTTCTCATCCACTATTCCATGCATAAAGGACTCTGGTGCCAAATAACCAAACGTTCCTTCCACTGGTATTACAGCATGGTGAGTCCACTTGTTTGGAAGCCACTTTGCTAGTCCAAAATCAGTAATCTATGAGAAAAATTCAAAGCACAAGTTAGATACATTTCATTCACATCATTAGCTTTTCTAAAAATTCCATACATATCTATTTATTTTGATTCCATACATGGAGTCTGAGGTCGTGAGTTCGAATCAGCTTCTATGCATAAAACATAGGTAAGACTGTCTATTATATTCTCTTCCCCAGCACCCTCATTAAGTGGAGACTAGAATTGGGTTGACCCTATGTCTATTTATTTTAATTGTTGGATTAATACCATTGTTAGTCCCAATTAGTTTCAAGATGTTCGTTTTGGTCCATAAATTTTTGTAAAGACTTGATCTGAGTTTGATGATCGATCCTTATACTTTTAATGAGATTTGGCTTTTGTCCCTATACTTAAATTCAGATAAAGTCCTTACGAAACAGCATTGATTTAAACTAATAAAATTGTAAAGGCCAAAATCAAAATCGGATTAAATTATAAGGACTAAAATTGATATAAACCATTAAATAATCTACCTGTGGTTCATAATCTGGACCGAGAAGCACATTGGAGGCTTTAATGTCACGATGAATAATTCTACGTTTGCAACACTTGTGAAGATAAAGCAGCCCCCTTGCTACTCCAATGGCAATTTTGTATCTCACTGGCCAGTCAAGTGTAGTTCCTGACTTACCTGATTCATTAACAAAACCTAATTTAAACACAACTCTATCTGTCTTATTTCAAGGTAAGAGTTGACTTTGTTTAAAAAACAATTCTTATTTAATTAGTTTGTCTCATGGTGATGAAATTGACTTGAGAGATGTCTTACCATGCAATGCAGTGGCCAAATTTCCATTTTGGGAGTACTTGAAAATGAGGTAGAGTCCATTTTCAATGCAGCAACCAACTAAAGAAGCAGTATTAGGATGACAGACATGTCCTATGACTCCTAATTCCATGAGGAACTCCTTTTCCTTGTTAGCATTTTTGTTGTCCTTGGACAATCTTTTCACTGCAATTGTTTCTCCATTACATAGATCTCCTCTGTACACTTCTGAGTACCCACCTCTTCCCACCAAATTATCTAATGTTTACAGCAACAATAAAACATGCATAAGGATTATTTCAAACTCAAAATACTCCCCTTCTTAAATATAAGAGCTACATAATGAATTTAATTTGGTTCTAAATATGAGACCTCAACTGAATTTTTCAATATTAGAATGAGAAAAAAATTAGGGAAGAAAGAATACTCACGAGGATGAACTCAAAAAAATTGTATTTTTTTGTTACAATTTTGAGAAGATTTCCTTCCAAGTATTCCTTTTCACTTTTTCCCCCATCCAAGAATGTGTGTGTGTGTGTGTGTGTGTGTGTGTGTGGTGTATTAAAACATCCATATTGATTGCACATATTGAGTTTTAACAGAAAAAAGAACATTTAAGGAAAATCAAAACCCCTTTGTTAGCAATGACTAAGTTCACTAATTTTTTTAATATCTTAAAATGTGTTATCTGTATCTTATATTAAGAACAAGATAGGGTGAGATATCATTACAAAAGTAAAAAATAGTGAGCAATTACAAAAGCTTTGAAGGCTGTGTTTTTTTGGTTTACCTTGGTGGAAGCCATTTGTGGCATTGCAGATTTCTTCATAGCTGAAGCATTTCAACAAAGGCTGTCTCTTTTCATTTTGTGACTTTTTGGAGTTTTTCCTTCTAAGTGGTGAGGCAAGGAGTGAAGCTATGAATCTGAAAGGTGACTGAGGTTTCCTTAAAATATTGCATTGACTCTTCATTTTAGAACCTGTTGATGGAGTGTCTGTGATGCTTGAAACCCTTGTGCTAAATGTGTCATCTTCTGTGCTATTAGACTGTCCCTCAAGTGCATCCAATACAGTTCTTGGTGAACATGTTTGACTCTTGGAATTATTAGATTCTCCCCTGTCACTTTCCTTTTCCTTCAAAAACCACCCTGAGCTTGATTCACAATTATCTGTTAATCATAAGAACAAAAAAAAATTGTTGTGTCTCCCACTTTATCAAAGTTGTTTCATTTTTTAGAGAATTTAATTATTACCTTGAGAGTTTGTGAAACTTGATTTGGGGCCTTTCCCAACTGAGACTACAGTGCAGCTTTGTTGAACATTCTCATAGCAGTACCTGGTGATTCCTATAGAGGCTTGATTCCTAAGAAAAATAACTAATAAGTTAAAAAATATATAAAAAAAAAATTTAGAAGTTTTTCTGTTTTGTCGTTACTTCTGAGACTGGTTTCTAGAACCACGAAGGAGAAGAAAGTCAGCAGATATGGACTTGGCTTCTTCAACTAAACCTCCACAAACATTGGGACTAAATGCCACTTTGGCTTCTAGATTCACCTGAAAATAGTAATGTCTTAATCAGAATCATTACCTATGTAAGGCAAAATATAATGTTTTTTATTATCAGAAAAAATGTACTACGTATAATTTATTATTACCTGCTTTGACCAACAGGTCTTTGCAAATTCACCAAGCAGAGATATCACATAGGCTTTCGCCTGTCTAAGTTGTGACTGCCTTCTCTTGATTGAGCCACGCTTCTTCCTCTTCTTCTTATCCTTAGAAACTGCAATTAAACAGACAATTGTTGAGAATTACAACCAAATAATTCCAGTGATGGAGACTTAATAGTATGAGATACCAAGTTTCTCATTGAGCTGAATATGATGCTCAATGAGATGTTTAAGTGGATTGGTTCATTCACTTCACTAGCTAGTTTTTTTACTACAGTTCCCTTACCACTTAGATACGCTCACACAGCATGTAGGTACAACAAATTTTAAATAAGTTAACATGAGTAGCAAAAATGAAAATTAGACATGAAGGTAAATAGCTGACCAAGAACATGAAAGGCCACAATGGTGTCATTTGGATTAGCTAGTACTCTGATTGCCCATGAGAGAAGTTCTCTGCTATCATCTGGGTCTAAGGACAGGCCAACTAGTATTTTAGTAGGTGAAGAAGAAGAAGAAAGCATCATTTTGTAAGACAAGAGAAAAGGAGTTACTTGAACTGTTGGTTCTTGTCAAATACTCACAGAAGCATGCATTGAGAGGTAAAGAACTATAAGTAGGGGAAGGCAAAGAAGAATGATTAAGTTCAGTTAGAGAGTGAGGCCAACCCCACATGTCCATTAGGATCATTCTTGTTTGAGAAGCATAAAAAATAAAAAAAGACCTTCAAGAGAGATTAGAGCCTCTCTTTCTCTCTCTTTTGGTCACAATTAAGTGTTGTAGTTGGGTGCTTTGAGGAATAAGCAAAGGTGGTGGGCACGTATTTGATTTATCTTGCTATCTAAGTCAAAACAAAAATAAAACAAGAAATCCCCTTCTTCAAACTTAGCAAACAATGTGCCTTTGAGAAATATTTTAATTCATTATTTATTTTTCATTGGTTTACTTTGATTTGGTAGGAAAAAGAGTACATGGGGTTATTTGGCAGTGTCTCCAAGAATAGGCCTTCACTTTATAATCAATGAAGCTTTGAGAGGACACTAACTGTTTTTCTCTTTTTGGAAGAGAATAAAGTGCAAGAGATTTCCGTATAACTACCTTCACCTATTTGGCTGTCAAGCCTTGTAAGTTTGGCATTTATGTATGTTTTCCATGAAGTGCCACTAAGATCCTCTCACCGCAAATTATAATAAACTTAGAGTAACGGGGTCGTAAAAGTATCTTCAATCATGAACAAATCATACCTATGAATTGCTGCCCAAGTTTTACCACCCAACCAGTTTCATTATTAATTCCCCCACAAATCAACTAATTTGTTCATTACTATGAGCACTTGAGCAATATGTATGAAAATGGTTTTTGTGGGAATCATGAAAAATAATATTGTTTTCGATTTGATTTGTATTGGTAGAATATTTGTAGCATCTTAATCATAACAATAAATTAAAGCATTAAGAAATATTAAGGAATTAGAAAATAAAATTAGGAAATACTTGTAGGAGAAGAATATTCTCCTTTAGGAAAACTTTGTATTATAAATATGAAATCTTATTAATGAAATTTCTATTGGATTATTCAATTATTTTTATTTCTATAGTTTTTTAAAAATATAGTTAAGGGTAACATTGACAGTAAATCCTGAATTTGATGTACTAAATGGATAAACCAGCTTTTTTTCTACCAAATATAAATGACCAATTTAATCCAATAATTCTTAATTATATTGCAGCTATTTCTATTCAATGGATAGAGAAACCACCGATATATGAAAGCTGTTATGAACAAAGAAGATTGTGATTTTAAAAAGAGGGTATATTCGTGGTAATTGTTGCTATTTGGGTGTTCATGTTTTACTGAAACATGAATCTCTTAAAAATCTGAACACCAAATTTTTGCAACATGCTATATATACCTCTTATCTTAATTTAAGTGTAAATTAACTAATTTAATTGGATTACTAGTAAAATAAAATGTGCATGATCTTCTAAAAATACCTTTGTGTAACAAATTTTTCTTTTGTGACTGTATAGTTATGATTTGCATTGAATTTTAATGCTGCTATTGTTGAGGAGAAAATAGATAGGGGTAGTTTGGGGAAAATGATATCAATTGATTGGCAAAATGGATTGAATTATTACAATATCTAAGATTAAAAATAACACATAAACTAGCTCATTCCTTTAGAAATGAAGGAGCATATGTAAATTTCATGACAAATGAATTTGAGAAGATTCTTGACTAATTGTCAAATTGAAGCATGCATGTGGTACTATACCATTGCTTCAAGCTTGGTTCAAAAAATATGGAGACTTTTCATTTCAGATAGTGTACGTATAGTGAGCAAAGTGGAACATGTGCAAGCACTGCGCTGGCTAAAGAGAATCTGGGTTACTATAAACTCAAAAATAATTCAAAAATAAAACAAAATAAATGTGAGGATCTCATTGTACGTTGTCTATAAGTCATACTTAGGAATCTTATTATATCATAGTATTTGTCAAGTGGGAGAAGGATATATCAGTTGTTGAATCAAATTTGATTTGACAAAACTTTAAGAAGTTTAAGTTAAAAGGACATCAATTTTTGCAGGTTGAAAATGTTAAAAGATGTGACAAAAGGTTAAATCAAGGCACACCAAAAGGATTTGGATTAGGAAACTGCCCGGACATGGATTCTCCATCCTTCGTCAACCCCACATAGCATAAACATCTTACCACACACTCTTTTAATTTTGTCTTTTTTGTTTTTAAAATATACGAAATTATGGAATTTACACGTAACTTAATAATTTGGATATAAGACTCTCATTGGCTTGTGAATGACCTGTGTGATTTTCCACATTAATTTGCTTGTTTATTTTGCATATCAATTTGGTGGGTTTATTGCGATTCTTGTGTTTGCAAGTTTGTCCATTTTTTCCCAATTAATCCGTGGCTCCACCTGGTCGTCGTAAAGCTAGCTTTGTTACATTTTCAGGGCCTAAATTTGTTTTTTATTTTCATTTTCCATGTTCTTTTGCAAATGCATACAAGCGGAGCCCACTTAATTAGTTCAATATACTTGAAAAAAGGGCCTTATTATTGAGGTAGACCTTGTTCCAAATTATGAATAATGGCTTTTGTGTGTTTTTATACTTCTTATTGGTCATTTTTCTCAGAACAAAGATTCGCCGAATTCCCAAAAACCTTTTAATCAATATATTATATAAACTTTATAATTAATTAGTTATACAAAAATTAGAATGAATTTACATTATAACTAAGTCATGGATATTATAATTCATTTGTTAAACGCTGTGAAGAAAAGAAAAGAAAATGTGCATTGTCAAGGAAAAAGGCTAGTTTAGTACCACACAAACCTTTGTGTGTGAAATCATCTCCTAAAGCCCTGGCTTTGTAATATGTTTATAAAGCCCCATTCAGTTTTACATAGGCCTAAAAAGTTGTTCTAACTAGCTACTAGTTGCTGGATTGGTTCATTTTCTGGATAGTTTACCTTTATTTCAATTTAGGCCCCCTCTAAATGGCAATTAAAAATGAACTAGTAAATAGGATTTTAAAAACGTACAAATATTTTAATAATATTTGGTAGTTTTTTTAGTTTTATTAATGTTTCCGATATTGCTATTATTGTTTTTATTAGTTAACTTGCTAAAACTCCCTAATTTGTCACTAATTAAATTGAATGGTGCCTACGTCAAGAAGTTCCAAGCTTGCCAACAATAAAGCCAAACACAATTATTTATCAAAAAAAGCCAAATACAATTACTTTTATTTTTTTTTTGTCAAAGACACAATTGCATGTGATAGATATATTAAAAAACACACAATTACACCCATATTAACATTTGTTTCAGTCACCCAAATTCTAATTTTTTTGCCAGAACATCCAAATTATAAATACTCTTTATAATCTGGGTGAGATTCATTTTAATCAATATAATTAAAAAAGTAATTAAAGGGGAACTTTCAAGCTGTCTAGGATCACAACCAAGATTAAATATGCGGCCTAGATTATATAGTTTTCATGTCACTAGTCTATAAACTCATTGATAAATTGAAAAACCTCTACAAATTAAAAGTGGAATTCCACAATACGTTAATAACCAACAACAGCAGTCATGATGATTTCCCAATAAATTTCAATTGAATTCAATACAAGATCAGACATAATTTCAACCGATATATGAATAATACATACATATGTAAATAAATATAATATCATCGTTATTGCTCAAATCGGCTGTTTCGAAATTTTTGCCTGATCACCATGACGCTTGTATGGATCATGCATCTTTTGAACCTCAAGAGCACTAAAAACACCATAGCCACCATTAATAGTTTCATCATCTCCATCTTCATCTTCATCATCATCACTATTCTGATCAAGCTTCATAAGCTCTTCATTATACTTAATACTATCAATCCTAGTCTTCATCACCATCCCATGATCTGCTTCATACCCTTTCAACAAATTAACAACTTGCTTCATATTTGGCCTCTTATCAGGCTCACTTTGGACACAAAGTGCAGCCACATTTATCATTTGCTCAACTTGTCTCTCATCGAAATTCCCTCTAAGTTTACGATCCACCATATCCTTAAACTTGCCTTTGCTTATGAATGGTTCAGCCCATTCTGTTATGGTTCTCTTTAGCCCTCCTGGTAGCTTCTCTATGGGCTTCCTTCCTGTGACTAGTTCTAATAGAAGAATTCCAAAGCTATACACATCACAACTTTCAGAGACCTTACCCCACATGGCATATTCTGGAGCTAAGTATCCTAATGTGCCCTTCACACGAGTTGTTAGGTGGCTTACTCCTTCTGGGATTAGCTTTGCAAATCCAAAATCAGCAACTAAAGGCTCAAAGTCTGAGTTTAGTAGAACATTACTTGCCTTTATATCTCTGTGGATTATATGAGGCGTAACCTCTTGATGCAAGTACCTAGAAATTGTATTAGAATATATATTAAATATTGGAAAATAATTAAATTACTGGTACGCGTACGAATTATGTAGATATGAAGAGAAACTTTAGACTACCTCTCTGATGGTAAATATAGGAACTAAATAAGAGATTCATTTTGTTCATCTGTACAAGACTTTAGTCCAATTTATCCCCTAAATCTATATTTTAAATAATATATCTCTATTAATTGCACGAAGAGATTTCCATAAGTAACTAATTATAAAATCACTTTGAAATTTTTTTAAGAGAAATTAAGGATTTAAAATTAATCATTTTGAAATGTCTATAATTATCTTTTATCCTCAAAAATAATTTTTCTACTTATAAACTAATCTATAATTTGATTACATATGACATAGGAGTATGTTATAATTTAATGGTCTAATATACTTTCTTGAATTCCACAAAAAAGGTCAAAAGGATATTTGATTTAGGACTAGAGGGAGTACAATATTAATGCACACGATTGAAGATGACATTTTAGATAAATCAATATACATTTATTACAAAGGTTAATATATATTTTTTTCCTTTATCTTTTTATAATGTCCATGTTTTGTTCCTTTAAGTTTGAAAAGTGCACTTTTAATATATATTTTTGTTAAAATCATGAATTTCATTGAATGGAAAATGCTTTTAGCAACATTTAAGAGAGAATGTTAATAACTCGATAAATTTAATTGATGATTCTATATTTAAATTTTGTTAAAAAAATTTAAATTTTAATTATTAAGTATAATTATATATTCATATATTTTAAAATTTAACCATTTTATCAGAATTTAATTACATGATTGCCATTTCAGATTTTTTGGAAAATCACAACTAGATACCTTATAAGGGAATTTATCACAATCAAGTCTTGTGATTTGTCAATCCAGCTCTTTGAGTTATCAATGGGGCTCATCGAGTTGTCAAAGGACCTAATTATGATTTAATTCTTTTATGAAGAATGTAGTTGTGATTTTTCTTAGATTTTTAGAGTTAACATTTTCCATTGAATGAAATTATCAATGTTAAACAAAGGACTAATAGGTTCTCTTTTCAAGCATAAAAGACCAAAAGTAGACTTGATGCAAAGATAAATGACTAAAAGTATACTTTACCCTATTACAAAAAAAAATAATTTTTTTCTTAGAAATTAGTCATTTAGTTCCTATATAAAAGAAACTAACTTAACCATATTCACTAAAATCTAATATGGCATCAAGCGGCATTCAATTTGGGAAGAAACAGGGTATTGAGGACAAAAAAGCCAAAAAAATAAAATGATGATTGAAAAAAAAGAAGCAAAATTAAAGATTGTTGACCTCTGACTTTGAAAAAACTAAGCGGAGGATTAAGTATGTTAAAGTTATTTTGGCAGAAAGACATACAGAAGATATACTTAACTCACTAAAATCTAATATACAAAGCAGAGAAAACTTTTTGAGACGAATGAGAATGCTTACAATAGTCCTTGAGCAGAGCCAATGGCAATGTTCATTCTTCTTTTCCAGTCAAGCTGGACGTCATTAGCGAACTGGCCATGGAGGTGAGAGAGAAGGCTAAGATTTGGCATCATATACTATCAGTCTTTGTTCGTCTCCTGCGCAGTAACCTCTTAGCCCTAACAAATTCTTGTGTCTCACTCTTCCCAAAACTTCTACTTCTACTGCAAATTCCATCTCTGCCTTTGAGTTCATTGCTTTCAGTTTCTTCACTGCAATCTACAAGTTTTTTTAATCATCACCATCACCCATTAACTTATTAAAACCCACACCAACATTTATTTATGGAACCAAACTTTGACTCATTTCAAAGTGCAAGTTTTCTAATCACACATAAATATGTGTCGTACTTTTGAAATATTGTCATTTAAGTATTTAACTGTAAAAAAAGTACTTCTCCGTTCCTAAATATAAGATTATTTTGGTTAATTTGGGGAGATTAAGGAAGACTATAAAATTACATGATTTTCCCAAAATCCCCTCAATTACTTAACTTTAAAAGGAGGAGGGGTTTTCAATGAAAAGAGGGAGTATAAGGGTAGTTTGGGAAAAACTTGAGATAAAATAGGAAGTGATCTTATATTTAGGAACTTATCCACTTCCCCAAAGTGATCTTATATTTAGGAACGGAGGGGAGGGAGTATTTAACTGTAAAATATATATGGCATGTAACCATGCATAAACTTTTATTAGTACCTGAAGACCATCAGAGGTTTTTCCCCAGTAGACACTTCCAAAGCCACCTTCACCAAGTTTACAATCCTCACTGAAACCATTGGTGGCAGCATGCAATTCCTTGTATGTGAATATTCTCCATGGATTATTACTATTGTTCGCCACACTACCTGATCCTGGCCTGTCAATAGTTAAGCAACGTAACAATATAATGAATCGAGTTTAATTACTTAGCAAGCAAATATATACCTTTTGAAAAAATTAAAACATCTTTAGTTATAGATCAGAAAGGGAAATAAAGATATGATGATGGTAATGTTTTCACATACACTTCTTCCACCCTGTCTGAACCACAGCAACTCAGGATGGTTCCCATAACACTTGAAACTATGGGATCGATCACAAGTTGTTTCTTTAATTTGCTCTCCCCAAAAACTTATTACTATAATTATTTATGGCTTTGTCTATAAATGGAATCTTCTCTTTTAAAGCTCATTAAATTCCTTCTCTTCTCCCACTTGCCGGCCAAGGAGGCCGGCCGGCTCTCATATTAACTATTTTTTGGGCCAAACCAATAATTATATTACTCACAATGGACTTTAGACTTTTGATATATTAAAATAGTACTGGTGGTGTCATGGTGTGTGTGTTTATTTTTCTTCTTTAATTTACCGTTTGTTCATACTCAGCACGTTAGCTATAGTTGAAGTTAATTTTTTTTTTAATTTTACCTCATTTATTATGATATTATTAAGAGAGAAAAATATGTAAGGATAAATAAATATAAAAGAAAATTAGGAGTAAAGTTGGAAAACACATTAAATGATAAGAGAATGTAAAAGTGAGCTCTTATATTTTGGACAAAAAATATTTAAATTTTGAGGTTTTATATTACGAACAAGAGGGGAGTACTATAATAAGACTTGAGGAAAAATTTAATAAGTGCGGATAAATATTAATGTATAATTATAAATATGAAACCAATAAACATTTAAATCGCTGAATTATTTGACTTGTGTTTCTTTAGTCATCATTCACCAAGTGAAAGGATCGGAACTCACATGAACTGATTATATTCATGGATAGATGGTCTAACTCAACAACTTGTTTAAAACCAAGACATAATAATAAAGAGAAGTTTAGTTTCAATTGAATCAATTGACTTTGGCAAATTTGACTTATATAAGTACCATGAGGACTGGAAAATTAAACATGAATGTATAACTAAAAATCAAATAATAAATTTCTTGAAACATATAAGTATCAAGGCTAAAGTATATTTTTGGTCCCTTATGTTTGCATCAAGTTTCAATTTAATTCTTTATGTTTGGAAAGTACACTTTTAGTCCTTTTTTGTTAACACCGTTAGTTTAACTTAACGGAAAATGCTAACTTAACAATTTTAAATGATTATTTTATAACGAAATTGAACTAAAAGTGATAAATTTTGAAAATATAAGAATATTTACACTATAATATTTTAATCTGAAATTTTTTTTCAGTAGTTAATAACCATTTAAAATTGTTAAGTTAACATTTTCCGTTAAGTTAAACTAACAGTGTTAATAAAAAAGGACTAAAAGTGTACTTTCCAAACATAAAGAACCAAATTGAAACTTAATGCTAACATCGGGGACCAGAAGTATACTTTAGCCTAGTATCAAAAGGAATTTAGACGACATACTCATATTTAACTTTCTTACAAGAAGCAATTTTTACGGGAAAAAACACGTCACAGAGAGTGATCATGACGATGGTGTCCATTCATAGTACAACTCATATAAAGGGCTGGATTTAATTCTTAAGTTGTCTCTTAGAGGTTTTGGTGTATCATATGGTGTCCATTCATATTGTATAAACGTTTTCTAGTTAATTATCTTCATTGTATTGTACATGTATAAAATAATAGTAACAAAAGATGTGCGAATCTGATCTCAAATCTGACATGCGCGGCCGAATAAAATGTTTCTCCACTTTAATATCCGACTAATTATACTTTTAATTAGTAATGATAAGTGTTTTATTATCATATTGTTTTATCATGAATTTAAAAAAAAAATGATTGAATGTAAGTATATAAATGAAATCACAGCTATATATATTGCAGAATGCTCAAACCATTCGGTCCAATTATAAAAACATAGGGATCCATAACTTGAACAGTAAAGGAAAGCACAATAGTTCAAGTAAAAAACTACTAGAATTAAGCCAAATCCAAACAAAGCAAGTCAAAATGTAATGAGCCGGAATTAAATTAGTGGTAAAATTGTTAACACATATAACTCAAATCAAAATCTTAACTTTCAAATTTATTAGCATTTTCACGCTATGTATACATGTCACGTATGTATAAATATATATTCTTTTAGATTCAAGTATATCAATTAGCTTGTGATGCAATAATACAAAATGTACATAGTAATAATAACAAGCTTGAAAGAAACTTATTCATCACACTTAAACATAATAAGTTAAAATGTTCACTATTTTTTTAATTTATTTGAAATATATTCACTAATTTTTCAAAAAAAGAAAAGTTTCCAATTTTGGTAAAAGATGTTGAGTATTATTTTTTAAACATAGTTATTATCAATTTATATGAATTAAAAGTTAAACACTAATATATAAAGTCCAAAAATCAAGTTATACAAAACATGCAATAATTTAAGTGTAATCAATTCGATCACGATTTAATCATATATAAAATCTTAACTAGATTAACACCTTAACAAGTTCAATAACGAAAAAAAAAACACACACACACACACATATATATAAATCATATATTCAATTGTTTTTTTTTGTTTTAGTCATTAAAAAAAGGAAGTACAATGATATGATCATTTTAAAATCAATAATATGGGCACACCTTACAAAAAGTAACCACGCTTTGCGATACTTAATAGATGTATCAGGTTTTCTCCCTTTTTGAAAATTGATGGGTGCTTTTGCACTCGAAAAAAGTTTATGGGGCTGAATACACTTTTAACAAGATTATATAGACAATTTTGCACTTTTATCCTAAATACTAAAGGATAACAATTATTTCATTAATTTAGGAAAGAGTCGATGAAATGTGAGATATATATAACACTATATATGCACCATACTTTTTCAATATTATATATATATATATATATATATATATATATATATATATATATATAGCATAGTATTGAGGAACTTGACAATAAAATAAATTTAAAAACTAAATATAGTATAGTATCTCAGCCCTGATTTAAATAATCACAAGTTTGTCAATGAATGGAATATTATCATAAGATTATATGTTGAACAATTTGCGTTGCAACGTTAATTTCCACGCATGACGTTCATGGAGCTCTTGTTTCTATTGAATAACATCCATCGCTAGTTCCAAACGTTTCCATGATTCATTTGAAAGAAAATGCACCTTCGTGACTTTAACACAAATAGGTTTGAATTTAAACAATATTTGGTCAACGGAAAATATGTTGTTTTTCACATTTTTCGTGAATATATTGAGTTCAGAAAAAAATAAATATATTGAGTTCAGAAAAAATTAATATATTGAGTTTAACTTTTGAACATATGTTAACTTGCCAAGTGGACGCTTAGAGGGTTCTTGGTGATGCATTAACATGAATTATGTTAAGTTAAAGGCCAAATTGATAACCATTTCTGATAATCCATCCAATAACTAAATGACATTCAACGTACATATATAACACTAATTTTTTTTTTGGGGGAAATCACACACAGGTCCCACACAACTAATTTATCACATGGAAGGACCAAACATTTTTGAAATTGAGTGAGGACCCTAAGGACTTCAGTTTAATTAAATGCAGATGACAAGAGACAACTTTGGCCTTTATGAATGAACTAAGCTAAAAATCTCCCATTTCATTCTCCAATCTTCTCAATGTCAATAAAAAGCAAAGTTATGGCTCAAAAATGTCCCCTTCCACTCTCTTCTCTTGATCAGCCTTCATACTAAACCCTGAACCACCGTCGCTCAAAGCCACACATATCTTATTCCTCAACGCCATCAAGTAGACAACTTTTTAATAGTATGAAGGGAGAGATTTTATAGTTTAAAAGATAAGTGGCGAATTGCTTATTAAGTGCAACTAATTCCTTGTAAACGAACGTAACTAAATCGATCTATTTTGGAATTAACAAATTTGAAGGTTTTTTTATATATTTTCACTAATAATTATCCTCAGTTCCTCACAGATGAATACGTTTTTGATATAAATGAATAGGGATAGGCACAAAAGTTATACATTTAAGAAATACAGATTTTATCCATGGAAGTGAAAGTATCTATCACCTTATACTTATACATTCGAATCAGATGTCGTATTAATTACTCGAAAAAATGAAATAAGATTTAAGTAATAAATTTGAGTTCAAACACTGATTTGCTTTTTTTTAATTTTTTTTTTTGCGCGAGAACATGTCTTATCTTAGCACATCCCTAAATCATTCCACAGTTCGGCCTAAAAGAACCAGGGAATAAATTTTAGCCCACATCTGTAAGAAGATTAAACTTTTGTTGTGGGCTCTCAAATAAATACATAAGAATTTGTAGGCAAGACGTCAGCCCAAGTGCAGAGAAGAAATATTAAGCTGAAAAAGTATAGGGAAGAATATGCTTGAAAAATAACTATCGACTATCGAGCCAATAAAAGAGAAAGAGTGCTGTGGGCAGTACCAACAACAAAGTGCTCACTGAATTAGTTAAGAAGTGCAAATAGTAGTCCTATTTATAAGGCAGTTCCACTATATTTTATGTAAACGAAATAAAAAGTTAAACCTTATAAATCTGTTATAAAATTTTACAACTTTACAATTTTATCAATATTTAATATTTAATACACCACATGAAAACAAAATAAATACACACTATATGAAGAGTAAAATAGTTTGTTAACCTAAAAAAACCTAATGTCATGATTTTTTTTATCAACTAATGGCATGACTTATAAATAGGACCAAAAAAAATTTATCAATGTCTTACAAGTATAATCAAAGGAGCATTGATCATGCAAATTCAATTCATTTAATGCATGAAATTTGGGCCTCCTATTTACAATTTGTGATTAAATAGATGAAGTTTGCTCCATCCCAATCCTAAACTAAAAAAAACTAAATGAAACTGATACAGTGAGTAATTGCATAGAAAAAAAAATTCAGATTCATTTATTTCATTAGAAATCTTTCTGCACTAGATATGTGGACTATTTACAAATCACAACAGTAAGCCGTTGTATTTTTTTCTTTCGTAAGTGAAATAATTAATTTAAATTGCATATTTTTAGTTTTGATTTAGACAGAACACATTTTTGTTTCGATTAAGTCCTTCTTCTCTTTGAAGTTTTCCAAAAGAAATTTCGGATCTGACCAATTGGAATAAATTAAGGTCTTGTACATATGAATAAATCAACGGACTAAAAACTCTCTCAAAGCATATATATTTCTTCTAACAAAAACAAAGTTACGTTTGATTTTGAGCGATACCGCTTAGTTTTGGATACAAGTCATTCTTTTTAACTAAAATATATGCAACGATAATAATAATGAAAAACATTAAATTTATTATGAAATTCAAGTAAGTTTTACTATTCTTATTAATTGATTACATTAAACTTTTACATCATATTAATTTGTATTCTCTCCCACCACATTTATTTAACATGGGGTTGTATAGAAAAACTTTTAATACCTGTAAAAACTATCAAATGCATTATTAAGAGGACTAACAAGACTTTTTAGTGTTTAGATCGAAGACATCCAATTATATGGATAGGAGAAATATTGTTTTTTTTAGAAAAAAAAAACAAAATTTCTTTAATTTGCATTGTCACATCTAAACTTACTATGAAAAGTAATATTAGTTTTTTTGCATAAACTAGTCCAAAAGCATGACGAATTTACATCTATATATGGATATCCATATTATACATTGCGCGCTCACATCTCAAGAATAGTGAGTGGTGGTAAAGACGAGCTAGCCCATTATTAGGAGTAGTAGTTTCCAAGCCTATATATATAAAGAAGAAAGGAAGCGAATGAAAGGAGTAGCAAGTGGCAGCACAATACCATCATTATGAATGGGAATGTTTTGATTTTGACGTCCAGTTTATAATGCATCTCACCATTGTTGCCAGCTGGATAACCTCATCCTATTCCTCTTCCTTCAATCTTCATCCACAAAATAGCGTATACACACACACATGCAGACATGGATGTTCCATTATTTGAGTTAATTGGTCAGTGTTTTGAAGAACAGAAGGGATTATTTGGCTGGCGAGTGAGGTCAATATGAAAGGGAAAAATCAATTCAAAGTAGGGTATGGCGAGGGTGAGAGGAAGAATAATGTTTAGTAGCACTTAGTTAACAAAAAGATGTAATAATATAATGGTTTGGATTGTGACACAAATTAATGCTGTGTATTGCTTGCCACTATTCAAGCGTCTGGGTCTTATAATTACCTCACTCGTCTTTGTCTTTTTTCGCATGCGATAAAATATGACCACACATTTCGAAAAAGAAAGGTGGAGTATCTACGAGAGTTTGATCAGTGATTGGAGACAAGTTTTCAAGAAATAACAATGGCTGGCGTTTTTGGGAAGATCCCTGTGTATATATAGACAAAGGAAGGATTCGGAAGAAGATGACCGAGTGCCAAGATGATAAGGTCAATTAACTAATTTGACAATATTAAGGAGGCTAAATGAATTTTTTAATTTATGAAGATGATGTAATATCACTGAAATACTCAAATGAATTAGTACATTATTATATCATACATCGGTTTATAACTTAAAAAAATAGCTAGTTTAGAAAAATATGATAAATATGAGATATAGTAGAATAAGATCTTGTAATACCTCTTCAATTAACTAATATATTTTGGAAGAAAAATGGTTAGTTATAGACTTATAGTTCTGGTTACGTATGATAATGACAGATCTAATGGCCATTGGAAATGATGGACATTTACCATATCAGAGATGGATAATTACGTACTATGCGCCGGAGTAGAACATACCAACTCCTGCACATAAGTCCTATACGCCATGATAGGCCCCTTTACTGTAGCGTTTATTTAGATAAACGCCGCTGTGGTACATCTATATCCAGGCACTTCAAAACGCCGGGCAAAAGGTAAGGGAAATTGATATGTCCGCTCGTTTTTCAACAGATGAAAAAATTGAAAAATAAATAAACAAATAAAAGTTTAAAGTAAAGCATGTCATACTATTTATTGCAAATTTATATTATTAGGCTTCATTTTAAATTTCAAACGCTTGTGTTTTATAAAAAAATCCTTTCTTGGATAACATTTTATGTAAAAGAATACTTGCTTCTAAAAATATTTTACAAATTATTAAAAATTAATTACATTGGAGTGTTGCATTTGGGTTAATCGAAGGCTTTTAAATTTTAAGTATTGCAGTTGTATGTCCTATTTTTTTTAGCATAAGTTGAAAAATGGTTGACTAACACGCGACAACATATTGGTGAAGCATAATACCAAAATTATGTTACAAGTTTGTTCAATTTTTTGGACTCGTCAGCTTTTCTACTTGCCTTTATGCACATAAGCTAGGGAAAAAGTTGGATATATAACGTTAAATATTAACACAAAGCTAATTCAAAAGCACCACACACACTATTCTCAATTTTAATGTTATGCAATTCACAAAGTATCATTGATTTGGTTCATCTTATTATATCAATAACATTCATGTAATATCAATGACATGAGCAATAAAGTCTGCTATATGAACAAAGAAATTAAAATGATTCGTGTAATAACATAAACAATTAGGAACAATAACATTTTGGGAGAAGACTGAAGACCTATATTAGAAGAAAGTAGTTAGCTTTTAAATTTTATAATTATATATTGAGCTTGCTTCTTGAATTCCTATTTTGTAGTCTATTTTTGTTCCTACTATAGTTTTTCGGGTTAAAGATCAATTTGGCCACTGAACTATTTTCAAAGTATCAATTTGGCCTACAAATAATAAAAGGTCTCATTTTGGTCATTGAACAATAAAAGTGATTCATTTTGGCCACTGGACAAATGGAAAACACTAAAATACCCTTCGAACCTAATTAATACAATTTTAGAAAATGTGGGTCCCACTTTTAAAAATAAAAAATTACCCCACCCCACCCCTTCCTCTCTCCTCCATAGTAACTTACAGCAACTTTCTCATCATGAACCACCACCATCTTCTCATCCATCACCACAAAAAACCTCTCCCCACTTCCATCATACCTCACCAACCCAAATCCCTGTGCACTCATCCCTCCCCACCGTCAGGCGTCAACGCAACCTTCCCAGACGTGATTGCCTTCCCATTCCCATTTAAAAACTAATAACAGTCCACCAAAAACTATAAGTCAATGCCAAGGAATTGTCATGGGAAAATATAGGGAAAGTTAGTTGTAAATTTAACTATACACAACATTGGAATTGTCATGAAAAAAACAGGGGAAGTTAGTTTGCCCAACCTTCCCAGACGTGATTATTGGCTTCCAAGGTCACAAATGCTAAACTTTCCATCTTCAAACTCCACCTCTCAAATTGTTCACCGGCGACTAGATACCCCCACCCCACTCCTCCATTATCCTCTCTCCTTCACCGATGACCTTACTCCACCCCTCTTCCCTCTCTTCTCGTACCCCTCTCACCTCTCCCAGATCAAGTCCCTCGCGGTCTCCGGGCCGTCGTGGCCTCCTGCGGCACCGGTGATGACACCCTCCTCCCAACCTCACCGTCCCCCGTAACTTGATCTCTGCCACCGCTGATGACACCGTCAACATCTACGGGGAAGGTTGCGTTGACGGTGGGGAGGGATGAGTGCACAGGGATGGTGAATTTGGTGAGGGGGAGGAGGGGGTTTTATTGTAAGCTCGGGAGAAGGCTGGGTTGGTGAGGTATGATGGAAGTGCGGAGAGGTTTTTTGTGGTGATGGATGAGAAGGTGGTGGTGGTTCATGGTGAGGAAGTTGCTGTAAGTTGCTATGGAGGAGAGAGGAAGGGGTGGGGTGGGGTGGTGTAATTTTTTATTTTTAAAAGTGGAACTCACATTTTCTAAAATTGTATTAATTAGGTCCGAAGGGTATTTTAGTATTTTCCATTTGCCCAGTGGTCAAATGAGTCATTTTTATTGTTCAGTGGCCAAAATAAGACCGTTTATTGTTTGTAGCACAAATTGATACTTTAAAAATAGTTCAGTGGTCAAATTAACCTTTAACCCTAGTTTTTATTAGGTTGTTTAAAAAGGAAGACAGTATAGTTTTTTTAAGGAAGAGGGAAAACTCCCTCTATAAATAGCCAAGTTCTCTTTTGTATTTTTAGACTTTTTAGAAAGAAATGATTAAGGATTAGTTGTTTTCTCTCCCCCTCTCAAGTTCTTAACTTCCACCTCTTTCTATTCTGTTCTCCCCTAATTTCTTCAATTTCTTCCTCCCCTCAATTTCTGTTCAGATTTCCCTTCTTTCCTCAATATTTTCTATCATCTTTTCCTTTAATCAAATCTGTCTAGCATATAACCTAGAATATGACTCTTCCTAAAATGTTTTACATCAACTAGCTTTGCAACTGCTCGGCTAAACTATAAAAGATCTTCAAGCAAACTGAGGAGCTTGAAAAGATAATAGATAAGCATATGTGTGCTGTAAATGCAATAAAAAATCTGATACAAATATGAGAGAGATACAACATCACTAGAAAAGTTTTCATTAGATTAGGATAAAAAATTGAAATTCAATAACATAAATGGTGATGAATAGTCTCAAAAAGTGTTAAATCAAGTCAGATTACCAGTGAAATCAATTTTATTGGAGTCAACATATATTATCGTAACAAACATCACCATTTACTAAAAGAACTGCGTTTATACCAAGATGTGTACATTAAAGTTCAAATTCATTTTTTTGCCCAAAAAAGGGAAATAATAGGATTATAAATAGGATCAGAGTGGTAAAATAATTTTTAAATTGAATTTTTAAATTAAATATAAAAAAGGAACTACCCATTAAAATATCTACAAACTCACTATCTAATATTTTTTTAAAAATGTGTACACAAATATAATATCTCATTTTAAACATATTTCTATTTTCCTTTTATAGACGGCAGTACATTTCTATTATCCTTAATTTAATTTGCATTCCATTGGAAATTTTAGCCATAAACTTTTCTATTATATATCGCTAAACATATTTCATTTGATTTTAATTATAATTGATTATAGTAAAAAAATTCTTATATGTCAAGTTGTCAACTCCCACTTGTGTTCTGATAAAAAAAAACTCCCACTTGTGTTCTTTGTTAAAGTGTAGCTCAACCGAAAAGTTTGAAGAAATTCTTTGTTTCTCACAGTTTTTTAGTTCACAACCTCCTCAGATTTCAATTTTCATTTATGGATTTATTTTTGGAAAATTAAATGATTGCAATACCAATGGGCCTAACTCAGCCCAAAATCCTAGTTGCTGGTACGTTATGAAAACACGCTTCGCCCTTCCATCTCCCAAATTTATAACCTTTCTCCATCTGACCATGACATTGCTTTATCAAGTTTACCAAAGAAATTAAATAAATAAGAAGATTACTGATTACTCCCCTTTATGTAATATAAGAGCACGAAATTTGAATGATTTTAGTTCAAAATATAAGAATTAATTTTATATTCTCTCTTCATTTTATATGCTTTTTTTATTTATTAATACTTATTTGTTTCTTCATCTTAATGGTACCATATACCATAATAAATATAGGCAATATTAGAACAAAAGAATTAACTTCAAACATCTAACTAATTTTTATATGTTTTCTTAAAAAATTTGTGTTTAGTGGTTGTACTCTTATATTGTGACCGGAGGGAGTAGTATTTTAAAGATACTCCCTTCACTCCACCTAACATGCTTTTTAAGAAAACATGTTAAAGTTAGTTGAGTGTCTGGAATTAATATTTTATTAATAAATATGAAAGGGAGTTAGGGGTAAAGTAAAACAAATGCATCAAACGAAGAGAGAATGCATGTTAGATGAGCTCTTATATTTTGGACTAAAATCATTTTTTTACCAATGAACTAAAATCATTCAAACTTTAGAATCTTATACTACGGAAGGAAGGAACCGTTCAAAAGGGATTTAAAAAATACTAGGAGTATATGTGTAGTTAACATATACGGGAATCCATACAAATAATGAGAATCCAGATTGATGATAAGCAACAATATTTGTCGCCTAGTAATTGTACCATAATACTCAGTAGTATCCACCAATGCCATAACCAATCATTGCAATGGTATCACCATCTTGGTGATGCACCTCCCACCAAGATAAAAAACCCCACTAGAACTTACTGCCTCCTGTCCTCTATATAAGAGCCGCGGTCACTTTTCTTAAAAAAAGTGAAAGTTATTGAATGCTCTATCATGTCATATACTCATACATGATATAAGATATAAGAGCTCAAAATTTGAATGTCTTAATGCAAAATATAAGAGTTCATATCACATTCTCTTTTCATTTAATATGTTTTTCCTATTTTACCTCTAACGCTCTTTCATATTTATTAATGTTTATATATATATCTCTCTCTTAAAAGTATCATAATAACTATTAATACCAATGGAAAAACATTAACTCCAAACATCAAACTAACTTTCATATGTTTTTTAAGGGTAAAGGTGCAAAAATGGGTTCAAACTATTACGTCAGGAGCACATAGGGGTCACAAGTATTTCCGGGCTCAATTCTGGGACTGAAGAATAAATATTGGTGCAATATAGGGAACACCGTTTATGTTAACCGACGTTGACCGTTAAAAGCTGACGTGGTGGGGGAAATGATTTTTTTTTCTGACGTGGCACACTACATAAGCATGTCACGTCAGCAAAAAAATGTCACATAATCGCGCCAAGTCAGCATAAAATTGCCACATAAGAACGCCACGTCAGCAAAAATTGCCACATAAGTGTGCCACGTCAGCAAACAATTAATTTCCCCGCCACGTTAGCGTTTAACGGTCAACATCGGTCAACATAAATGACGTTCCCTATATTGCACCAATATTTATTCTTCAGTCCCAAAATTGAACCCGGAAATACTTGTTACCCCTATGTGCTCCTGGTGTAATAGTTTGAACCCATTTTTGCATCGTTACCCTTTTTTTAAAAAGCGTGTTTTGAACTAAATTAATTAATTAGATTTTGGACTCTTATAATAATTACCCGATTAAATACTCCCTCTGATCGGTAATATAAAAGTCAACCGCCAAAAAACGTTTTTTTAAAAAAACATGTAAAAGTTAGTTGGGTGTGTGGAGTTAATGTTTTTGTCAATTTTGCCTATATTTAATGTGATACTTTTAAGAGAGAGAAATATATAATCGTTAATAAATTAATATGAAAGAGAATTAGGAGAAAAGTAGGAAAAAATGCATTAAATGAGGAGAGAATGTGAGATAAATTCTATATTTTAGATCAAAACTATTCAAATTTTGGCTCTTTTATTACTAACGGAAGGGAGTACTTTTTTTTACATAAGGGAGTACATTTTTTTTGGGGAAATGTCAAATATTATAAGAAAAGGATCAAGTACATGACTTGACATGAGATACTCCCTCCGGTTCTAATTATAAATCACCAACTACATATCTATCATATACCAATGAATGGTAGTTGGTGTTAAAATTCATGTTTACTTCTCCACTTTTTCCAACTTCACCCTTCATTATTAAATGATGTATTTCATATTTTCAACTTTAAATCTTCATTAATGACAGGGTTAAAGTGGGAAAAAAAGCATTTAATACGGCGGTTATAGTGACTTATATTAAGGACCAAAAATTAGAGTTAGTTGATGACTTATAATAAGGACTGGAGGGAGAATTACATAAAACTAGTTCATTAATTTGACGTGGGACTCACATTAGAATTATTGCATGTTCTACTATTATCTCCCCATTTTCTCACCCCTTGTCCCAATTTTATTCTTGAATCTTGAAAATGACACACACCACCATCAGCCAAAGCATCTGTAAGTAAATTGGTTGGCCACTATATTCCTTACTTTTTGCATATGTACCATTTCTTTGAAGGTAGACTTTTTTAAAATATATAGGGTCATCATATCCTAGACGTGGATAAATGTTTCTAACTGGATTTCAAACATTAATTTGCTAGTACTTGATTGTAGAAAATGTCACTTAGGTGGAACATAATCACTACTAAACGATTTTTGCTTCTATGTCTATGCTCTTCCAAAAGGGCACCAATTTTCGTCGTTACATTTCAAAAATAAAAAATTAAATTGTGGAACGAAATAATGGAAATACAAGTATACAACCGCTAGATCAGAGATATCAGAGATAATGGCGAAGCAGAGAAAAGCAACAGAAAAACAGAATAAAATAGGAAACTTCGTAAATTGAATTGAAGGCTCATTAATGAACTCTTCCATCCTCGCAGTTTCTTCCCGCCGCATGAGACATATGCTTTCCATGCCTTTACACGTACCCTTCATCTTTATATTTCTCACAATCCCACCTCTCCACGTATATCCATTCACAGAGCAATTCTATCATATTCGTTTCCGTACGATTGGTCCTCAAGTTTTCCATCTATTCTGTTCTAATAATACTCCCACACTGTCACTGCTAAATAAAAGGATATATTTAACCGATCATATTGAATTCTAATTAAATTAAATTAGTTAATATGACACATTTTTCCTCTTTATCTGTTATGTTTTTCTCAAATCACCCTAATCATATTCTTTAAGTAACTCCCTTTTCTCTCTCTCCTCTCTCTCACTTAATAACTTAGTGATATAGTCCTAGAGTATGAGTGAGGATAATTTCGAAAAATGGAAAAAAAAATTAGAAACAAGATGTATATTTAAGACAATACCAACTCTCTAGAAGTTCAAATTTTAAAACGTATGTTTTGGTAGCTCAATGTTATTTTTTTTAGATTATTGATTCCTGAGTTAGTAATATACAGATCTAGAAAAATTTTGACAGTGTAAATTAAATAAACCAAAACAAAAATATTTGAGAGGGTAAAACAAACAAAAGCAATACAAAAGTGTCACCCCAAAAATTATATAGCCTAAGAAAATCCATTTGCTGAAACCAGAACCAAAGTTAATCATGAAACTGGTAACTTTTCATTTCCAACTCGAACAAATTTACAAGGTTAACTTACATACCAAAGAAGAAAAGTTTACAGCTTTAACCCAAATTTCCCATTCACCAAGCTGCATGCACAAGCTCGTTTATACATGTCCCATATTTAAGATATATAACATTAACACTTCAAAAAAAATTTGTACATGAGCTTAGCTTCTCAAATCTTAACAATTCTGATAATCATTATTTGAAGCGTTCTGGGTCTCCATGTTCCTACTCTGATTCTCCTGTTTCAAAGTCTTATCAATTTTCATCGATCTATCCCCATCAAGGTCGCAGGTACAAGTTCCTGAGGCAAAGGAAGAAGATCGACTAGATGATGCAGGCGTAGCCAAACATGTTGGCTTCTGTTGTCCAGGCATGATGACCAAGAACTTGGGCTCACAGGCCATAGGAGGGAAGGGCTTTTGGGCTCCGTCGTGTTTGGCGTTGCCGGCCTCCATGTCCGGCTCGGCTTCTTCGCCGTCAAGGAAGCCGGAGAGCTTCCAGTAAGAGCAAGCGAGGATCAAGAGAGCGAAAGCTATTAGGCCTAACATGGCGGCTAGGCCGCCGAACAAGTAGGGGACAGGAGAATGCCATGGTGAGTGTGGCGGAGATGATGGCTCTGGTGATTTGGCTTCCATGTTCATGGGTTCTCTATAAGCAGCCATTAGGTTTTTTAGATGTTGGTTGGTTAGATAGATGAGAAGAGAGGAGGAAGGAGAGGAAATTAAAGGTGAATGATTGATTTTAAGAGTTTTATTTTATTTTTTTGGGAAGGGGATGATTTGGAAGGAGAAATGAAGAGAAATGGTATTTATAGAGGGAGTAAAGGAGAAAACAAGAGCGGTGTAGTGGGGTTCATATAATAATTAGGTGGTATATGCCTATATGGCGTCTCTCACACGATCACTTACCTTGTTTGGATATATGAATTTGGATCTGTGTATGGTTAAAGTTTGTGATGCCATGGGGTCATTGTATGTAATTTAATTCATAAGTATCATTCATCTATTAATCAATAATTAAATTGAATCCATGGATAGTGTGTTGTTTTCACTTAACCGGTCATCTCATATCTAAATTTATGGCCAGTGACCATGATAATTATACAAAAGCAGTAATATTTTCCTAATTCTGGGAAATTTATTGATGATGAACCAAAGTAAAATCGGTTGCTAATAAATTTAAATAATGATTGACAAATCCTTACAATTAAGAAAATGCATATGAAAGATCACTATAATTTATATATGTGTGTACACACGCTATAATAAGCTGGCTTATACCATAAATACTTTTAGAAATAAAAGGACAGATTATGAGAAAAATCACGTTTATACTGTGAATGTTTTATTTAAAGATTTACTTTTAAAGAAATGGATTATGCATGGGAAGATTGAGAGGGCATTTTAGCATTGTGATATATGATGAAAGTGTGAATTTGATTTTGGAGGTTCATTTTCTTAAAGTAAGACAGTTAATAGGCGACTGATATAGCCATTTCCCTACCGTACGGCTGTGGTACACCTCGCACAATATCACAGCCTCAGATCCCTCCTTTTTCCACACCCATAGTTTATGACATGTTCTCTAGTTTAGGGATTTTCTTTGGAAAAAGCTGTCCATATAAAATGATGAGAGAGCACTATCTATTATATCTTATGTTTGGGTCACTTAAAAATAGTAAAATATTGTTCGAATTATTTCTGCCACTTATTTACTCCCCAATAGTTTTGTAATAGTTTTTTTTATCTTAAGGCAATGTTGATCTTGTGAGTTGCATTGAGAAATGAATTTTGCTAGTTTGATTGTTGAATTATTTTGTTATGTATAAATTATTTTATTAAACTCAAATGAGATCAAGCTCTTCCTTATAATACTGGCTTAAGTAAAGCAAAGATGTTGAGTTAGATCCTCTATAACTATAATGGTTGCATCATACATCTATCATTGTTCTACAAGGTGAATAATGACAAAAAAATGCATATTCCAGTTTTTTCTAATAGAGAGATGGATTCATCAACTTTGAATTAAAAAGATTATTTCGACTTTCAATCTAATAACTGAGTGACATGTGTTCATTTTCCTATCAATTGATGGAAAAATCGCAATATAGGTCTCTTGTCGCGCCATAATGCGCAACATCTTTCACATTTTTCCATGACTACTGGTAAAAATTCTTGTGGTACATGTGGCATATAATATAAGTGCTTTTATTTTGTTTCCTTATTTTTTTAGTAAAATTAACTTGATCTAATATAATACTATTTAATTAATAATGTAGATTTAACAACAAATAATTGGTGTTGGTCCAAGTACATTGGGTTTCTTACCACTAATTGGGAAGCTAAATATTACGTACAAAAAGCCTCTAACGTTGGATGATACAACCAGTAACTACAACTACCATAATAAAGAGAGCACTCTCTATCTCTTGCACACGTTTCTTTCATTCATTCATTATTTTGCTTCCTCTATCATGGGTCGTACTTAAATAATGTTATAATATGATTGGTATACATATTTCAAATTATCAATATCCTGTTTATACAGCATAATTCAATGAATGAAATATATGCTATTCACCATTATAACTAAAGAGAAATTAAGAAAGATTAATGCATTTTTATAATCGATCAATAATTATAATGCCTATGTTTTTCCGTAGTATTTTTAATCTTCAATAAGATTTGATGGTGCCTGTTATGACATGTTTCAACTTAGTGAAGAAGGCCCATTAAGCCCAAAAGAAAGATAAGTCCGAAGCAGCCCAAAATACCAGAAGGTCGACGAAGTCCTTTTCGCTAGTCAAAGATACTTTGTAACCGCCAAATTAATTCTTTGTAACTTCCATATTTATGGGAATCAAAACGGAAGTACCCATAAGTAAGAGAATTGATTATTCCAACGGGCAAGAAACTTGTAGCCTATATATAGAAACACAATCCATGAAAAGGATCATCCAATACTCTCTGAATCGTCTACTTTCTATTTCACTCTTTCGCTAGTCGACAAAAGTCTAGGCGACTGTACTCTTGTATTATCATAGTGGTCCGTCCACCCATTTTGAATAAAGTCATTATTCTTCGATTTGATATATTTGTGTATCAACATTTGGCGCCGACCGTGGGGACGATAGTCTTTTCATATAAGCTACCGTCTTTTTGGCAATTCATTTACAATGGAACAACCTAGTCATGGTGATCAGTTCTCTCAAATTTTAGCAAAGTTGACTGAACAATCTGCAGGATGACTAGGCAGGAGCAATTTGTTACACAGCAGAGCGAAGCCATTGCCATTCAAACAGAAACTTTGGAACGATTGCAGAAGGAAAATCAAGAGTTACACCAAAAAATAGATGCCATTGCTGATAAGCATCCTGAGAATGAAGAAGAGCGCGAGGACGATATTCCTCACGATTCTGACGGAGGAGGTAAGAAAGATGCTGAGCCTAACAATTTTAGTCATGATGCAGGATCTGAAGAGGAAGAATCCACCAAAGCATCCACTTATACAGGTGACACACGTGCCACTGAAACGGAGTATTTGAAGAAGAAAGTGCAAACTCTTGAAAGAACAGTGTTGCAAATCCCAGGAATTAGAAAACCATTTGAGTCTGCTAGATTGGGAAATTACTCCGATAGCCCATTTGTCGATCAAATTGCTTTAATTGACTTACCTGAACGTTTTGTGTTTCCTGTTTTGCCAAAATATAGTGGAAAAACAGATCCTGATGAGCATATGGCACAGTATAGACAAATTATGATGGCTGCCGTCATACCTGCTGAAAAACGTCAAGCTGCGATGTGTCGTGGTTTTGGCATTAGCCTAATAGGTCCAGCATTGTCATGGTGGACAAACCTCACACCAGGTAGTATTAATTCGTTTAGTCAACTAACTGAAATGTTTGTGCAGCAATTTGCTAGTAGTCGTAATTTGATCAAAACATCTGATGATTTATATAGAATATTACAAAGACCTAATGAAACTACTAGAGAAATATTAACCAGGTTTACTCAAGAAATGGTAAGTATTCCAAATTGTGATGAATTTATAGCTGTGCAAGCTTTTCGTAGATGTTTGCTTCCAGGTTCGCAACTTTATAAAGAGCTCACTATGCATCAAGTTAAGACTTGGGTGGAAGTCCAAGCTTATGCTTGGGCTCAGATAAGATGGGAGGAAGATGATGCAAAATTTAGATTAGAGTTAGCTGAGCGATAGAAAAATACACAGCAAGGTGGTTATGTCGATAGGCGATCCCAGCAATCTCGAGGTAAGAATTGGAGATCTGAACCTTATTCCACAGGTAATCGAGGAGGGTCGCATGGAGATGACTCCAAAAAGCCGCCCGTGCCCAAATTAAGTGAGCATAATTTTTCAGTAAGCCCGGCGGAATTAGTGAACACATTGCAGAAGCTAGGCGATTCTGTTAGGTGGCCCAACAAGCTTAGACGTGAGCCAGAAAAGCGTAACCCAGATAAATGGTGTCATTTTCATGACGACCATGGACATAGAACGGAAGATTGTATTCAACTGAGAAAAGAAGTGGTGGAATTGATGAAGAAAGGTATGTTAAAAGATATTATAAAAAATAATAAAACTACATCTCGTGCAGGGGATGCGCAACAAAAGCCGGTCCATTCATCGACTACACCACAGAATGCCCGTACCATTCATATGATAATAGGTGGGTCCGAGGTAAGTGGAAGTACGTATTCTGCTGCAAAGAGACATACTCGTTCTTTGTTTAATTATGATTCGTCACCTAGTTACCTAGGCGACGTTATGTCGACTAGTAGTATTAATGAACAAATCACTTTTAAGAGTAGTGAAATTCAAATGTTTTCCTATCATGATGATGCTTTGGTAATAACTTTAATGATAGCTAATTGCAATGTCAAACGAGTTTTAATCGATGCAGGTAGTTCTGTTAATATAATTTATTTGCAAACAGTTAAGGAGTTAAATTTAGAATCTCAAATTATACAAGCACCCACAATATTGGTTTTCGGAAATGGAGCACCAGATAGAACGGTAGGTGAAATTTCTTTAGTCACCCAGGCTGTGGGTGTCAATCAACTAATCAAATTTCAGGTGATGGATTGCCCGACAGCATATAATGTGTTGTTAAGTCGACCATGGATTCATCAAA
Organism: Mimosa pudica; assembly: GCA_029929735.1. NCBI lineage: Eukaryota > Viridiplantae > Streptophyta > Magnoliopsida > Fabales > Fabaceae > Mimosa > Mimosa pudica. The sequence continues at coordinate 7,437,479 of JAKELP010000015.1, read as the reverse complement.
TGAGGTCTGTACCATCTACTTTGCATCAATCCATCAAGTTTCATACTCCATGGGGGGTAAGGGAAATTAAAGGAGAACAAAGAATTGCAAGAGAATGCTATCAAACTGCTTTAAAAGGAATTTCAAAAAGTCTTGAGCCCGTATAGCAATTACAGAATCTGTCTCCAACGGATAAGGGAGGCTTAGGTGACGAATTGGAGAAAATTTCTTTAATTCCTGAAAAACCTGAGAGGACTTTATCCATTGGAGCAGATTTGAGTAAAGAAATCAGGGAAGAATTAGTTACATTTTTATCTAACAATTTGGATTGTTTTGCTTGGTCTCATGAGGACATGACAGGAATTAGCTCGGAGGTAATAGTTCATCGGTTGAATGTGGATCCGTCGTTTAAACCTGTTAGGCAAAAAAGGAGGAAATTCGCACCTGAAAGAAATAAAATTATAAATGATGAAGTCGACAAATTACTGAATATTGGTTCAGTAAGGGAGGTACAATATCCAGATTGGTTAGCTAATGTGGTAGTAGTACCTAAAAAGAATGGTAAACATAGAGTATGTATTGATTTTACGGATTTAAACAAAGCATGTCCAAAAGATTCTTTTCCATTGCCTCATATAGATACACTAGTTGACGCTACTTCAGGTCATGAGTTGTTAAGTTTTATGGACGCTTTTTCTGGATATAATCAAATTTTAATGCATAGTGATGATCAAGAGAAAACATCTTTTATAACAGAAAGAGGCACTTATTGTTATAAAGTTATGCCATTTGGTTTGAAAAATGCAGGAGCAACTTATCAGCGGTTAGTAAATAAAATGTTTTATCAACATCTAGGAAAAACTATGGAAGTTTATATAGACGATATGTTAGTTAAGTCTTTAAAAGCAGTAGATCATGTTAGTCATTTGAAACAAGCTTTTGATTTATTAAGAGAGTATAATATGAAATTGAATCCTGAAAAATGTTCTTTTGGGGTAAAGTCAGGAAAGTTTTTAGGGTATCTTGTTTCAAAAAGGGGGATTGAGGCTAATCCAGCACAAATTAAGGCAATAATGGAAATTCCTTCTCCTCAAAATGTTAAGGATAATCAGAAACTAACAGGGCGTCTAGCTGCTTTGACTCGTTTTATTTCCAGGTCATTTGAGAAATGTCAACCATTTTTTGAAGCTCTGAGAAAATGCAAAGATTTCCAATGGAATGATCAAGCAGAGGGAGCTTTGCAAAGTTTAAAAAATTATTTAAGTAGTCCACCTTTGTTAATGAAACCCGAAGCAGGTGAAGTGTTATATTTATATTTAGCTGTAGCAGAAAGTGCAGTAAGTGCGGTGTTGATAAAAGAAATTGGAAAGAAACAACATCCAGTCTACTACGTGAGTAAGGCGCTACTTGACACGGAGACCAGGTATTCTTTAATGGAGAAACTAGCTTTAGCTTTGGTATCAGCCTCTAAAAAGTTGAGGCCCTATTTTCAGTGTCATCCTATAGTGGTAGTAACTAATTATCCTTTAAGGAATGTTTTGCATAAACCTGATTTATCTGGTCGATTAGTAAAATGGGCAATAGAGCTTAGTGAATTTGATATTTCATATTTGCCTAGAACTGCAATTAAATCTCAAACTTTAGCTGATTTTGTAGCTGAGTTTAGCTCTAATTTACAGCAAGAAATGAATAAAAGCACATTAGGTGAGAGTCGACAAAATATTAGACAAGCTCCATGGGAGTTACATGTTGATGGTTCCACCCATTCTAAAGGAACAGGGGTAGGAATTGTTTTGCAGAACGTACATGGAGACAAAATAGAACAAGCTATAAAATGTGGATTTAAAGCAACTAATAATGAGGTAGAGTATGAGGCTCTAATTGCTGGTTTAAAATTAGCTTTAAATTTAGGAATAGCATCCTTGATAGTCTGCAGTGATTCACAGTTAGTTTCAAAGCAAGTTGAGAAAAGTTATCAAACAAAGGATGATAGAATGAAAAAATACTTAGGTATTGTGGAAAGTTTAATAGACAAATTCGAAAGTTTTGAAATAAAACAGATTAGTCGAGAAGACAACCAACAAGCTGATGCTTTAGCCAATTTAGGATCAACTTTAGATGCTAATCAAAATAAACATATTCCCTTATATTTTTTAACAACTTCAGCGTTAGAAAGTTCTGATAAATTGGTAAATAATAATAATTTGACTTGGGATTGGAGAACACCCTTAGTCGCCTACCTAAAAGATGGACAATTACCAGGTGATAGGAACGAAGCGCATAGAATAATTATTAGGGCTGCTAGATTTACCATGTTAGGAGATGAGTTATATAAAAGATCTTATGCAGGAGGTCCGTTATTAAAATGTGTGTCCCCCTCAGAGTCAACTTATATCCTTAGGGAGGTTCATGAAGGAGATTGTGGGGATCATAGTGGTAGTAGAAGCCTTATGAGGAAACTGCGTCTGGCTGGTTATTTCTGGCCCACTTTACAGAGTGACGCAATAGCATTAGTCAAGTGTGATAGTTGTCAAAAGTATTCCAATGTAGATAGGTTACCACCCGAAAAATTACATACAATTGCACCTATATGGCCGTTCATGAGATGGGGAATGGATATAGTTGGGAAGTTTCCAGCAGCCCCTGGGAATGTTGTGTTCTTACTAGTAGTCACAGATTATTTTACTAAATGGATAGAAGCAGCTGCATTTGCTCAGATCAGAGAAGTAGAAGTAATTAATTTTGTGTGGAAAAATATAATTTGTAGGTTTGGTCTACCAAAAGATATAATATGTGATAATGGGTCACAATTCATTGGGAAAAGTTTTAGAAAGTTTTGTCAAAAATGGCATATTCACTTGAAATTTTCGACACCTAGAAATCCTCAATCTAATGGGCAAGCTGAATCAAGTAATAAGACCATAGTTAATTCGCTAAAGAAAAGGTTAGATAAGGCTAAAGGCCGATGGGCCGAAGAATTGCCAGCTGTTTTATGGGCTTATAGGACAACGTCAAGGACGTCGACTGGCGAAACACCATTTTCATTAGTGTATGGGACGGAGGCAATGATCCCTGTAGAGGCAGGGGTACCTTCGTTAAGGTATAAGTGGTCACGAGAAGAAACTAATAACGAAGGGTTACAATTAAATTTAGATTTGTTAGACGAGAGAAGAGAACAAGCATTGATTAGGATAGCAGCTTATCAAAATAGAGCAACTAAGTTTTGGAATAAACATATTCGAGAAAGACAATTTAAAGTAGGCGATTGGGTTCTTAGGAAAGTGTTCCAGAATACTGAAGAAAGTAGAGATGGTAAGTTGAGTCAAACATTCGAAGGTCCCTATAAGGTAGTTGAAATTTCAGGACCTGGAGCATATAGATTAGTCGATAAAAATGGTAAAGAGCTTTTAAGAAGTTGGAATGCCATACATTTGAAAAAATATTATTTTTAATCACGAGTTTAATGTTAATGATTGAATGCAGATTGCTTGATATTAACAAAGTCGTCAAGAACTTTGGAAAATGATGAATGGCGTGCTAACAGGATCATGGAATCATGACGTTAATCTGTGGCACTTAAAATTCTGATCCATAGTCAAAACGAAAAAGTTTGTTTATGATTATTGCAGGTTGCAGAAAAGCTACCTCGGATGATAGCTGTTGAAAATCCAAAGATCAAGCTAAATGACTAATTGTCAAGAATAGCTTAAGTCGACACAATTCAAGTAATATAGTCGACCATGCTTACTCAAAACAGGATAGTCGACCAAGCATTCGAACTAGTCGATTGATCCAAAGGAGAGTAATGCTTTTTCCCAAACGAGAGTTAGCAACCAAGCATCTAAGCATGCTAGTCGTTTAACTCAAAAGCGGGTGAGATAACTTGTTATGCTAAGATTCATAGCAGTTATATAATTGCAAATGCAAATAAAACTTAACATCCATAAATATGTTTGTGATAATATCCAGGGAAATAAAATTCAAGGAAAGAAAATAAAGAGCCAAAGTAGCGGAAATTAGAAGCAAATTATAGCTGAAATACAGGCTAAGCAGTTGGATCATCGGTGTTGTCACCTCCATCGGTTTTGCCACCACCATCTTGGGCTGAGGGACTGCGAGGTTCATTTTCAGGAGAAGAAACAAAAGGGTCTGGGAATGTCGCATAATATTCATTAATTACGGCCTCAGGGTCCCAGTTGACATGCTTACCCTCCTTGTACTCCAGCATAAGTTCCATTTGAGTCCTCATCTCCACTTCAGCAATGGCCCCCTCCAGGGACATAAATTCAAGAGCCTGAAAAAGGCAGTAAGATTGCATAAGTGGTAGTTATAACATAAAGTATTTTGAGTTTATATTAATTACCAGAAAGAGGTTCCTCATGGTATTATCAATATTCTCTGACACTTCTAAGGATTGAAATGTCGCCTTGTCAGTAGGAGTTGGCAGCCTTTGCAGGATTTCCAGAGTAATCGCCCAAGGTTTTCTGTGAAATGCGGAAGCTTCAGCAGGGAGGGACAAATCAATACCCTTCATTTCTTCAGCAGAAATTAAATCTTGAGAGGCACTCTTTAAACTCCAGTCTTTGTCAGACGATGCTTTGAACTTCTTAGGCGATGGAGGAGCAGAGTTAGTCGATGGTTCATGAATAGTGATCCCAGGGAGAACCGCCCCCCTAGGCCTTTTGCTTCTTGTAGCAGGGGGATCAGCTACGACAACAGCTGTTTCCTTGCCCTTTGCTGTGGCTGGATTGGGATTTTCAGTTTGAGGGGGAGGCGATGGAGCAATGACAGCAGGAGTGGTAGCAGCGGCATTCATGAAATGTCTTTTCTTGCTCCTAATTTCAGAAGCTGCAGCACTCTTTGCTTCGGCCCTAAACTGAGCTCGTTCAGCAGCAGTCAACTTTGGAGGCATTTTTCCTGCGAAGAGAATGGTAAACTTGTCATTACTTTTGTACAAGTATTATTGTCAAGATCTTGAAATAGGTTAAATTTTACCTGAGATAATGAATGAAAAACGTCTAGAGTCTTTGGGAAGAGCGAGGATTTTCTTAATCTTGTCGGTAGAAGTCTTTTCAATGGGATGGGAGTAATTCAGCTGTTTGTCACCTATAAAAAAAAATGGGGTAAGAAAAGTATCAAAAGATAGGTTACAATTAAGAAATAAAGTTAGTCGTCTTACTTAGACGACGCCATTCCTTTCTGAGTTTGACACCAGGAGGCTCTAAGCTAGCAATTGGAATAATTAAAAACCTCTCATCCCATTGCCGGTCGTTAGGGCCCTTGTCGGAGGTCCATGTTTCTAGCCCTTTGCGATTACGGACTAAAGTATAAACACCTACCCTGACCTCTCCTGAAGGATTCTTAACTTCGCTAATAGAATAGGAAGTCAAAACATCTAGGAGATCAAGGGGAAAACCTAGATGACGCCCTAAGATGTCGGCTACTAAAGCTACCCTCCAAACATGAGGCATAAGTTGGGAAGGGGATAGATCAAAATGTTTACAAAGTTGTTCAATAATAAGGGGCACAGGAAAACAGCTAGAATAGCGAAAAGCCTCTACACTCAAAGCAACAGTGTGTTTAGAAAATGAATCGAGTCTTTCATCATTTTTAGGAACCCTAAAAGGGACTAAGGGGTTGAAAAAATATAAACTTTTGTCTTCTAACTTCTTAGATTCAATCGCCTTCAACTTAACAGGTTTCAAATCAGTTACCAAAGAGGATCTTTTAGTTTCAGTATTAACTATTTCTTCAGGCATTACCCTGACCAATGACCTAAGGGGTGGCGATCTAGAACTCGTACCTTCGAAAGGTACATTTTGATCACTAATGTTTTTTGGAGTTTCACTCGATCCAGAGTCAGACAGGTTAGGAGAGTCGTCACTTGGATAACTCATATGCGAAGGATTAGAATCAGAGCCAGACATATTCCAGATAAAAGATAGAAAAAGAGGATACCTGGAGAAGAATTAAGGAAGACGCTCGAGAGGAGAATGACCTAGGGCGATGGAAGATGAAACGAGAAGTTAAGAAGAAGCAACTTGAATGTAAAAAGAAAGAGCGCCAGAATTGCGAAAATAGCGCCAATTACAGGATAAATGCATCCAAGCCATTGGACATGGGCAAGTGAAGCGACAGATTAATCTCAGCCGTTAGATATTCCAACCGCTACTTCCCGATGACTATTTGCAACGTCATCAAGAAGTGGGGGACTTAATGTTATGACATGTTTCAACTTAGTGAAGAGGGCCCATTAAGCCCAAAAGAAAGATAAGTCCGAAGCAGCCCAAAATACCAGAAGGTCGACGAAGTCCTTTTCGCTAGTCAAAGATACTTTGTAACCGCCAAATTAATTCTTTGTAACTTCCATATTTATGGGAATCAAAACGGAAGTACCCATAAGTAAGAGAATTGATTATTCCAACGGGCAAGAAACTTGTAGCCTATATATAGAAACACAATCCATGAAAAGGATCATCCAATACTCTCTGAATCTTCTACTTTCTATTTCACTCTTTCGCTAGTCGACAAAAGTCTAGGCGACTGTACTCTTGTATTATCATAGTGGTCCGTCCACCCATTTTGAATAAAGTCATTATTCTTCGATTTGATATATTTGTGTATCAACAGTGCCCATATTATTAATTCAAATCAAGATATGGTAAAGAGAGAATCGAACTCAAAACTCATGAGATTTGTAGCTTTAGTAATTAAATAAATCCTCAAATTCTATTCTCCAATAAGAAGTGAAATAGTTCATAAGCTTTTGCACGACAATTTCTCGAGATTCCTAATGCAATGTTTAATGTAAATACATGTAGAGTAGGGTCACGTGACATCATGCAGGAGTGGGCCCATTTGGGATAAGATAGGTGGGGCCCACCACCACGCAAGCATATACTAGTAGAAATAACATAATATCAATGGTTCATCCATTCGAATCATGATCAGAATTCAAAATTTCAGAACACCTATCTTGATGACATGGAAGCTCATCCACCCTTGGATTCTTGAATCATTTGTTTTAAAAGCTTTCTCGTATACAGTGTTGTGTGTTATCGAGTGTCACTGAATTCCCCACTTTGTTTGCTAGCTTTGCTGAGATGAGAGAGAGAATAATATACGCGACTTTATAATGTTTTAAAATATCGAAGTGGGTGACAGTGGGAACGGTTTGGTTTTGAAAAAAAAAAAAAGCTGTTAACTTTTACACAAAACAAGACAAATAGGATCTGTTGTTTTTTTTAAAAAATAAAATAAATAAAAAAATCATTGTAGCTAGAGGAGCAAAATGGTTCTATCTAACTTCGGCCAAAATTTTCATTCTTTTTTTTCTTCCATAGAAGATTTTCATTCTTTTAAATCCTATTAATGTATATTTATATATACTCCCTCTTATCATTACTACCAATTATGTGTCGGAACAATCAGTCTGACCTATTTTATCAAATAAAAGCATGAGCTTAGTTTATGACCCCCACAAACCATTTTTTAAACCTAAACTTAGCATAAACAATATGTTGATCTGAGTAGCATCAACTTAACCAAAAATTTTGAGTTTGAGCTTTCAGTAAGCAGCAGTGTTAAATACTTGTTGGTAGAACTTTGTCACCCATGTAGTCTTGTCCAACTTGATCTAGGCTTCGCTAAATCCTCCAAATTAAAAGGAGGTAGACCCAATATAGTTGATGAAAAAATAAAAAAAAAATTTAAAACCTGATAATATTTTACTAACAATGATATTTTCAAAGAAAAACTCATTTAAAACATATTTATATTTTTAAAAATTTAAAATAATAATTTGATACGTCCCAAAGGATAATAGTAGGGTTGACTAGTTTCAAAAAAATTTTCTTGGTTTATATTTTTTTGGCCAAATCTTGGTTTATATGAAACATTTTAAAATAAGTAATAAGCAATGAATCTAATGCTTTGCAAGAAGACTCTCACTGCGTCGTCACCTTCCACCATCCGACGTACACGCTCAGGACAATATCAGAATTCTTTTGTTCTATCCATACCCTATATATCACCTGCCCATAGAATCATAGAATTTCCACTCTCTCCTTTCCCTTTTAATTAACGCTTATTGTTTGCTTAATCACTTCCCACTAATCCCATTTTATCTTTCACCATCAAATTAATTATACCATATATTAATATTTGCAAACCAAATCCCACTCATTACATTATTAAAATGGTTCTTAAGTGAACGACACGTTTCGGACTTTAATTTCCCCCAAACTTGCTTTGCCGTTTCTCTCACAACATTTTCTTCTAATCATTTAATAATCACCTGTGATATAGACACTTCAAAATTGTCTCAATTATATGTATTACCCGTTGACGATCTAAGTCTTCTCTGGTCACATCCCATTTTGCTCTAATTGTTAGTTATTATCCCAAAACCTACCCGGAATAGAATTTAATTATACTCTCGTTGTTCTTAAGCGTGGAATCTATAGATTTAAAAAAATCCTAAAAATCTATTTAAGTTATTTATAAATTAATTTACCCGAATTTTTTTAAATTAGTTTTTTTACTTATAAGCTAGCATATAATATAATAATATATAAAATGTGTTATGACTACTGACTTATTTAGCTTCCTTAAGTTCTCCAAAAAGGTTAACTTGATTTTATATTTAGGAACAAAGGAGGAAGGATACATACATAAATATGAGTGTGTAGCTCACAAAGCCATGACTTTGGTGTTATATTCTCGTTATTTAATTATTTTTTACAATGAAAACATTGTCTCCACAAACTTATTGCTTGTCTTCTAGACTTTTTTTTCCTGCATGAGCTCTCCATAATCCACACACACATATATATAAACTCGTAAGTTGACTCTCCGATTTTATCATTTTTACGACTCTATATTTGACCAAAACGTGTTACAAGTCACTTAAACTTTTACTACCTCTAAATTTGGTAAAACCTAACGAGTTTACATGTCGAATGTACCGTTTTTAAATTTCTATCTTATGAATTGAAAAATCGTGTTAACTTGATCTAAAAATAATTTTAATTATTTTTATTTGATCATATTAAATAAATGTGTATATAAATTTAAAGAAATTAAATTTTCTTTTTTGAATTTGTTTAAGTATAAATATTGATATATTCAATACAATTATTTATATTTAAGATATATTCAAGTTAAATTAGAGTCACCTTTTGTATTTTTATTTCATTATATGCTGAAAACACGCATATTTATTAGTAAAAGAAAACTTTTACATGTAAAACTTTTACATGTTTTACATGTTTTGAAATATAAAATTTTTACATTCTTCTCACGAGAGTTTGTTTAAAATCACAACTTAATATTAATTAACTAATTAGCGGTACATGTTTTGTACTAATTGGGTCTTTTGCGGGTTCAACACTGCGTCGACTTTGGCAACTCCTCGCAACAGAAAGATGAAGGCGACCAGGTCAGTCAATTACTTGTTTTATCTATAATGGAAATCGAAGTCATTTTAAAAAGCTCTGACTAATTAATTATTGAAGAAATTGAAATTGCAGCCAGCCACCTTTACAATGTGGTCATCTCGATATGAAATACTTCAAATAATCAAATCAGAGATATGAAGATACAATTCACTAACAATCCATCATCATATTATATATTTACTGTTTTAGCTATCTCTATTTTAGTCCTGAAGCCTCATTTGTCTAAAAAAATAATTAATTGGTGTGGCTAGATACTTAAGATTCATATTTGGTGTAGGATGACCAAGAAAAGAATTTTTTTTCTAATCCTCTAATACATACTCTTAAAAACTTAAGTTTAAAAGAGATACAATAAAATTGAAATTCATTTCCCTTATATATATATATTCCTCTGTCTTTATTGGTATAAGCAAGTGAACAATTTTGGGAAACACCAGAACCAGAGAGCTAAATATAAAATATTTTTTTTGAAATATCATTTAAGAGCTAATTTTAGAATCCTTCCAATTATAAGTTTGTTTAATTTTATATGCAAGATTTAGGAATTGATGAACCCATACTTACTCAAGGGCTATGGCCCTCGTTATATTATTAGCCATGTGAGTTTGACTTGATATATATTTAATTGACTAAATGTATCTATAGCAATAAATCGATTTTCATATTATTATTAGAGCCTTAGACTCCTCTGTGTGTGTGTGTTTCCCCTAATATTTAAGTGAACTCGTCACAAGGAAAATGAACGTTAATTGCTTCTAACTAGTGCTAACCCGAAAGTGCGCCAATATATAGATAAGGTTTTACTTTGTGGCAGTGAATTAATAATAATTGAAAGTGTACGTTGAGCCAACTTGAATATTATAAACTTAACTAGCTTTTGCACAGCCTTTGATTACAATATATAGCTTTGAAGTAGTGTTAATATACCCGAGCTAGATGTATAGCTTCGTGCATTACCCATATTTTTCAGGCATCTTTACTCTACAATAAATAAATTTAATAATGAGGAAATATGCTTCATTCGAATTGTGGCATGGCTGGCGTGCCCTAATCCATTATTTCCGCTAAGAAATCGACCTTAATCATCCCAGTTAACTGATAAACAACATATTTGTTCCATGACCAATAGTTATGTATCATTTTTGGGCCTTCGCCCTAAATTAATCGCCGGCCGGTAAAAATTTATTTAATTATAAGGGCATTTTGGACATTTCATGTCTAATATTATTGTCATATTAGTGAAAATATCATTTTTGATCACATGGAAAAGTTGGGTATCATTTTTGTACCTCGAAATAGTTATGTATTATTTCTGTTCCTTGGCCAATAGTTATATATCATTTTTGGGCCTTCGCCCTATTATAAACTGTGGATAAGTTCGAATCAATTAGAGACGAATGGGGAGAATAAGGGCCTCTCAATAGCACATAATTATACCTATAATCAGAGGCTATATTGATTAATTTACATATGATGGTGGAACCCGAACTAATAAAGAAAGCTAAGGGCTATGCCTAGTGATGAAATAAAAGTGGAACAATGTTGGAATCTATGATCACAACAAAAGAAATTGTAAACAAATTTGCGAAGAGAATCAGATACGATGTTCCCTTCGCGGAAGTAAAACGAAGCATATTAATGGCATGTCCCTCATATATCCTTATCTTATTGGTCTGCTACTTCACACCCATGAGCTTGCTTCTTAAATTAGTGCACATCACTTTTTTGTCACTTTCACCACTAACCGCTAATCAAATTGTTAATAAAAACAAACATATATGAGATGGTGCACTGGATTACTCATAATTAAAGTTGCTTAATAAGTATACATAGGTATGGACAAATGCAAGAAGCATACTGGTGAATAGCAAGAAACGATATCATGATTCTGTGAACACATTTTTGTATCATCAACCAGGTTCAAAGAATTTTTGGGTTTTTTTGGTAAATATTTTGGGGATTAATATGGCAGCACTATGTTCCTACCCCTACTTCAACAATATCTATTTGTGATCATATTTTATTTCATAAAATATTTAGAGATTAAAAGTACTTTAATCAGTCATCATATGAACCATGCATATTCGGTGAACATAAAGAAGATGAACACATAGTGCTAATCTTAATTAACTCTAGATTATTGATTTTGGATTGTTCAAATATGATTTAATTTTTTTACGTTCCAAGTCATTTTAGTTTATTTTGTTAGATACAGAAAAGCCAGATGGTCAGAGGGCATAATGTGATGGTGTCATTTCGTGCTCACCTTAATTATCCGATAGATATGTGGTTTCAGCAGTAACTTGATTATAGCCCCTTAAATTGTAGAACTTGTTGGCAAACAATACAAAATTATGATAGGTGATGATCTGATAGGCGTGATCGGATATCCCTTGTGTGCCTTCTTTTCAGCGTCACACGTCCTGCAATCACGATCTTTGACATTGCACAATCGAAGCAACGAACACAATAATGTGATGATCTGCGTCGCGTCCTCAGGGACACTGTCCTTTAGATCCGCGACTACCAGCAAGCTTAGAAAGCGGCTCTCCCCAGGATTAAACAGACCCGTCCTGCAAATGCAAGAAGCTACTGAACAGTAGAAGAGAATAGCAAACAACTGAGATATTTTTCAGAGGAGGACGAAAAAGCTAAAGAGCTGATACTCTTAGACTGATCACAGACGCTGCCTTTTATAGGCGGTAGTACCAAGTGAACGTTCAAAGGTGTTTATGGCACATCAACACACATTATTTTGCTGTTACAAAATAATGACAGCATTTTCTTAACGTTAAGAAAATTAATTATCCGGACAAGCACTGACACAGATAAGGCGATGCTCATAATTTTAAAATACAAGGGTAATAAAAAACTAAAGACCCAAAATACAAGTTATTCTGGTGAGCCATTTAAATATTTTTTTATTTGCAAAACCCGAATAAGTAAAAATGTGCCGACTCCGTATTTACCACGCTCGCAGGTGGGCATCGCCGGATTTCCACTACGTTTGCCTCAACGGTGGCCAACTTGTGCGCGTGAGGCTCATTCCTCCTTTGGCCCTTCAACTTGAGTTAGAACACAAATGTCTTATATACACTTGTAAGTTCTCACACCCAAGCAATGTGGGACTTCTCTTTTTGACATACCCACATGTTTTTCATTGGAAACTCTCACATTCTCCAACAATCCCCCACATGTGTCAAATAAGAGTCTCTTGCTGTTTTACACACATGGATATAACCATTGTATCTAGTGGTCCTCTGGACTTGAACTAGACCTAGACTGGTAATACTCCCTCCGGTCCCTAATGTAAGAGCTAGCCGCCAAAAAAACGCTTCTTAAGAAAACATGTGAATGTTAATTGGATGTCTGGAGTTAATGCTTCTTTTCCAAAATTGCCCATATTTATTATGTATTTTTAAGAGAGAGAAATACATAAACATTAATAAATATGAAAGAGAGTTAGGGGTAAAGTAGGAAAAAATGCATTAAATGAGGAGAGAATGTGGGGTGAGCTCTTACATTAGGGACCAAAACCATTCAAATTTTGGGCTCTTACATTAGGGACAGGAAGGAGTACTTAGTACACAGAGAAGTCAGTGTTCCTATGGAATTGAACTCACAACTCTTGACGTATACTAGAGGTATTATAGCCAGATTATACCCCACATTTCTGCTGTTAACGGCGGTTGTGCCCGTTGTCGGCCATGAGCGTGCCTGGTGCATAACGAATGCTCTAAAAACTTTGCCAAGGTTTTATAGGAGCGGCCCCACTCCGACATTCGTAGAGGTAATTTCATTAAGTGTACCTGCATTGAGCACATCATCCCATAGGATTATGAAATCATTAAGAGTATATACTCAGCCTCACCAAAAATGCAATCAAGCACTTTCCGGTACCATAGGAATGGACTAGCATATTTATTCAGTGCTAGCAGAACTGATGCACGACTTGTTCCACTACAAAAAACGGGGCCCATATCAGCGTTTTATAGGGCCTCGAATAGGCGGAATTTTCCGGCGGAATAGCGCTACGGCGTTTTGGCAAAACGCCTAAATATTTGCCGTGGGAATGCGGCATTTAGGCGTTTTGAAAAACGCCTAGACGAGGGGCAAAACGCCGGTATGCAGAAATAATATTTTTTTATTTATGCACATAGGCGTTTTATAAAACGCCTATGTGCGGTATTAAATAATAATATTTCATACCGGCGTTTTGCAAAACGCCGGTATGTGTTTTCCAAAAAAAAACATTTTTCATCTTGATTGTTTAGAACCAGGAAGAAAAATGTTCAAAAACACAAGGAATAATATGTTAATCCCAAAGTTACATACACATAAAGAATAATATATATAAATATAAGCAATAACAAGAGTAATTCATAAAACATGATACCCAAATATATAAAATCAAAACAACAAGCAATATGTAAAAGAAAAGCAATAAGATCATATCAACATTATAAAATCAAATATCACCAAAAAACACGAAATAAAAAACATCAGCAAAACTAGCTAAAAAAACAAAGCAACAGCAACATTGAATGAGAGACGAAGAGAAGAAAAATAGAAGAAAACGAGAAAATGAGCAACTTTACGGGAGGAGGGAGGTGCTATTTATAGGGAACTTAGGTGCGTACCGGCGTTTGAAAAACGCCCATATGCATTTTAATATTAAATAATGCATATAGGCGTTTTGTCAAACGCCTATATACATTATTTACATTAAAATAATGCATATAGGCGTTTCAGGGAAACGCCTATATGCTTTCTAATGCATATAGGCGTTTATTTTAATGTAAATAATGCATATAGACGTTGCCTCAAAAAGCCTGTATGCGATTAAATATTATTTTAATCGCATATAGGCGTTTTGAGAAACGCCTATATGCATTTAGTGCATTTAATATGCACTTAATGCGCAGATAGGCGTTTTTCAAAACGCTGATATGCGCATAAAGTGCATATTAAATGCACGTTATGCACATAGGCGTTTCTCAAAACGCCTATGTGTGATTAAAATAATATTTAATCGCAGATAGGCGTTTTGAAGAAACGCCTATATGCGGTTTTCTGAATAAAAAAATAAAAAAAAAACCGTCAGCCCCTCTTTTTTAAATTTAAAAACCATACCGGCGTTTGTTATACCCAAAACGCCGATATGGAAACGCGGGAAAAAAAGCGGGGAGCGCGCGCCAAATTTATTGGCGTTTTCATATAGGCGCTTTGGGTAAAAACGACGGTATGCGTCTCATAGAGGCGTTTTGGACCAAAACGCCGGTAAGGTTGCGCCGGAATGACCCGTTTTTTTTTGTAGTGTTCTTACGCATTGAACCTCCTTCATGGGATCACCAATCACAGAGGTTGGGTTGCCATCGCTGTCAATTTCAAATTGGCTTTAGTCCAATTCCCCTCGATGAATAAACAATTTGTTTCCTCCCCAGAGGTTTAGTTAACGGATCCGCGAGGTTAACATCAGACCCCACATAATCGATTGAGATTACACCAGTTTTTAGCAGCTGCTTTATAATATTATGTCTCAATCGAATATGTCTACTCTTACCATTAAAAGTTTTATTTTTTGGCTGTGTATATCGCAGACTTATTGTCACAGTGTATTGACACTGAAGGTATCGGTTTACTGCCTAGTGAGATATCTGCTAAGAAGTTTTTCAACCACTCAGCTTCACTTCCAGCCAACTCCAGTGCTATAAACTCAGAATCCCTTGAGGATTTAGTTAGCACTGTCTGCTTGGCTGACTTCCATGTTACAGCTCCACCACCAAAGTTAAATACATAGCGTTCCAGATTGAATCTAGTGGATTTGGACTCATCTGAATCAGATATCCAATTAGCATCACTGTATCCTTCCAATACAGTGGGAAATCCACTATAGTGAATACCATAATTCATGGTACCTCTTAGGTATCTTAATACCCGCAACAAAGCCGTCCAATGTCCATCACTCAGACAATGGATATACTTGCTTAATCTACACACAGCGTAAGCTATATTTGGCTTGTAAAATTCATCAAATGCAAAAGACTTCCAATAATTTTTGCATATTCAGATTGAACAACAGGATCTTCATTTTTTAATAAAATAACATTTGAATTATATGGAGTATTAAAAGGAGATTCATCATATTGATCAAACTTTCTCAGAATCTTCTCAACATAATGTTCTTGAGAGAGTATAATATCACTATCATTACTTATAATCTTAACACCCAAAATTACTTTTGTTTCACCAAGATCTTTCATATCAAAATTAGAAGCAAGAAACAACTTAGTATAATTTACAACATTCATGCTAGTGTCAAATATAAGCATATCATCCACATATAGACAAATGATTACACACTCATTATTTACAAGTTTTGTATAAACACATCTTTCTACTTCTACAGTAGAGAAACCACCACTTAACAAAATTTGGTCTAATTTTTCATGCCATTGTTTGGGTGCTTGTTTAAGGCCATAAAGTGATTTAATAAGTTTACAAACTTTGTTTTTTTGTCCAGGAACTACACATCCATCGGGTTGTACCATATAAATCTCCTCTTCTAAATCACCATTTAAAAATGTTGTTTTAACATCCATTTGGTGAATAAAAAGCTTATAAGCAGAAGCTAAAGCAATTAGGATTTTGATTGAAGCAATCCTAACTACAAGAGAAAAGGTATCAAAATAATGAAATGCGTGGCTGTCACCCAAGAGGGGGGGGTGAATTGGGTGAGGGAAAAAAACTTTAACTCTTTTCCGAAAGACTGCTTGTGCTTGGTGATGATGTTAATAAGTAGTGGTATGCACAAGTCAGTATGTTATGTGATGCAAAATAGAATGTTTAAATGTAAATTTATGCACACATAAATTTATCCTGGTTCGGTCACCCAGACCTACATCCAGTCCCCAGGCTCCACCTGAGATTTTCAATCCACTATTCTTGTTTAAACCGGGCACAAGAGAAGCCTTTACACTTTAGGTTTTACGAGCACGGGTTCACCTAACAACCCACAGGTTTTACAACGGGTTCACCTGCAAACCTTACAAACGCAAGTTTTACGGGCTAACTTGCAACCTATGGAGATTTAGAAAAACTTCTAAATGCTCCCCCTTACAAATGTAAGATTACAATTATGTTCACTCTATGAACTGATTGTGCTAAACACTTAAGCTCAAATGACTCTCTCTAAGAGTAGATGATGTTACTCACTTAAGTACAAAAGAATCACTCTCTAAGAATATTACATATCTAAGTCCGAGAGTAGAAGATGAGAGGAATGTAGAATAGTGTTTCAGACAATAAGCTCTGTTCTCTCTCTCTCTTAGTTCTTCTGAATGTAGATGTTCCTTTTATACCAGCCTCTGAATATCCAACCGTTGGAGAGGCAATAAGGCCGTTTGAATATAGCCGTTGGGGCCTTGTTTACGTTGTCATCATTAATGCACAACAGGGTTGACTTTGCTTTATTTGAAAAGGTGCTTTGTCCAGCTGTTCTGTCAACACTGTTCTGACAACACTGTTCTGGCAAAAGTCGTTCTGACATCTATACACTGTACGGTCTGACTCTTGCTTGTTGTCAGATGAGGACTTCGTTCCTCAAGCATAAGTCCAGGATGTTAAGAGACTCACTATCAGAAGCTCTCTTGCTATCTAAAGTGAAGCTCGTGGACTCTAACATTTTGCTTGCTATCACATAGAGGAACTTTGTCTTCCAAGCACTTGTCCATGAATGATAAGAGTGCTTTGCTATTGGATGCTCTCTTGCTATCAGAAGCTCTCTTATGGACTCTGACTCTTGTGGGCAGTATGAGCTTTGACACCTTGAATGAATCTTCAGATTATATTCTCCTTATCTCTCATACTCCTCATGCTTGGTAGGTAACAATGTTGTTTGAATATCTGTTATCCTCTTGTTACCGTTGGAAGGAACATCTTCTTAAATGCTTAGCAGAGTTGACTTGCTTTATCACTGAAAAGTAGTCCTGACACCTCTGCTCTGACAAAAGCATTCTTACTTCTGAGTATGTGACATTTTCTCTTGTACTCTTGCTGACGGATGATCATCGTTCATCCGGAAGTAGCAATCTTGCTCTGCAAGTGTTAATCTCTGAAGTTCAATGCCAAGAGTCTTTGCATCCGGAAGCTCATTTGCATCCGGAAGTGTGATTAGGTTCTGCACATACTGGTTAGTCCAACATAGCAATATGTATAATCAAATACAGTAAGAACTATACATGCTGTGGGAAGCTTGTTGGCTATGGGGAGTAGTCTTACTTAGACTATGTTCTGATTTAGAGTATTGTATACTTTGAACGTTAGTCCTAGTACATACTTACATGCAGTGGGTGTTCCCTAAGTCTAAGGTGTATCCGGAAGCACTTCTTCATCCGGAAGTGAAACCACTGGATGAAGGATTTAGCTCACCAATACTTACACTCGCTCAGTGTATTCCTTTCCAACACTCAGCGCTAGTCACTAAGCTATCGGAAGCACTTTTACTTGACGTGGTGAACTCACTGACGCTTAGGGATATATTTCTTTTATCAGCCTGTGTCAGTCTAAGTCTAACTGAAAATAATTTTTACTTGATGGGGCTGATTCATTGACACTTAGAATTATATAACCTCTATTAGTCTGTGTCAGTCTAAATCTATCATGAAGCACTTTTACTAGACGTGGTAAACTCACTGACGCTTGGGGTGATGTCCATTCTATCAGTCTGCGCCAGTCTAAGTCTAACAGGAAGCAACTTCACTTGACGTTGCATTTTTACTGACGCTCGGGGTTATATCTAATTTATCATCCTGCGCCAGTCAAAATCCAACAGGAAGCAATTTCACTTTCGGTTGAATCATAACTTAGTCTTAAGGTTTTGTGTACCTAATGCTCATGGACTAAGTTATTTCCCTAGTGAGTTGCTCGCTGCCGCTGGGGGATGAATCATTCATCCGCGAGCGCTAGTTCTAGTCCATCCGGAAGTGATTCCGCATCCGGTTGTGATTCCGCTGTGGGATGAGTCTTTCATCCGTGAGCGCTAGTCTTAATTCATCCGGAAGTGAATCTGCATCCGGTTGTGACTTAACATAGGATTCAGTGTTAGCAATCTAGACTGGGTTCTAACCAAGTGTCTCACTAGCTTCCGTTTGCGTCCCCTATGGGATGTGTACTCCATCCGCGAGCTCTAGTGCTAATATTTCCGGAAGTGATCTTGCATTCGCAAGTAATCTAACTCAGGATTCTAACCATGTCATCTAATCCTTCCTAAGTGTTGATTATGTTCTCTTAGGTACTAGACCATATCATACCTTAGTCACCATCAAAACTTAAGATTCTAACAAATAATCAACATTTTCTTTTTGTGTAAAACCT
The DNA here is from genome assembly GCA_029929735.1 of Mimosa pudica. NCBI lineage: Eukaryota > Viridiplantae > Streptophyta > Magnoliopsida > Fabales > Fabaceae > Mimosa > Mimosa pudica. Next base: position 7,418,667 of record JAKELP010000015.1, on the reverse strand, counting down.
TTGGCTACTAATCCGGCCTTATATTTATCAATTGAACCATCGGGAAATATTTTTTCCTAAAAACCCACTTGCAACCAATAGGTTTTGCTCCTGGAGGTAAATCTACCAAAACCCACGTTTTATTTTTACTCAAAGAATCAAGTTCAGTTTGTATGACTTCTTTCCAAAATTTTGCTTCAGGAGAAGAGACAGCTTCATAAAAAATTTTGGGCTCATTTTCTACCAAATAAGTATAAAAATCATCTCCAAAAGATGTTTCTTGTCTTTGCCTTTTACTTCTCCTTAAATCCTCAAAAGAATCTTCGTTTGATGTTTGTTCAAAAGAATAAACATTATTTTCAATTTTCTTTGATATATGCTCAACTTTTAAGAGATATATATTTTCAAAAAATTCAGCATTAATATTTTTTGTTTCAACAATCGTATTACGATCTAAAATATCGCTTTTCAAAACTAGAAAACTATAAGCAGCACTTTGTTGAGCATATCCAATAAACATGCAATCAGAAGTTTTAGAACCAATTTTCCTCTTTTTTAAATTAGGTAATAAAACTTTTGCAAGACACCCCCACACTTTCAGATAATTCAGATTTGGTACAAATCCTTTCCATAATTCATAAGGTGCCTTTGGGTTTTCTTATGGGTATTCTATTTTGAATAAAACAAGCAGGCAATAAAGCTTCTCCCCACAAATTATTAGGTGCAGCAGAGCTCACAAGCATAGCATTCATCATTTCTTTTAAAGTTCTATTTTTTCTTTCTGCAACACCATTTGATTCAGGTGAATAAGGAGGTGTTACTTCATGAATTATTCCCTCTTTTTCACAATAATCATTAAACAATAAATATTCCCCTCCACTATCCGACCTAACTCTTTTAATTTTCCTACCAAGTTGATTTTCTACTTCTGCCTTGTACAAAAGAAACTTATTAAACGCTTCATCCTTATTTCTCAACAAATATACCTTAGTATATCTTGAAAAATCATCAATGAAAGTTATGTAGTATCTTTTGCCACCCGTAGTTTCAGTTTGTTTAAGATCACCTAGATCAGAATGAACTAAGGACAATAACTCAGTTTCTCTTTGTGTAGAACTATGAGGCCTTTTAGTTAATTTAGTTTCTGCACAAATTTCACATTTATTTCCTATATTTTCCTTAATACTAGGAATTATTTTAGCATTTTGTAGTCTAATAACATAAGCTTTACTAGCATGTCCTAGTCTACTATGCCATAAATCAAACGAGTCAATCAAGTAAGCAGAAGAAGATGCATTGGTGTTCATTTCATCAACACTAAGCAAAAAACAGACACTAATTACAACAGCTCTTCCCAATCAATACATTATTCTTAGTCATGACAATCTTGTCAGACTCAAAAGAAACTTTAACTCCAGTCTTTCCTAGCAGAGACACAGAAATTAAATTGGCTCTAATTTCAGGTACATACAGTACATCATTTAATGCCAGAGTCTTTCCTGATGTGAGCTTAAGTACCACTTTTCCTTTTCCCAAAACCTTAGCGGTTTGAGAATGAGCAGCAAGGTAAATGCGGTCTTCCCCTTCTTCAAAGGAGGTAAACATCTCTTTGTTTGCACAAATATGTTTGGTAGCTCTAGAATCTACCAACCACTTCTTCACATCAGAAACTAGCAAAACTTGGGAGACCACTGCAGCAATGACCTCATCGTCAGATTTTCTTCCATCACCATTCACCAAATTGACATTTGGTTTAGGTAGATTATTGCCTTTCTTGGAGTTGTCTCTCATAGCTCTTTTCCTGCATTGCCCTGCATAGTGACCAGGCTTTCCACAAACATAACAATTTTTTTTTAAATTTGGAGTTAGAATCCTTAGGTTTGTAATCAGAATTTTGTTTTTGCTTTTATTTCTTTTTACGTTTGGAATCATACCTCTTGTGGTTAGGCTTGTCTTCCACCAGATTTGCTTTAACAGCTGCTTCTTTTGTTTTTGCAGCTTGTATTTCTTTCCTGTTTGTGTCTTCTATGATGATATGAGTGATCAGGTCAGTGAGTGTCAACTGCTTCTGTTTGTGTTTGAGTTGTTGCTTGTAATCATTCCAAGAACCTGGCAGCTTTTCAATCAGAACTCCAGCCACGAACTCATCTAGCATATTGATGTTCTCGGCTTTTAACTCCTCAAGGAGCTTGTGGTACTCATTAATCTGTAGCTTTATATCCTTTTCGTCTGTCATCTCTCACTTATAGAAATTACCAACAACGAACTTCTGTTTTCCAGCATCCTCAGCAGTGTACTTGATAATAAGTGACTCCCATATTTTGCTTGCCTCCTTGTATACATGGGGTACACATCGAACAGATCATTAGATAAAATATTAATCAGAGTATGTCTGCAAACCTTATTCGCACAGGTCCAAGCATTGATTTTGGCTTGGTCAGCATCGGGCGAAGGAGCAGACTCAGTGAGTGCATCGGCCACACCATGCAGGTCCAGAAATGTATAGACACGTTCCTGCTAGCGCCTGAAATTCTTCCCATCAAATTGCTCAATTCTGGTAATGTCCGGAAAATGTCTGGGCCAAGGAATTGCTCCTGGAACAGCAACAGTGATACGAGGTTGCTCAGAATTTGGATTACCAGCATCTTGTTCCATGACGGAGTACCTCTAAAGATTGTTGGCAAACAATACAAAAATATGATAGGTGATGATCTGATAGGCGTGATCTGATAGGCGTGATCTTAAGGCGTGATCTGATAGGCGTTATCTGATATCCCTTGTGTGCCTTCTTTTCAGCGTCACACGTCCTGCAATCACGATCGTTGACACTGCACAATCGAAGCAACGAACACAGTAATGTGATAACCTGAGTCGCGTCCTCAGGGACACTGTCCTTTAGAGGTATTCCGCGACCACTGGCAAGCTTAGGAAGCGGCTTTCCCCAGGATTAAACAGACACATCCTGCAAATGCAAGGAGCTACAGAACAGCAGAAGAGAATAACAAACAACAGGGATATTTTTCAGAGGTGGACGAAAAAGCTAAAGAGCTGATAGATACTCTTAGACTGATCACAGACGCTGCCTTTTATAGGCGGTAGTACCAAGTGAACGTTCGACGGTGTTTATGGCACATCAACACACATTATTTTGCTGTTACAAAATAATGACAGCAGTTTCTTAAAGTTAAGAAAATTAATTATCCGGACAAGCACTAACACAGATAAGGCGATGCTCATAATTTTAAAATACAAGGGTAATCAAAAACTAAAGACCCAAAATACAAGGTATTCTGGTGAGCCATTTAAATATTTTTTTATTTGTAATTTTTGCAATACCCGGATAAGTAAAAATGTGCCGACTCCGTATTTACCATGCGCGCAGGGGGGGAAATCGCCGAATTTCCACTACGTTTGCCTCAGCGGTGGCCCAACTTGTGCGCGCGAGGCCCATTACTCCTTTGGCCCTTTAACTTGAGTTAGAACACAAATGTCTTATATACACTTGTAAGTTCTCACACCCAAGCAATGTGAGACTTCTCTTTTTGACACACCCACATGTTTTTCATTGGAAACTCTTACAATCTCCAACAGAACTGATGGTAGTCGTTCATGGACTCCACATCAATTATTTGGTTAGGAGCTTCAGAAAAGTTTGTCCTATCTGATTGCACTCATGCTATTAATTTGATCACTAGATGATGGGGAAAACCTGATTACCCCTTTAAGGATATTGTTGATGAAGCTAGATCAGATCTCTTGTATATAGACATATTCATTTTGACCATTGATCTTTATATTCACTAGAAGAAAAAAAAGGTATAGGTAGTCACACCTCATATGTCACGCAAAATGAAACGTGATATACGGAAGTCTAATGTCGCAGTTTTTTGCCAAATCAAGACAAAAAGTGCCACTAAGATGATTTTATTTTAAACTATGCATCTTGTCGCACCTAGAGGCACAATCACTACAAAAAACGGCGTTTTCCGGAGCAATCATTCCGGCGTTTTGGCATAAAACGCCGCTAACAATATGCATTCTGGCGTTTCATCGAAAACGCCTAAAAGAAACGCCGGTAAAATTGGCGCGCTCTTCCCGCTTTTTTTTCTGCGTTTACGTACCGGCGTTTTGCGACACTAAAACGCCGATAATGTTTATTTTTATTAAAAAAAAAGCGACTGTTTTTGTTTTTTGTTTTTTTAGAAATTAACGCATATTGACGTTTTTGAAAATGCCAATATGCTATTAAAAAATAATAAATCCCATATCGGCGTGTTTCACAAAACGCCAATATGCGATTTATTATTTTTTAATCGCACATCGGCGTTTTCAAAGATGGATATCGGCGTTTTGCAAAACGCCAATATGCATTATTTTAATGTTAAAACACAAATTGGCGTTTTGCCAAAACGCCAATATGTATTTTTGAACAATATGTGTTTTAAAAATATAAATAAGAGTAGACATTCTTGCATTTCTCCTTTTCTTCATCACTCCAAAATTCCCTATCTATTTGTACCTGAAACCAAATTCACCGCAGTTTATTTCATACACTCTAATTCACTTCACCTAGAAGTTGATTCATTTAATCCTACTTCAGATAATGATAGTGACGCTCCTGTTGGTGATTACTACCTGTTAATAAAGCACTCATACAGGGCCCCTACCTTAACAATATTTGTTATAGGTAGAATATTTAATACATGTGCCTATTGCACCACCTCACTACTTATAGTAATATATTCATCTTTCGTAGTAGACATACTTGACAGGATTTTCTAGGAAAAATAACTTCAATACAATATGGTATAGGGGGAGCGATCCTCCTTATACCTGGAGTACTCCACATAAATTTAAAATCCTGAAAATAAACCCTACCAATATCAGAAGCAGTAATATTAGTGATGACAGAAAATAAACCTAATGTGCATGAAATAAACCGCTACCTATTGTGCTTAACACCTTAGTGTTACTCTTTATCCTTGCTTGTACTTTGCCTCCAATTACCTTCCTTACTAGATTCTCCTATGACCATATCATATAATAAAGCATATAAATAACTATTCTTGGGTATGCTAACTAACGTCGCACGTCGCTCTCAATCCTAATAACCATAATACTACCCACCCCCTTTAAGCAAACAAAACAACACTGGAAAGAGTCACAATATCAACAAAACATTCAATGTAGAGTTGCGTATCATCCTTCACAATTCATTACATTTATCAAACCCACAAAACATGTAGGCAATTAATTAACAAACAACATGAAATCCCCAAATGATTTACTCACTTTCCATCAACAATCAATCAAAGTAAAGCTAAGTAACAATTAACAAATCATTCAAAGAGAACCAATCAATCATATAAAAATAATATATCAAATATCAAACTACAAATCAAATCAAGGCAAATAATCGTCAAATAATGACTCATTCACCAATCCTGCGTATTTCACACATACATACACTCAAAGAACTTAATTACATGAATTAAATTTTTAGAATACATTAAATCTTCATAAAGGCTCCATTTAACTCTACAAGATGCACTAATCCCAAAAATAATACAATTCAACTTCCATAAAAATCAGTTAGAGCGCATAATCATTTATAAGTTTTAATACTCTTTGCTTTTTCTTGTGTTTCTTTCTTCAAGAACCATACCCTTATTCCCTATAGCATTACAAATAATTACTGCAACATATTTCTTGAACTTAAGTTCCTATCCCAGTTTCTTTTTATCAATTTTACCGTTCCCTACTCTAAATTCTATCAAACCAAAAATAAGAAAGAAAACAACAAGCATAAAACATTTTAACCATATTTTTACAGTGCCCCATTTAAACAAATCTTTTGATATCAATTGAGCAATAGCATATTATATTCACGCAAAGCAAGAAAAATGAAAAACCATCAAAGCTACACTCACAGAATTAAAACACGTAAATGTTGCATCCTCATTAAATCAATTTGGCCACACAAAAAAATAATAAAGCAAACGTTCAAAATTCAACATGCACGCATCCACATAATGACTTTTACATATCACAAAACAATTAGAATCACACCCAAACATCCAAGCTTTATATGCAGAAATTATATTATACTCAAATCTAAACTAACAACTTAATCCAGACAAAAAAAAGTGGAAGGAAAAATCAATTTTACAAGCTAACCATGTAATGGTTCATTTTCCATTAACAGTACTAAATATCCCAACTTCCCATTCGGTCTCTCAAATTCCTCTCACGTTCATATAAAAAAAATAAAATCAGAAATTCTCACTGAGCCATATAGCTGAAATTGTAGAGCTTTCTTGCAGAAACTTTCGCCTAATAACCATCAAGAAATCGCGAGCTTAAGAGAACAATGCAAAAATCTAATACATGACAATTATACCCTTGTCTTTCCATTTAACTATTTTATTCCTATTTATTTAATAAAACTTAGTTTGTGTGGAAACAAATATGAGTGAATAGCCTAATGATTATTTTATTTATATGATAACATATTTATATTTATAATACAAAAGCATTCTAAAAGATAATAACCTTCTTTTACAAGTTTACTTAATAATAATGGCTAATAAATATATATATCTACTCTAAATATTTCCTAATACTATATTTCACAATTATGACTAAAATATATAAATAGTCTCCTAATACAAAATAGGAAATATTAACATTATTTTCATAATTTCTAACAATTTGTCCAAAATTATCTTTTTTATTCCATTTCATAAAACTTCAACTTATAATTTATATTCTTTATTCCCTTTTTAAATTTATTATATTATGAAATAAAATTTGGGGTGTTACAGAGCGCAACATACATACATACTACATACATTAGTACATACATAATTATACATGTTTTAATAATGTCGCGCTTAAAGGCATGACATATAACTAGTGAGGCGTGACATATGAATCATCTAAATCAACTTCACTTTTTCTCTTAAATTTTCCCCCTCCCCACTTTCTTTTTTTCCACCTTCTCTACTTTCTTATTTCCTACATTTCCACTTTATTCTTCATATTTCTCATTTAACTATTTCTCTTTAATTTTTTTCAGGTTAATTGTTTAAACACTATAATTTCTATCCCTCGTTATTTAATTTGCTTATCAGGTTTACAATTTATAATACCCATTTGTTCAAATACTATATTTTTAGTTATATTATTTCATTATTCTATCCTTCTATACTTTTTCCTATATATTCAATAACCCTCCACTCTTTCTCATTCAATTACCAATAATATGTGTCTAAAATAATAATAATAATAAGCTATACGAAAAAATCTCATAGCTTATGTCGCACAAGTTGGTGCGACATAATTAAGCTCCAGGAAATTTTTTAAAAAGAGAATACATTTTTTCGTGCCCCATTGTTTTTTTATTATTTTTACATATACTATTTTTTTATCATTTTTAATTGTTGTCACGCTATGAAGCGCGACACATGGTCTTTGTCGCCATTAAATATGCGACAAGCTACACTTTTATAGTGCGACTACCAGCCCCTTTTTAGTGAATAAAACCAAAATTATGGTAGTGGCCATTTAATTAGCTAAGATGTCATTTTGGATAGTGGAATTTCCTCATCTTTTATCAATCACCATCTCGTGAGGCCGGGTGAGGCGGTCGATGGTGGAAGATATATTACATATTACAATGATGTTTTGATGTAACTATTGGGAGATTACGAATGCAATTCAATTTTCCCCCCAACAAATCAGATTTTGGATTGTCTAATCACTGCGATGAGCACAAAATAAATCATTTTGATTAACTCAACTTTAATTTATGAAATGACTCCAGTAATAATAACGTACGTGAATGTATCATTTTATAGTTGTATATATGTTATCTGATTTTCTTCACCATTGAATAAAACTAACACAAGCAATCCATATTCAGTTAATTATAAATTTGTTGGTTTAATCTACTTCCTCTACTAGACAAAAGCCACATCATAAAAGCCTAAAACCACAATGAAACAAGATACCCCACGAACCACGATATCTACCTCGTGGAGGTTTATCTGACGATCACAGACTAAAGTGTTAATGAAATGCAAAATCACAAATTTATCAATTCAGACTGAAATTAGTGGATTAATTAAATGGCGAAGAATATATATGTTGGCCAATCAATTAGTTAAATGGCAAAGAATATTTATCAATTCAGACTCCGAAATTGAAAATCAGGAACATGGTCTAAGGTTTGAATAGCAATTCATAATTGATAAGAAGTGGCATGTCGGCATCGATTCATCATCTGAGCACGACCCTTAGTGCCTTCTGCTTTAATTTCAATCCCACGTTATATCAAATCACTTTGATGGACTTTGTTTTTCCACTTTCATCAACTACATTACATCAAATCATTTTGATGGACTTTATTTTTCCACTCTCGTCAACACTGCTAAAAGCTTCCCCAATACAAATCTAGAAGCAGTGAGTGATTGGCTATATATACTTGGCCAAAAATAAACCGAATGATTGGCAATGTTTACATTGTATCAGTCACAAAAGACGATTATTAGGCTGCTTGGTTGATAGAGTCATATGACTTTCCATTGAATTGGGAAACTAATAAACCACACTCAATTATCCTTGAGATCATGAGGATTCTATCTCAAAATTGAAGGAAAGACCAACTATATGCAATGAAATTAATTTAATAATAAACATAAAGGGGGGATTGTGTGCATGAAGTTTTTAGAGACTAGACAAGAGAATGTCTCCAATAAGAGAAGTGGATTCCATTTGCATAGTAAGTAAAAAAGCTCTTTAAATTTAATATTTGTTTGGCATGTAAAAGAGATATAAGTCGGATCGCAATGGGAGATGAGCTCATATTTAACGCCTAACAATATGCCTTGAACATAGTTGCCTATTATATTATAGTAGAATAATATATGTGCCTATAAATAAATAATAAATATAAATTGAAATTTGGAGAGGACAAGTGTTAACCTCATGAAATTCATGTCATTTTAGCACATTTTCCTATACTTCTTACATATTTTGGATAAACTCATACTTGTTTTGAAGTACATATATAATAGGAAAATGTGTCAAATTGATATTGGATTAAAATAATTGAATTGTTGATTTACATGTGAATATTTGATCATCTACTTGTCAACTCTGGTTTAGTATAGTTCTTATTAATATGTAGGTTGTTGATGCTAAGCAAGTGGGCAACAGTTGAGTTGCATTTGGAGAAAATTTGAGGTGTAAAGAAAAGTGGGAAAGAAGTTAAATGAAGCTGAAACGTACCTGGCTACAGCCATGAATTGCAGGCAAACTGGTTGGCTGCAGCCAATACATGTCAGAATGGATCTAGCTACAGCTAAAAAAACAATCAGACTTTCTTGGCTACAGCTAACACAGTGATAAAAAGTTGTTGCAAACCTCAACTCGAAAAATCAGATATAAATAGACCAAAAACACACTCAAAAAGACATTCTTCACTTCTTGGACCACTTAGGGGCTTGTCGGTGTGATTGGACATGGAGCTTGGTGGAGATTGAGTTGGAGTTTGAAGTTTTATGCCTCACATCTTGGTTCTTCCCCTCCATTCTTCTTCCCTTACTTTTGTTCAATGTTTATGATTATTATTGTATCTTTTCCTTTGAACATGAGTAGCTAAACACTTTGTTTTAGGATTATTTCGAACCCTTGTATGGATTAACTTTTGATTCTTCCTTTCCTTTTGTGATTAATGTTATATATGTGTTTATTTCACTCTAACCCTAATGCTTCTAAATGCTTGATCACATTTAGTTCATTTGTTCATTTGACTTATGACTTGAGAGAGTTAGTTTAAGTGTAGAACTTGAGTGAAATAGTGTAAGAACTTGAAGTTTGCATGACAAATGAATGGTTTTGTTGATAAGATAGAGATATACTTATTGACCTTGCATAGCCACATTAGGGTTGAAGCTTAAAAATTGGGTTTTATTAATTGTAACAAGAAAATGAGTAATTAATGGAATTAAACACTTGTTCTTGACTCGACGGAGCGTTTACAAGTACATTGTGAACTCTAGGTCAACACTTATATAGTCATTAAAAACAATTGTGAGAGGAGACCACTTTAAGGTTAGGAAATATAAGGAGATAAATAATCTTAAGTCCTCATTTACCCTTGAAGTTGGAAAATCACTTGTTTATAGTTTTTCTTATTTTTTTATAGTTACACTTCACTCTTGACATTTGGATACTCAAATTGAGCGAGAGTGCGATAATCTGTACTTGATCGGGTTTTGGAACCAAATCCTCGTGGGAACGATACTTTACTTATCACTTTATTACTTGACGCGACCCGTGCACTTGAGTGCGAACAACAAGGGATAACAAACATTCCTTCACATGGTCAAAGTTATACACATCTCATAATGATCGCTTCATCTCATCCCCTTTGTAGCTATCGAAAGGATAACATAACAGGGAATGGGAAGCCAGAAGAACGTAGTGCAGAGCCGCAAGATAATATAACTATTTCATAATTTATTTGTGTTATTGGTGGCCCCACATAACCAATCAGTGATCCTTTTTACTCTCTAACCTTAATTACAATGCCACAAAATTGATTCTCCAAATATGGGCTCTAATCTTGTGATTTAACATTCTGAGATGACAGGGGGCAAGGAAATAATACTATACGAAATTACGAACAAGATAAAGGTTAAAAAACAGTAAGATAAATCAAGAATATTGTGGAGAATGAGTAGATAATCAGTAGAGTAGTGGGTGGGAAGGGCAGAGATGGATGCTTCCTTCAGAGACGACACGAGTGTGGATTATGAATAGATTAATTGTTTTCTGACCACAATATATGGGAAATCATCAAAGGCCCTTTATAGTGGACTCCTATGATCTACTCTCAACAATTTTCACCTTTGACATTTTCTCCTATGATTTTCTCACCACTTGTTCTCTTTCGATTTTAGATTTGAGAGTATGAAGAAGTCCTAAGAAAATATAGAAGAAATTTAAACAAAAACAACTTGATGAAATTATTGGATTTAATATTATAGTTGATAATATATTTCTCTAAAATTTTTGCAAAAAAAAAATATTTCTCTAAAAATTTGATTGTTCACAAAGCACAATAACATTGTGTATGTGATTTATGTAGTATATTCAGCTAATGGGACGTTGAAGTTTAATGTTGTTTGTATAGGTTCACATGCAATTCATATTTCTTACCTTCCATAGTTAAATAAAATGAAATATTTTCATACAAATGGAGAATGTGATGAATGGGAATGTAGTTTAATTTGATCAACTGAAATAAGTGTATTTAGCATGTTAACATGCCAAATATACTTTGTCTGTGTTCTGTTATTATTTGATGACATGCCCATCCGTAATATAAGAAAATTAAAATATATTATTAATGTTTAGTTATTAAAATATATATACTTTTACACGCATAAAATTACTAAAATATTGTATTGCATTCTCTTGAAGTGGTTAAAATTCTGAAATTATAATTAGAATATGGATTTAGAGGAAACAACGCCAAATATACTATTCCAAATAACAAACAGTCAAATTAACAAACAGTTGAAAGCGATATTCCCCGTTGAAAGGAACTCAACATATATCTCCAATATCTTGTTGTCACTTAACTTTCCATCAGGACACAATTACATCACAATACCCCAAAAAAAAATTATCAACTTGGGAAAACTATTCATATTGATATTTTCTTACTAAAGCACAACAAATCATTATTTTCCGATAAATGAACCTTTGATGCGGCCGAAGGGCATAAATTTAAATCAGACGTATAGGGGAATCGGTTTGTAAAGTTGATTGATACATATACATCAAATGGAACACAAAATGATGCAATCTCAAGCTTAAATAAATAAACACACACATATATAATGAAACACCATATATATTCCCATCCTTATTTTAAGATCATATGACATATTTTTTTCAAATATTAATTTTTCTACATATATGTAGTATTCCTAACTAACTATAAAACTTTCTGATAAAAAACTAACTATAAAACTCTCTAACTGATCAACTGAACTCTTATAACTAACAAAGTTTTTTTAGGGTTTTAAAAATTAACTAAATTTAAATTACTTTGCTAATTATATAAAATTATTAATACATGCAATAAGAACAGAATATTACACCAAGCTACCAAGGGTCTTGTAGCCCAGTAGTATGACTTCTCCTTTGTAGGTAGGAGGTTGCGGGTTCGATCCCGCTTGTAACCTCAAGCCAGTAGTGCTTGCCCTTTAAATCAAAAAGAATATTACACCAAGCTGCTATGATATAGTATTCACCCAGCCAGCAGCATCAGGTGGCCACGTGTCATTTATCTTTCCTGAATTGTTGGACTCTTTTTGTATTGATTTTTTTTTATTTCTAGTTGTGATCGTGTACTGTCTATCTCAACACTCAGTTGTTAACAAAGAATTGAAGGTCATTACCAAAGAAAACTGAAGAAATTAAATTAGACAAGTTGACTACTAAATGAAAGCTGAAGTAGATGATTTTACCAAAAAAACTGAAGTGGATGGGACAAGCTATGGAGAATAAATAAAATTCGAAGGTATAAAAAAAAGAATATATTGTTATAAAAATAAAGAAAATATATAAGAGATGAAGAAGATGAGGAAAGAAGCGAAATGTAGAGATGAATAGTTGAGGATAGATTATTATTTACATAACATTTCTAGGTACATACAATTCTTGTGTGAAGTCTCTATTTATAGGCCTCTAACCTAGTCATAAACATGATTTAGTATGCATTATGGTACAAGATGTAACCATTGGAGTTATTAACCACTAAAAGGAATCCTAGAAAGCAACTACGGAGCTATGAACATCTAAAAACCACAATTTTTATCACATAAAATTCATGGGAGTATAAATATTTTTGTGATACACTTGAAAACAAACCGAAACATTGTATATATTAGCATGGTGTGATCTTTTGTGTCCATTTTTGTGATACACTTGAAAACAAACCGAAACATTGATTAAAGTTGGGTAAAAATCAACTATTATGCAGTAGACAAAATTTTGTACTCTTATTTAAAAAGGAGAAAAGAGAATATTTTAGGATAAACAATGTGTTTTGGTTGGAGTGTCATATATCTCCTCTCCAAAAATAAAGTTAACATAACTTTTTTAAAAAAATATATTTTGAAAGGGCAATATTTGAAAAATGCATTTATTATGTTGACAAACTCAAAAGTAGACTAATATATTAAGCCAAAACAAATTCAAAAAATTTTGACTTATATTATTGGATTGGACAAAGGGAGTACAATTTAACAAGAGCAAGATAATGGGGAACTCCTAGATAAGGGAAAATTGAATTTCAAAATAATTTTAACGGGTTGAATAGCAAGATTAACTAGTGGAATAACAACATTTACTACTCAAAATTCACCTGATATTTTAAAATTCAGATATCATTTTGTCCTTTATTGGGGATTTCCCCAAAATATGCCTGAATCTCTGATACTCTAATTTGCAATTAATCAGTCGACGAATTTGCCATGACCATATAAATCTCTCGTAGAATAAAATAGCTATTCAACCCCAAAAAATAAAACAAAAAATTGCCAGCAATATCTATAGCTGAATTCAAATGTTGTGAAAAACTACATTTTATTACCAGGAATTAAGTGAAGATTGTTCGGAAATACATGAACTAATTCAAATAAGTAAAAGTGTCAACACCTATATATTATACAATCAATTTACACGCCCTGAAAGAATCCCACCAATGCAAAGGCTAAGGAACAATCAGAGAAAATAATTAGTCTCCACGAATCATGTCTGACTGATAAGGTTCCCTCTTTATTTCCAAAATTGTGGACAAGTTCTTGTTCAGTGTCTGTTTCCATGGTTCCCCATCCATTTGCATATACGCCTTTTCCCACTCCCCACCTATCAGTTCCAATCGGATAGCTGCTGCCTGTAAAGGTATTCAAAATTCATTTCTGGGTCACAGAAATTCACTGTTCCAGATTTGGCATGGACGGTATTATTGAATGACTATATTCTAGACCCAGGTACAAGGGACATATAATGATAGGATTCTCCTCATTTAAGGAAAAACAAAAACATAGTGCGTATTTACATAAGATGAACAATTGTGCGTGGGAAAAAAAGAGGTTTTCACACACACACTTCTTTTCTAATCAAAACTGCTATATTCATCCAATATATGATAGTAAATCACTGCCAAGGAATTTAATTAGACAGACAAGGAAATGAGTTAATAGCCAACATAGGCACCAATATCAGTCTTCTAATATTATGGTGGGCTAGATTATAGGTTCACTGGCTATTTGCAAGGCCAAAGACTGAAGACAAGAAAGTAATTTCATGCTATAAAATCAAAACCATTAAAAAAGAGCAAGAAGAACCGAAATGATGGCCACACATCATCTCATATTAAGTTCAAGCCTGCATCACGATATTGCCCATCCAAATAATTAATGATTGTTTTGAAAATGTGTGGAAATCGACAAACTCCGATAATACTTTGTAAGAGTTAATTACAAGATCTGACAATCCATAAAAATGCATCTTAAGCAAAGTTTGGAATACAATAAGGCAAAAGCAACATGAAAGTTAAATCCCGGAGTCCTGTAATGAAACATTCAACCAATGTAGAATCTACTTTGGCTCAATTATTTCAAATGTGTTTGATAACTCCTTATAATTGGACAGTAATTTTTTTGTTTCTAATCGTGAGCTAATAGCTAGAATATTCTAGTCAGATCAATTTGTGCTTGAGGGATAAGTTAGGGAATTATTGCTAATATTGACAAACAAATCACGTCTTCATCCCTAAACACATTTTTACCTCTGTAATTATGTGATATTACATTTTGGGAATTCAAGTGTTCACCCTCCAATACACCAAGCAGTTAGGCTTCATAAATAATATTTTGCATTCAAAAACAACCCTTATACAGTTTTCAAAATAGAATATATAGTACCTGAGCAATGTGCTTCGCTGATATAAGTTCAAACATGACAAATGATGCATGCCACCCTTGTTTTAGACCAAATATTTCCAGAAGTCCATCATCGACATGAGCTTCAACAAAGTGTCTCTGAAATAACCAAAAAGCATTTCCAGTTAAACTCCTTAAACTTTGTAAGTCACTCTCAACAAACTTTTCAACCAAGTTCATATTCAGTAAAACAACACTGATCAGAAGTCCATTGCAATCGCCATAGTCATACTCACCAATCATAACATAAACCCAGGCACTAGATTGAGAAAAACAAATTAAATTCCGAGTTGGTGACAGAAGCAACAACAACAATACAACATGAACATGAATTGGACCGCGAAAGGACAACATGAACATAAAATGGGGGTTATTGAAATGAGGATGCTGAGATGGATGTGTGGTCATACAAGAAAAAATAAGATTCTGGAATGATCATATACAAGAACGGGTTGGAGTGACTCCCATTACTGAAAAAATGATAGAAAATTGTTGAGATGGTTTGGACATGTCCAAAGAAGACCAATAGATGCGTCAATGAGGAGGTTGAACCAAACAACTTGGAATCTAATTAAAAAAAGAGAAAGAGGGAGACCAAGGCGAACACTCGGTGAACTCAGAACGAGATCTATTGGTGAATAATATACCCAAAGATTTGGTGAATAATATGGCACAATGGCCTCATATTATCCATGTAGCCGGCCCCACGTAGTGAGATAAAACTTTGTGGATCATGATACCATTGTGCTCTATTAGTTGAAAGCAAAAAGGGTTTCACAAAAATAAAAGTCTTCTTATTATTTCATTGATGTGCTTACATACTTATAATATAAAAGTTTCCTAAAAAGGCAATAAACTTCTTCTACAAGTTTACCATGATTGATTACCTAATAACAGCATAATATTCTTATATCTAAATATTACCTAAGACTCTATAATTATTTCCTAATAATCTTCTAACAACTCAAATAGAAATAAGACTTGAGGTATTCCAACTACTAAAAAGATCGATATAATCAGATGAAGAATGCTTTACCAGTTTAAGGTTATCAGTAATAACAGGAGTCAGATGACTAAAATGCAGTACCTTTTCCAAATAATCTGGCTTTGGTTTACCCCATGGATTTCTTCCACTTCCATAGCTATGAAGATTTAGTGCAACTATTGCCCTTACACTGAAAGGAAATAATATAATCTTATCACATAAAAAGGGGATAAACCAAAATGAATAGCACAAATTGACCGCTGATACACTATTGACTGAACAACTGTGCATATATAAGCATAGAAATATAAGAACCAAATCAAGAAGTCATAACATTAGAACTAGGAAGAGAAGAGACAAAACCTCCAGCAACTAGAACTGATATAAAAATTAATGTTTTTCATTTTTCAATTTAATCAAGCATTCTTCCATTACCAGTTGATTCAAAAAATAGCAAAAAAAAAGTACCTCGAAGGAATAGTAATCCTCTTCCAGTCTGAACAATTGACCTCTTTGACATGCATCCGCAATATGTTATTAAGTCCCCTAATACCAAAAAATCAATAAAATCATTAGGAACACAACAGGGAATTATTGAGTCAATCATCATTAACTGGAGTGAAGAACTTGAGTTCCTCAGGAAAAAGGTTTTCGTGAGATTATTGAGCATAATCAAATACAAATTTATGAACTGCATCTGAGTCACACGCGTCAATTAAAAATGCACACAAATAGAAGAGTCAAAACAAAGGAAGAAAACGAGGTGCATTGATAAGGGAAAAATAAAATTCATATCATGTGATACAATATGTCAAACGAGCATAACAGCAAGAGTAATTCGTAAAAATTTATCTAAACCAGCAAGCATGCCTTAAATTGTCTTAAATATGTTCCTTTTTTATTTCTACCTTCAACCACATAATGGAAAACGCTAAAGAAACAACTTCTTCAGTTTCAAGTTTACCATTTTCATAAATCACGAATATCTATATTAAGAGGGTATTAACATTGAAAATGTAGTAAACTCTCCAGGTTAAGAAAGGACTAAACTATTTAGAGAAAAATTGGAAATTTTAAGGTGGAATAAGAAGTCAATTGTCACAGCACATTAAAATATAGGTAACAAGGTTCTTCGTGCCCATGCATTTATTGGGTCTTTCAATAATATCTTGTGTCTGGTACCTTTTCTCATCAAATTTTCACCCCATAATTTCTCAACATAGTATCAATTAATAGGCATCACCCTCCTAGAGTCACATCCCTAACTTAGCAGAAGGAAAAATTCAGCTACTTAACTTTCTGTTTTGTTTGGTCTCATTTCAAGATTTACTCTTGAATTTCAATCAGCAAAGGTACGGTTTCCTTTAAGTGAGAAGTTCATGTAAAATTTAAATCAGGCAGTTGTGGTATTTTGTAGTATGAGCATATTATTCAGTATAGTTTTAGCTAACAAGGAAACTCCAGCCAAAGATATTGGGACAACCTGGGGAGTTGTGAGGAGTAAGATTGTAAGAGTTGTCATTGAAAACTTCAGCAATAATAGAGATGTGAACTATCGGACTACACAATGTTAAGAAGCTTTATAGGGCATAGGTTTCCACTTGAGGCTGATTTCTTCTTTTTTTTGGTTACATGAGGCTAATTTCTAATCAGTATTGATATTGATAGTTTAGTGAGCCCAAGCATGTAAAAATAACTATTCTAAAAGTTTCTAATTATTCAGTAAAATACCATAGATTATAAAAATGGTTACTTATACTGCATCCAAAGCAAAAGTGATATGAGCCTTTGTTTGCTTATCATATTAATCTAAACTTGATTACTGTCAGTTTAAGACAGAGTAGTTGAACCTTTCAGTAGTTCAAAACAAACAAAAAGGAAGAGAAGAAAAGGATAAAAGAAAAATTAGCCACAGTCCCTCTTTTATCAGCACTAAGATCGTTGTATTAAGTAGCATGGCAAACTGCAGCTAGTAGAATGTACGGGCAGCCATTTCAGGAAGCATTTCATAGGAATTATTTTTTCTCCAGTGTGATTAGGAAGAGAAACTGTAGTTTCTTAAATTCGCAAATCAATGCTTGAATTCTTAGGAAGTGGGCAACAACTAATTATTCTTTTTCCTATTCTCTTCACATGTGAGAGTTAAGCATCAACAAAAATTTATAATGTTCTTACCTTAAACTCGGTTCACTAGTGCAAGGAGTGAAAAACCAGCCCTGGGTGCAACTGTAACCCGAATATATAATCTGCAGCCCAGAAAATAAGATTGGTTCACAATCATGAAAAAGAATGGCCAAAAGCTACAATAAGTTAAAAAGGACCTGAAAATAAATGGAAGCTGTTAGCCAATCTACGCTAAGTCAAAGAAGTTATTCTAGACAAATAGTTGTAAAAACATACAAAAGAGCTACCTTTAGATTACCTGCTCATATTACCATATATAAGTTAGTAATTTAACCAGAGGAACCCTACTTTTTTTATCAGAAAGAGGAACCCTAATTTGGGGATAAGGATAAGCATTAGATAGCTGGTCTTGGCTTATCATATACCTTGTTAGCAATCGGACCACTTGCAAGGTAAGGCTTTTCTTCACGTAGATGATGAAAACCATAAGCCACTTGTGCATCCATTCCTGAAAAAGACAAACTATGAATAATGCGAATGTTCACAAATAAAATTAATATATTTGAGGCATATGAAACAGCTATCATGTCAAACCTACATGCCAAAAAAGTGGAAGTTTCTAATCTTGTTTTGTACCAGAAAAAAGAAACTTGGAAGAGAGCAGAAACAAAATTTCAGGTGTAAAGGCGTTCGCATTCAAATGACAAGTTACCATCCCAATGGCATTAAACAGCTTGCCCAAAAGGAGTAGACTATAAAGCCAACTTGACACCACCCTTGAACTAATGTCAGGATAAATAAATATTAAGCAGACACAATCAACTGATAATCTCTCAAAAAGAATTCCCTCTTGTCTAGTAACTTCCTCTCCAGATCATGAAGGTTAATCTTCAGTCATGACTAACAGTTCAAGGTAAGATCATGATACAGCAATATCACACATAACAGTACCTATGCTGAAATAATTGTAGAACACTCCTTCGTGACATTTAGCCTTTTCAGGAAGTTTTCCCTCAACGTCCAAACCCTGCACACACAACAAAATCCTTACATTAAAAGAAATAATATTTTGCCAATATAATATCTAAAATAGAATTAGATTTGATTATATTTACCAAGGGCCTTATAGCCCAGTGGTATGACATACCCTTTTTGAAGGTTGTGGGTTCGAACCCACTTGTAACCTCAAGCTGTTAGTGCTTGCCCCTTTGATTAAAAAAAAGATTTGATTATATTTGATACTACAAAGCCCAATTTAGTACATAAAACAATTTATTATTATTATTATAATAGACTTTAATATTAAGCAGTCTTTTCAAATATGCTGGCATAGCAATTCATAGTAGTAATTCAAGCGTTCTGAAGAGTGAAACTGAAAACAAATAGATTCAGGTCAATTTCACAACATTGTAAGAAAAACTTGTCACACTTGCTTCAGCCTAACACATTGGATCTAATAGGGTTTTCTACGTTCAAAACAAAACTTTGGAGAGCTTAAAAGCCAGATTATTCACAACAGGCACAAATTAAACACTGTTAAAAAGTCTATTATAGAAATATTATATTTTCACCTTCCTAAACCAATCATATCCATGCCTTCAAGCAAAAAATAAAACTAATGACATATTCCTTCATTACCTATATATATAGTATTGCAATTGATGTAATGATCATCACAACAAGAACAATAAAATTTTCAAAATAAGATTCAGAATATGCTCAAGACCATGCCATGACAAAAGTCACATATTTCAAATAGTAAATACAGGGTTAAGGGTCTATTGTGCCTGGGATGTTTTTGTTCAGGAGCAATTTTGTTCCAAAAGTTTTTCCTTTTCAAAATTGCCCTGGACTCTTAAACCCTCAAATAAATGGCAAAGTAGCATGGAATACAATGCTTCAGAAAACATCAAAACTAAATATTGTGTGTGTGTGTGTATTGAAAGAGACAAAACACAAAACCTCATCAAAAGTGATCTCTTCTGTAGGCTTCAGAGAATATGGTGCTTTTAGAGCTGTACCATCAGGCATTGATAGTGAAACTCGCCAACTGCATTAAAAACACGCCAAACCATAAAGACAACTAATTAATGTGAGTAAACAAGAAAGTTATTTAGGGAAAAGTGAACCTGAAAAAAGACTTAAACATTTAAGACAATTCTTATTTATAAAATTTTGTCCATGTTGACATAGACATTAAGCTGCATTGTTGAGTTATAACCTTTAAACCCATGCTTTCAATGATACTATGGATATGTAAAGCAGCAAGCCTCAATGTGTAATTTGTAATTAAGATATGGTAGTTAAATGACTTTACAATAGTTACAATAGAAGCCATTAGGGAGTTACAGACTTAGGAGTTGGGAATCTATATAAAGGGAGATATGCATCAAAAGGCTTCTGCAGTTCTGCTTATGAGTAATCTAGTAAAACATTCAGCTATCTCGATCTCTCAGTCTCTCTCTTCTCTCTTTTCTCTTTCTTCTCCACCACCACCTGTTAGCCTCAATCACTCAATTTAGTGATCCATAACCGACAACAAAACAGAGTGAAAAAATGAATATCAAGTAACTATTAATAAAACAAATATCAAGAGACATAGTAGTTACTACTTGCCGTGAGACTGCCTATTATATTCCCTTCTCTAGACTCTCAACAAATGGGGACCACATTTTTCGACAAGTCAGCTTATGAACTAATTTTAAAATTTCAAATCAGAGGAAAAAACTAAATGTGCTTCACACATCTCAATCTATTTACTGAAACACAGAATTTGTTAATATACTACAACCATTGACAGCCATAGGAAACAGGTGTATATGTTACTAGAACAGTCCCATAAATAATACATCTAGATTGTAACTGAAAAAAAAAATAATACATCTAGAGAAGAGCTATGTGGCAGTGGTTGTTTTTCATTCTATAAGGATTGGTTATTTATATCAGTTGTTCTATTTTAGACATTAATTTGATTGGAGTCTTAAGCTTATGATGTACAGTATGATAATAATTCACAACAGAGGATAGGTAATTATAACAAGGTGCAACATCCCGCTGCAAAGTTCAAACTTTAAGATTAGCTAACCTATCCAAACGATGAATTGGACCAGTACAGGCCCTGTGAAGAGATCTCTTTATAGCTGATTTCCAAGCATAAGGAAATGACCCACCCTGATAGCAGGTCAAAAGCAGAGATTAGGGAAGTCCACAACACTGATGTGGCCTGAAGTTTCCTCATATATATGAATTCTTACCCAACCAAAACTTCTAGCCAGATCATTGCCCGTACCAAGTGGCACAATCCCAACAGGAGGAGCTGGCAGTCGGCCTTCTTTATGCAATTCCGTGAGACATCCTAACACCCAACCAACCGTACCATCACCTCCTGCAACCTACCCAACCATCAAGCATAATCCAAGATGATTAATATCTTAATAGGATGTGGATTAAACTATGCAGTATTGCATTGTAGCTGATAACAGAAGAGGAATATTTTTATGTACTGTAACTTGGTGTAGAGTGCAGATTCAAGATTAGAATTAACATACCATAATTCTTATTCTTTCACGACATTGTTTGGCACAAGAATCACCAAGAGTAGCCAAATTCTCCAGGCAACCTAATCCGTACTTAACAAATTCATGAGGCTTCACATCTGCTAGGTCAAAAACCTACAGTACAAAACATAATGACAAATTCATAGGCTTCACATCTAATGGGTCAGAAACCCAGTGTACAAAAGTAATCATCTTGACAAATTCATGAGGCTTCACATCTAATATGTCAGAAATATATAGTACAAAACATAATTAATCATCTTGCCAAATTCATGAGGCTTGACATCTAATAGGTCAGAAACCTATAGTACAAAACATAATTAATTATCTTGACAAATTCATGAGGCTTCACATTTAATAGGTCAGAAATCCAGTGTACAAAATTAATCATCTTGACAAATTCATGAGCCTTCACATCTAACGTAAAAAATATATAGTACAAAACATAATTAATCATCTTGACAAATTCATGAGGCTTGACATCTAATAGGTCAGAAACCTGCAGTACAAAACATAATTATCTTGACAAATTCATGAGGCTTCACATTTAATAGGTCAGAAACCTACAGCTCATAAAAATTAATTATCTTGACAAATTCATGATGCTTCACAATTAATAGGTCAAAAACCTAAAATAAAAAACGTAATTAATCATCTTGACAAATTCATGAGGCTTCACATCTAATAGGTCAGAAATCTACAGCTCTTAATCATGATATGGAAGCATAATAGAATTTAGAACGAAGCAAGAAAAAGAAACTCCAACATTTTTTTTGTTCGTATAAAACTGAAATTGCATTACATTAATATAACTCAAATCTCAAATGAAAATATGTTATAAAGCGAGGATAAACAAAATATCAGCATGTTGACAACAAATAAGAGAAGGCAAGACAGATCAGATTACTCTTGGAAGTGATTTGACAAAGAATGGCTACTTCTAATTTCCAATATTTGAATTCTTGAATATCTCCTTCCTAATAATTAGGTTTGATGAAGGCAAACTACCAACAGAAGAGGCAGCAATGGACATTTTTGTAAGGAATCAAGGGATTGTTTAGTAAGAGTGAAAATGAGAAGGCCTGAAACGAGAAATGAAACCAAGGAGGGATACAGAAAATTAAAATATAACACCAGCATGAAAATATATTAAGCCAAAATGAAATATAACACCAGCATGAAAAAACCCTTTAGTCCTTTAACTGCTGATCGAATCTGCTAAACAAAAGAATACTCCAATGCCTTAAGCAAAACACCCTCAAATCAAACCCATTAAAAGCAGAGTTAATCCAAGCAACAAATTCATACTACTACCCCAAAGCAGTCTCACTCTCACTCTCACTCTCCTAGTTCATCACTCCAACTCCAACTTCTTCATACTATCACCAAACAACAATTACATGCACTCAGAAAGCAAATAAACACTATACAACAACAGCAAAATCTTATCCCACTCAGCGGAGTCAGCTACATGGATCCAACGACACCATTACCCTCTATCAGTAATTAAATCAAAATAAAAATCATATAACAACAACAAAACCTTATCCCACTTGGTAGAGTCAGCTACATGAATTACACAAACGTCAACGTGCTCTATGAGTAATCAAACAGAGTAAAAACTATATAACAACAACAAAAGGCTTATCCTACAAAGTATGGAGTAAACTACACGAATTATACGACATAATTGTGCTCCATGAATAACCAAATGCAAATAAAAACTAAATATAGTAAAAAAAAATTATCCTTACCAAACTTAATACCACAATCCAAACACCAACAAAAAAGACAGAATTCCAAAAAAAATACACCAAAACAAAAAATTCTTATCCCACCAGTTGTACTCAGCTACATGAATCATCTAACAGTCATTGTCCTCCATCAGTAACAAAATACAAGCAAAAACTATACAACATCAACAAAACATTATCCCACTAGCTAAAGCCATCATCTCCTGCTCTTTAATCAAATCAAACTAAAAACTATATATAGCAAAAACAAAAAACAATTCTTATCCCACCAGTTGGACTCAACTATATAGATCATATAACGTCATTGACAAAACACAGCAAAAACTATACAACATAAAAAAAAACATTATCCCACTAGCTAGACTCATCCTCATCTGCTCTTTAATCAAATCCAACTTAAAAAGATTGAATTAACGAAATTCAAATAAAATCTATATATAGTAAAAAAAATCATATCCAACAAATATGTCACCTGTTCTTCTCCCATCAAATACTGAAGCCTCTCTTTAAGCTTAGGCCCAAGCCTACCACCACTCTTACGATTAATAAAAATAACCATCGGCGTCTCCGGAGTCTCCACATTGGCTTCTCCGCCGTCACTCAGAAAGCGATTCTCTCCGCCGCTAACCTCCTCCAATCGAATGCAGTCACGCATTGCGGTGCGAATATACTTCGGCATCATCAGTTTTCGCCTCAACTCCTCCTTGTCTATCCTCATCCCCGATATTCCGCACGCCTTTAAGGATTCCGTCACCGACGTCCTCACCGTCACCTTGTGCGAGTCCCTCGCCGCCGACGGCCCCTCCATCGTTGTCGTCTCCGGCCACCAAAAAAGAAAAAAGACTTACAGAGAGAGAGAGAGAGAGAGAGAGAGAGAGAGAGAGAGAGAGAGAAATTGCTCGCTCGCTGATTGTTGATTCGCTGAACTTGAATTTTTAAACTGAAACTTGTTGTCCTGGCTGGATGGTGTAATAATGATTTAAAAACCAAAATATGAGGAAATCATTAAATGAATGAATTCCTTTTGAGTTTAATAGTACTCCCTCCGGTCCCTAATGTAAGAGCTAGCCGTCAAAAAACCTTTTCTTAAGAAAACATGTGAATATTAGTTGGGCCTTCTTTTCCAAAATTGACCATATTTATTATGGTACTTTTAAGAGAGAGAAATACATAAGCATTAATAAATATGAAAGAGAGTTAGGGGTAAAGTAGTAAAAAAATGCATTAAATGAGGAGAGAATATGGAGTGAGCTCTTACATTAGGGACCAAAACCATTCAAATTTTGGGCTCTTACATTAGGGACCGGAGGGAGTATTATATTGTGGCTATAAGTCTCTCTCTCTCTATTTGGTTGCATTTGTATGTTGTGGTGAGTTGTGAGTAATGATGGAGAGAGAAAGTGAGAGGAGGCGTGAGGGTAAGGTAGGAGGTAAAGTGATTGGTGGATTGTGTGCAGAGAAAGTAGGTTTTGTAAAATGTGCAGGTTTTTTTTTTGGAGATTGGGATATTTTTTGTTTGTTGTGACTTGTGTTGTGTGAGAACTGAGAACAATGTTTATTCTGTGTGTGTGAGTGTGTGAAATTGACCTACCTTCCAATTCCATTGTAGGAGTATTATTATTGTGGCTTTAATTAATTAATTAATTAATTAATTAATTACACATGAGAAAATCAAACAGTGGATTTTCCGCGTTCAATTCGATTCAATTCAATAATTCTGCAGAAGCTTCCTATTGTGTCTCTTTCACCGTGGGGGGAGAGGGTGGAAATGTGGAATTAATGCCAGTGCACACGCGTTTTATTTATGACTTTGGGCCAATTTTTACCGCCTAATTCCCAACCTTCTTATTTGATGTGTCTTTGACTCTTTTGTGTGTCAGCGTCAGATGTTGAATACGGACTTATGTTTAGATTGTTAGTCCATACATTTATGATTCTCCTCGGTTTCATCGCATTAAGAAATAGTGAAAGCATGGAGGTAAGAAAATAAAGGTAAGTTTTTCCATATAAAATATATGAAAGTTAGTTGATTGGATGAAGTTAATTTTTTTTTTCTCAATTTTCACTCTTATCTATTATGAATATTAGTGTTAAGAGAGACAAATTTATAAATATTGATAAATATGAAAAAGAGTTAGGGGTAAAGTAGAAAAAAATACATTAAATAATGAGAATGTAAGGATGAGTTCTTATACTACATATTGAAGGGAGTATTACTTTAACTTATTGTTTAAGAAAGTAAGGATGTAATTACTTCAAATTATTATAGTCATCTTTTTTCTCAAAACTAATTTATTCTACTTAAAAAAATGTATAATCTAATTACATGTAGTATATGTATAATTTATTTGATTAACATGACCATAAAACAGGTAGCTGAAATGAGAATGTTAAGATGAATATGTGGTCATAGAAGAAAAGATGAGATTCGGAATTACCATATATATGAGAATGAGTTGAAGTGACTTCTATTACTAAAAAATGGAAGAAAATTGTTTGAGGTGATTTGGACATATCCAAAGAAGACCAATAAAAGCGATACTGTGAAGGGTGAATCAAACAACTTGGAGTCCAATTAAGAGAGATAGAGAGACCAAGACGAACACTCGGTGAACTTATAGTATGGGATTTATTGGTGAATAATATACCTAAAAAGTTGGTTACTAATATAGTACAATAACATCATATGATTAGTGTAATCAACCCGGCATAGTGGGATAAGACTTTGCGATTGTTGTTGTCCAAAAGTTTCTTTTCCGAAAAATGTGTTTAAATTGCATGTTTAGCCTAAAAGAACTTAAAAAGGAGTTTTTCTACAAATTGAGACAAAACTCCACTCACATACTTATTTTATGTGTGATATAATCACATTTAAAAAAAGGGAAAATTAATTTGTAATCCCTCACAAGGGACTTAATAGTAGAAAGTCCCATAAACTTACATATTAAAGTAGAGTCCCTAGAGACCTTACTTTAATATACTTCAAATACAAAAACATCAAGTTGCCCCTTCTTCCCTACACATGAACTTGTTATACGTGCTCATAACCTTGTCATTCCTGCCCATAAACTCGTCAATGCTTACTCATTAATTTATCACAGGGTGAGTCATGACCTTATTAGAGTTGTTCATGATCTTGTTATATCTGCGCATGACCTTGCATTGCCATTCTCTACCCATGACATTGTCACATGGAGGGGCAATCTGGTCTTTTTGTATTTGAAGTATATTTAAGTAAGGTCCCTAGGGACTCTATTTAATATGTGGAGTTTATTAGACTTTTTTACTATTAAGTCCCTTGTGAGGAACTACAAATTAATTTTCCCTTTAAAAAACTAAGGGCTCGTTTGGAAGCATGAAACTTGGGCTCAGAATCTGAAAGTTGGGAAATGATTTCACTTTACCAAGAAAGTAAATCACATGCGGCTGTTTGGTTGGCATATTGAAGAATATGAAAGTGAAGCACATAAATGACACTAATGCCCCTTCTTATTCTAACATTCCCAAAAAGCCCTTGATTAAAAAAAGAAACCTCACTACTACTCCACTCCTCTTCTACGAAGCTTGCTCATCTTTAGCTTCAAACCAAAAAAAAAAACTGTGTGTCCAGCAAGCAGCAACCGTGTTGAGGAACAAGGTGGCCAGCTGGAGAATGGAAGACAGTAAGGAGACGAAATTTGGGAGGTTGACAGGTTTGGGGTTCAAAGTTTTCATTGTTATTTGTGAAAAAATAGTGTGAAAATATATCTTATTACACATAACTCATGGAGAATCACATCACAAATATTTCTGTGATTTGGGGTGAGATTAGAGTGAAGGCGAACTGAAACATGGGGTTCTGTTTGTTTGATAGGTAAAGATTGAAACTATAGATTTTATTGATGATCAAAAAAAAAAACTATAGATTTTATTCTTATTGTTCATAATGAGTATAAGTTTGATTGAAGTTTGAAGTAGTTATGTAAAACCCTAATTTTTGGGCTTAAGGGGCAACGGTTTATGGTCATTTTTATTCCTCTCTTGTTCCTCCTTGGATGCTGTTTGACTTTTTCTCTTTGATTCTTCATTGAAATTAAGGTAATAAATGTATCGATGATGTTTTGGGCTTGTATATGAACCTGATTTGTTTTGTTTAGTGGTTTTGATACTCAGATTTTGTCATTGTACTTTATTGTTTAGTTTGGACTGATTGTAGTTGGATTTTGATGTCTCATGGTATTTTGTTTGGTGTAACCATAAGGAGGTATAGGTATTAACTTTTTGTCATTGTACTCTACTGTTTAGTTAAATCTGTTGTTTGAAAATGACAAATTTTATTAACTACAAATGAATTGATAGGCCGCGCACGACACTTTTGGACGGACAATGACGACAATGCGCTTGTCGATATCCTTGGGGAGTTGGTTGCGAGAGGTGCCCCTAAAGGGTTTGAGGGGAGGCCAACTCATTGGTCCCTCATCGCACACAATTTGACGGACAGGTTGGGTGGAGGCGTAAATATAACCAACAATGACGTTGGAGGGAGGTTGAGACATCTTAAATGGAAGTGGCATGTTGTAGTAGATATGATAGCCGAAAATGGGTTCACCTGGGATGCTGAGACACATAAGGTGTTGGCAGAGGACCACGTTTGGATAGCTTATGTTGCGGTGAGTCACTTGTACACTTGTTAGAGGGTTGTGGGGAACAAGCCGTTCTGATACACAACTGATTCAATCTGCAAAATGTTGCTTTCAGGTTCATCGACATGCAGCCATGCTTAAGGAGAAGCCTTTTGCTTTGTTTGGGAGGTTAGACGACATTTTCAGACGTCATGGACAGAACATTGGATAGGGGAAGACAGTGGGCATCCAGATGTCATGGAGTTGGAGATGTTGAATTCAATTTGTTTTGGGTTATTTGTTTGTGTTGTGAGGACGAGTGAAGTTGTATTGTTTGTGGAATGCATTAGGCATAGAACATATCTGTTGCACTCTGTGCAATGCTGTTGTTGTAAGTGTGAAATGACAAAACATTGACAATGTATAGTATGCATGTATGTTTTAATTGCGAAATGTCTCACTATTGTGTCTTGCATTAGTTAGAATGTAAAATCTGGAATTTTTGAATTGAGTGGTTAAAAAGAATCCATGTTTAGTAAACAGGTTGAATGGAAAGCAAGTTGCTGCACAGGTGCTGCATAGGTTAAAATCGAGTTTGAGAGGATAAAATCGATTTTACCTGAACAAACTCGAGTTTGAGAGGATAAAATCGAGTTTACCTGAACAAACTCGAGTTTCAGAGGATAAACTCGAGTTTACCTAAACAAAATCGATTTTGAGAGGTCAAAATCGAGTTTACCTGAACGAAATCGAATTTTAGAAGTTAAATCGATTTTAGCAATGTGAACTCTTTAATATGACACAACACATTTGAAAATAGGTTCCACATGTCAGAACGCCAATTGAACCTATTGTCAAAAGTGGGTGCCTGTACAAAGCTTCAGCTGATACAAATGGCAATAAAGAGGGGAAAATGTAAAATATGTCATACAATCTAGGTTCACAAACAAAATTCACCAAATCAACATTACAACATTAGCAACTAACTATGAAGACAAAACCAAAAAGCGAGAGAAACAAATATTGACATAGCGATACCCATTTCAAATCCTTGCCTAAAACTAACAAAACAACAATCATGAGCAAGTTTGTTATGTTCTTGGCCGCTTCGATGGGCTTCCTATTGCCCTGGCCGATCCTGTTGATTGAGTGGGTGCTAGTGCATTGTGGCTGCTCTTAAGCTCCTCCAGTTCACTCTTGACCTTTCCCATTTCACTCTCTACCTTTGCAAGCCCACTCTGTACGCCTGCAATGCTGGTCAAAAGGGTGTTGGACAAGGCATCCAGCTTCCTATCTATTGCCTCTTCTACGAGGCTTTTGATTTGGTCAAGCAACGCAGAGTTACTAGCGGTGGCCCTGGAAGGTTCTGCCATATATTTCTGCTCCGTCCTAAGGGTGACCAAGCAATCAACCAATAGCTTGTCCTCATCATAAGACCAAGTGTGGAAGGCACGCTTAGGCACTTGCGTGGCTTCACTCGGTTGGCTCAACTGGCTAGGGAGGGTAGGCTGGCTTGATAAAACAGGAGGTTGTTCCATCTGCAAAAGACCAATGTATAATAACAAAAAACAAATGTATAGCCACACATTCAATACAATAAAAATGGCAGGAAAGAACACGTGAAATGAACAACTGTTTGCCAACTCAACAACATAAGAATCCAACTACATGTAAACACATGTCAAAAGTATGGCAAAGTTAATTTACACACATGAAATTAAATTGCACTACAAACTATCAATTACACAAACTCAGTTTTGTCCTTCAGCGGCCTGAAATTGTGTCCAGCATGTGACATAACCTGTCAAACGTTGACCTATACATTCTAATTTGGTTGAAGCATGTTGTGTCGTTGCTATAGATCATCGCCCTTAAGCATGCCCTCTTCACATGGAAATCTAACCTATATGTGCTATCGGGTATGCGTCTTAGGTTATACGCGGTAGATGCTAGCATTGTCACCACAACCGTCCTCACAACTAGCAGTATAGCTATGCAGGCAACCACAAATTCATAATGCATTTGAGCATGTATTTCATCCATCACCTACAAAAAATGACCCCACACCCCTTTCCTATATCAACAGGACGTACAACAAAATGCATCATACCCACCCACCCACACACATGTTGAAAAACTTAATTGATTTTAGACTTTGCCTACGAAACTCGAGTTTGTCATCCTACAATCGATTTCGCAAAAAATAAATAGATTTAAAATCGATTTGGCCATTGTAAACTCGATTTTGCCGTCATCAGTTTACTCAAGTTGGACCTTTTCAACTGACGTCACCCCCAAATTTTTCCCAACAATGTAGCTAAACACAAGCACCTAGACAACAACTTCAAACAACACCCAGGCAGATTTTGACTATCTAACTATAGTTTGGAAACCAATAATTGCTAACCCATCAATTTTAAAGTTCAAAACAATTCATTTAAGCAAAAACCACGCATCACACACAAAAAACACTTCAAAAGAAACACAAACAGGGTCATGAAGAAGAAATGCAAACATGTTTGGGTTCACCATCAATGACTAAGACAAAAATAAAACTACTCCACCAATATGAAACTACATTAATCACTCTTACCTTTGTCTCCTTACTTGCACAATGTGAAGCTAGCTAATTTGAGTTAAATGCCACCCACGACAACCCACACCTTCTCAGTGACAAATTCGTGTCTTGCCTGAAGCTCCCAACGTTGTGATGTATTTGGTTAAAGTAAATGAAGGGCAATGTGGTATTTAGCACATGGGCCCACACTCAATTTTGGTGGGAAGCCAAATTTGTGTTTCTATTTTTAATTTTGGAGGGAAACTGAAAATACAAACTTTCTAATTCAGAGCAAATGATTCTGCCTTCCAAACTGCATGTGAAAGTGAATTACTTTCACTTTCAGATTCAGAGCCTTTGTTTCATGCTTCCAAACGGGCCGTAATTGAAAGGACATGTGTTCGGAAGAATAAAGATCAAGTTGCTTAGTTGGTACAACCATAATAATTGTAGAATATTTTTTTTTCTATGGGTAATTAAACCATTTCGTATAAATTGCCTGAAGAAAAGTTGTGCTATTTAAAGATAGATAGGTTGTGGTACATATAGTACTGTGTCATTTGAACAGTGATTTATGTACAATGGAGTAATTTCCAATGCTTTCCCAGATTAGACTTTACTTAATCTTCAATGTATAGTATAAATAAATTGATTAAAAATTTAATGAACAGTCAGCTAAAAGTGATCAGTCTTTTATGATTTTTACATGGTTTTTTAATATTCAAAGTAAAAAAGTACTCTATTATTGTAGAATACTTTTATTCATTTAATAATAAATGGATCATGACTATTCATGGGCAACTAAATTAACCAATAAATAGTTGTTCGAGTGATTGATTTAATTTATGAGACCAATCAAGGCATGCTTCAAATTGCATGCTGAAGGCGGATCAACATAAGTGATTGATTTACTTTGAAAATATCCAAGAAATTAACCAGCAGAAACGAATTCTTATTTGTTTAACGCATGATTTTTTTGAATCAGTTTAACACATGATTTGATCAAGCATCTTTCCTAGAATGACAATTTGTAGCCTTACTATCCTATCGGACAATTATTAAAGTGGTTGGCTGGTTTCCACATTTCGCCGGTTAATGAATCAACCATACCCCAATTGAATTGAGTGAGCATCACACTAGCTACTGCCTACTTACCTTCAATTTCCTTGAATTCTTTTAGCTACCTACTTTTTAATTGGATGATAGTTGGAACTGATTTTTTGGTGCAAAATTAAATACTACTACTGAAAATGTCAAGTGTCTCATCTCCATTTTTTTCTTTGCAGTTTTTTTGTAAATGTCAAGTGTCTTATCTTCATCTTTCATTTGCAATTTTTTTGAGTCATCAAAATCAAGTGTCCCCTTCTCTCCTTATAGAAGATAAGGTTATCTTTTCGACTAAAAAATTGTGAGAATTTACAGTTAAAAAAGTTTGAAAATTGTTGTCTGGAAAATTAAAAAGTTTTGTTCACTTTCCTCATTCACAAATGAAGTGATTTCATGAATAGTACATATGATTGAATTTTGGTAGATAAAGATTGGGAATGGGTTAAGATTGAAAATCTCCAAAATTACATTTGCTATAAGTTAATATTCATAAGGAATGCTTGAATTGATTATACTTTAATTTATAACCACTTATGAATTTTAATTCCTGAACAATTCATAGACCACTTTCGTATTACTTCTCTTGAACTATTTTTATATGATAGAAGACTAAACAGTAAGAATGTTTTATTATTTGGTCCTAAATTAGAAATATTATTAGATCTCTTGAATCTCAAAGCTCACTGAAGTCAAGACAAACCTCTAAGCTTAAAAAGTGTTATATTATGTGTATCGGCAATATCAACAGATTATTTGGTCCTATATTGACAATATCATTAGATTTTAATGTTATTGTATCATTTAACCTTTTATTTCTCATTATTAGTTTTATTTCCATGTAATGTAATGGATTTTATATAAAGGTAAAATTGAATAGTTGTTAAACTTAAAATTTCCCATGGTATGCGTAAAATGGAGGAGTATATTGGAAGTGTTAAAAAAAAACTAAGGAAAAATTAATTTGTAATCTCTGTCACAAGTGACTTAATAGTAGAAAAGTCTCATAAACTTCACATATTAAAGTAGGGTCCTATGGACCTTACTTTAATATACTTCAAATACAAAAAGACTAAATTGTCTCTCCCTGTGACAAGGTCATGGGCAGGGAATGACGAGGTCATGCGCACGTTTAATAAGATCATGAACAACTCTAACAAGGTCATGGTCCACCCTGTGACAAGTTAATGGGCAAACATTAACGAGGTCATGGACAAGAATGACAAGGTCATGCGCACATATAACAAGTTCATGGGTAGGAAAGAAGGGGCAATATGATCTTTTTGTATTTGAAGTATATTAAAGTAAGGTCCCTAGGGACCCTACTTTGATATGTGAAGTTTATGAGACTTTTTTCTACTATTAAATATCTTTTGAGAGATTACAAATTAATTTTCCCAAAAACTAATGGCTTTGGTAGCTCGGGGTTGACACAGCCACACGGCCATTTAATTTTTAGCCTATGTAGCCCTTTTCTTTTTTATATATAATGTTTTTTTATAATTTTTAGCCTATGTAGCCCTTTTCTTCCCAACAGGTATTTCGGCGTGCATTTATGTATATTTTTTTATTAAATTAGAACTTCATTCAGTCCGCCTCCACAAAAAAAAGAAAAAATCTTCAGTATTGAACTGATTTTTCTTCGTATGCAAAACAATGCATAGGAACAAATTGTACAGCTTATTATAGTTTTCTGATTTAATATGTTTATAAGTAATTAAACTAATTCAATTTGTTGTCTTCAATATTAGTGCCTGTTTGGATAATAAAAAAGAACCTTGTTTAGGTAAAGTTTGGATTTTAAAATTTTTTGAATGGTATTTTTGGGAACTTTCATGATTGAAATGAAAAATACGCTGATATATATATCTCACCTTAATCTTTGATTTTAGCATGTGTTTTGTAACTTATGAGAATCATGAATACTGCACCATTCAATGTTAAATAAAGATCAAATTAACTTTTTATAGAGATTTTGAAGTCTTGATCGTTTGATTTTTGCATATATTATATTATTACTTGTAGTTAATTTGATCATGTATTAGTATATTGATATGGAAAATTAGTTTTAAGGAAAAGCTATAAGTTTAAATAATTTAAAATGATTTATTTTACATAATCAATCTTTCATTTCAATCTATCGGGGAGATTATATAGTATTGTGTTCATGACTATATAATTTTGGCAATGCAATAAATTTAGACACGATTTTACCTACAAACAAATTAAATTGCAGTGAGAGTAAAATTGTAGTGACTTGATAAAATTTAAGTCAAGAGTATAGGAATCGAACGATTAATATTTGAAAGGGTCAATATAAATTTTTTGTTCCATCAAAGCTTACCTTCTTTATAAATGTTAACCCGTCAATTCTTTTAATAAGATCCTTCAATTTGAAGCTAGAGTTTTTGGTTGTTCGATTTTAATAAAACTGAATTACTTTACACTTAGAACAACAACTAAAAACCTTTACTTTAAAAATTATGTGAGATTCAAATATTTAGGTAAACTTCAAAATCCAAATATTATATCAACAATTTGTCACAATCCCCACATTGCTCGGTTAGGTTTCTATTAAAATGGGGCTACATAAGTTCTTAGTGTTCAACCCTCAATGATTAGTTGCGTTTTTTAGGTATAGTTCTTTTAAAGGCTTCAGGCTTGTATTTATTACATTTGTGCTTTCATTGGGAGACAATGAAATGGAAAAAGTTGTTTTTAATGTTCTGATTAAAGGAGTTGACAACAAAATGTTGAGTAAAACGTTGAGTGACGTGTCGTAAAGTAAAGCCATCAGGACCTCTATGAAGGGTTTTGATTGGAAGGACTGACAAACATATTAGAAATGACTACTATATATTGTCGACATATTAGGGAGGATTATCACGAAGGGTTTTGATCGAAGGAACTAATCGGAAATGAATAAAATGTTACACATAGAATGAAACCTCCAATACCTCAATTTTTGAGGCGGTGCATTGTTACAAGTCTCACATGAGAATATTTCATTGAAAGAATGGCTCTAAGTCCTTAATTCCTTAACTCAAATGTGAGTGGTTTTCCCAAGGTGTGTTGATTGCAATTTTTCAAAACGTCTACGACGGGATAAGTCAACTTGTACATTTTTGAAAACTTCTAAGTTTATTCAATGCGGGCAATCTCACATTAGCTAAGATTTTGTCGAATACAAAGAGGAAGCAGGCACTTTTTTTTCTTTGCGATTATATATCATAATATTCTCTCGAGCATAGGACAAAACCGAGTGGCATCAATTGGCTGGCCAAAATCCAAGTGGATACCGGAGTATTTGTCATACTGTCAAGTATGCAGACTCTTTTTATAAAATAGACAAAAATATGCATTATTTTTATATGATGATTGCTGAATAATATGACCTGGCCAATATAAATTTATTTATTTTACATTTAATATGAAATTTGTTTTTGCTTTTTTTTTTGTTAATATTGATGGTATAACAAAAGTACCATACTCCAGCAATCCTTCAATTTCAACGACAAGTATGGGCTACGATCTTTATATTTTTAACATCAATAGAGCTTAAAATAAAGATAATAGATTAACTGCCATTCTGTATTTTTGATAAAATGATTTTTTATTTAAAATTTATTATTTAACATTCTTAAATCGAAATCGGTAAACTTTAATTGAATTAATACAATACAGAGACGAGAATCTAAACCGATTCTTATGAAACAGGACATTTCGGACTGTCTCCTAATACCGACAGTTTTGAGAGCTGGCCAGCCACGCCATTAAATTCAACATGGGAGGGTCCAAAAGGGAGGGTGACGGTTGAGTTTGTTTTCATGACTCATGAAACATGATGAAATGTTAATGAAAAAGTGAAGGTGGAAATTAAAGTTGACAATCAAAAGGTATTTCACATTTTCATGGCCTCTCCCAAGTCCCAACCACTATTCTTTTCTTTGCCTCCATTTGTACTTTTAGGAATCACACGATTTCATTTCATATTCTTCTTTTGATTATTATTGTTGTTCTAGAATAAAGAAAAGAATCTATGTGTCCTGTAGTACAGGATAGGTCAATTCATTCATATATTCTCGTGAAAAAAATCTGTGTTTTTTCTTTCCAGAATCAACTTCTTTAACTCAACTACTAGAACTAGTACAATAGTAACAATTATTATCATTCCATTCCAATGAATTAATAGTACAGTACAAGTAGTAGAGATTCCTAGCTACCACTTTCCCGATTCACAAGCAACTAATTAACTACCAACCCAACTGTCTTAAATTCTTTTGCAGAAATGAGGGGTGGAATCTTATGCCAATCTTACAAACAAGAGAGAATGATTAAGGACACATGCTATGTTACCTAATTTATTATTAATGATATGACTTGCTTCTTACATCTCCTCCCTTCTCCTTTAATTTAATAATTTTTTATTAATTTATAATTTAAAAGGGGAGACAGTGTAAAAATATCTCATTAAGTCCCATGCATTTTATATTTTTGCTGCTTAAATTAATATAAAGAATTCAGTGAATCTTTATGTAAATTAATATAAAGAATTCAGCGACTTTATGTGACATGTGAGTTATTCTTATTCAACCTACCCGCCAAGTGAAGTAGCTAAATGGTTAGGATTTCAACTTTTTAACTTAATATTTATTTATTGTTTTTCCAATTTTTATCATAAGTCGTTTTCGACTATTTTTAATAGAGAGAAAACATTGTTAATTATTTGAAAATAACATAAATTTCAAACTCATCCATATTTAATATCACTAATTAAACCTTGAGAAGTAGAAAAATAAAAATTATATCAAAATGTACATTGAAATAATATTAGGAAATTCAATTATATTACTCCACCCAATGACTTAAAATAAATACCACTCGTTCCATCTTTATAACAGATGGAAAATTGCATGAGAAATGAACCATTATAAATTACTATTAATTTTCGGTCCGTATTAAATTATGAATGAAGCATAGGATCGGATATTAATTTCAGTAAACTACAAAAAAGAATTTTCCTTTGAAACTTATAATGTACTTTATATATTGAAATTTTAAATTTTAAAAATATAATATCTAAACATATATTTCATATGGTTTATTTTTGTGACAAACGTAGATACGAGGATACATTGATTGGCCCGATTATGAAAAGGGAACGTCATTTTCCAATATTTTTTTTTTATTGGAAAGAACAAATACATCAAACTACTCTATCAGTGTGACAGAGCTTACATCGGTAGAAATAAAAGAAACATCTACATCTAAAGAACTCCTAAGGAAATCAGGAGGAGTTTCATGAAATAAGTAATCTGAATATAAACTAAGAGAATGCTTTGCTAATGTATCAGCCACAAGATTCTCATCCCTAGAACACAATTGCAACACTACTTTCCAATTCCTACGCAGCAACTCATGAAGCTCATATAACAAATGACTGTCAGGATGTGAAATTGAAATTTCTGATTGAATCAATTGAAGGACTTCACTGCTATCACATTCCACAATCAGCTGATGATAACCTCTATCCCAGGACAACCTCAAAGCCCATAAAATACCCCAAATTTCTGCTGTTATAACTGAACCCATACCAATCTTATATTGAAATGCACAAATGAAGGATCCAACATGATTTCGGAGTATACCACCACATCCACATACACCAGAATTCCCAATTCTTGCACCATCAACATTAAACTTATAAGTAGGACTCAAAGGAGGTGACCAATGATACAGAACCATTGAGCATGATCCTTTTATCAAATCTGGTTTTCCCCATGTAAGACAAGCTTTTGCTCTAGCCAAAATGTTCTCCACAGTCCACTCACACTTATTAAAAACCCATTCATTGCGGCGCAGCCAAAGAGTTCTGCATAAAATAGCAAAAGCTTGAAAACAATTAACTAAGTCTTATACTCACTCCGTCCCTAAATATAATTTCCAAATAAATACTTTGATATATTGAAAAAACAAAGTTAGTCATAAGCATTAATTATGTGAAAATCTAATTTGTTTTCCAACTTTACATTTATTATTAAATATGTAAGAGAATGTCAAATAAAAGATAATAAGATGAAACAGAGTATATGGAAAAAAGACCCCAAAAATGGATAAAATTGAAAAAAAAATGTAATTAATGATTAGACAAACATAAATAAAGCCTATATTTTGTGACAAGTACATTCACAAATAAAAAGTTTATATTTAGGAATGGAGAAGTATTAATCAACGTAAGGAGTACTCTATTAAAAGCTTACATGAGGACAAGTTCATATACATAAGGACCAAATTTCAATTTTCCGTTAAAGTGAACTAACGGTGTATTAAAAGGACTAAAAGCGTACTTTCCAAACATAAATGACTAAATTGAAACTTAATGCAAATATAATGGACTAAAAGTGTGCTTTTCAAATATAAAAGACTAAATTGAAAGTTGATGCAAAGATAAGGGATTAAAAGTATACTTTAGCCTAATAACTTATTACAAACTTAGTTTGTACAATCTTTTCCACAGGATTGCAGTGTTTTATTATTTCCCCCCAATTCGAAGAAACAAAAGATGCGATAAAAGCTCGAAAAGAAAAGACAGAGCTTTGAAAAAATTATTAAAAATTTAATATTCTTACAGCTTACTTAAACTTTGGATTTGATCTTCATAGATTCAAATTGTTGGTTGTGATACCATCAATTTCTTGAGAATTTGAGCTAAAACCAAAACCCATCAAGAGTATTTATATCCATTATTAAATTCAGACCAATTTTTTGTAAAACTGGACCAAAACCATCTATTTAAAACTACCAAAAAAATATCAAATCATAAGGATTGATAATGGTACAGGGAAAACAGAGAACCACATTAAACAGCAGGTAGAAAACGTAGCTACAAAAAATCCCTTCATTGTATCATTCTACTTACCAAGCTTCTAAATGTAGTCTGAGGCACTTAAACAACTGCACATCATTTTTTTCAATCAAACTCATAACATGCCTCAAAGGGGCTGTTCCAAAAACATTAAAAGTTAAAATAATAATCCTTCATAGCAATGGTACATTCTAGCCGTTCAAAACAATGATATAAGCATCACATTCTCTTAATCACATAACTAGTGCTTCAAGTAACCTTTGTAGATTGAAGTCAAAGGTAACAATGTCAGACAGATTCACAAGCACAGGTTCACTGATGTGATGTCCTCATTCAGATCAGTTGCAATTATTTGAAAGCATCATTTTATTGTCTCCGCATCAAGAAATATTTTCCTACATTTTATATAAAAAATGGTTTATTAAATATAAATAACAAACATAAAATTCACACAATGCATTATTACCTGGGGATCAGAAAGAGTGAATTCTCAAATGATGTCTGCATCATCAGATAGATACTGCCATCATGGTCTGTACTTGAAATTTTGTCCACTCATGGGGTCAAAACATCAATCCCTTGCAAAACTCTTGTCAGGGATGTTGGCAAGCTGAGAGAAAACAAACATTGCATCAAAAAAGTAACTTTCATCATAAATAATAGACATGAAGATACAAAGAAATCTAGCAAAGTTGACACCTTTTCGACAATGACATTACTATTGTCATCAATTCTGTAGGAGACATCCAGTCCCTCCAAAATAAGGTGATAAGTTACGTCCTTGGAATATAGAGATGGCTCTCTTTCAGGCTCACAAGCTACTTCATTTAGGCTTTCATCTATATCAGAAGCGTCACCCATTTGTTCATCATTTTCTTTCTTTGACATGGCATCGTGAGGCTTCTTCCGCTGACTAACTGACCGAATATCCCATGAAAGAACCTGCTTTATCAAGCTTTGGAATTCGCCTGATGATGCATAAAGTGATTTCTTTTCCTACAGCATCAACAGAGTCAACAGATGTCATCCATATGAGTGGTAATAAAAGGGAGGTAAGATGAATGTGTGTGGATACACAACTCAGCTTAGAAGGACTGTTCCATTTTCAATTTCTCATAATGAACTTAGAAGTTTCATTAGCTACATTCCATCTTTAAGTCATGCAGAAAATGCAAGCAGGCTTTACACATCATTAACAGATTGTTGAAAATAAGAGTATTTGGGCATGGTAGTGTATTTTACGGGCTGAAAAAACATTATGGTTTTACAGGATACACTTTCTCAAATAAGGCATTTATCTTTGCAAGTCCATGTACTGTATATCAGAAGTCATAATAATTCTGTATTTGTCAAGGGAAGTATAGAATTAACAAAAACAACTGCTGCCGAACCGCAAAAAAATATTGATGTATCATATTTTTATCGAAGAACAACATATTAAAACCTCAGGTTAAATTTTTTCCTTAATCATGTAGGTAGGTACCTCAACCTAGGCAATGCAGAGGCAGCTATTGAATTTAATATTTCAAGCAAGCCATTAACAACTCACTGCCATTCTCCAGCAATTTTCAAGGGATGAAGGAAAGTCCTCTGAGAAGCTTACAGAAGCTACTGAAAGCAAGTTATCCTCCTGAAAAATAAATTGAACTTTATCACCAAAAAAACAAAGAAAACATTGTTGTTTATACCCCGAGATGAAAAAAAATTAAGCCATTGTTACTCAGATTTATAATATCTTCTAGGGCAAAAGCGCTGATTTAATAATAACTATTTCAATTTGGGCAAAAATAATAAATGACTATTTCACGGTGCATAAATGATAACCAACCTTATAACCCAGTGCAAAAATAATAAAACCGATACTAAATGTTACTTTATAGTTTTGTGGAACCTTTCTGATATTATTTTCTATAGTAAAAATACCTTTTACCCTCTTACAATTGAAACTCAACCATTCTTTCATCTGCCCTTCATCTTCCCATGCTAACTAGTATCGACAAGGTTTTAATTGGGAGGGGCAAAAATATATTTTCTCACTTTGAAAATAATATCAGAAAAGTTCCACATAACTACAAATTAACATCCAATACCGGTTTTATCATTTTTGCACCGGGTCACAAAGTTAGATATTATTTATGCACCGCGAAATAGTCATTTATTAGTTTTGCCCAAACTGAAATAGTTAATTATTAGATCAGCATTTTTGCCCTATCTTTTATGTGGATCATTGGTAAGCATTGCTGTAGGAATACAAGATTAGGATTTTATTGACTACCAAGTATTATTGCTGTGTATCTCCTTTGATTTCTCACTTGGAATAACTAAACATGGAATCTAGGCAAAAATTATCTTCAATTAAAATCATTGAAGAAATGCATCTTCCAGTATTAGCACCCGCCTGCTGCCCAAGTTATGGTCTACCTTAAGAGTAATAACAGATCTTTCCTATTAGATGCATACTAATTCCAATGAGCTACCACCTTAAACTGTAAAACACTTCACAAATAGTAACAAATCCTGCTCTAATAACCTATGCAACACAAGAACAGCAGTATACAAATTCCACACTCTATATAGATCTTATCTTCCGTTTAAAAGACCCAAACATAAGCATAAACAGCTTTAAACACAGTTTAAGGATAATGGATCATTACCATTAACCAATTAGGCACTTTTGCTTCCTCAATGCTGTCACAATATGGCAGATAAGGCTTGACGTCAAGCACTGGCTGTTAATGATGTTCAGAAAATTGGCATAATTAACCATGCATCATAAAGTTCATAGTTCAATAACAACAATCAATAGCCGAAGTAGCCTACAATTCTGTAATGTTAGAACGGGGACCTATAAATTAGCCAACTTACAGTTCCATCAACCAGGTCCACACCAGAAAGCAAAACCATATTTCCTTCTACAGCTTCCACCTGTAAAAAAAAAATCAATACTTCGTTTTGTTTGCAAGAGAAAAAAGCAAAGGAGTATTTTAATTTCAGTGATTGATAATTAAT
Organism: Mimosa pudica; assembly: GCA_029929735.1. Lineage (NCBI taxonomy): Eukaryota > Viridiplantae > Streptophyta > Magnoliopsida > Fabales > Fabaceae > Mimosa > Mimosa pudica. Next base: position 7,377,106 of record JAKELP010000015.1, on the reverse strand, counting down.
TTGCACATAATTTTAATGAAAATGCTAAGCACTCGATCAAAACAAAAATAACTTCCTTTCACATACAGGCGTGTTTTTAACATATGCAACGGTTCAAAAATGCTGGGAGGATTTGAGTAAAAATGTATAAAGATTTCTTATATTTGGGACATCAACGTCCAGATAGTTTGGTAGTCTCCTAAATCAAATAGTCTAGTTGTCCATCAACATGAAGTAACATTAGTACCAAGCAATTAGGCAAACATATGTTTGTTCAAGCAAGCAAGTCAGAAAAATCAACACAGCCACCATTAGTTATCACCTTCGCAACTGTCAGTCCAATGGGGCATGGACGATGTGGGGATCGTGTGGCAAACAGTCCTTTTCTTCCACCTTGCAATCGTGGAACCCTCACCTACATATCCATACACCTAACATTATTTTTCATTTGAAAATGTGTCAGACACATGTCCAATATACAAGATAACACACCTTTGCCTTGAACTTTGACTTAGATGGATGATTCCATAGCTTCTCAAGATCTGTATTTAGATGAAATACATATATAATCCAGCAATGAGAATATTCTTCAAGACCCTCAAGTGATGCTGGTGGTACACGAGTTGTATTGAAAATCAAAGATGCTCTAGCAAGAGGTACAAGTAATGGTTGCCTTGGTGTTCCATTTCTGCACATATGCCAAGTGATAAGTAATGAATGGGGCATTAAGCAAGCAATTATCCACCAAAACCAGGCATGAAGCCCACTAAACACAATAATGGACTCAACCAGATAAAGAGTTTTGACTAAAAGTCTATGTGAAGGAAGATTCATGATTTATAATCCTCAAAACGTGCCAACCATGGCAATAGTATAGCAAGCTGAACACATGCCTAGTGCCTAGTCCAGTAAAAATTATAAAGGTAGACCAAATAAAGAATCAATTATAGCTGCCAATAGTGTATGCGTCACTTCTTTTTCATCTGATGAAATAGACTGAAATCAAAATCCACTTTCTGAATACTAGGGCAAGCATGGTGTAATCAATCATTGAACTTCAACGGAAAAGCAACTCAAACTGCTTGACTTGGCAATATCAAGCTACCTGTAATGTTAGTTATATTACAAATAAAATAGTTATTTGATTTGATTGATTCAATTAATTATTATTTGATTCACTCAATTAATTAGATTAATTGACTAATTAGGGTGTTGGGTTACTATGTTTTATTATTATGATTTATTATTATGTTTGATTATTAATGTCAGGGCTACATAACCTGACAATAGGTACTATATTTTGTCGTCTTGCATTTGAATATGAATTGAGTATTTCCCTTGTATCTTGACGGTCGACAACCTCTTCTTTTTGACCCCTCTCTTCCTAATCTCATTCCTAATTCTTGTCTTCAATCCTCTGTTATTCTTCCTTCTTCCCTTTCTTCTTAATTTTTAATTAACAGAATTACTAATTCCGTTAGCGAAAATTCTGTTAACACTACCATAAATGGACTATTTATTCCTTCGATAAGATGTGAAATAATCTACAGATATTTTACCTTGTAGAGAAGCATGATTGGATGATGCCAATAGGTGCCATGGGATAGTAATTCATCTCTACGTTTTCACTTTTTGGTTGTGTTAGTGCTTTTCTCAATGACTGCAAACAATTTAGCAGAGAAATCGGAGAAAGAGAAAAGAAAGTAGCAAAGATAAACAATGACATGAAGACTCTTAGACTATACACTGGCCGAAGAATGGAAGCCAAGTGATGATAAGATTTTATACAATAAAAGGCACATAAATATTTAAATCCATATTCTTCTGATGACAATAATCCAAATTCAAGCAGCTAATAGTTCGCCACCAAGTTACAAAAGTGCCCTTACAATATAGAATTCAAGTTCTGTCACATTTTATCCACCACATTCATGAAGGGTCACTCTCTCATGAACCAAGAAAATTTACATATAAGGCCTCTTCAACTTTAAAGCTTAGGCTATCATTGTAGAGAGTGGAGTAGAAATGGAAAAGAAAGAGATACCGCATATTGTTTGAAAGCCTGTGTAGAAAGGGAAGTTAACCCTTTTTTAGTTATTCAGAAGTTAAAAAGCTAATAGTAATTACCTGAGCGAGGAGGGTTGCAGGTTTAAACTTCCAAGTTAACCCAATACTTTGTTTCCTTTAATGTGTAATGAGGCCACTACTAATTGAATGGAACGAATAGAGGCAAATCATTCCAAACTTCCAACTTTTCTTTTTTCACTTTGGTGTCTAAAACTAAAAAGTGGGATATAATGGTTTGGAAACTCATCACAATTCACAATGCTTAGGCTTGTTCCTGCATGTTCCCATCATTTCCCAGCCACTACTCATCCATTATAAAAACAAACTCTTCTTAACATAATGGCCAATCATTGGTTTTATTAATATCTCCACTATGTTCATTAGCCCAAAAACACATTCATACTTTTCTCATGTGAAAACCTTGCCCGCTTAGAGTGTATGCTTAAGGAAATATAGCCAAATAAGCACTCCCCCCTTCCTAAATATAAGATCACTTTAGAGAGGAGAGCTTGTTCCTAAATATAAGATCACTTTCTAATTTGACTCAAGTTTTCCCCAAAATTACCCCTGTACTCCCTTCACCCAAAAAAAATAATTGTTTGAAGGTGATGGGTATTTTGGAAATTTCATGTGATTCTAACTCATTGGAATGTCTTCCTAAATCTCTCCAAATTTGCTCTAAGTGATCTTATATTTAGGAAGTAAGGTAGTATCAAACTTTTAGTCAATCAGACTAATATTTCAATAACAGCTCCAACATAAAAGCATAATGCTTTAAAAAAAGAGGACTTTTTCTTACCCCTAAACAACAAAACAAAAAAATTCATCTTTAACACTTCACTTGAAATGCATTGATTGATTTGAATAAACAATAAGGGAAAAGGAAAGGAACCTGTTGTGCCTTAATGCGGCCTTGCCTCTCAGAGGCACATTTGTCTAGGGAAGCCTTAAGAGAAGCCTCAAGCTGACGAAGCTTGGCGTTCAAAGCCTTGGTCTTTATGTTGAACAAGTACACTGCACTTTCAGTAGCTCACATGAGGTTGTTGGAGATTGAAGAAGTGAAAAAGATTGAAACTTGAACACACCCAGAAGGCCAAAAGGGAAAAAAGAGAGAGAGAGAGAGAGAGAGAGAGAAATATAAGAGAGGGCGGAGTTTGTAAGTGTTACCGGAGATAGTGGCAGTGGTAACGGAAACAGCAGCGAGAAGTAAGTTAACGGAAAAAGACGACCATTTTGATTCCATTAAGGAAGAGTTAGTTTGTTGATGATATGGTTTGGTTTGGATGTGAGAAACGAGGAACAAAATTAAACATCATAATAGTGATGCGTTTTGTCTTCCTGCCAGGGTTGGAGACTAAACAGTAAACCGGGCCGCATTTTACATTTCTGCCTATTATTTTCATATTCACACTCCAAGACTAGTGCATGTATCATAATTGGCATGGGCATAATTGGCATAGGTTGTGTTGTTAAAAGGAGGTCTGACTCAACCTGGGGTGTGTGGTTGAGTGGTAAAGACTCATTCACCCTTAACCAATTGTCTGGGGTTCGATCCCTGACGTTGGGTATGGAGAAATATTAAATCTCTCAGGCCAGCTGTCCCACCCTTTAAGGTGCCTACAAATCAGCGAGGATTAGTCTCTCACTTGTCGAGTGAGGGGATACCTTGATCATGTATCAAAAAAAAAAGGAGGTCTGAGTTTGGCCTATGACCTATTAAAAGTCATTTTTTATGCTTGATTCTGGCATGTGGCTTGGAATGACATGATAAGTCTGTTAGAAGGTCTGATAAATTAAATATAATAGAGGTTTAGAGAAGTGAATGATAAGTGACATAGTTTCAATGAATATATATATCAAAATGCTTAATAGGTTGATAGACTTTTTCAAGTCTAAGCTTGGTCTGTTAAGCAAAATAGGTCGAAAGAAAAAGTTTAGGTTTGGGCTTGACCTGGAAATAAAATGGTTGGCCCAAGGCCTTAACGATCTAAGCTTGGTCTATTACAACTTTGTTTGATGCTACTCTCGTCGAGTAATGAAACAACTGATTGGGTTTGATCCTCATCCTCTGCCTGTCCAGTTAACCCAATAAATTGTAACCATTAAAAATGGACAACAAAACTATGAAATACTAGTAATACCACTTCCAAGGCATTTAAGTTATTTAAGTTAAACTCCCTATGTTCATAGCTCCTTGAGTAGAACTTTGTTAACTTAAGAGCCTTAACAATGGTAATGAGCATTAACCCAAAAATATTAGAATCCATAAAATCCCTTAGTAACTTGAATTAAGCCCGTTCAATGAAATAATTTTAATGGGCCATTTCCATGAGCAAAATATTATAGAGAAGTGTTGGGCTATAAAGCCCATGCCTGGATACAATAAATCAAAAGTATATGTGGTCTTTGTTTAAGGTGATTGGGCTCATATTCATTGTTCGTATACATAATATGAGATTAGAAGGCACTTGTACAAGTATCAAACGTAATTAAGAATACCTTCTTTTGGTGTTTGTGTGTGTCTTTAGTTTCGAGTTCAATTCAAGGATTAGAAATAAAATGAAATAAAATAAAATATATATTTATTTTTTCCTTTGGTCAAATGCATTCGTTTAATAGAGTATTATACTCATGAGCTTCCACAAGTGACACCATACAAGATAATTGCCGACGAGAATGGGCCTCATTTCCGGGAGGTTTGTTGGGGAAAACGTGTGGATGATGTGGTGCCAATAGGGGGAATTCATGTAGTTCATTTTTTTTCATATAATCCTAGTATATTTCATAAGCCATAGATAAATTCTTTTCTTTTTTTGATCGACACTATTAAAATTTTTCATATAAATATATTCTAGAACTTTTCATTTTATGCATTATCATATATTTATATTGAATCTAAAATATGGGTAAAATTAAAAACTTATATTATTATTTTAAGACATAATTAATTGTGTATAAAGTTTTTGTTATTAGTTCAGAAGATGGCGGAATTGGGCTTTTTGGCTTTACTGGAAACATCAAATCAAAATCAGACTTTGTGTAGTTTTCACCGCTGTTCTTGGTTTTTCTTTACAGGCGCCGCATGTTTCTTGTGCTTTCCCATTTATTTATTTGCATTAATTAGATGTGCCCAATTATACCACCTTGAAGCTATATCTAATCTTCCTGATAAAAAAAAAGCTATATCTAATCTCGCCAAGTAAAATTTCATTGTCTTTTAAAAATATACTACTAGTAATAAATTAGGTAAAAACATACAATCAGATTCAGATAAACATATATAATTAATTAGAGATATAATAATACACACACACACACGCAAACTGGTACACCAAGACAATTTGTTGCTTATATATAACCAACCATATATATGAAAAAACATTTGTTTATAAATGAAGGAGGGAGGGAATAATAACCTTTAGGGTCCAATGCACACACACACACACACACACACGTCAATGGGAGTTGAGTGCATCAATATAAATTTTAATATTCTTTTATATAAATATCACATAAAATTGTAATAAAAAATATTACATAAAATAAAAACAAAATTGATTAGTAATACATATTATCAAACAAAATGTTATCTATGCATATTAATATGCTACTGATCATTGCTATTATTACTTTTATTATATATGTATATTCAATATATTTAACAAAATTCATAGAGATACCATCTACACACAAGTCATGAATTTCGTAAGTCATGACTAATTAGGGATAGCATAAAATTCAGATTCTATGTAACAAAGAAAAGTACTAGAATAAGTTTGTAAAAGCACTAGAATAAGTTTGTAAAAGCTTCCCACTAAAACATGATAAAAGGTAGCTCTACATCGATATCATAATGCGACCACCAAAATATTCTTGCAAAAACTTTTATGCCAATAGTGACATAAGATTATTAGTCAATTCCAAAAATATTCAGTTTTGGCACAATTATCACCACAAAAAAGTCAAATGATGATATTTTTGGTGGCATAAATGAACGAAAAAAATTGGTTTGTCAAAACTTTCCATGGCGACAATAATCTGCTTAACTCGAATACTTCTTCGCATGATTCCTTTTCTGTTGTCTTTATGGTTCCACATTATTGGGCATCAATTATATTATGGCCTAGACACACACACACAAAACTCATTATTTAACCTACTGGCTAAAAAATCACATTATTTACCTTGTAATAAACTGTTAAGTGGTATTCAGCATTGAAAAAATTAAATAGTATTCATCATCTTAAATATCTTGTAATGACAATTGACCTAAATTTATAGTGATCATTGCTGCTGAGAAAATGCTTTAATTGTAAACTAAAAATTCTTTGAAAATTACCTTTAAATGCAGAGTACTGTTGATAATAAATGTTCTGGAATGCTGATTATATTGCACAAAAAATATTTCAAAATAATAAGTGCTACTAAAAAAATTACGTACTTTAATTATTGAATGCTTAATATATTATGCCTCAGTAACCAGTTATATTTAACATGGTGACATATTATAGGCAGTAATTTCGATGTAATAATTAACTGAATTAACCAAATTTCGGCCAGACAGCTTTGGGTGCTAAAAGCTTAATATTTATTTTCTCGGACTACTAGTAGTAATTAACAAAGCTCTAAATTTCTGCCAAATGAACGCTTTCAAAAAACCTTTAAAGCTCTATGTGCATGCTAAGATCAAAAAGTGGTCTGCTTCTGCATTGATTATTTGATTGCGAATATATTGGAATGAGACTGTGTGTGTGCGTGGAGAGAGAGAGAGAGAGACTAGACTTAAACAGTTTAGGAGGAGTAGGACCCTCGAGAGAACGGTTATCTCAAGGAGTTGTCATCACTTTTACAAGCACATATACATTATTATAAAAACATGCATGCTTTGTGTAAATACTTTATCCTAATTGATTCGTAATTATTACGAGTACTTGAAATGATTATCTTAAAGTGGTGGGGTTAAATAAAGTGTACATTATTATGCAACCCAATTAGCAAAGGATGACTCACATATTAGAAAAGGCCAAAAATATTTGGTGTAAAGTTTTGATAGGGGATTTAGTGCTGGCGTAGGTACGTTCTAGCTAGCACGAGCAAATTTTGAAACATCATTAATTAATTAATTATTGTAAAAGACTGACTTTCATACAAGTTGGATTTTCTAATGATATCCTTAACTACGCCTGGAGGATTCCAAATTATTTATTTAACACTCCAAAAGATTACTCAAACAAAGCTTTTTGAGGTGGGAATTTGACTTATGATAGTCCCATCCGAGTGAGTAAGTACGAGGGAGTAAACTTACTCTTCCCATATTATACGGTGATTTTGACTGAATCACATATTCTCAACAATTTGTTAAAATTATATGAAGAGTAATGAATATGTAGGAGACACAATTTTTTGGCAAAAAATGTAGGAGACACAATTTTATTTCTAAAAATGCCCTTACTATGAAAGAATGGGAAAGGGAGAAATGATAAAAATGAGGAAAGAGAATATGTGAGATAATGTCATTTATTAAGAGCAGTATTGAAAAAATGCATTTATTTTCTTCATCAACTTAAACATCACTCACTACAAAACAAATGTCTGCTAGTCACGTTTGAAAATGGTGAAATTTGTGAAGTATGTGGCGTAGGAAATTTTTTTGTGGCGTATGGATCCATACGCCACAAATCGAGGCGTAACAAACTTTTGTGTCACGTATCATACGCCACATAATTTTAATGCAATAAAATCATGTCGCGCATAACCCATGCGCGACATAAGGTGCAGTGAAAATAAAAAAAAACTGCAGCTTGCCGAGGAAGCTTCTTCCTCGGCAAGCTGCAGGTTTTAAAAAAATAAAAAAATAGGAGATAATAATTAGAAAGAAGGAAAGAGAGTGTTTGAAGTAGAGGGAGTAGAGGGAAAAATAATTAAAAGCTAGTATTATAATGAAATAAAAGAATTTGAATTATAATGAATGAGAAAAAAAACAAAGTATTAACGAATGATAAAGTGTATACCTTAGATTGTGGAAGATTTTAAACAATGAACCTGCAAAAAAAATTAAGTATAATTAGTTAAATGAGAAATTAAATATGAAGAATGGAAGTGAAGAGGAGGAAAATAATGGAGTAGAGGAAGAGGAGAAAAGAAAGTGGGGAGAGAGTAGGAAAAAATAGAGAGTGGGGAGGAGAAAATGTGAGAGAAGTGAAGTTTATATAGGGAGAAAGTGGGAAGAGTGGAGGGAAAAAAATTTAAATTTTTTACAGAAAGTGGAGGGTATGTGTGGCGCATGAATCCATACGCCACAAACATGTGTGGCGCATGAATCCATACGCCACAAACATGTGTGGCGTATGGATCCATACGCCACAAACATGTTTGGGGAAGTTGTGGCGTATGGATCCATACGCCACACATATGACTTCCCAAACATGTTTGTGGCGTATGGATCCATACGCCACAAACATGTTTGGGAAGTCATATGTGTGGCGTATGAATCCATACGCCACAAAGAAAACTCATGCGCCACAAAAAATTTAAATTTAAGTTTGTGTGTCACGTTTGTGTCAAGTTTGTGACGCACAAACATGTCCATGCGCCACAAAGAAAGTCCATTCCAGTTTGTGTCACGTTTGGGGAAGTCATACGTGACAAACAAAGTTGATTTTGTCACTCTTACCCCATGCGCCACATACCCCACGTGACTAGCCTACTATTTTCTTGTAGTGACTTTATATTTTAGGACAAAGTCACTTCAAAAAAAAATAATACACCTTACAAATGGAAAGGAGAAAACATACGTGAGGGATATATATTTGATGGGGCGGTGCCTTCTTTCATTATAATTAACTATAGCATGTTTTCTCAATAAGCAAGTCATTTCGAAAGGTAGAAACCGAAAGTGCCTTTTCTAATGCCTTTTCTATAAAGTGTTGCTTTCTTTTACAGGATGATTTCAATCTCGCAAACTCGTGCTTAAAATACTACTAAAAGAGGCGTTTGGCATAACTTGGTTATCATAAGTCATGGCCTCTACTCTGTTAATTAAAACACACACACAGACACACACACACACACATTGTGATGGTATTTAAAATTGGTAAAAGTATTATCGTGTGCGTGTCTTACATTGGGAAGGCTACTTTGAAATAGAAGGATTATAAAGCATTTAGTTCCCCAATTTTAATAGAGAATTTAAGAGTGCAGATCACCTAATGTTTATTATACTCATCATTACAATTATAACTTTTTCTATGGTTTCTTAAATTTTGGTCTTATAACATATTTGAGTTTTCATTTGCATGCACTTTTAGCATTACGTCTCTCTGTTTTGACATCTTCAGTTTTCAATCAACCAGTGGTAGGAGAAGCGAACAGTTATACTACTCAATATTACTGTAAAATATATATATAAGAATATATCCACCAGTTCATTTTACTTCAATTTCTTTAGATGGAGTAACAACAACGCATGTACAAACTTTAATTTTTCCTAGCTATAAGCACCCTAAAGAAAGATGGACAATGATCAAGTCCTATATTTATAAAAGCTGAAGCAACCAACAAATTCACTTTTGTTCAATAGGTGCACTTTCGCCAATCATCAGTCCTACTTTCTTGATTCCAAAACACGCAGTCACACATACACACAATGCAAAAGAGAAAAAAGTACATGAGCTAGGGTTGTAAAGGACTTCATTACATGAACGTGAGAGAAGACGTTTACTTTAATTTCTTTGAGTGTAAGAAGCCATTGATATACTTTTTTGATGAGCAAGATGGACTTCTCATTTATTTTCAACTGTTGTGTAATTTCGTATTCATTTTTGTAAGCTTTTGCTTCAAGTCTGACCTTGATAACATGATTATATATTGTTTATATATAGAGAGAGCGAGATAGATAAGTAAAGAGAAAGCATGCTAGCTAGGTGGTGGTGGATTTGGCTTGCAATAGTGAAAAGTGGCATGGGACCTTTTGCCTCATTATATTCATTCAATTGCGCTTTGTAAGAGAGAAAGAGACCTTTTTATTTTGTCAGCTTTTGAGTTGCTGAAGGAAGTGTGTGTTTAACTTTTCCTCCTCCTCCTCACCATTTCCATAATTTGATGGTGCAAAATGGTCCCCAATCAAAGAAGATATAATAACATATGTGTGAATTCTTCAATTAATTTCACCCTGAAATCAAATCATATGTTGATTTTGGTGTTCTTAATTAATCAACTTAAAGGTAAATAATTATGGGACGTGTCCGATAAGCATATCATAGTTGGTCTATGATTGACGCTAGGAAGATGATTTGTAAAGGGGGAAGGTATATTGTGGGGTTACCTTTTCTCTTAATTGAAGAAACCAACTATGAAGTAACAATTATGGCTTCTTCTATACCGTTACTAATAGTTTCTTTCTGTTGTAGAAGCAATCACGATGAGAATTATTCTTTTTTATCTTAAGGAAAATTTTAAATTTCATTAGTTATGTTTGAAAATTTAATAATGTTTTATTAACTTCGTCCCTATCTAAATAATATGCATTTTAATATTGTGAATTCTATAAATAGGACATAATAACGTCTCTTTTTAACCTTTAAGTATGATTAAATATGTACAACATATGCACTATGCTAGTGTGTAACATTTGAATTTAGTGAAAAGAGACGGGCGAAATGACAAGAGGTATCTTTGACAAGAAAAGAAAGAAAGAAAGAAATGAGAAGAGGTATAGGCATGGTACTCGTTCTGATGTTTGATGAAGTCACCATTTAAAGAGATTACTTTAAATCAGTGGAGGATATAATTAAAGTTTCACGCTTAATCAGTAGCATTATGTGTGGATTATGGACATGATAAAGACAAAACCCTAAGAAATTTTAATGATTAAGCCACAGATTCCTTTAGAATAATTCCCTCGATACCTTGAGCTTTGACCTAAACATTTTTGGCCAAATGAAATATTTATTTTGGAAATCCAAATTAATGGAGTCGAAGACCAGTAAAACTAGGACAACGCCTCTGGGCATTTATATGAGGTTACTTTATATTACTAGATAATATAAAAAAAATTAAGAGCAACATGTGATGTCCCTTCACCATATAAATCTGGCCGTTTGGCTTTTTACATACGCAGTGTCAAAATCAAAAAAGTCAGTTTTGCCTTTTCTTGACCCTTCAAACTTTAATGAGTGAACCTCTTTTTGGTCAGCCTCCTCATACGAGTGTGTCTAGCATTAAACCTTTTGTAGATTATTTCATGAATCATGTGTCAGTCACTATTCTCTACAGTAGTAAGTATAACCGGTAAATTAATTAATTTGGGAAGATTATAATAAAATCTGAATCCATTATTTGATTAAAACATAGGAGTATGTTATGTGATCTTTGAAAGTAGTCATATGTATTAGTAATTCTTATACGAATTTATAAATTAACAAATTAATTTTAAAAAGTAAATACGTTAAAGGAAATTATTTAATTTATACATTTAACATGCGTGAATTTGGAAGTTTATTTAAGGTTGGACCCAAGAATTCATAACTAAGTGGCAACTCCAGAAGTCCACATGCTAATGATGAATTTACCTTTTTTATGCACAATAATATATAGTTTATTTTCTAAACCATCTGGTTTTAGTGTTTAGAGTCAGGTTTAACTGACAATTAAATTAAGGATGAAAATAGGCTAGATTAGGCCCGTCCTGCTATATGCATGGTCGATTGGCCTGAGTTAAGCCTATTTTTCTTAGCATGAGCATGCATGGTTTGTTCATAAATTTGGCTCGTCTTGAAATATGTTAAAAATACATGTTATAATAAACAATAATACTCCCTCCGGTCCTAAATATAGGACTTAGATGACTTTTTTGAAAAATCCTAAAAAAAGCAAAAAATAAGTTAATTATAAATTGATTTACCTAATTTTTTCTCTTAAACTAGTTTATTTTACCTATAAGCTAATGGATAATCTAAAAAGATATCAAATATGTCATGATTTAATAACCTATTTCGCAACCTTAATCTTTCCAAAAAAAAGTTATCTAGGTCTTATATTTAGGATCAGGGGTAGTATGATACATAACAACGATGTAAGAACACAAATCCTATACATAAGAAATAAGAGTCTATAAGACAAAGAAAATATATACACAACAATAAAGCTAATAGTTTGATGCATATCTAACACAAGAGAAAAGGAAAGGTGAGAGTATACATATATTAGAATGAGGCGGCACTCAGAATGAGTGGAAAGAAACTTAGATACATATATAATTTTATTTCAAGTTTAGTATACAAATGTAATGTTATCAAAATATTTTTTAAAACAAACCTAAGCTAGCCTGTTGGTCTTTAATAGGTTTCTTCATAGGCATGTGTCTAACCAACTTAGTGAAATATGCTCTAAAGAAAAAGCTTAGGCTTGAACAGGGTTAAAATATGCCAATGTGTTGAACATGCAATTAGAGTCTGCCTGTTTAAGGGCTTTCCATAATAATAAGCATATTCTTGAGTCTTGATTTAAGTTAAATAATATTCTCTCTAATTTGTAATATAAAAACCCAAAATTTGAATGGTTTTCGTCTAAAATATAAGAGTTAACTTATATATTCCCTCCTCATTTAATGCATCTTTTCTACTTTGCCCCCGACTCTCTTTTATATTTATTAATACTTACATATTTCTCTCTCCTAAAAGAGTTATTATAAATAGGGGGCAAAATAGGATACAAAAATTAATTTTATACACTCAACTAACCTTTATAAATTTTCTCTTTAAGAACCGTGTGTTTTAGTAGCTGAATTATTATATTACGGACCCAAAAAGTCACAAGAAGGTTGCGACCTGCGAGTTAATATAATTCGAGCCACTTCTAAAAACATGACTTGTAAACCCTACCAGCCTACCTTCCATGGGTATGACATTAATTTGTATGTATTTATTGGACGGTGTTCATACAGTTACTTTTCAGGAAGCAAAATGCGTTGAATGTGGCTGGTGAATTTATTGGAGACCTAATTGGGCGGCATCAGCTAAGCTTGTAGGGATGTGTGTGTATCTATATATATACAGTGTGTGTGTACTGGTATATACACACTACTTGTTTTATTTAATGCTTTGTCTTCTTTTCTCTCCCCCAAATAAGGGCTGTTTGTATGTTTGGAGATGAGAAATGAAATTGAGAAGGGGAATTGAAAATGAGAATTTCCATATAGGTCGGGCCAACAAGTTTTCTCTCTTCATCTCACACTTTTTTTGGTCTCACAAATTTTTACATTTCATCATTACTTAATTTACCTCTACTTTTCATCTTTACCCCTTACCTTCAATTCCCACCTCTAATTCCATTTCCCAATTCCAGTCAACCAAACGGACTCTAAGTGAATCACTTTAACATCTACTCTCCAAATTGTAGGTAGGATTTATTTCCCCATCCAAGTCAATGCAATTTTATAGTGCAGGTAAAATATGCAACTATATATAGTACTAATTCTTTCCAACCCAAATATATGTAGACAGTTGACCTTTCAAAAAAAAAAAGATTGGTAAAACAAAACAAATCATGTGATCATAATATATTTTATGTATTATTAGATTATATAGTATCTTATTTTAAATAAATTAGTTAATAAAAAAATCATGAAAAATAATTTGTAAGCAACTTATTTAATTTTCTTAGAACATTAAGAACAAGATGTTTAGGTCTTATATTTACGATAGAAAAAAGCATTATTAATTATGAGAATAAATACTTACCTTTTAAATGCTAAAACATTGTTTTTTTAGGTAATATATAATTCAACATGCATATGTAGAAAAGTAGATTGAATTTTGGATGAATCCAATATATACCTCTAAATGTCTACCCTCAAACCCTATTGGTCCACATGTCAATATAACACCCACTTTTTTTAATTTGATTGGTGAATGAAAGACTTACTATATATGAAGAAATGTCATTTCCATTTATAATATATTCAAATTGGTTATTTTGATTCCAATCAATCAATCACAATGACAACTTCTCAAATTGATACTTAATAATGGTAATCATATGAAGGCTAAATCAAATTGAGAATGAAAGAACTTCCTTTTCAAGATTTTTTGGCAATTATATTCTAAAATTTGGGAAGAATGTATATGGTAGCAATTTGGGAAGAATGTATATTCAGCCACCTTCGCATAAAACGAATTATGAAAATAAAGTAGCAATTTGAAATTTATGTAGCCTTATTGGGTTCTCAAAGTCAACCTAAACCTTCTTTCCAAATGGCAAATGTTAACGTCGTGCAAAATCCGGTATGAGAACTATATGGTCAATCATTTTGATATAAACATAATTTCAGACTAATTAATTTTAATTAAAAATAATATCTTTTCGACATCACCAAAATAAGGAAAACTGGAGATAATTAATATAAATTTATATGATTTCAAATACAACCTTAATTATCGGACAAACAAGTCTTATTTAGTTATACTAATTTGGAAAATTCGACATTAGAAAATTTATATTTGTAAATAATTATCTTCTGTAACATGAAACTATACTCTTCTTGATTTGATTTACATAATCAATCTATGACTTCTTTCAAAGTGACCAAAGTTTGAATTCAAAAAAATTAATATGCTTCATTTGATTCTCACAATCAATCTTAGATTTATTACAATCGTAGAAGAGGTTGGAGCTGTCCAAAATCGGGATTAAAACATATAGTCATCAATCATGAAAATTTTTGCAAATTATGGAATAATTTACTCAAAAAACACTTTACAAACACAACAATAAATTTGGGTATGATATAACTAAAGAGACTTAAGCATAATTCAAATTCTTTTATTTTTTCTACCAAGTAATTGTTCTTTAATTTGGGCTCACTTGATTTGGGAAATTCACTCGCAAAAAATCTGTAAATGGAAGAAAACATAAACGAAATTTTAACCCAATCATAGGATTTAAACGTACGAAAAATTCAGGTGATTTTGAGCATAATTTGGTTATCATTTGGAAATCAACTACATAGGAAACACATTAAAAAATAAAATATGCTTGCAATTTGAATGAATTTATGCCTGATTTTAATCTCACGATCAATCTATAATTCTTGAATTTTGTCATAAGTCAAATCTACCCAAAATTAGAACTGATAGCCATTTAGTCAATTATGGAAGATACAATATAATTTATGGTCACCTTTTTATTCAAACAAAAAAATACAAAATCACCAATTACCCTTATGTGTAGGGAAATTTGTAGAAATTCATGCTTACTTCGAAATTATATCATTTTTAACATGTAATTCTCGTAGAATTTAGAATAAACCTATTTGGAAATTTTCGAAATAAATGTCTCTTAATTTAGAAATAAGCATACATTAATGATTTTTCACAAATAAAAATTTAAACGTCTACAAAATTTGTTTTCCATTTTCAAAAAAATTGATTCATTTTTTGGTGATTTTGTAATCACAATCACTCATATTTAATGTATAAAATATTTTTAAAATTACGAAACACCACAAATTATGGTGATTTCTAAAAAAAACTGAAATATAATTTACAAACACATTCTACTACATTATAAATCATAAAAAACATCTGATTTTGAAACTATTTCAAAATTCAAAATTCAGTGATTGCGGGGTGTAAATCCATTTTGGAATGAATTCAGCTTGAAATTGAAACCCCCATACAAGAATAAATACCTCACTGTGTTAGTACAAAAGCGTAATATAAAAAACGACAATACATTGTGAATTGAGTGATTCATACATTTTTCAAATTGAGGCTTCACAAATGGATATGTTTTCGACTATCGTTGACACGAGTGATGCTTGGTAAGTTCATGCAAAAGTCTTAAGGAAGTGGGTGGTAGGAAGAAAAGCAGCGCCTCATCCAGTTTGGAAGGTAGGAATGATTTTGGTAGACAAAGACCTCACTCGAGTTGAAGCAGTAGTAACCTAGAAACAAGCTTTGCCACGTTTCCAGGAAGAACCTCAAGAGAACATCGTTTACAACTTCGAAAACTTTGAATTATAGAAGAATGTTGATCAATACAAAGTGACAAGTCACCCTTGGATGCTGAAATTTCACAGTCATACTCTTTGTAAAGGCTCCGACATTGATTTTTTTTCCTACAGGAACTTCATCCCTTATTCCTATAGAATCTATACTTTGTGGAAATGCACCTACACAAGATTTAATAGGTACCAAAGTCCTTTTTATTACTTTATAAATTTATTAATTCAGCATACATTATTAATACATATCGTAGCTGTTTTTTTACTTTTAATATTCGAACTAATTATGTGTTTCCCATTACAGATGTCATTGAATTCCTATGCTTTTCCATGTATTTTAGTTCTTATGAGGAATCTATTTTAAAATTAATTATGTGAAAAATAATATATGTCCCTGTGTTTTATATCATTGATATTAAATTTGCAATTCTTATTATTAGGATGGTTATCCCAAATCATTTCACCCGGACATGCACAAAGTATCTGGAAAGGGAATTTTCGGTTAAGCTAAATATCAAGGGAAACTACATAAATCATAGGTCTTCAAGTATTGCAGTATCCCATTTTTGTTATGATCCTCAAGTTGTTAGCAAGTTCACATACACTAATAGAGAGGTGAATTTTCATTGCGTACTTTACATGTTTAAACAGTCAAATTGTATTGTTTGTATAATATCTTCATTTGTCATCAGTTTAATTGGCAAGCAATTGCTCTTAATGGAAGTTGTCAGGGAAAAAAGTACTTATATACCGTATGGACATGAATCCATCAGAGATTAAGTTACATTTCAACATGACAAGACAACAATTCTATGTTATCATTTCATTTGCAATTACCATTAACAAAAGTCAGGGACAATCAATGTCTACCGTAGGTTTATATTTGCCAAGCCATGTTTTCTCAAATTGACAATTGTACGTGGCTTTGTCACGTGTGAAGATGATTAGTGGATTGAAGATTCTGATATTAGACGAAGAAAAAAGAAGCACAAGCAAGACATTAAATGTAGTTTACAGAGAGGTTTCCCAATATTTAAAAAATCATTGATTTTTTTGTATTTTACATTATCTGTTTTCATGAATAAAATAAATTGTTTGAGTTATAAGTTTTCTTACTGTTTAACTATCTATTCAAGTTGCAAAATTTATTCTTAATCAACATTAATGAATAATATGCATTGTAAAATTGGTTCGAGTCTTGTTACAACTATATCTCGTTGGAAAAATTAATCACATCAAGTCCTAAAGTCAATAAATTACATCAAAATCCCTATAAGCCTATGTGATATTCATTTACTGTAAGAAGTGAATTTTCAATAATAACCTATTGGGCTTAATTGAAAACTTCCAACACATTCCATTTAATATCACTCAAGTTTCTAGGGAGATTTCAATGTATTTTGATTACTTAATCCCCTTCTTTTTTTTTCATAGAACTGGAAATTAATTCTCCCTAGATTTTTTCCAATAAGAAAGAGTATGCTAAGTTGCTAACCATACTACTACCTCCGGTCTTAAATATAGGACCTAATTGACTTTTTTTAGAGAGATTAATGTTGCGAAATAGGTTATTAAATGATGACATATTCGATATATTTTTAGATTATCCATTAGTTTATAGGTAAAATAAACTAATTTAAAGGAAAAAATTAAGTAAATCAATTTATAATTAACTTATTTTGCTTTTTTAAGGATTTTCCAGAAAAAGTCAATTAGATCTTATATTTAGGACCGGGGGAGTATTAATTAATTATCGGCTTAAAGTAAACCTTAATTCTTACGTCCATGCATTAAAAGAAACCGAACTTCGCTATCTCTCCTTCGAAAGCCATGGATCATCCAAATATAAATTAAACACTATTTGAATTGATCAATTCTCTCCGGTGGAATTTCATGCAGACGATGTGATTGTCATCAATAGAAGAGTCAAATAATTCATGCATTACAATCTTATTTTGATAGTATATCTATTTGCTCTTTTTAATATGTTTTATATCATTTTCATGGATTTGGCTTTCATCCTCTTCATTTACCTTCCACTTCCCTTCTACTATCCCATCTCTAGTATTTGATTTGAATTCGAACGATTCATATTCAAAGTTTAGTAATAATTATATTTTATGTATTTTTTATATGTTTTAAAATTATTACAACTTAGGTGCAGCATTTTGGATTTATTCATTCATTTATCAAAGTAATTATTATTTTATTATTAGTTTTATAAAACATCAATATAAACCAAAATATGAATATGGGTAGTGGAGGCGAAGTTGATAGTAAGGGTTGAATACCAAAGTCAAGTCTCATTTTTATGGGTAAAAAATGCACATGTACTCTTTTAGTCTCTCTATGTACTCCTTTTGGTCCTTATTATAAAACACTAACTAATAAAGTTATTTGGTCCTTTTCATATGGAACATGTTGGTTACTTAATATGGAACTTGAGTTTAGTGTGGTTTGAATGAATAATATTGGAAATTACTTTAATTTTAAGATAAATTTAATGTTTTTAGCCAATTTTATTGGTATGCGAGATTTGTTAGTTGATGTTTTATAATAACGATCAGAGGTAGTATATGTATTTTATATTCCTTCTGATCCGTAATATTTGAACTCAGTTGCCAAAACATTCTTTTTAAAAAATATGTAAAAGTTAGTTGCATATTTGATGTTTTTTTTTCAATTTCCCCTTACTTATTATTACTATTAGGAGAGAAAGATGTAAGTATTAATAAATATGAAAGAATGCTAGGGACAAAGTAGGAAAAAATGCATCATATAATGAGAGAATGTAAGATGAACTCTTATATTTTGGACTTTAATGTATCATTCAAATTTTGAGCTCTTATATTACGAATGGGAGGGAGTAACTTCTAACATTAAAAGACACTCTCTTCCATCCTTAATTGTAGAACTTATAAGTTGATTTTCTCAAAAAAATTAAAAATAAAAATAAATAAATTACTTATAACTTGTTTATCTTGCTCTTTGATTCAACATAAAATTTAATGATACACCATGTAATTTACAACTTAGTCCATGTACTTTAATATTTCAAATTTAATCTGATGGTTTTCAATTGTGATCAAATCTCTATACTTTAACTCGTTGCAATAATTTAATCCCAACATATATAGAAGTTGTGTTTTGCAGCTAATCAAAGTATAAGGACTGAATTACAAATTAGTCAAAATTATAAGATCAAAATTTCAATTTTCCAGTGATTATAGGTAATTCAAAAATAATCTATATTTAGAGGGAAAAGGGGTAAATTAGGCCTAATAATTTCACGAGAGAGTTATACTGCCTTGTATGGTAAACAAAAGTAATTATACTCCCTTGTCATTGGGAGTGATGACTTCTCATTATTAAATCCTTCCCTTGATACCACATACTAACTCTAACTATTTTTTTTTTTGTTATTCTCTCGGTATTCTGTACCTATTGGCAACTAAAAAATCCGGACTCGAGGGATAAGAGTGTTGTCTACTTAGATTGGATTGTTCCTTCTCCCAATGAGTGCGCTTCTCAGGATTCGAATATGATTTCTCATTCTTACAAGGGTTATAGTTCACTTACGAGCTCAACAAACTACCCATTGATATTAACTCTACCTATTTTGTTTGACAGAAATCGTGACTTACAAATGGGAGGGAGAGAGAGACGAAGGATGGAAACTTTGAATAATAATTAAAAAATAAAGTGGGTTAGTTGAGGAGTTTGGACTATTCAAAACAAAAAGTTAGGGGAATAAACTTTTTGGCAGGAGAGTTGCGTGTGGAAAGCATAAAAGTCGTTGAGAGGCAGACACACAAACACATACATATATACACACACAATCTTCTGTTGTTACTGTCACAGCCTCTCATACTTCTATGCGTCACATTCCAACACAACTCAACCCCTCCCTTCCTTCTCTCTTCCCTTCACACACCAAATTGACACGTACTCCACCTCCTCCTCCTTTTCTTCCTCTTGCCGTCCTATTGTATATATTCCTTCTCTTATTTTAAATATAAAATTACTTTTTTTTAAAGTTAATGTGTAAACCATTAAATTATAACATATATCACATTTAATTCGAATACATGTTTGTTCATTTGTAGAATAAAATGTTTTGGTAAAAATATGAGTATAGACAATTTAATGCAAAGTAATGTTATATACTACTCCAGTCAGTTCTAATTATAAGATCACTTTAATTTTTCTTAAAAAAACTAAGGAATCAAAAGCAATCACTTTAAAATGTCTATAACTATCTTTTTTACTCAAAACTAATTAACTTAAAATCTAATTACAAGTGACAAATATTATAATTTAGTAGTGTCATTTGTTTTTTAACTAAAAAAAGTCTTAGATAACCTATATTCATGATTAAAGAGCATAAACTCCCTCCAGTTCATAATATAAGAGTTCAGCCACCAAAACACGTTTCTTAAGAAAACAGTGAAAATTATTGAGTGTCTATAGTTAATGTTTTCTTTCCAATATTATCCATATTTATTATGATACTATTATAAGAGAAAAATGCATAAGTATTAATAAATACTCCCCCCGTTCCTAAATATAAGATCACTTTGAATAATTTGGGGAGATTAAGGAAGACAATAAAATTACATGATCTTCCCAAAATCCCCTCAATTACTTAACTTTAAAAGGAGGAGAGATTTTCAATTAAAAGAGAGAGTATAAGCGTAGTTTGGGCAAAACTTGAGATAAAATAGGAAGTGATCTTATATTTAGGAACTTATCCACTTCCCCAAAGTGATCTTATATTTAGGAACGGAGGGAGTATGAAATAGGGTTGATGGTAAAGTAGGAAAAAAACGCATTAAATGAAGAAAACATGACTCTTATATTTTAGACTAAAACCATTTTACAGTAAGACGGAGTGAGTGTGTGTCCATATATATGCGTGTGTGTGTATATACAAGTTTAGCTTTTCCTTTCACTACTCCCATTCCTCTGTTTTACCCCTACGACTTTTGCTTATTCTGTAAGCATATCTATCTACTCACAGAAAGAGAAACATAACAGGGATGTTCCATGATGTTCCAATGGATCTAACTTTTTCCTCTCCTCCTTTTGTCTTTGGATTCTCTATGTGACACGCCATGAAAGCATAACATCATCCTCTCTCATTCACTCTCAACTTCTCCAACATAACACTCTTATTTTTAGCACAATTCACATTATTTTCATTCCTGAAAATGAGAACAGGGCTAAGTACAATCCATCAAACTCTAACCCCAGAAGCAGCAAACACTCTCAACCAAGCCATCACCGAAGCTGCACGCAGAAATCACAGCCAAACAACACCACTCCACGTGGCATCAACGCTTTTAGCTTCTCCCTCTGGGTTCTTACGTCAAGCATGCATTAAATCACACCCAAATTCATCTCACCCACTTCAGTGCAGAGCACTAGAACTCTGTTTCAGTGTAGCACTTGACAGATTACAAACTTCATCATCATCACATAATAATAATAGTAATATGGATTTTCATATGGAGCCTCCTGTTTCTAATGCTTTAATGGCTGCTTTGAAGCGTGCACAAGCTCATCAAAGACGTGGATGTCCTGAACAACAGCAACAGCCACTTTTGGCTGTGAAGGTTGAGCTTGATCAGCTTATTGTATCCATTCTTGATGATCCAAGTGTTAGTAGAGTTATGAGGGAAGCTGGTTTTTCTAGCCCTGCTGTGAAAGTAATGGTTGAGAAGTCTTTGAATTTCTGTCAAAAGTCCCACATCGGGGAGGTTTCCTCACAAGGCATTCTAATAATATGTAAACAACATAAAACATTTTATCATTTTTACATTACAATATGTAATTATATAATAGTACTATTTACTCGTTGTAAATTTGTTTGTTATATTCTTTTTGGGATTCAGTATATTTTCATATAAACAACCTTCCAGAAGAAAATCCTCTTTCCACATTTTTGCCAAAAACAATGGAAAAGCAATTTCCTACGATTTTAGTATTGACTAATTTCAGTCCAAAAAAAAGTATTGACTAATTTAAATCAAGGATAACTGTTTTCAAACTGTTGACAATATGATAACTTTTTCGCAGAATTTGCACTTACGATTCCAGGAAAAATGGTTGTAATCAGTTAGAATATTAAAAGGAAGAAATTATTATCTTGGGGCACAAGTAAGCAATTACTCTAAGAGGATACGTGGCGGGGAAGGATGGTGAAGAGGGGAGCCTATGTGTCAGCCAGTCAACCTCAACGCCTTTTGCTATAAAACCTGTGAATCATATCATTATCCATTTTACAACAACCATAATGTTCCATGCTCATGCGGGTTGATGTGGGGTCCATGTTAAACGCCACGTAAGAAAATGTGGGTCCCACTTTATCTAAACAGTACTTTCCCCACTTTGTCCTCTAATCGCGCTCCTCGGTGGCATGTTTTCTAGGCTTCTTTCTTGCATAGGGAACTATGGACCCTCTTCATACCATTATTTCTTTTCTTTCCTATTTTTGTTGGTCCTTTGTTTTACACTCTCTTTACTTTTTGCCTTTATGGTTGAAATGTGTCCCCCTTTCTATAGGTCTTAGGACAGTTATGAGTGATTCATAATTTCACATGTTGGCTAAAAGAATTGTGATTTACAAAATTAACGTCATTATAAGTTAAGTTTAAACATATACAAATTGATTTGTGTTGTTTAAAAGTCATTTATAGGTGAACATTTTAAACAAATAAATTGTTGAGACATGTTGTTATTTGAAAATTTTGATGTCTGAAATTTTAGAAATATATGATGTTATTTTTTAAAATGCTTTAAATGATTAAAATTATACCCCATCAAATCACTTAAATTAAATAAGTGGGTTAAAATAATAAGTATGACTAAAATAATTTTATTTCCTCACATTTATCCTCAATTATGATGGAAAATATGAGAGTGTTGTTACAGATGAGCATGAAGGAAAAATGTGAAAAGAGATAATGATAGATTATGGGCAAAATGAGAAAAATCCATTAATTATTTTGACAAAACTAACTAAACTCTTATAAAAGGGGCAAATATATTTAATTAATTTTTAAGATTTTATATATTTGAATTGAGGGAATATAAATTAAGTTGCCATTAGTTAAAATTAAGGCATAGATCAAGAGCAAGAGTGTGAGTCAAAATTCAATGAATAAGTCTTAAAGAATTAGGTGCAAACTTATACAAAAAGTGACTACAAAAAACTGAGTATTGAGAAGTTTCTTAGAGACCGTGTTGCCCTAAGAGTATAGAAATCGATCAATGATACATTTTACCGCTGAAAGCGTCATTATTATTAAAAAGTCTAGCAGAAATTTATTTTTTATTGTTCAATTGATTTTTTAAAAATATCAAAATTTATTTTTTTGGTTATATTTTTAAAATCTTACCTCTATTCTAAGTTTCTAGCCCTCTCCAAAAGAGGGATTACTCACACATCCACTCACATATACATTCCCAACCTAAGAGTTAATCCCACAATCATCTATAGGAGGTAGGGGTAAGCAAATTTAACCGAAAACCGAACTGAACCAAATGAGTTTCGGTTTTTCGGTTTTCAGTTTCTTTTTCGGTTTCTATTTTCCATGCTTTTCGGTTTCGCTTTTCTTTTTGTGTCTCTTATTGGTTCGGTTTATCGGTTTACGGTTTTGGTTTTTCGGTTTCCTTTGTAAACTTTTTGTAATATTACAAAAAAATGTGAAAAAACTAATTATTTTTTGCTTTTATTTTAGTGTTTCGGTTTTTGGGTTTTTCGGTTTCGGTTATTCTTTTTTTCGGTTTCGGTTTCGTTTGCCATTTTATTTAGTTTTGATTTTCGTTTATTTCGGTTTTCGGTTCAGTTGTGAACCGAATAACCATTTGCCCACCCCTAATAGGAGGAGTAGGTTAATGTCATTTGAGTCAAGGTTCAATGGCTTTTTCTTTTCGGTTAGATGAGCTTGCTTATTTTAAAACTTTTTCAATAATATTAATATCAAAAGACTCAGCATTTAAGTCTGGACCCGTTTAGTGTTGAGAAAGGAAAGTGGAGGGGAAAGAGTAAATATGGAAAGTAGAGAAAATGATGAGAAAGTAAAGTTTGTGACTCGAAAAAGTATGAGATAAAGATAAAAAACTTGTGGATCCAGAAATTTATGAAAATTGCAAAAAAAAATCTTTCATTTCCACTTCTTCACTTTCAATTCTTGAAAGCAAACAGGCCTAAGTTTAACAAAATCCGGTAATTATTTTTGTCAAATATTTTTTTTTAAAAAAATAAGCTTATTAAATAAAGATCTTCAAAGACTAAAATTGCAGTGGAGGACATCTTCTAAAAAATCATAATGAAGCTAATCTTCTTGATGTTAGAGCTTAGTTTTTTCTAAGAAAATTAATATTTAAAAACTAAAGACCCATCTTGAACTAAAACTTTGCCAATAAACTAAAGTTGTGACGCACCAATCTCATTGGTCTCCAGGGCTGCACTTTCAGTCCGCCAACTTCGTTCAGTTTGATCGCATAGAAAATTCCACAAATTTGAGTCCTCTTATGTGTTGTCGCATGTGCCTTGTCCCGCTCATTTAAATAATTATTGATTAAGCAGAGAAGCTTATGCTATTATTTTAATTAATTTAAATTATGTGAGTATAGAGTTGGAACAAACAACTTTGTACATAGTGTATCTAGAGCAAGTTAATTTTTTTGGTCGATAAGAGTAAGTTAATCGATATGGGAATATTCATGAGTATAAGCCATTGGACCATTCTGGTTATCTTTATCTCCATCTCATTGTTTTATACTCAATAATATTATTAATTACGAGTTAATGATTGGTTTAAAGACAACGGTTATATTAGTCCACATAGTTTTCTTGTCACTTGCCGTGTTAATTTCTTGGAAGAGACCCTTTTTGTGCTTTTGTTTGTCATGGGGTTTTCTTAATAAATATATACTTCCTCCGGTCCTATTTTATGAGACACTAACCACCTACAATATTTGGTCCTTAATATAAGTCACAAACTGTCGCATTAAATGTTCTTTTCCCACTTTACCCTGTCATTAACAGAGATTAAAAATTGAAAATGTGAAACATGTAACACTACCACAGATTACCCCATTTACATGCGCTTATTTTGGCCTCTACATGCGCTTTATAAGCGCATGTAGAGGGGGGCGCTAGTAAAGGCTCTACATGCGCTTTTTAAAAGCGCATGTAGAGGGGGCTCTACATGCACTTTTTAAAAGCGCATGTAGAAGGGGCTCTACATGCGCTTAAAGCGCATGTAGAGGTATGTACCTCTACATGCGCTTACATGCGCTTAAAGCGCATGTAGAGGTATGTACCTCTACATGCGCTTTAAGCGCATGTAAAGGTAATTTTTTTTTAATATAATATTCATTACATTTGCCACCTTCATGATATTATGTTCCTAATTTTCTTTCTTTTCTAAATTAACACATACAAGTAACATACGAAATGTTCAAGTGAGAATAATCATCAAGTATCCTTTGGTCAAACTAAATAACAACCGTGATGGCACACACTAATTGGATTCTGCTTAAACCAAGATCAAAGAGCATACAATAGCAATAAAGCATGGGCTGAGTCAGTATTTACCTATAAATGGACTGTCAACAATTGTAAGAAGCTTGGTATTATTGTGGAATCCGTGTACTTGAGCCTCAACGTCCAGCTTGGAGGTAGAAGTCACTGCAATTAAAGACATAAAAATACCCATTCACCAAGTTTCACTGGACTGAATAAATAGCCATCCATATAGAAGACTAAAATTGAAGTCAGTCCCCAAACGATCACAAGTAATGCTTCCATTAATTGTGACAATTAATTATAGTTAGATTAAAATATGGCACATGAATTAGGCAGAGAAAACTAACAAGGACCAAGTTACCTCATAAAGCAATTACCTCTCCTTTCTAAGCCTCTTTAACTTCCCTTCTCTGATTTCTTTGAACTTCAAAAGCAGAAGCAGTCACCAACAAATTAAGCAAAAAAGCATGCATTAACAATATACCTAAAATAGACAATAATAAAGATATTATTACTCATCAAATTTTTGCTTTAGTACCATAAGGTTTTGAGCTTAGATTTCTTAAGGTTTAAGAGAATAAGAATGGTGAGAATAAGCATGTCTCGACACAATCAAATATTGCAATATACTAAACATCAAGAAGCAGAATGTAAAATGACTAATAGGTTCCAATAAGAAACTCAAAAATATGGGGACTCACCTATTTTCTTTTTTTTTTTGTGAGATAGGTTACTAATGCTAGATGAACACATGAGGGAAGAAAATATTAGCAGAAGAAAATATTAGCACTAGAAGTTTGAGCCTTATATCATACATTAACAACAGAGTGAAGTTAATTATTTGGAACAATACCTGTAATACCTCTCCATCATAGTGCTAATACCAAAATCTTTCATCCACTTGAGCATATCAGCCCACATGAGTTTATTCTTTCCATCAAAAATCCAAGCAACCTATCCAGTGTAAAATTGGACAAAATACAGATATAGATAGATCATAAAATGAATTCTAACACCACCATTAAGAAATGAAAAGAAGTAACACACTCTTATGGGTGAATAAGGGAAGTTGGAGAGGTCCCATGGTTTTGTTTGGTGCAGGAATAATTATGGGTGAAAGTAAAACTACAGCTTGAATATGGGAAGTTGGAGAGGTATGTGATAAGAAGACAAATCATAACAATGGTAAGAAAAGAAAATCATTGCAGAACAAATGAAGCACTAAGATATATTCAATTTACCTCTTAAACATTTTGCAGAGAGTTATCTTGGGTCCAAGACATCAAAATTTCAAGACAAGGCTTAAGGCATAGTGTAGCCAACAATAACTGCATTTTCTTACATTTAATCACAGCCACTAAACAACCAATTAAAGTGACATATAACAGCTATTTATGCAACAAACTTGGTCAAATACTTAAGGTTCAAAGAGTGAAAGTAGATTCTTGAAGTAAAAGATCTTAATCAAGTGGAAGAATAATTTTACCATCAAGTATCATCAACTAGACAGAACATTCGAAAACAAAGCAAAAAAGCAATGTAGCTCAAGAAAACCAACTTCAAATCCAAAATTTCACAAGCACGTTCCAAAATAGATTTCCCTTGTCCATCTTTTTAAATCTGTTCATTCAGGGAATAAGAATAGAATTTCTCAAGCACCTAAACAAGAATCACTTCAAAAACATCTATTTATTTCACACAAATGCATCCATATCAGTTTACCATTTGTTTTCACACATACATCACATATTAAATTGAAATGCTAGCATCCCCCATTACTTAAATACATTGGTCTTTTAGGAAAACAAAGCATAAAATACCTTATGACTCACATACCAAAAAAAATACCTTCATTTGACACACTGTAATCTCAAGCATAACATTCCCATTTCAAAGAATCATTCGGATACAAAGCAAAAATAATGTAGCTCACCAATATTGTAGTTAAGTACTAAATTTTGACAACTGTGTTTCACAAATAGATTTCAATCTATTTAATGCAATCATGTAACAAAATATTGAAATTAAGGTAAACTACAAACTAAACTCCTTCCTCATATGTTTCTTGATATAAATCTTATCCATAATCTTTGTTATCCTTAATCAAATCAAATAGCTCCAATTCATGCCCAAAGCTAGGCCATAAAACAAAACAAAATCGCTGAAAGACTGTAAATCTAATCGATCATAACCTAAAAACATTATCATTGAACATTATTTACCTCATAGAAACCATCAAACAAGTTAAAAAGCTCATATTTAAAAGATCTAATTTCCCCAATTGATCGTAAGGCGCATTAAGCAAGCAGAATCTCATATAGGATTATCCCTAACCAACTTAATTGAATTATCATCATCATATAACATGATTAAACAAGTCAGAACCACCAATACCTAGAAACCTTATTGTATTTTCGAAACCCCCTTCAAACCCTAACTTATTAACACTTTAATTTGCTCAAACTTCATTCTAACCTCATATCAAACAACAACTCTACACCATAGACTAATTAGTAACTACTTCAATTTGAATTTGGGACAGCGAATTTCAACCTAAACGGCATAGGAATTGATTTACATCAAAATCCCCAAATTTTCCAAATGAAAACCCTAGAAATTAACCATATGATAGAAAAAGATTAAGGGAGCTTACATACATTATATGGTGTCGGTGACTCGCCGGAGAAACCCCAGATCGCCGGAAATTCGTACTCTCTGTTCTTTCATAGCACACGCAAGGGAGGACGAAAGAAAAGGATAAGGAAAGGAATTGAGGGAGCCACGTCGACTCCCCTCACCACCCTCAACAGCGGCGACTTCGCAGAAGGTGGGGCAGCGCCGAAAACGGAGGAGGGCGAAGGTGGTTGGAGCCAGAGGAGAGAAAAGAGAAGTGAGTAAAAAATGAGAAGGGATGGGTTGTGTTTTTTTTCCCCGATGGTTCCAGAAGAAGAGAAAAGAGAATTATTGAAGAAGTATGTGTGTGTGCGGCTACACACATATATAGGAAAGGAAGAGTATATATATGTTCAAGGGAATTCTAGGGTTTAAGGCCCAAAAGGAAAATTACAAAAAGATACCCTCATTTTGCAAATAAGCTTTTCTATTTCAAAATATATAGGAAAGTCTCAAGTTGTCTCTTCCCTAATACAAACTAAATAAGAACACATTCTAAATAAAAATTCTTAAAAATTGTGAGACTTTATTAAGTTTTTCATCATTAAATAAATTGAATGAATCAAATTTTATTTTAATATTAGGCCTATACATGCGCTTAAAGCGCATGTAGAGCCTCTACATGCACTTTAAGCGCATGTAGACCAGCATTTCCACTTACAAAAGTGGTAATGGAGCTTTGAAACACTAAGTACACAAGCAGGAACACCTTATGAGGTCTGAGGAAGATCTCTTATGCATGACTCCATGTTTTGCACTTAGTAGTGCCTTTACATGCGCTTAAAGCGCATGTAAAGGGTGTTTCAACATTTTCATAGCACCCAAAAGTGGTAATGGAGCTTTGAAACACTAATTCCACAAGCAGGAACACCTTATGAGGTCTGAGGAGGACCTCTTAAGCATGACTCCAAGTTTTGCACTTCAGTAGTGCCTTTACATGCGCTTAAAGCGCATGTAAAGGGTGTTTGTGTTGTTACATGCGCTAAAAGCGCATGTAAAGGGTGTTTGTGCAAGATAAGGCCTCTACATGCGCTTTAAGCGCATGTATAGATTATTACCTGTACATGCGCTTAAAGCGCATGTAAAGGACCCTCAATACATGCGTTTCTTCTAAGCGCATGTAAAGGTGCGCTGGTAGAGGGACAATTTGTAGTAGTGTAATTTAATGAAGAGTGAAGTTGGAAAAAGTGACAAATTTATCATAAATTTTAAGATTCAACTATCATTCATTGGTTTGTGAGAAATGAATAATTGGTGTCTTAAAATAAGAAACAGAGGCAATAACTACTTGCTGTGCGCGCACAAACGTCTTCGAATTTGGAGAATTTATAAGGTAGTTGACAAAGACTTCGATAAATGTTGTAATCGAAATCTACAATGTATTGCACATAATCTTAATCTAGACAGAAGGCTAATTTTAGTTTTTTAAAAATTGTTTGACCATCTTTTATGAAGGATTTTGGGGCATACCTAGAATATCGGTTGGCTCAACTGGGTATCAATACAAATCAGAGTACCGATTAGGACTCTAAATATATTATAGGACAAATGCACATAAGAGAGGAAGAAAAGAAGAAATAGAAGAATATAAATATATTTTCTAAGCAAAACATTAACTTGTTCATAAGATTTTTTATATTTATAATTCACAAATGGAAAATTCATATTCGCCTAAGATAAGTTACATTTATTTGGGGAATATTACTCCATTTAACCCAAATTTTTCGTATTTATATAATGGCCTGAATTCTCATCGGACTTGGGTTTGAGTCCTGATCTTTTTTTGGGTTCTAATCCACCAAGTATGAACCTAGTATTTTCCTACATCTCCCATTCACATTTGTGGGTTAGATGTTAGAAATCACGTATTTTGCTTTATGATCCTTCTTTCATACAAAGTGCTCTGCCGTAACCGCATGCACTCTTTTAAGTGTTTTGTACTAGAAATCTGTTTTACAAAGACCAGCACAAAACTACCTGCAATACATCATGATCATTTTATTATAATGCATTAGATATCATAGATTTACACAAATACAATTTTCTCATGACTAATATCTCTAGTTATAGTAAAAACTTCAATTGTCTTTCTCATACGCAGAGTGTCCATGCTTATGAAATTAGCATAGTAATATCATAATGGATCGGTCTTAGACACTATAACGAATGTGTACCTCTAGTAAATCTTCCTTTCGTCCAAATATCTTCAATATAAATTAACTACTTTCCTAGTATAAAACTTTTAATTTTTCATAACATTAAGTTAGAAAAATAAAATTTTTAATCTATATAACATATATATTATCAAACAATTTGAATTTTTAGCAATTTTTGGTACGTAAAAATGGTTGTTTGCTTTTAACAAAATGTTTCATTAGATATAGACCTCTTCATTATCATTGTCCAATGTATGTGTTTTGGTATTTTTAAATCATTTATTGAAAATATATTCAAAAGAAGTTAAAAAAATAATAAATATTTGTACTGATATGTATATAAAAGTGCATGTTATAGCTCACAAAATATAAAAAAAAAGTGTTTAGTTAAGTGGTAAGGGACTTATTCGTCCAATCTCTGTTTGGGTATGAAGAACGTTAAAACTCCTAACCAATTGTACAACACATCGAGCTACTCACAATGAGTAGTGATTTTGATTAGTCAGTGGCCTTTGATGCAAATAGGATAATATCTCTTAGAAATTAACACTCTAAATAAAAGGAAATATCCTAATTTAATATGAAAACCTAACAAACCATCCTAATTAAAATAATAAAATATCCTAGATCAATATTGGAACTCTCCTCACCCCTCCCCTCTCTTTTCTTTGTGCCAGTCATCACTATACATAATACATATATAAATCTTTACCAGATATTCCACTATATATAAAATTCCTCTTATACGTTACTTTTGACTTAGACACACTGCTTATCTCAAATATTACTCCCTCCGGTCCTTAATGTAAGAGCTCACCTCACATTCTCTCCTCATTTAATGCATTTTTCCTACTTTACCCCTAACTCTCTTTCATATTTATTAATGGTTATGTATTTCTCTCTCTTAAAAGTACCATAATGAATATGGGCAATTTTGGAAAAGAAGCATTAACTCCAGACATCCAACTAACATTCACATGTTTTCTTAAGAAACGTTTTTTTGGCGGCTAGCTCTTACATTAGGGACCGGAGGGAGTAAAAAACAAGATTTTACCTTGGAACAACCAATATAATGATGCATGATCGAACCGAAAAACCATGCGCAATGTTGCATGAAACATTGCGTTATTTCTAATTGGTTGGCATGTTCTGAGCAAAACAATATAAATTATGATAGTAATGCTGGCTAGCAGGCTGGCTTTATCCAATAATAATAATAATAATAATAATAATAATAATAATAATAATAATCCATAAACATTCTTTTTCTTATCCTTGATATATAGCAGCAGGAGAAAAAGTAGTTGTTTTAGGAGATGCTTCATTTCATCATGTCGGGTTTGCTAGAAGCATCTTTGAAACATTTGTACCACGCAATGTACAGACATAAGGTAGACCAATGCATATGTTAACACGCACTTACTGTCCACCTGTCTTTAATTAACCATATTATGTTGACCTTTTAATTTTTTTTTTTCAAATTATAATTTGTAAAAGGACTTATTAATAGATCATGCTGGCGGGACAATGTTGTGGCGTTCTATTTGAATTAATTCCTAGAATTTGAACCCATATTTATAGAAGGAGGCCCCTTATATTACTCTACATGCAAGCTGATATTAATAGTTTTTCTGATTGATCATTAAAAAATTTGAATACTATCCATATTGAACAACGTGTCGTACTTTTTGTAAAAAAAAGTATCAAATTTGAAGTACTGTTTATTTATATGTGTGCATTGTATAACTTTTGAGGAGTGGTCTTTATATTCTATAATAGAATTCGTGATGTATTGTTTTGGGAAAATAAGTTAACATTACCCATTTAGGTCAAGTTTTTATTTACTAGAAGAGTTACTTGGATTCTAGCCTTTGAAAATAGATACCTATTGAAAATCTATTGTACCGGTCAAAAATGATTTCCATCAACTAGGTGATCTCTTTTAGCCAAAAAAGGTGATCTCTTCAAATAATAAAATGTTTAAAATGCATTATATGTTCCGTAAAAATTTCAAGGGGGCATAATATTGGAATTGGTAATGATTTTAATCATGTCGTTGATTTGGGACTGGGTCTCATATTGGAGAAATATTTTAAAATCATTTCAGAAATATTTCTACAAAGATATTATCAATTTTCTTTTGTATTGTACTGTAGTTTTTTTAATTTTATATTTTCCCTATCAGTTGAAGATTGCACGAAATAAAGTTGTTAATTACAGCTTTGATTATTGGATAGGGAGAGTTCATGAACCTGAAATCAAGATCAATGTTTTCATACAAAATGTAAAATTTTATGGCTAGGAACGTTATTCACACCAGGAGATTAAAAACTTTGGCATGCTCTTTTCAGTATATAGTAGAGCTGGGAATCTGGGATTATGCAAAGATTCAGATAATCATATTCTTTTTTTGATTTCTAAAGGGTATCCCACCCGCGTGTCAAGTGAGACTAATCCTTCGCTGTTCTGAAGTCCCATGTAGGGGGTAGACAGCTGGCCTGTGAATTTGCTCCATTCGCAAGGGCTGGGGATCGAACCTCCAACCACTTGTTTAAGGGACGAGAGTACTTACCACTCACGCCAACCCGCCAGGTTCAGATAATCATATTCTATTGCAACGACATCACACATTCACACCTCTTCTCCTTTGAGGAGAAGGTCACAAGTTCTACATATGGTGAGTGCGTGAAACATATTTTCCAGCCTATATTACCCCTATTTATTAAGAGGGTAAGTGAAATGGTGGTTGATTGTGCATGGAGAAGATGAGAGTGTTTTTGGTGAAAGATAAAAGTAAAAAAATACAATAAATGTTAGACGTAAATGAAGCTTATACTAGTTTGGAACATACATTTTCTCAAAATTGAAGTTTATATTATTGGATATTGGAGTAAGGGAGTATCAATATTGTTGGCATTCCGGGAAAAAATAATCAACATTGTTGGCAAAAAAATAAAAATAAAAATTAATATTATTGTTATGAGCAAAGTGGAGAATATTTGTTTCTTGAAGACGAAGATTCTTTAAACCTGCACGTATGAACAAGGACACAACACGTTGGTCAAGGATAAGGGCTTAACGGCGATTCGTCCACATGGTAGCCAATTTAAATTAAAACACGAGCTCAAAAAGTTACATGGACCCACCAAGATTTGATAAGAGATTGGAGGGAGGGAGGGAAGGGGGGGGGGGGGGGGGGAGAGAGAGAGAAAAGCAAAAATTAAAGAGGATTTGTATCATTGAATAACATATCATTCCATGGAATATAATATGGTGTACTCCATGTAACAAAAATAATCTATATTTCATTTGATATCTTATTTTGTAAAATTTTGATGAAAAATTATTTGACTTGGTGCTTACCCCTTCAAATTAAGAAATTATTAATAATTAAACGAGAAAATTTCAAAACATTGAGAAAAATAAGTAATTAATCATCGATGTTAAATAAAAAACAAAATCAAATTATTTTTGTTAGATAAATGAGTGTTTGATAAAAAAAATGCTTTATATTTGAAACAGGAAAATTGTGTGTATGTATGTAGGGCCGTGTACTTATAATACACATCCATAAAAAAATTAATATTGATACACACTCCTCCAAGTAGGCAGATTTATATAGAGACTCTCACTCTTCAACTTTTTGCTATTGGCTTTTGAAGAAATTTAAAATAGTGAGGATTATTTTTTGGGAAAATTTATTTGAGGTCCCACCCAAAACACATAATAGTGGAAAAGTCCCACCAATCGACCAAATTAAAGTAGGATCCTAGGGGACCTTACTTTAATTATGTTACAACACAAAAAGACTCTTATGCCATTTGACTTTGCTTTCTTAATTTAACAAAGAGGGCATAAGAGTGTTTTTGTGTTGTATCATAATTAAAGTAAGGTCACTTGGGACCCTACTTTAATTTAGCCAATTGGTGAGACTTTTTCAATATTATGTGTTTTGGGTAGGACTTGAAATTAATTTTCCCACATTTTTTACTCAAACAAATTAGTTGTATTCTTATTCAAGGAATATTCTTGATCTACCTAGAAAAAACAATAACCACCAAACACATAAATTAACTGGCTATGAGTTGTTCTAACTTAACCATTGATCTCGAGTTGGAGCCTAACTATGCCGGATAATTACTTAGAGGTTGCGAGGTTCTCCCCTGTATGAACCTACATCCTTTAATTGGATTAGTTAGTTTTTAGTAGCGGACTACTAATTTATAAATCCAGGATAGAAGGATTGCTTTTGGGTTAGGGGGAATGTTATATAAGATTGGAAAATTAAGTGAAAGAAGGAATGGTTGGAGGATGGCCACGTTAGTTTAAGAGAGGTTGATATGTGAGAAATAGGTACGGCGGGTAATGGCCTATTGGGTTTGCGTGAGGGAAGGTGTTTAAATGGAAACAAACTTTTCCAAAAGAGAGTGATTGGATAAGCCTTAAATAGTTTCGTGTCCATCTCTATCTTTATCTTTTGTTGGGTTTCATCCAACAATGCCCCTTTCCAAGGAAGCTGCTTCTTTTGTTGACTTACCACTTCCACCATATATTTCTTCCTTTTTGTCTTGTCTAGTATATATATTTCAACTCAACTGCTCCTATTTCTTCATATCCACTCTCCCTCTAATCCTTCTTTTTGCTTTACAACCTTCTCTCACCATTCCAATACCTACTTGCTCCTCTTTCTTTATTTTTTGATATTCAAAGTTATGTTCTTTGAAGGCGACTATCATGTCATAAAGATACGATTTTTAAGAGAAATCAGGTTTTTGATAAGTTAAATCTTAATTAAGCAGCAATATCTTAAGAAATTGAATTGCATTTGAAGACAATTATTGGTAGACGACTAGGTCTATATTACATGATGTCTTAAGTTGGAACGAGGCTGTAATGTTTTATTTGGAGGTACAAAGCTTACTTTAGTAATCTCCACATCTCAATAGTGTTAGTATCTAGCTATTGTTATGAGATACCGCTTGGATTTTCCAATAGAAAAAAAAAAGACGATTGTAGAGATTGAATGGTAATGTTTTTATAGGGAGAACAAAGATTAAGAAATTTGAAAGAGATTGATGTCAAATTGAGATTTTTTTTATTTAAAAAATTTTAGATTAACTGGGTTCCAGCTGAGGAGTTCAGTAAAGTTAAAGCATACAGCCATACACTTTCAAACTCAAAAATTACTTATAGAAGAAATTATAGTTTCTCCACAAACAAGTACCTCACAGTCGCTGTGAGATTTGACTAAATAGCATTCTAGTTTTTGAACCCTCTTACCAAATGAACTAACTTTTATAAGTGAAAATTTCATAATTCCATACAATTTACCTGTGCTCCAGTACCCAGAAAGAACATTTTTTTAAAATCCTATTATATATAGTGTCAACTTTCGTATTAGCTCTTTAGTCGTCATTGTCCTTTTTAATTAGTATACATATTAACAAAATTTTTGTTTTGACGATGAATTTCAAACCCCTTCATTATGAAATATAAGATTAATACTTGTTAATTAGACAAACTTTTATTGGCAAAGGCCTAAAAAGTTTATCTCAAATAGATGATGATATATATAAAATGTCAAAATGAATAATTGTAGCGTCAAACTTAGCATGACGTAGTTTTACCCTTCATCTTAGACAAATCATGATATTTGACTTAAAAGGTAAAAAAAATTGAATAGTTTGTGAAGACCTTATGGTCAACAATTTACTTCTGGAAATGAAGAGAGAAAGCAAAAAAAAAAAAAACAGAAAAAAAGCTGAAGTCCAAGCATCATGCTCCTCCCATATGACATATTTTAAAACACCTTAGGAACATATTTGTTTAAAACAATATCTTGAAACAACACATTATCCTCTCAAAATCTATTTTTTCCCTTTCCCATATCAGTTAATAAAAACACAATATTGTGTCCCTCTTAAAAACATACAAATTTGCTATAGAAAATCAGTGTGTATAATATGACCAGCTGGAAGGAAAAGGAGGTTGTACCAGAGAATTGAAAATGTTATTTGGATGCATAAAGAGGGAATAGTCGTAGTAGCCATTTGAAGGAGCTTCTCATAACTAAATTCGTGGGAATGAAAAGATGATTGATGTAATCTTAAACCTAAGAAACTAAAAACAGTTAAACTTTCATGTGCATTACCCAACTGCCTTGTTTGGCCTAATTAGATATTCTATTCTATGAACATGCCTCTATAGGCCTTCTATTAATATACAATATTTATTTATACATCTGTTCCTGATGCTATATAATTCTCTCTTTAACTTCGTGTATTTAGTCAGTGGATCGTATTACTCTTTCCATTTCTGTGAGTTCTCAATTATTCAACTCAACTTATACCTGCTGCCAGTTGTTCTTGCTTTATATGATATTATTATCCTCCACACTTTCTGTGCGGCAAGTCTTTTTCTTTCTGCACAAACAGATATGCAAATACAAATCAAACCTTGATTTTCCCTCGGGGTCAATTTAGTGAAGTTTAGTTTCAAAAAAAGGCCTCTCGTTTCTTCCTTTTTTTTGGTCCACTATATGTGCATGACCTTCTATTCTTAACTGAAAAATTATATGGGTACCATATTGCAATTTTAATTATCATTAACTTTTCGTCCCTTTTAACTCCATCAAATAATCATCGGTGGAATATCCTTAATCCTAATCCTCATAAAGGGTTGGGGATGAAGCAAATCAAAATGAAATCTTGTTGAATAAGCTTTCCGGTACAATGTAGACACCATGAAGGTAACTTTATCTAGAACGCATATACGCCCACATTGATAACCGATATTTCCAGCAAATTTGGTAAAACATTCACATTGAGAATTGTTAATTCCTTTCTTTGTAACTCCTTTCCTACCAGTGGATAGAATTTTTTGTTATCTATGTTCCTTGACATTTACTTTTACAAGAGAAAATGAGACGAATGAGGATAAAAAAATTAGCATGCCTTTCAATCTATAATATCAACTTTGAGATTGGGCTGAACTCTTGGCTATAAGGCCCATAGTATTCTTACTCTATAATATACGAAGCCATGTTCTATATTAGAACATAGATCCATCAAATTCCTAATACATGATTTGAGAAGCTCACATGAACTACCCACCAAACTTGTCTGGGGCAGAAAAACGAGCAAAACCAACATGTTGAAAGTTATAAAGACCAAAGTGTGAAAATGTTTTCGTTCTTTATTATAAAATTAAAGGTTTTCAAGTCTAGTTTCCCTCAAAAGTTGTCACTGTATAGCAATGACGCCTTGAAGTATAATTACGGATGCAATGTTATTGAGACTGAGAATGTTAAAAGGAAACACTTTGGTCCTTCATGTCAATGTCAACTTTTTAATGGCCAACATAAATTTCATAATAGAATAAGGTAAAATTACTACATTTTAAAACTTATGAATTACAATAACTTGAGTGAAAACTTTTGGACAAAATATACCCTTAACCCATAAATCAATTACTTTTTTATGTTCATAGGAAAGCAATGAACTGTGATATTATTACTATAACATTATCGGCAGCACTTAAGATTTCTGAAGTACCATCATGTTGAACAAGTAGCTACAGGTAAAAAGAAAGCTGAGTGGTGCACGTTGCAGGGCTTTATAATTTAAGTCATTGGTATATTAAGCTTGTACAGATTGATTGCAAAGAATGTGAAAGAATCTGCTGTTCTTGAATATGATGTAACCATGCATCTCTTGGAAGGGTCTACCGCACAAAAAAATGGATAATTGCACTCAAGTAGTCTGCCAACTGAAAGAAATAAAAATTGGATTTACCCATCATCTCTGAGTATTTTTAAGCCAAAGTTGACTACTCCCTCCAGTCCTAAATATAAGACCTTTTGACTTTTTTGTGGAAATCAAGAAAGCAAATTATATCACTAAATTATAACGTATATATGTCACATGTAATTTGATTATAAGTTAGTTTTTAAGTAAAATAAATTAGTTTTGAAGAAAAAATAACTGATTAATTGTTTCTCCAAAAAAGTCAAAGGGAGAGTATATTAGACACACTTCCATTTGGTCGTGTTTTGTGCTTTTGAGAGCCCGAGTGTTGTGTTCAAGCAAGGACCATGCAAATACTCTTCCGGTACACAGAACAAGTCACATCTAGAAGAATTTTTTCTTCAACAGGATAAGTCATTTGGAGAGTAATTAACACTTAACTATTAATTTCACATATGTAATAATTAATGTTTAGATGTAACTCTTTGTATTTAAACTCTCCTTCAAAACCTTATTTAAAATTGGTATAGCTGGAAAGATTTTTGAATTTAAGACAGGTTTATAGACTGGAGGAAGTTTATGACTGAAGTGATATGACTATGAGTGAATATTAAAAAATATTTACCTGCATTAAAATACTTTTTCCTGTTTGACCCTCAATAACCAAGCCAGCTGTGAGACCGATCATTGCCCATGCTCCATTGATTGCCTCAATTTGACGTCTCCTCTACAGTCACAACATTAAGCTGATTCAATGGAATACATTAACATGCATATCTTCAATAGACTGCCTGTTTAATTACAGACAAACAATTTTGGTTCCCAACATCGGTGGGAGGAAAAGGCTAATTACACTTCTAAAATAACATTAAAGCATGTATGATAAATGGCTATAGAAAGAAAATAGACAAGAGAATATAAAATGAGAGCCTCCAATAATAGTAGGTCTCTAGTGTATTGTTATTTATAATGGTATTCAGAATCTTCTACACACCATTCTGTTATAACAACCTACATAGAAAAATGACACCTGTCCCTATTACAGCTGTAAATATCTATAACAGAATCTAGAATATCTACAATGGAATCTAGGCTAATAGTACAACAAATATACAAGAATTATATTATTTTCTAACATTCCCCCTCAAACGAGAGGGTATGGTGACTAGCCCGAGTTTGTCTCTTAACTGTTCAAAAGATGATTGTGTTAAGGCCTTTGTGAGGCAATCTGAAATCTGGTATTTGGACGGCACAAATTGAACATCAACTTGTCCAGAAAGTACTAAATCTCTGATAAAATGAATATCAATTTCAATATGCTTACTACGAGCATGTTGTACAGGATTGGAAGCAAACGCCTTTGCACTTAAATTATCACACCACAGGATAGAAGGTTTTCGAAGATATAATCCAAGCTCAAAAAACAAGGATTTTAACCACTGAATTTCTGCAGCTCCATCTGCTAAAGGCCTGTATTCAGACTCAGCACTTGAGCGAGATACAACTTTTTGCTTGCGAGAGGACCAAGAGACCAGTGTGTTATCAATGAAAACACACATTCCCGCTGTTGACCGCCTGTCATCAATATCAGTTGCCCAATCTGCATCAGTATAAGCATTGATCTGAGGTGAAGAAAAAGATTTGAGATGTATGCCAAGGCTGAAAGTGCCTTTCAAATATCTGAATATTCGTTTGACAGCTTGGAAATGAGTTGTTCTTGGTTGAGCAAGAAATTGGCTCAATTTATTCACTGAGTAGGCGATGTCCGGCCTTGTTGTAGTAAGATATTGGAGTGATCCAATTGCTTGTCTGTACAGCGTAGGATTTGACAATAGTTCACCATCATTCATTGAAAGTTGTCTACCTGTAACCATTGGAGTAGCAACTGGTGCGCAATCATACACATTGAATTTTTTAAGCAAATCCAAAGTATATTTTGCTTGATTCAGATAAATTCCAGTATGGTCTCTGTATACTTCTAATCCCAAGAAGTAATAGAGTGGCCCTAGATCTTTCAATGAAAACAACATATTCATCTTGCGTATCAAATTATGTATATAAGCAGAATTATTACCCGTGACCAATATGTCATCGACATAGACTAACACAAGCACAGTAAGTTTATGGCTTTGGAGAATGAACAAAGAAACATCAATTCTGGCATTTTTAAATCCCCATTGCAGAAGGGTAAGTCGTAGCCTGTCAAACCAAGCTCGTGGTGCTTGCTTCAATCCATAGAGGGCTTTAATTAACCTGCACACATGATAAGGTTTGCGTCGATCACAAAAACCCTCAGGCTGCTTCATAAATACTACTTCTTGCAGATAGCCATTGAGAAATGCATTATTGACGTCCAGTTGTTTGACCACCCAATTAAATGTAATAGCAAGTGTTAATACCACTCGAATTGTTGTGGGTTTGACAACAGGACTGAAAGTTTCACTATAGTCTATCCCAGGTGTCTGCTGAAAACCTTTGGCCACAAGACGTGCTTTATGCTTTAACAGAGAGCCATCAGCCTTGTACTTAGTTTTAAAAATCCACTTACAATCAATCAGCTTTTGATTAGTATATGGGACCAGTTCCCAAGTTTTGTTGCGCAGCAAAGCATCAAATTCTGCTTCCATGGCTCTCCGCCATGCTGGAGAAGCAAGTGCTTCTGAAATTGATTGTGGCTCAGTAAGTTGCTTCAGAGATAATGGATCCTCAGCCTTAAGAAGCCCAACATAAGGATGTTTGGACTTGGTGATACCTGCTTTAGACCGAGTTATCATCGGATGAGTATTGGTAGCAGTGGAGCTTGATGAAGGTGCTATTGTTGAGCTAGTCACACCTGAATGTGTCTCATCAGAGAAAATAGGAGCTGCATTTGTGAGTTCATCGAGGCTGGAAATACATACAGACTCAGTATTGTTCAATAAAGGTTGTCCTGTACCAACATCAGAGACGTTTTCATGAGTAATAATTAGAGGAAGTGATAAATCACTTACAGCTTGTGTGGATGCTCGACGGTGAAGAAAACCATTCTGAAAAGGAAATCTGAATGGATCAAACTTGACATGTCGAGACACAAAAATTCTGCCAGTGGAGCTCAAACATTTATACCCTTTCTGATTTGAGGCTACACCAAGGTACACGCATAATTGGCTGTGGAATTGGAACTTGTTCACATTATATGGCTTTAAGCATGGATAGCAAGCACAACCAAATGGTTGTAATGACTTATACTCTGGTTCTTTGCTAAACAGCTTATATAATGGTGTACAGCCATCAAAAACCTTCGTAGGCAAGCGATTGATCAGATATACTGACATCTGAAAAGCATCTACCCAATAAGACAATGGCATATGTGCCTGAGCTAGCAAAGTGAGTCCTGTTTCAACAATATGCCGATGTTTGCGTTCAGCTCTACCATTTTGGGCAGATGTATAAGGGCAAGTAAAACGAAGTTGAATTCCTGCTTCTTGAGCTAATGGAATTATAGGCTTAAATTCAGATCCATTGTCACATTGTAGTGCCTTAATTTTTGTTCCAAATTGAGTCTCAACCAGTTGCTTGAAATTCTTAAAAGCAATGACAGTTTCACCTTTGTGACGAAGTGGATACAGCCATGTATAACGACTATAATCATCAATAAAATGTACATAATATCTATGTCCACCATTAGATTGTATTGGGGAAGGACCCCATAAGTCAGTGTGAATTAAATCAAGTGGAAATTTAGAATGAGAATCAGACTTAACAAATGGTAATTGTTTTGCTTTTCCAAATTGACAAGCCTCACATACAAAATGATCATTCACAGTAAGCTTTTGATTACATTTGGCTAATACTTCTTGAAGGATTCTATTGCTAGGGTGTCCTAAGGCATAATGCCATTTCAGAAAATGGGAAAAGTTAAAAGTGGAGGCTACATTAGTGGCTGTATTAGCTTGAGGCTGAGGCTGAGTTCTCTGGCTTTCACTTGGTAATATGGGGTACAGACCCTCCTTTGGTGTTCCCTGAAGTAGAGGCTTCCCCGTTCTCACACCCTTCACAATACAAGCTGAATTAGTAAATTCCACAGCAACTGGATTATCTTTAGTCAACCGATTTATACTCAATAATTTTTTGTTAGCAGCAGGGACTACAAGAACGTCCTTAACTTGGAACGATTAAAAGGAATTGAAGCAGTACCAATACCCACAATAGGACTAATTTCACCAGTACATGTGGTAAGATATGACTTACCAGTGGTGTGCACATGATCAAGACATTCTGAATATGGTGTGACATGATAGTTTGCTCCACTATCAGCATACCAAGCAGGGTCATTCACACTATATGGGTTTGCATAGTAAGCCTGTGGAGAGAAATGGTCAGAAAAACGAGAGGAAGAGTCATTGGAATTATACCCATAATCAGGACGAGAGTAGCAATTGGCAAAATTATGCCCAGATCTGTTACAATAGGTGCAAAACAGAGATGAACGACCACCATGTCCAAAAGGACGGCCACCATTTCCTCCTCTACGACCACGAGAGCGTCCACCTCGAGCACCCCTAGATCCACGCCAGTGGCCACGGCCATTTCCAGATTCAGACCGAGTTTGGCTCTCAGAAGTATTATTATCCTTTTTAGCAAGGCTAACTGATGGTTGAATGTTAAGATTGGCGAATTGATTCAGCTGAGTCAGACGACTATCAAAGGTAAGAAGTGCAGATTGGGCTTCAATCCAACTTGCTTCAGGTTGGTCAAGTAGTTTGACAACCACTGGATTGTATTCTCCATCCAAACCATTTAGAGTATGAAGAATCAGGTCCTCAGTGGCGATTGGAGCTCCAGCAAGGGAAAGTTCATCAGCAAAACCTTTCATTCTGGCAAGATACTCATCCATCTTTAGAGCACTCTTCCTAGTGGTAAGAAGTTCATGTTTCACAACCATGATTCTGGCCCTGGTTGCAGCACTCGTGAGTTCAAGAGCTCCTCTCCACAGTTCATAAGCTGTCTCACAATGAAGAAGTTGAGCACCGATTTCGAGAGTCATGGTGTTGCG
Source organism: Mimosa pudica (assembly GCA_029929735.1). NCBI lineage: Eukaryota > Viridiplantae > Streptophyta > Magnoliopsida > Fabales > Fabaceae > Mimosa > Mimosa pudica. The sequence goes on along the minus strand of JAKELP010000015.1, from coordinate 7,333,911 downwards.
TAGCCAACCCATTAACATTCGGTCAACAGAGTACCACTCGAGATACTCCGGATTTGGCACTGAGCGTCCTGCAGCATCAGAAGCTAAGTGAGAAGGTGCTGTTGTTGAGCCATCGATGTGGGCTTCAAGCCTGTTCCCTTCAATTAAGGGAAGAACAATGGACTCCCAGACAAGAAAATTAGTGCGATCCAGCTTGATCGCTGCCATTTGGCTAGAGGATGAAAACAGGGAATAGGTTCTGACATTTTGTGAGGTTCCGTCAGTGTTGCCAGAAGAGAGTGAGGAGGTTGTAGACATTTTTTTTTTTGAGAAAGGTATGCTCTGATACCAAGAAAGAAAATAGACAAGAGAATATAAAATGAGAGTCTCCAATAATAGTAGGTCTCTAGTGTATTGTTATTTATAATGGTATTCAGAATCTTCTACACACCATTCTGTTATAACAACCTACATAGAAAAATGACACCTGTCCCTATTACAGCTGTAAATATCTATAACAGAATCTAGAATATCTACAATGGAATCTAGGCTAATAGTACAACAAATATACAAGAATTATATTATTTTCTAACAGCTATCCCAATTTACCATGTTGGGACAAAGACGACCCATAGCATAAAGCTCTCACCATATATTTTATAAGCAGGTTTCCAAATGTTTAGGAAACTAAAGTTCACCAGCAGACAAGTACCAATCACCATACTTATTTAATACTAGTTTTCATTATTGGAAAACAAGAAACTCCTAATAGAATTCCATAATTTCTAGACATCCACCAGTTTCAATAGATGTAATTTCACCTAAACTGCTCTACCCTAAAGTAAAAAGAGATTAAATTGTGTATTTTCATACATAAGCAACAATATCAAATCCAAATAAAAAATTTATTCACCTTGAGTTTCTCCCTTCCTTTAATTTGTACCATTTGTTTGGCAGCCAATCGCTTGGCTTCCAAAGGATCAACCATGATCACATCCTTATTTGAACCCTCTTTCCCTGAAGAGACCTGCAACATTAATGAAAATCAAAGATTTTATTAAAGGAAAGATAGCATGCCATAAAGTGCAGAGTTAGTTTATCGTGAAAAAGTAATGAATTATTATGCCATATGAGCAAAACCGAATACATTTATGTTATCTTAACACAAGCTACAGATGGGGCAATAAATATTAGCAACAGAAGGTCATCTGATAGAACCCAATATATTCCAGAGAAAGACTTCATTTTAGCGTAAAAAATGACACAGATCCATGGTGAGCACAAATTAGTTTAGCAAACAACCAACAAGTTTGCGTCAATTAGCAAGTCATAGCCCATAGGAGACACTTCTTCTAAAGAAGGTTGCAGTCCTCATCTTCTAAAAGGATGCCATAAGGCAGTAACAAAGCTTGATGTTAATGTGTAGAATACAAATGCTCATGATCACAACTTTTAAAGCACATAATTTAGACACAAACAATGTTAGCAAGTCTGACAGAACAAGCCTATTTCCTGTAGGCAACACTTGCATTGATCATAAACAGATAGAACAAGCATCCTTAATGCTTCATATCGGGTTCAACTACACAAAGCTCAAGATTAGGACGGGCTGGGATATGCCAGGTCAGTCTCACTTCGACATTAGATAATGATTAAAGCCATAGTCTCCCCTCCCAACTAGTTCGAAGGTATTATTCAGAGCATTTAAAAGTGTATAACTCCTAATTAAAGCAGCACCACTTCTACCTTCAGTGTTCCCTTCCTCTCCTAAGGTTAGTTCTTTTAAATGAACAATAGACCTGAGGTACCTCTTGCTTATAGACATTCCACCCCTGGTAAGAAGATTATAAGTTATCATATCACACAAGTGAGTGTTAGGAACAGATACTATAGTGTTGCAAGTTGCAGAAGTAAAAGGTGATACAAACATCAAAGTTTCTAATATCATCAAGATTGATATCTATTGAAAGTCAATGCAGATTAATTTCTCTACCATTAATGTCCGCACATGTTTCTATGTCATCACTCAGTCAAATCACCACACTATCTAGTCTATTCAAAACACAAATATAAGCAGCAAAAATAAGTTAGGATTTGATGCATACATTATTATTTGCCAATATTCGGAATGCTTGACTCCGGGTTCTGCTAGAAGCTAAACTTGCATCTTGGTCCCTTCTCCATTGCCACCTGGAATATAAAGGGGATCATTATTTTTCATTTTTCCCATTTCATTGAGTTACCAATAGCAAACAAGAATCTTAACCAAACTTCAGCTCCAAAAGCTTAAGCTCATTAAAAATGTCAATGAAATAAAAGCTCTATAACTAATTGTGCATTAAAAAAGTTTCACAGATTATATCAAAGATTAGATTAAATATGATGATAACTTGGAGCTTTTTCTTGAGAAATTAGCAATAAAGGCTAGTAGCTCTTGGAGGTGCTAAGTCCTTCATACTGGTAATAATCTATTACAATGTAAACCATCCATCATATCATATACTCAAGGGTTGTTCATAAAAAATCTAGATATAAACTGCCATAATAGATTGATCCCTCTTAATTTCGTTTCCATAATTAAAACAAGCCTCTTGTTCTGCATGGCATACCATTTTCTGTCACACAATCAATTATTAAAGAACTGACAAGCTATTACAGCGAAGTATGATACTATCAATCTAGTAGCAAAATTATATTTTGAATACCCAAGTAAAGCAGCAAATTCAATACATATATTCGACACTTTAATGAAGAAGCAATCACTACTCATTTTTTTATTACTCTATGATGGAATATGGGATGTTTCCATCCATTCTCATTTATTTATCAATTACCTTTCATACCCAGATAGGAAAAAACACAGCTTCATAACTAAAACATCCATCAATCACTAACGCATAGTCCATATTCCACAAAAATTTAAACTTTACATCCATTCAGCAACACCATAAAGCCAATTAGAAGTGTCATTAAAACAAAGAGTTATTCCAATAATTACTCAAGAATCAGCAGAAGAAATTGAATTGCAAACAAAATATGAAACTTTTGCATTAAAACTTGATGAGCAAAAACAAGTAAGGAGGGATTGAACTGAAATGGATATATAGTTGAAAGAATGAAGAAGAGGGTCCCACAGAAGAAGGAAGATGGGTGAACTTACTTGAGGATTGAGGAAGAGGGAAGATGTCGAAGAGGGAAAGCTGAAGAAGGAGAAGACAAACTAGTGGTAGTGGATGCCATCTTCTTCAGCCTTCCTTTGCTTTCTGTGTTGTTTATCTGTTCAGTTCAGCCAAGTTTTGTGACAGTCAGAGAATTATATACAAGACAAAATTTAACTGTCTTCTTTCCAAGTACTCTACTATTTTTGTTGACTAAATTCTTTAATGATATTCATATTATCTTTTTACTCTTTAATTTTTATTGGGATACTTACAAATAAATACTCCAAATATGTCTAAAAGAACAAGTAAAGAACTCAAATTTCCAAAAGTACAAGTAAAGAACTCACACTTTCAAATAGAACAATAACAACTGGGGCTATTAACAACTAAAACATACTCCCTCCGGTCCTAAATATAAGACCTAATTGACATTTTTTAGAAAATCTTTAAAAAAACAAAATAAGTTAATTATAAATTGATTTACCTAATTTTTCCCCTTAAACTAGTTTATTTGACCTATAAACTAATCGATAATCTAAAAATATATCAAATATGTCATCATTTAATAACCTATTTCGCAACATCAATCTTCCAAAAACAAAGTCAACTAGGTCCTATATTTAGGACCGGAGGTAGTACCAATTTACAACCTTAATTGTACTTTTGAAATTGTGAGTTCCTTACTTGTAGTTTTGGAAGTTTGACTTCCTTACTTATTATCTTTTTAGACATTCAGAAATATTTATTTGTCATTCAACTTTTTATTTCATTGATCATTGAGGATTTTATATAATTAAGAATATACTCCATATATATATATATATAAGGGCTAATTTGGGTCAACGATTAGCTGTCTTACCATGAGGTCCGAGGTTGTGAGATGCATTAAGTTGATTGAATTAGATTAATGATGGTAATTAAATTATTTAATATGATGGGTTTATTCTTAGATATCATAATCATCTTTGTTATTATCATGAGCTCTCTTACTGAATTATTTTAGTATTACGGGGAATAAACATTGATAAGATTGAAGATAAATTCTACATTTATGAACAAGAAAAACTCACCAAATATATGCATACACACACACACAATAAAAGTATTGATTACTATCATAATGTATTCTTATTGGCTTCAAGGCTTTTGTTTAGGTATGGCCTAATTCCTAACGTTGTAGATGTAAGACCTGTTTGGATAACTTTCAGAATAGCTTTTCTGAAGCCAAACCTAGGTTTCACAAAATTCGCAAATTTGGATAAGGATAGTTATTTTTGTTAAACAATCTCCACCCACATGTCAAGCGTAATTAATCTCTCCCTGTTTAGGGTGTTGACAGCTCTGTCTTGTAAATTTTCTCGATTCACAAGGTCTGGGGATCGAACCTCCAATCACTTGTTTGAAGAACGAGAGTATTTACCACTCACGATAGCCCACCGACCACTAGGTTTGGACAAGACAAAAGTGTTGACAAATGGGTTCATAGTCCGGAGTTTGACTCATCTTATGGGCCTTGTGAAAGATGGCCTCCCTAGTCCGTCCCCATGGTATTGGGGCTTTAAGGAGTACTCACTCTTAAATATAAAAATTTGTGTGGAAGTTAAGGAAACAAATTAAATCATTAAATTATAAGAATATATTAGTTTATAAGTAGAATAAATTTTTTTTTTGTGTAATAAAAAAAGAATAAATTGTTTTTTAAGAAAAAAATTAATTACTAGTAATTTAATTTAAAGTGATTAATTTTGTAATTTAAAGTGATTAATTTTGCATTCTTAATCTTTCAAAGAGAGTCAAGGTGATTCTATAATTACAACTTTTTAATGATTTCTGATTCATGTTTGTCATATTTAAGCACCCAGATTTGAGGTTGACTCACCCTCTCCACACATCTCGAGTTATGTTCTTCCACACTACATAAGAATTGTACTTGGTTAATTAGTGTAAAACATTACATAATTAATCTAGAAAAAGATACAAGTATATTAAATGACATTCATAGACACTAGTACTCTAAATTAGATGGTTGAATTAAGACACTATTAATTTTCTGGGAATTGAATATAAGAAACAAATAAGAGATTACTACTCTTGGATGTTCTTTAAACTCTTGAATTTAATCGTTAATGTCCATAATGTTTCTTAGTTCTTAGTTAATTTTGTTTAAATTGTCTTTTTTTATCGATTATTAATGTTGTAAAAGCCGGACCGACAGGCGAGCCGGAAAAGACTCTGGGTCATGGTTCAACACGGCCGAACCGTTAAAACCGATGGTTGGACCGGGTAACCGTTGATCCGAAATGTGAAGCGGTCGATGGTTGGACCGGTCCAACCGTCCGATCCGGTTCGATTCTTACAACACTAATTACTTTCACTTGACTAAAATCGATTTTGTCTAAATAAAAGTAGGAGAGTTTTTGCCTAGTTATTATCTATCATTAATCATTAATCATAAAAAAGTAGGAGACTCTAATATTTTAAAATTTCACCATTTTATTAATTTCTTGACCCCAAAGTTTCACCATTAGTGTATAACGTGCGTAATAAACGTAACCAGTAGACATTGTGAAAACCCCGAATTTCAGAAATTGGATTGACTATTTCTGCTTCTTGTGGGTTGAGAGTTTATTGATTGATTGATTGATTGAGGAGTGAGTAATTAAGGAGAAATATCAAACATGGGAAGGCTGTTCTTGATCAATCTGGAAGGCAGCATCTATAGCTGCAAGCACTGTAATACCCATCTTGCCCTTCTTGATAACATCATTTCCAAGGTTCCTTTTTTCTCCCTCATACTTCAATTTATAATTATTCCTTTCTGGGTTTTCTCTGTAGAATTCATATGAAGATAATAAGTTTACTTGCAAGTCCCATTATTGTGATTTTAGAGAGATGACATGATATGATGGAAACAGTTGCAACTTGAATGAATGAGTAAATATGATCCCAAATATTTAGTAATTGTTTTTCGATTTTTTGTCATTTTTTTGACAAATTACACGGTTAAGTAAGAAGGATGATCAGGGTGGTTTAGAAAAACATTCCATATTGACCAAATTAACCAGCGTTTTTAATTTAATTAAATCAGATCAATTAGTCCTACATTTTGGACTAGATGATGATATTCATACATTTTAGATCATGTTTAGACAACAGTGTTAGGAGCACTTCAGTTATATGGAGGAGGTGTATCTGTGTCTGTCTCAGGGCTTTTGATGTGTTTTAAACTTTTACATTAACACTAAGACAGTCAGATTGATATACTGAACTGCTCTTTTAGGAATCCAATAATCACACTTTGAATATATAAAATACTCCCTCCGTTCCTAAATATAAGACCACTTTAGCAAATTTGGAGAGATTAAGGAAGACATCCCAATGAGTTAGGATTACATGAAATTTTCAAAATACCCTTCACCTAATTTTAAAAATATCACCTTCTTCAAACCACTACTTTTTGGGGTGAAGGGAATTTAAGGGTAATATGGGGAAAACTTGAATCAAATTAGAAAGTGATCTTATATTGAGGAACAAGCTCTCCTCCCTAAAGTGATCTTATATTTAGGAACAAGCTCTCCTCCCTAAAGTGATCTTATATTTAGGAACAAGCTCTCCTCCCTAAAGTGATCTTATATTTAGGAACGGAGGGAGTACATATTGAAAGACATATCAGATACAAGACCTCACGTAGTAGTGATGAGATAAGACTTTGTTGTTGTTGTTGTTGTATCAGATATAAGACCTCAATGTTTGTAGAAGGATCTTTTCTTTGTGCTATATATCACACATATTTTTGGAAATAGTGGGAAAGTCTCAGTTTATATATCCTGTCTTGAAGTGATAACTGTTATCTATGTTTGAAATGGCGTTTGAATGAACCTATGATGAGATTATTTTCTTTGTTAAGGAGGAGAAATCTGATTTTTGGTACTGCTCATAATGGTACAACTACAATCCTTCAATCAGTCGTTGTGTATTAGAGAACTTTATAATTTTGATTATATCTCCATTAAATTATGCTGATATTTTCAATCACAAAGTTGTATGATTACAATCTTCTGATTGAGAAATTCACTCAACCTTCAGAATTTCTTGTCACAATGTGGATCTATGTAGGCAATAAAGGTGGCGTTTTCATATATATTATATGTGGTCTACCGTGCTTTTATTTGACTTAGTATTTTCCTCGTGACATCATGCTTAAAAAGAAGAGAAATAATTGGGAAAAATACATCATGGTTGATTTTTCTTTCCTTTCCATGATTTCCTATTTGCATTCTGAATCCTTAATTTGTACTATGCATTTCTTAAATTTCTTGCATCCAGAAAACAGAATCTTGCGTGTAATCTAACTCTCTCTTTGCAATCTAACTCTGTTTCTTTTTTGGTTTTCTCTCCCCTCCTTTCATAGTCTTTTCGTAGCAGGTATGGGAGAGCTTTCCTATTTAATGAAGTGTAAGTGTTATTTTAAGTTGACCAAGGCATTATAAGTTGGGAATGTAGATTTTTCTTATGCTGCTATGTTAGTGATTTTAAAATTTCTAGAATTAATCTAATAACTTGTATTTTCTTCTATGCTCTTTAATATGGTCCAGATTGAAAAAAAGTTGGTTCTGGTGTAATGTTTGAGTGAATTTATGAGAACTTCTTTGACATCTGATTTTCCCTTCTTTGACATCCTATTTTCTCTTCTTTGTGGCAGTGTGAATGTCACAGTTGGAGAGAAACAAGAGCGGATGATGATAACAGGATTGCATACTGTTGTTGACATATTCTGTGTCGCATGTGGATGCATTCTTGGGTGGAAATATGTAAGGAACGTCTTTGAGAGCTCATTATTTGTGATTTACTTGTTTTCTTGTCATGCTGTAATTATTGTGAAGGGTTCCTTAATGCCTTTTCCACTTTTGTTCATTTAGGAGGAAGCACATGAGAAAAGTGAAAAGTACAAAGAAGGAAAATTCGTTCTTGAAAGGTAACCAGTCTGGTCTCTTATTCTTAACTGTACTTGTTGGGCATCACAATAAAACCTAAACTCTTCTTGAGTTCAGATCTTCTTTATGAGTGTGTTCTATCACGAGTCTGATATTTTTAGAATTTATACTCGAAATATATTAGAAAAGAAGGTGAGCTTGGAGAGTCAATATGGTTCATATGACCTGGAGATCATAAGTTAAAAAAAGACATAGCCCCAATGCTTGTTGTAGGGTTGATGCTGTGTAATGTATACATCTATTTCTCTTTAGACCCCACCTCTAATGGAAAGCCTTGTGCACTAGGTGGCCTCTGAAATTGCTTTTTGAAATAATCAAACCTAGATTAGTATGGATAAACCATCTTTGTTCATCAACTGAGCTAACCTTTGATGCTAGGTTGCTATCTTTGGCTGAGCTTTAGTTTATCATTTCATTACCTTGACTTTTTTTTTTGGGCGGTTCATTAGTACACCTCTCCTCTTTGGTTACATGATCTATTCTTGAGCAGGTATAAGGTTGATGGCCCTCTTGACAACATATATTATCCAGCTATAGAAGCTAATGTTGCTGGAAGTGATGAGGATGACGATGAGGAGGACGCTTAATTCGCTTACCTTAGGATCATTTATTCTATATTTGAACTGTACATTCTGTATGCTATTATTCTCTTTCAAGTATACCATATCATCATTTAGAATAGGTTGCTTTGAAGTTGAGGATCCTCTTCCTCCCCTTCCCAGATGATTTTAACCTAGTTTCTTATTTTGATTTTCAATGAATAATTACTCTTCTTTACTCCTTTCTATCATTGAATATGAAATTGCTGATGGAAGAAGAAATCAGTAGCATTGGTTGGATGACAAATTTATCTTTGGTGATGATGGTTCAAATTGTTGAAATGGAAATGTTGCGACCCAAGACAAAGCAGTAAGAAAATAGTATAGAAACTGAGATTGATTCACAAAATATTTCCTCCTCCAGAACAGAAAGTGATATTACAGCAGATGACTCACAACAAACTTACAAAACAGAAACAGACACAGAAAATAATATAGAAACTGAGATTGATGAAGAAAGAATGATCTTTCCCCAATCTACACTGTCATTTGAGAGGCCAGACTCTCCTCTCAAATTTCTACTTCAAAAAATACTCACCCCCCTCTGAACTTAAGAGAATATTTAAACACCCTAAAAGTTACAGCAAAAATACCCCTAATCTTAGTTGCACTTAAGCCTTTCCATTTACTTCTTGTCCCTTGTGGTGAGGAACCATAGGATTATCTTTCAAGCCAGCAGTAGATAGTTGAGGTCTTACCAGGAAATTACAGATATCGTGAGATGAGAGCAACGCAAACCACCTAGACCTTAATTAACTTATATGACACTAAGATAAGAAAAAAATTAACTCCAATAAATAATCAAATACATGGAAAAATATTTATAACAATCGTCTTCCTTATGGTGTTCATGTTGTAATCATTGGCTCACTGGACACCTTAATGTATTCAAAGCTTCCTTGCAATTCAACATCTTCTCCATGACTCTGCTTGCAGTAATGATAGAACACTGTATAAACCACCATAAGTGACATCTTAATCATACATGTGACGTTCAAAAAAATCAGATCCCAAAACAGTGAAGTGTAAGCTCCTTTCCTTTTTATCTCCATGAACCAAAAGATAAACACAATCCAATTAGGAACTCCATGCATAAGATTTAACAGAAACCCTTGTAACTTAAATCCCTTCAGAATCTGTGAAGCTTTCCCAATTGCCTCAAGTCCACTTTTCTTCTCTTCAAGTACAGAGATAACAGTAGACATAATCCAAACAACAGCCAGGTGCATATGAAAAGCTATAACAAGACATAATATCACACGATGAAGAAACGTTGTCGGGCGAAAAGGAGAAGCGAAGGGAAATATTGAAAGGAAAGCTAGGAATAAATAACCAAGATCAAAGAGAGATACGTAGAACCAAGTGATCAACAACCTTGGATAAGATTTGACTGAAGTTGATACCAAACCACTGAAAGATAAGTTGGCTTCTGCATAAGTTACAGCTGAAGCTGAAACAGTGATGGCTGATGAGAATAAGGAAGCCATGGAGAGGGCAAGGAAGAAGAACCATTCAAATCCAACAATTAGGTGTAAATCTTCTGTAATAGCAGCAGCCATGTTGGTATGCTGAGAGCTATCTGGTCTTGTCATATACAACCGAGTTTTATCCATGGCAAGATCTTTCAGTAAAAACTTCATGGTGAAGAATTTGCATGTGAAGATCATAGAATTGAGAAGGACAATGAGTAAGACTATACATGCCATAAGGCTTTTGTTTTTCAGAAAAATGAGAAGTGATTCTCTTAGAATTCTGAAAAAGCTTGAAAGCCAAGTGTAGTCCATCTTGAAGATGAGTTCTGATGATATCTCAGATTGAACTTCACAGGAGTGACGATCTACTTATATTAGGTTCAGTTTTGATTTTTCCCCTTTTGAATTGGTCTTATTATAGTATTGCGTTTGATTTTGAAAGGAAAAGCGTGGTATGCTAATTTATGTCATAGAATATGAATGAAAAATAGAATACTTGTTTGACATTTAACATATAAGCAAGACACGGTATTTATTTACTTTGGTTTTAGATATAAGACATTAATCCATTTTAAATGGCCTAATTACAAATATTAAGATGGTTTTTGTCAACGGGTGGTTTCAGTGCATGATTAAATGAAACATTTTAGGGAATGAAACTTGTTTATTGAAGGTAGTGATTAAGAACAACGTTTTCAATATAGGAACAACGTTGGATTTGATTTTCTGCAGGAATATTGAAGATTAATTTAATTATTCAAAAGTTTGACGTATGGATTGGGTGGCGATGGCAATGTGTATTATAAAATGATGAGTTGAGGTAGTCTTGAAGGAAAATTGATGGCGTAGTTGATTAGTCCTTCTCTCATTAGTCATTAATAGTTATTTTATATTAGTCAAAGTTCTTACATATACAGCGGACTAATTTATATGCTTGAGACTTGAGTTTTCTAAAACTTGATGTAGAAGTAATACGTAATTGAGGAGACTGAATCCCCCAATGGCTTCAAGAAAATGACTTCATGAGAAGCAGCCATAAATTATCTGATCCGTTCAATTTGTCTGTTTGATGCTTACGCTTATGTAACATTATGTTTTCCTTTTCATTTCGCTGACTTCATTTTTCACCTGCAGTTATGGATTAATTAATACCCGCTCTAGTCCTTATTATTAGGTACTAACTTACAATTATCACATATCAATAAAAATGGTTAAATGCATTACATTTGTCTTAAAACTCAAGTAATTTCAATAGTACCCTCACTAATTATACTAATTTCCAGAAGTATTTCTGATAAAAAATTTCCAAAAGTATTAACTATTACTATCTCTCACTACCCTTATTAAATATGGGCATACATGGAAAAAATAATTAATGAGCTTTAGAAACTAACAAGTGCCTTGTAAAAAAGACCAAAAAATTTGTTAGTTGGTGTTTTCTATTAAGGAACAGAGAGAGTATTAGCAATAGATGACACTTGGTAGTAGTTTGTGACCACTGAGAAGAAGTTACTCCAATTTTAGCATCATGTATTTTTGTGAAACATGTAAGAAGCCAGTTATGAATAGAATTAGTTGAGTGAAACTGATTACGTCTTAATCTAATCCATACTGTCTGGAAGAAAATTATTTCACATCAAATCATCAAGAAACCTTTAATTTTTGAATGCATAATTTGAAAAAATTGACAAATAGGAAATGAATGCTTCGATTATAAGACAGATATGAACATATTTAGATTCAAGTATTACTCAAAGAAAAAACATACATGATCAAATACACGCACAAGAATTTATTACAACTTTCTTCCTTATGGTATATCTGACCCAATCATTGTTTCATTGGACACCACTTTAGTGTATTCCAAGCTTCCACGCAATTCAACATCTTCTTCATGTCCCAATTTGCATTTATGGTATAGCACTGTGAACCCCATGTCCAGTAACATTTTACTCACACAACCAACGTTTAACAAAATCAATCCTATTAACATGGGATGACTGTAACTTTTTAGATTTAAGCTGATCTTCAAGTACCACCACATATTCAAAATCATAACAGGTGTCATATACACAAGATTTAGCAAAAACCCTTGTAGCTTGAATCCCTTCAAAATCTGCCAAGCCTTCCCAAATGCTTGAAGTCCACTTTTATCTTCAAGAACAGAAATGACAAGGGACATTTTCCAGAAAACAAAGAGGTACACTTGGAAACATGACACAGGAATCAGCAGGACATACACTAAGGTTGTTAGGTGAAACATTGGTAAAGGAGTAAATTTCATAGAGAAGGGAAGAATCAAACAGAATGTAAGGAAAATATAACCAAAATTAAAGAGAGAAATGTAGAACCAAGTAATAATTGGCCTTTTCCATGATTTGAGTACTCTTGATAGCAGATCTATGAAAGATATGTTTTCTTCTGCATAAGTTACAGCTGATGCCAAAATAGTGATGGCTGATGAGAATAAGGATGCCATTGAAAGAGCAAGAATGAAGAACCACTCAAGTGCTACGAATTCACGAAAATACGATGTCATGGCCGTGGCAATGTTGGTGTACTGAGGACTACCTGGAGTTACATATAACATTTGAGCTTGCTTCATGATAAAATCTTGTGTCAAAGGCATAATGGAGAAGTAGTTGCACAAGACAATGAAGGAGTTGAGAAGAAGGATGAGTAAGGCTATGGTGTTCATAAGGCTTTTGTTTTTGAAGAAAATGAGAAGTGATTCTCTGAGAATTCTGAAAAAACTTGAAAGTGAATTGGATTCCATCTTTCAGATGAGTGATGATGATGTCTCAGATATTGAACTATATTTTGTTACTGGAATGAGCACATGCAAATGGCTATAGATTTATATCAGGACTCGGCGTTTCTACTTTTTTTTTTTTTGTTACCCAAGGGTATCCCCACCCGCGTGTCAAGTGAGACTAATCCCTCGCTGTTCTGAAGTCCCATATAGGGGTAGACAGCTGGCCTCGGCGTTTCTACTTTGAATTAGTCTTGTAGCATGATTTTTTTATTGGTTGACCTCAATTGGTCTTACCAGACATGAAAGAAAAGTAAGCAGCCAGTACAGCTCACATTATTATTATAATCAATTATAGGTTTGACGTACATATGAATTATTGGGCACGATTGCAGAGTGAGTACCGTAAAATAATTATTCAGTTTTGCGTACATTCTATATTTTAGGCTGAGTAAATTAAACTGAAAATCAAACCCAACCAAATTAAATTTGAATTTTTAGAAATTTTTATGCACATTTGCCCTATTTTTTTTGAGTTTATAATCTGGTATCCTGGGTCAGCCCCAATGTCACAGCCTCACCGGGAACTCAACGGGCTCTGACTAATCCAGATCTGCACTGGGCCTCCACTTAAGGGTAAAGTGTTAGCCAAGGGGCAGACTGCATTTCTAGAGCTCGAACTTAAAACCTCTGGTTAAGCGTGAAGTGAGGTAACCACTACACCAACCACGCTTGGTTCACATTTGCCCTATTTCTAGAGATGTTACATGAATCTTGACATATTCCGTGCACATCATTGTATTATAAATCCTGAATTCATTCCCTCTCCATTAGCTAATAAATCCGGTCAATTCCCTCCCTAACCTTATCACACACAAGCTGTCACACTCACACCCACAATTTCAGATTAATAAAACCCATTAATGTTTTTAAGCGAATGGTTTATCAGTTTATGTATCACTCACAATTTTAGGTTATTATAAAAACCCATTGGAATCTTAATTTTCATTGGAGCGGCTTATGTATGAATCATAATAATTGGTATGTTTAATTCCAAATCTGTTGAACATTTACACAAAAGAATTGCAAGTTTTCTCTATAAAAATTTGTAAAATATTTATAAATATTTATAACATCATAAATTTAGATCATGTTTAAAATTGCGATATGACATTGAAAAAATTTGAAAATTGTTTAGATTATAAACTGCTTCGCCTAAAAAATTATATATATATATATATATATATATATAATTTTTTATTTTATATATATATATATATATATATATATATATATATATATATATATCTCATAATTATTTTATATCATATTCAAATTACGATATAAAAATACAATTTTTTATTAATTGTTTAGCATCTTAAAATGTTTTATATTGAGATAATTTAAAGTACTTTAAATATTATTTAATTATTCAATGAAATATGAGGTGCTTATTATGGGCATATAAACTCTCCTCAGGTTGACACTCCTTACGGGTATATCAAATTGATCTTGATTGTGTAGATGAATTATCTATGTTCTTCACTTTCATGCACTGATAATGAAAATTATTCCATATCTATCATAATGAGAGAAGCGTTTCAATTTTCTATTGAAGAATTGTTATATGGATGCTCTACACTTTACCTCTCCTCAGACATTTACCCTTGTCTTTTCAATAACGGAGCTAACTTGTGGGTGCCACCAGTTGGTGCCATTTCTTTGTCAGATTTTATGGACTTTAAGCATATCGTAGTATTATTTCTATTTAACATTCACTTCCTCGTCTTGCTAACCTTTTTTTCATTTGAAGTACAGAAATCTTCCTATTTTCATGCCAGGTATAAGTTTAGCCAATCCAATAACCGCATGAAAAATGATTTGTCTACCTCTTCATATTGTTGAAGAAAGTGTTGCTATGTGACAAATCCTTGGATTTGTTTGCTACATGCCTAATTGAGCTTTTTAACATACTAAAAATATAAAATTGGTCCAATTACAATTCATTGAGCATAACTTGTGGATGGAGATTAGTGTAGAATTTGAATTAATTAACCTCAATTATAAATTGATTTGTTTTAAGTTATTTAGAGGCTCTTTGATCCTTGCTCTTTTCTTCTTTCAATTGTACGGTAGCTAGGACCACTTCTTTAGATTACTCTTAGTACATATAACTCAGGTTCAGATTCAAACGCCAGTATTTCTCCCTCTGAATCCTCTTTCACTCGCTGTTAAGTCCACAACCAACAAACAGATATATAAAGTAAAATAAAGTAGACAAGTGACAAGGGAAGAATAAAGTGTGAAATGAACCAAAAGGAGCAAAGCTAAGAATTGGCTCCAATACTGAAATCAGTTCATCAAACTATGAAGAGAATATGCAATTGAGCTTCATAATAACCAAGTGCTGGGTGAAAACAATCTCCAGAAGTTTGAATACTTTACTGATAAAAGTGTTCTGTTGTTCAATAGACACTTGTTGGATTTAAAGAAATATTAATTATGTTTTTCATTTATGCCCATAATTAATAAGTGTAAGTGTAGTGTAATAAAATAATAACTAATATGATATTTGATTTTTATGTAATTAGTATGGGCAATATTGGAAATAACTTAAATTTTAAGATAAATTTAATATTTTTAACCAATTTTATTGGCATGTGAGATTCGTTATTTGGTGTATTATATTAAAGGGTGAAGGTGCAAAAATGATACTAAATTTTACCTAAAATTGCGTTTTTAATACTAAAGTTTCAAGAGGTACAAAAATATTACCCAACTTGATGTTCAGGTGCAAATATGTATTTTCACTTGAGGAAAATAAAATTTAGATAAGAAAAGACTCTTATACCCCTATTCCTCCCTCATTAAATTTTTATATAATGAGCGGCATAACAGTCTTTTCATATCTAAATTTTATTTCAGTAAAGTGAAAATATTATATTTGCACCCGGACCACAAGTTGGGTACTATTTTTGCTCCTCGCGAAATTTTAGTATTAGAAATGCAATTTTGGGTAAAGTTTAGTATCATTTTTGCACCTTCACCCTATATTAAATACATGTGAGAGTAACAAGCCATGCAGTGGAAACAAAATATTGAGTTTAATTTATCCATTATACAAGAAATAGACCATTACTTATATATAGAAATTATAAAATATTTCTTCCTTATGGTATATCTGCTCGAATCATTGGTTCATTGGACACCACCTTAGTGTATTCCAAGCTTCCATGCGATTCAACCTCTGATCTTCTCCGTGTCTAAGCTTGCACTTTTGGTGTAACACTGTGAATGCCATGTCCACCAAAAATTTACTCACACAACCAACATTTGACAAAATCAGACCCATTAACATCGGAATGTTGTAAGTAATTCCTAGATTTACTCTGATCTTCATGTACCACCACATATACAAAACCAAAATAGGTGTTCCATACAAAAGATTTATCAGAACCCCTTGTAACTTGTATCCCTCCAATATCTGTGAAGCCTTCCCAAATGCCTCAAGTCCACTTTTCTCTTCAAGAACAGAAATGACAAGAGACATTTTCCAGAAAACAGAGATATACATATGGAAAGCTAACACAGGAATGAACATGAAATGAACAAAGTTTGTCCGGTGAAATATTGAAAAAGGCACAAAATTTACAAAGGGAAAAATCAAAGAGAGCACAAGAAAAACATATCCAAGATCAAAGAGAGATATATAGAACCAAGTGATTATTAGCCTTTTCCATGATTCATTTACTCTTGAATATACACATCTGAAAGATATGTTTGCATCTTCATAAGTTAAAGCTGAAGCCAAAATACAAGTGGCTGATAAGCATATGGAGGATATGGAGCGAACAAGAATCAGTAACCATAATAATTCTACAAATTCGTGTAAATTCGATGTCATATCGGCGACCCTGTAGGTATACTGAGAGCTACCTGGACTTGTTGCTAACAATTGGGTTTGGTTTATAATAAAAACATCAATTGAAGAATTAATGGTGGAGAGAGTGCAAAAGACGAGGTAGGAGTGGTAAAGAAGGGTGAATAAGAGTATAGAGGCCATAAGGCGTTTGTTTTTGTGGAAAATGAGAAGTGATTCTCTTAGAATTCTCACAAAGCTTGAAAGTGAATTGGATTCCATCTTGTTGAGTAGTGGCGTTTTGGTATAGGAAAGAGCACAAGCAATGTCTATCTATTTATATGCATTGGCCTTACGTTTTCTACTTTTGAATTAGTCCTGTATGTTTCTTTACGTTGACCACATCCACATCAATTGGTCTTATATTACATGCATCTGACTTTAGAAGGAAATTGCGTGGTGATATGCTTTGATTTAAGGGTGCATTACTCTGGCCAAAAAAAATAATAATGATAGTATACAACGGAACCAAACGCGAAAGAGCAGCAGTCAGCACATGTTTGACGTACGTACCGTATGGATTGGCCTACCATTGCACTCGGTGAGTAATGATGAGTTTTGAATTATTCCCTCTTCTTACTCTTCTCTTACACATATTTCTAACTTTTTTAATTAAAGAACACATTTCTAAATCTTTTAAAACTTAGGATAAATTATAGGTTTGGTCATTTATGTTTGCAAAAGATATCAATTTTAATTCTTCAAGTCAAAAAGTACCCTTTTAGTCATTTTTTTATCAATTTATGTTTGCAATAGATATCAATTATAGGTTTGGTCATTTATTATAACAACCGATCTAAAAAAATTGAAAATAAATTGAATATTTCTATAATTGAATATGCTTGATCATTAAACTGATTTGGATTAAAATAAGTAAAGAGAAAAAAATTAGAAAAAAATAAAAAAAGAAAGAAAGAGAATAAGGAAAAAATATACCCTTGTAATAAAAAAAAAGGAAAAAGGAAAAAATATTCCCTGCTGGCATTTTGGACTGCAAATTTTATCCAAGCCCAATGTTTTAGCAAAAACACAACATTTACTACCCAAATAACAATCTATACAAGCATATTTTCATGTCTTATATGGATTGGTTTGACCCGAAACATAATATATACCACAATCTCGATTCAAAAGTAATATAGACTGACATAATATGACATAATATGATTCATATCATTTAACATAATATAGGGTTAAGGTGCAAAAATGATACTAAACTTTACCCAAAATTGTGTTTCTAATATTAAAGTTTCGCGAGGAGCAAAAATAGTACCAACTTGAGGTCCAGGTGCAAATATAATATTTTCACTTGAGGGAAATAAAATTTAGATATGAAAAGACTTTTATATCCCTCGTGAAATTTTATTTAATGAGAAAGGAATGTGGGACATAATAGTCTTTTCATATCTAAATTTTATTTCCCTCAAGTGAAAATATTATATTTGCACCTGAACTCCAAGTTGAGTAATCTTTTTGCAACTCGCGAAACTTTAGTATTAGAAACGCAATTTTGGTAAAGTTAGTATCGTGTTTGCACCTTCGCCCCATAATATAATATTTCGTCCTTTATCTGCCCATCTCTGGTGTACAAAAAAACTCTTAACTAATTCCTCGCACCAAAATTTTAATTATTTGTTATATATGATTGTAATATGTTATACCTGACCTTATTATAAGAAACCAAAATTTGAACTGTTTTCGTCCAAAATATATATGAGCTCATCTTACATTCTCTCTTCATTTAATGCATTTTCTCCTACTTTTCCCCTAGCTATCTTACCTATTTTCAATGCTTATGTATTTTTCTCTCTTAATAGAATCATAATAAATATGAGCACTATTGAAGAAAAAAATAACTTTAGACACTTAACTAATATTTACATGTTTTCTTAAAAAACATGTTTTGACATCTGAGCTCTTATATTACAGACCGGAAGAAGTAATTACTAAGAATAATTATTTACGGATGTTATCAAATTAACGAAATTTGACGTAAATTTTAACATATCACTAAAGTTGAATATGTTGCTTTGTTTTTCTTTCTCCTTCAAATCATGAGCCTCCTTCTCAAGGCGTTCCTTCGCTTTTAAGGCTCCAATTCCAACATCAGTAGACAGATGAGGCAATAGTAAGACACATATATCTACTGTTGTTGAGAATTTTCTCCATAAATTTGAGACATGTACAACTTTTTCTACACCCACCACACCATATCTCTCTCCCTCCCTTCTCTCATCTCCTGGACGTTCCCGGGCAACGCCCGAGAGATGAGAGAAGGTAGGGAGAGATATATGGTGTGGTGGGTATAGGAAAAGTTGTACATGTGTCAAATTTTAATTGGGAGTCGGAGGAAATGGACAGAATAAACTATACCTAAGTTTTTTTCCTTAAAAAAATCTCTCTTTGCTTTAAAAAAATAACCTTGAATATACTCATTTGATCCTATATTTATACTTTTTCTGCGTTAACTCATTTTGTAAAATGTATATGTTATATTAGTCACTTATAACAAATTTCATTTGTGCTAAAAAACAAATTTCAATGAAATTAAAAAGAACTAATTTAGGTCTATTATCTACTTATCACATTAATTAGGTCTAATTCTTCAATCAAATCTTTACACATGAACTTATTATTTTAAAACAATTATATGGATAAGGTTTCAAAATTCTTTTTTTATATGTCCAAGTTTCAAATCTGTTAAATCATGTGGAAATGACAAAAATATATCTTTTAAATTTAAAATCCCATACAAATAATTTGCAGTTATTAATACCTTTATACTCAACTAATTAATATCTATATTCAAATGGTTGAAATCTCCTATTTAAGATTTCTAAATTTCTAAGGATGTTTTTTCATCATTTCCCTTAAACGATTTAAAAAATCACTCATGTTTGGTTACATTTTATAGGAGGATTTGGACATTTGGACCCATGCGTATCGGCGTATAGACCTAAGTTTTATCTCATCCATAGCAACTTAGGTATATCCAATGTTATAGTATAGGTTGGAAATTACGAGATAAGCATTATTTTTTTACTGTGAAAAGATTTCAAAATAACTTCAATTAAAATAATCATTGAAATTTATGGATGCAGATTTTATGCATAATTATGAAATAGAAAATCAATATAAATAGTAGCCAGCCATATTGCTTGTGCCATTTTCAGGACACGGTTAGTTGGACCAAAATTTTAGCTCAGTAGTCCTAAGATGGAATCAAATTCTCTTTCAATATTTGTGGGAATTCTGAGAGAATCTCTTATGATTTTTCTGAAAAATAGATCCTTAATGGCAAACATAGCCTTATTCAACTTTCTTCTCCATTCTTTGCTCTTTTCTTGCAATTTCCTCTCCATTGAACCTTTAATCAAAGATTTCTTCATGAAAGTTTCTGAATATCTGTTCGAACTCTCAGATGCATCTCAACTAACGAAAATCCTTAAAACTATGACCTCAGATTTTTGAGTTAATAGTGCTTCAGTGGTTCTTCATTATTTCCCTCTCCATGGCCTCCTTATTATCATCATCCATTACTATTTCAGCCTCATCAGCTTTAACTTATTCAGAAGAAATATTATCTTTCAGCAAAGATTTGCTTTCTAGTGTACTCAAATCATGCAAAAAGTTAATACTCACTTGGTTCTTCATATCTCTCTTTGAACTCGGTTATTTTTTCCTTGTATTCACTTCGATTTTTCCATTCACTGTGAATTTCGGTTCACTTAATCACCCGACAATTCTCCTTTATGTGATATTGTTTGTGGTTTCAGCTTTTCGTATGTACATGGCAGGTTTTTGGAATATGTCGATTGTTGTTTCAGTGGTTGAAGAGAAAAGTGGACTTGAGTCTTTAGGGAAGGCTTCAGACTCTTTGAAGGGATTGAAGTTACAAGGGTTTTTACTAAGTCTTGCGTATGGACTTCCTATTTTGATTTTAAGAATTTGGGGGTACAGAGAGATGGTACAGAAAAGAACTTTCAATCCACTTTTAATGGGACTTATTTTGGTAAACATTGATATTTTGCTTAAAATGTTGTTAGTGGACACGGCGTTCACAATGTTATATCATAGATGCAAGCTGAGACGTGAAGAAGAAGAGGTTGAATTGCATGCAAGCTTTGAATACTCGAAGGTTTTGTCCAATGAACCAATGATAAAGGCAGCAATACCATGAGGAAGAAAATTGTGAAGCCTAGTGTTATCTATGCATGTCAGCTTGAACTAATTTTGTGAGATAATCAGAGTTGATTATATGATTCCTATGATTGCATATATATACACCCTGAAAATAATGAAGCCCACTTTGAAGTTTCATGATGATTTGGCTTAAGAAAATTTCCTTGATAGAGTGTAGATTTGCGAGCACGTGGGTTCAAAAATAACAAGGAAAGCTCATTGTTTGTTTGATCGAGCGAAGGGCAGATGAGGTTAATTATTGCTTTGTTTGATTGGATGAGAGGGGAGGTTTTCTTGTTTGATTAAGAGCGGAAGGAATGAGAGTTAAATAAAAAAGGTTCATTTTATTGAAATGTTCCCCCTTCTTTTATTTCATAATATATACTACCTCTGGTCCTAAATATAGGACCTAAATGACTTTTTTTAGAGGTTAAGGTTGTAAAAAAGTCTATTAAATTATGACATATTTGATATATTTTTATATTATCCATAAGTTCATAAGTAAAATAAACTAGTTTAAGGGAAAAAATTAGGTAAATCAATTTATAATTAACTTATTTTTGCTTTTTTTAGGATTTTTCAAAAAAGTCAATTAGGTCTTATATTTAGGACCGGAGGGAGTACTTTCTAATTTTTGAATGTTGAAATCCCTCTTAAGTCTTACTTCAATTATATAGTATAATAAAAAATTATGTGCATTTTATTTAAATGTTGATTTATTGATTATAACATGATGTTATCTTATTAACTACATATAAATATTCTTGTTTGCTATAATCTGTGTTTATGGTTGAAAAAAAATGCAAGCTCTAATTTATATTAAGAAGATATTTTATATATTTTGTTATGAATAATATATAATACTATTCTAATTAAAAAAATTGCAGCATTTACATCAATCATCATAAACACCGACCAAAAAATCAATCATCAGAAACAAAAATCATGAACCCATAATCTGTTTTGAGATCATTTATGGATCGAAACAATGCCAAGCATAGGAAACCTCTATTATTTAAATTTCCTGACAAATTCAATTGATAAGGTGCTATTTCTTTATCAATCAGAATAATTTTAAAAATTTTTTTATACAAGAACAACTACAGAGAAGCGATTAAAAGGAGGTTAAAAGTGGTAACTGATCATGTGATAGTTGCCTGGACAAATGGAGTGACATGTTACTCTCAAATTTTGTTGCATGGACTACCTACGTTTGGGGGTGATGACGAATGATTTTATTTTAAATATGAAACAACCAACAAATTAATAGAAAAATGTTTTTTCAGTCAAAAAAAATCTAACTTGCATGTTTCTTAAAAAACATTTCTTTTAAATAACTTTAGACTTCCAACTAATATTTACGTGTTTTCTTATAACTCATTGGACCAGAGAGCTATCTATTCCCTTACCACATGTTTTTCTACTTGTGAATTACAACATGAATATTATAAATAACAAGAATGTACTACTCCATAAGTTCTTATTACAAAGACATAAAATATTACGTAAGTTGATTATGAACCAAGTCAATGTCCGCATCTTGATCGAATGAGTCATTACTAAATTCATACAAGCTCTCCAACAATTGCAACATAATAAGGACAATGTTATAAAAGACTAGCATATAAACTATGCAAATTTTCAATAACTAATTTATTGGATATAAATGTTAAAAGTGTATACATTACTGAATTTCTTCAAAGGTCGAAGATTATCACGATGTATTATGTCAAACATATATTTGATGACATAATAGTCGCATGAGAGAGTCAAACCAAAATATATTATACTCTTTCGGGCAAAGGATAACCAGAGCCCAATAAATGCTGAAACAAATTAACCAAAATACATGTTAGTTAAACTAATAATAAATAACGTTCAATCTTGTATAAAAAATATTTAATTACCAATTGAGAACATATGCGAAATAAAGAGAGCCACGATCTATAACATCTATGGCTCGATACAACTTTGCATTCTACAAAAGTATTCTGTCACGTCCATAGTTCACACAATTGCAAGAAGAAGGATATAATTTTTCGGCTTTTTTATTTTGAAATCGCTGAATGTATAGACATTTGCTACCAATGGAGTATCAGAGCCAAAAACGAGACAAAAAGTGACTTATATAATATGTAGAAAGTGACTTGTAAAAAATTCACATAAAAATTTATTATATGAATTATAAATGGGTTAAAAAATCTCTCTTTGCTTTATAAATATAACCTATAATATACTCATTTGATCCGATATATTTTCTTACAGCTCATTTGATTAAATATATATGTTATCAGTCACTTTTAACAAATTTCATTGAAACTAAAAAACCATAAATGTGATTAAATATATTTTAAAATTTACTAATTTGTTGGCTGTTTCCTATTTACAAACAGACTCATCACCGCCCACCGCCCAAAGGTACATAGTCCATGCAACAATAATTTATGGGAGTGATTGTGGAAAAAATTAATAAAAATCATTGATGAAAAAAATATGAATTTTGTTGGTTAGAAAACAAGGGTTTTACTTTTACAATTTGGAATAAAGACACATCCCTTAACAAGCTTAGGACCAATTCAAGGGAGCAATTGATTTGAATTCTATAATTCGTTGTTTAACTAACAAAATATATGTTCTTACAAATATTAACAGGGACTTATCCTGTGTTTTTCCCAAAATTTTGATGTGTTGTATATATTTATTTTAGGTGTAAAATTTAGTATTCAATTCTGTGATAAGATTCAAAACTAAAATATGTAATGAAAATTTGTTAATTTTTGTTTTCAAATGTAAAATAAGTTACTCGAAACCTTCGACATTGCAAATATTTGAGTACAGAACAAAGTTATGTCAGCGTTTTGTTTTCCTTCTGCATAAGTTAAGTTTTGTTATCTGTTTTTTTGGTTACCCAAGGCTATCCCCACCCGCGTGTCAAGTGAGACTAATCCCTCGCTGTTCTGAAGTCCCATGGAGTAGACAGCTGGCCTGTGAATTTGCTCCATTCGCAAGAGCTGAGGATCGAACCCCCAACCACTTACTTAAGGGACGAGAGTACTTACCACTCACGCCAACCCGCCAGGTTGTTTTGTTATCTGTTTTCATATTAATAGAAGAAGTGCTTTTTCAGTCCAAAAAACCTCTAACTTGCATGTAAAGCATAGATTTTTTTTTTGCCAACATATATAAGGCATAATTGACATATGGAGTGTTAATTTAAAGTTATAAAGGTCATTTATTTTCATCTAAAAAATATTCGATATGATCTGAAAGTTTTTTTTACTCAATGTCACCTACGAAGTAGTATAAAAAAAATGGATAATGTTGCACTACCCTTAAAAAATGTCAATTTTAACGTCTAAATTGTTTTGTTTGACTATATTGTACACGTGGCACTCTCTCATTTGATCAGAGAGCACTTTGATCAATCCGTGTCGAGAATATTCCTATATGTTCTTGAGCTTGATCTTTTCAAAGTTATATGTCCTGTTACTCCACAATGAAGGTCGATGAATCTTTTTGGCTCAAGTTTTGGTATCATCACATCGAAAAATCTTCACATTTTATTTTACTATCAATGATTTTTTAAAAATAAGCTCGATATCATTAACTCATAAGAGATTACATACAGAATCATAAAGTTCTTAAGAAGAGACTCAACTATCATCATTATCAATCCCCACTTGCTAAGGTCATGTGGTTGTTGATCAGTGATTTTTTTAATTAATATTTGGTTTGGTGTCAATTTGTTTCATGAGCCTGATAATTTTTTAAAAAATAAATTATAAGCTCATGTGTTAATATTTGATTGAAGAACATAGTACGTTTGGTCATAAGAAATGAAAGAAATGAAATGGAAATGAAATTTTTTTGGTACACTTTTTATCAGCCTACAAACTTTACTTTCTCATCATTTTTTCTACTTTTCATCTTCACTTTTTCCCTTTCCATTTATTCACTTTCATTTTTCAACACAAAACGGGCCTAATCATGTGTATAATCAATATCAATACTCTACCGGAAAAAGTATTAATTAAGAAGACAAACTGAATTAATATAGTTTATTTATGACCAAAATTACTGAATTAATTATCTTCTAAGCTGTTTTGGGTGATCATCCCACTTATTATTAGAACATAGAAGCAACGTGGAAAAAGAACTCACAATTAGAAAAATTTGTTTGGTGAGGATAAGAGATATAGTTGTTTTTTTCAATCTCAAGCATAAATATCACTACTAGAATGTGGATTTTTAAGGACCCTATTAGATGACCAAATTATAGAGTTTGGTCGTTGATAAAAAACACATTGATATCTTTTGTAATTATTTTTTATGGCATTTATTTTTTTCAGAGCAAAATTTTGATACTTTTATTCCTTAAAACTTTTAACGGGCAAAAGTTTACATTTTGCTGGTAACACTTTTAGCGAGCAAAACGTTGAACATTTGGGCGTTAAAAACTTTGACGAGCAAAGTTTCAACAATTGGGTCGTTAAAAGTGTATTAATTTTTTTCCTTTCTGAACAGCAATTTTTCTTGCCGTCGCCTAGAAACTCTCTTCGAAAGAAGAGAGTCGAACTTGTACGTGAAAGGCTTCGGCTCTCAGTTCTTCGATTTCGACGAGTTTTCTCTGCTCCTTCGTATCTGAGCAATGTTAGGCTTTCTCTTATTCATATTCTTCGCTTTATTTTCTAATCAAAGAGTATTTTCTTCGCATGCGGAGCAAACTCGCATTGATTCGGTTCCACTCATGATATATTTGCAAGTTAGAGAATTAAAGTTGAATCATATTGAAGAATACATAGAAGGAGCATCTATAACTTTTGACTATACTAAGTGAACATAATGGTTGACATTAAATTTCAGAGTGTGTGTGTGTGTGTAATATGCCACACCTTAGCTTGCCACACACACACACAGAGTATCTGTGAGTGACAAAGTACAAATTATCTACCTGGATATGAAACTTCAGAAGGCTGGAAATAAAGTACCAAAATACATAGTTCAAGAAATTAAATTGTCATAAGAAATTTTCATTTCCTTAATTATGGTGCTTCTGCCCCAATAATAATCATTGGTTCAATGGGCAACTTAGTGTATTCAAAGCTTCCCTGCAATTCAACCTCTTCTCCATGGTTGAACTTACACATATGGTAAAACACTGTGAACGCCATCATAAGTGACATCCTTGCAAGACAAGTAACGTTTACCAAAACTAATGCCAAAAATAGTGAATCATAACTTCCTTTCTTCTTTGTCTCCAAATACCACCAAATATGCACAATCAAAGCAAAAAATGCATACACAATATTAAGCACAAAACCTTGTCCCTTGAATCCTTTCAAAATCTGTGAAGCCTTCCCGATTGCTTCAAGACCACTCTTCTCTTCTAGCACTGAAATAACAATTGACATGTTCCAGACCACCCCGAAGTATATCAGGAAAGCCAACACTGGAACCAACACGACATAAACAAACGTTGTTGGGCGGTATGGAGAGGTGAAATTAATGATGAAGGCGAATATGGTTATGAATGAAAGGACTAAATAACCCAGATCAAACACAGACACGTAGAACCAAGTGACTACTAGCCTTTTGCATGGTGTGAATACCCTTGAGAGCAAATCTCTGAAAGTCAATAATAAGTTTCCTTTTCCATAAGTTATGGCTGATGCTAAAACAACAATGGATGATGAGAATAAGGAGGCTGCGGAGAATAAGAGAACAAAGAACCACCCAACTGCACATAATAAGCGAATATCTTCAGTCATGGCAGCAACAAGGTTGGTGTACTGAGAAGTGTGTGGGCTTGTGAAGAAGAGGCGGGTTTCTTTCATGGCGAAATCTTTCATTAAAAGCCTAAGGAAGTAGAATTTGCATGATATGAGAAAAGAGTGGAGGAGGAGGATTAGTAAGGCTGTGGAAGCCATAAGGGTTTTGTTTTTCAGAAGAAGAAGATGAGATTCTCTCAGAATTCTCACACAACTTGAAAACGTATTGTTGGAATCCATGTTCATGGTGATCCAACAGATTGATTTTCACTTCTAACACAAGAAATACCCCACGCTATGCTACCTTTTTATATGGGTGATAGTGCTTCTCTTTTTTGAATCGGTCTTTCCAATATGTTG
Source organism: Mimosa pudica (assembly GCA_029929735.1). Classification (NCBI taxonomy): domain Eukaryota; kingdom Viridiplantae; phylum Streptophyta; class Magnoliopsida; order Fabales; family Fabaceae; genus Mimosa; species Mimosa pudica. The sequence continues at coordinate 7,306,725 of JAKELP010000015.1, read as the reverse complement.
TTAAAAAGATTAGTTGGAATATATTGATACAAAAACTTGAAAAGTTGAAAGTAATTTCCACTGAAAATCATAAGGAATGACTTGTAAGAATTAATTGGGACACACTAATATCTATAAAGAAAATACTTTAGTTATATATCTATCTATATATATATATATATATATATATATATATATATATATATATATATATATATATATATATATATATATATATATATATATATATATATATTATTTCAGGTTTCTCTAATCACATGTAACTATATGTGTCTAATTTTTTAAACATTATCACTTAATTATAAACCTAAATTTAAAAAAAAAAGGATACATGATAATGTGTTGTTAGATAACTACTTGACTAAGATAAATGAGCTTAATGTAATTATGATGCTGTTTATAAATATATGAATAAATAATTACAAGATAGAACTATTCTCTATTGTTTTTGAAATATTAAAATTAATGCTATTAAATTAGTTTGTCCCTAATAAGTAACATTATTCCTTCTTATATTTTTAAATTGAATATTGCAATCGATCGTTTAGCTAGTGTGTGTGTGTGCATGTGTGTGTGTACATATATTTAAAATTAAAAGAAAAATACTTATAATAGGTCAAGACAAAATATTCACAACATAAAATAAATATACGGCATTGGAATGAAATTATTTATGAGATAGATAATACTAACTCTGGTCCTAAATATAGGACTTAATTGACTTTTTTTTGGAGAGATTAAGGTTGCGAAATAGGTTACTAAATGATGACATATTTGATATATTTTTAGATTATCCATTAGTTTATAGGTAAAATAAACTAGTTTAAAGGAAAAAAATTAGGTAAATCAATTTATAATTAACTTATTTTGCTTTTTTAAGGATTTTCTAAAAAAAGTCAATTAGGTCTTATATTTAGGACCGGAGTGAGTAATATTTACTATTTAAATTCTATGTTATATACTATCTATTCATGTGATGCAACAAAAACTGGGAGTTTTTGCAGTAATATTCGCAATGTTTTGCCGTGCAAATTAGGGGACGACTCACAAAAGTGACGATGACTTTTGAACGAGTCTTGAAGGAAAATGACCACTCCATCACAACAGTCCATCTTGCACATTGGGGCACGACTTTGAAGTCTTTTGTGGTGGATGTAATGAGGAAGTATTTTGGCTTTACTCAAAGGTTTGGGGCTGGCATAATTCTTTGAATCAATCAAGCTGTTCCACGTAGAAACGCATTTTCATTGTTTGTCCATTCACTAACATTGCATAGGATTGAAGATGAAGATCGTGTCGTCCAGGGATTTGGCTTCGAAAACTATGGTTGGATGAGGCATACAATTGGATCCATTTGTTTTATATTACATATTGTGTTTTCTTTGATTTTTAGTAGCCTTTTATGTGTTTTAGGTCTTCCATCAATATATGTTAGGAAGTAAAAGTAGACTTCTTCCTATATAACTTTTCATCTAGTTTTTTATAAATTTTACTTTATAAAAAAACTAGCAGGAAAACAAAATTTAAAATAAAATAAAAAGAAAACGAACATGCTAGTGTGGTTTAATTGGGCCAGCTGAAAGATGCCCAATTATTGTGAAAGGTGGCTCCATAATAACAGATATTGCATACACATGCTGATTCTTGGGTCTGTTGGGCTTGGTATACATAGGCCGATCCATAGAAAGCAAAAGGCAAACCATTGCCTCTTATATATTAAGAGATTTATTTATTATGTGGGTCACAATGATTTACAAAGTACTCATTCTCATACTCACGGGAGTTCTTATCTTTTGGGCTCGATAGACATGGGCCAATACTGGGGGACAGATACGACTCATACGAGATGCCTTTCAAAAACCTGCCCAAACAATTTTAATTTATTATTTAAGAGCATTTGTTATCAACCCCAAAGTTAACTCAATTATTTTTGTTGGTTTTTTTACACTTACAGAATCATGTAATTTATCCTTAAACTCCTGTTAGTTGTAATTTGGTCGGGCTCAAAAGTGATTTGGTCAAACACGATCAACCCACATATTCTTTGTTGAGTTCAGTGAGTCAAATTCATAAAAGATATGATATAAAGCGAGACAAGTGAGTCGAATTTCTCCTCAGCAAGTCAAATTTTATTTGCCATGGATCTCATTACCCCCATTTTAAACTAATTCTCCCTTTAATTCAATTTTATTTGCAACTTTTGATCATATAACACTTTTCCCCATTTTCACATTAAAACCAATCAAAATTACTTTTCCAATTCAACTATAAGCTTACATATAGAGTTCGTTTGGTTAATTGGAATTGAGAAATGAAATTGGAGGTGAGAATTGAGGGTAAGGGGGTAAAGATGGAAAGTAGAGGTGAATTAGGTAATTATGAGATGTAAAAGTTTGTGGGCCCAGGAAAAGTGTAAAATGGAGAGGGAAAACTTGTGGGTCCTGAATATATGGAAATTACATTTTTCAATTCTCATATACAATTCCATTTTGAAATTTCTTGCAACAGGCCCATAGTTATCAAGAATCAATTAAATTTTAGGCTCCCTAAGAGAAGGTTAGGGGAAGCTTCCACTATCCCTATGGTGCCTATTTTCTTGAAGGACGTGCCTGAGACCACACTGCATCAACCTACAAACCTTAGTTATCAGAAAATAAATTAAATTTTGTTCAATTAATTTTTATCTTCGACATTTCAATCAAAGTTGCTCTGTTTTTTGTGGGCTCACGCTTCCACTTTTAACAATAGAGACAACCTACGAACCTGGCTGTCCATGTCTCTTCAATGCATGAAACAAATTCAAACTTCCTTATCTAAACCAGAATTCGTTTATTCCCGTTTTACCCTTGAATAAGCACTTGTAATGTGTAAATGAGTAACAAGTAGCAGTAATCCTTTAATTTTCTTGTCAAGTGGTGCACTCTGCTATATCAGATCTTTCCACTGATGGCTTCAACAAATGATTTCTTAGCTACTTTCTACATTCAGATTGATTCTTGACTTCTTGGTCTTGAACATAAAGAGAGAAACTTCTCTTACGAACAACCAAATTTGTTTGATCAGTCTCGGGACCCACACATGGCAACAGTTTGAAATGTATTTCCTTAATTTTAGGGGTCAAAACAACGTGATTTAGCATGCCATTTTCTATAAGATAATTTCTAGATTCAAATAATCAATTTGGATATGAAATAGCACACATGAGTGCGTGTTTGTGTGCATTTGCATGGGAAATTAGGATTAATAAACTTAAAAATTTTAGATAATTATTGGCGAATTTTACCGATAGTTGATGAACTAGAAATATAAGGAATCGGGAGGAGGAAAATTGATTAAAATTTTTTCTCCCTGCCTTTCCCCTCCACTTCTCACATACCAAACAGAAACACCAGTTTGTTTGTGATGAGTATATATATTAGAATCTAAATCTAAATAATGTTATATATCACCTCTATATTAATACAAAATTTAGACAAAAAAATGTGAATGCGTCGAGTGGAGGCATCGCTGAACGGAAGCTGATGAAGGTTCTGTCATGCTCCTCAAACATATACTACCAATCTATATTTACTAATCATGACACTAATTGTGAACGTTTTGACCGGGAATATGAGTAGACTTTAATTATTTCTTGTAAAACTTTTAAAAACTATTTTTTAATAAATGTGTTACCTGTATAATGATATCTCACAACACACACACATATGGGTAATTAGTAGTCCAATGATAATTAACTATGATAAAATCATTTCATTTAACCAAATAATTAAGTTTAAATAATATATGTAAACGACTGTTTCTCCAACTCATTTTATTTAACCAAATAATTAAGTTTAATTGCTAATTGAGTACAAATATGTCACCATCATTTTAGTTACATGAAATTTCAATAGAGTGATAAAATTCTTGGCCAGGCGGCCAGATCATATAGCTAGAAAATTCAGACATGAAAGATAGAAACGTGCGAAGGCCGTCATTATGGGCTAAGAGCTTATTATAAAAGGAGCAATATATTCCCCCAACTTCGACACAAGTCACACTAATTAGCTTGGAAACACAAAAATAAGTAGTGGAAGAGATGACTCTCAACATGAAAGCAGTGTTTGTAATGGGGCTTGCCATATTCGGCCTTTGCTCTATGGCCTCTGCTGTTCCTGGAACGGCCTCTTTTTACACTGTATATGTTCGTGAGTATCCTATATATATTACTCCCATTTTCTCTATCACATATCTAATGCGCTTCACTTATCCAAAGTTATTTTTTCGTTGCTTTAATTTCCATTATAGTTTCATCGGCTAAACTAAGCAGTGTTTCCTCATGTTTACATATTATGTTTTAAATTTTGTTAAGGCGTTAGGTTTATTTTTATAAGCTTCGCCTGAATTTGTCTCTGATCAATTAATGTTTTTTTAGTTTTGTCGCACTTTTTCATATTACCTTTTTTTTATACATTATCATCATTTGTATGTTTCACCTCAATCTTCCTCTTTATAACAAATGAGGCCATTTTGGGAAAAAAGAAATGTATGTCTTGCTCATTTATTATTTCTAGTTAATTACTTGATAAATGCAAATGGGTTATTTAAAATGTGTAAATTTTTAATAGGAGAGAATCATACATATAAATCGGGATCACATATATGTTGCCTTCAGCTCATTCTCCGGCCAAAATTTTAACTAATTCAGACAAACCAAAAAAAAAAAAAAAACAACAGTAGTTAAGTAATAAAATATGTCTTAGTTTAATCAAAGTTATCTATATATAATACACTTGTCAAATAATGGGATTTTCAAATATGTTTTTGATATGTCACATGTCTCTCTTATGAAAAGGGAAAAAGTATCAATCATTAATTACCCTATCCATCACGTCTTATATTTGCAACTGGTTTCTTTATAAACAAATTCATTTAATTTGGACTGGAGGGAGATTATATATATGCTTCCTCAAATAAAAAAGCACACTACTACTTACTAATTCAATTTGTCCCTGACACACATGCATGGGAGTTTCATATATGTGAATGGTTGATTTGGGCAGCATCGGCATGCTTTGGACCTCAGGATCAAGGAACAATGATAGCGGCAGCAAGCGATGCAATCTACAACAATGGAGCTGCATGTGGAAGAATGTACAGAGTTACCTGCACTAGTGGCACTAACAGTGTTCCTAACGCCTGCAAGGGAGGAAGCGTCACTGTCAAGGTCGTCGATCGCTGCCCTTCTCCGGGATGCCGGGCAACCTTGGATCTCTCTCAGGAAGCTTTCTCCACCATTGCTAACCCTGATGCTGGAGTGGTCAACATTGACTATGTCCCGTAAGTTATACTCCCTCCGGTCTTAAATATAAGACCTAGATGACTTTTTTTTTGAAGATGTTAAGGTTACAAAATATGTTATTAAATTATGACATATTTGATATATTTTTAGATTAGTCATTAGTTTATAGGTTAAATAAACTAATTTAAGGGGAAAAATTAAATAAATCAATTTATAATTGACTTATATTTTGCTTTTTTTAGGATTTTTCAAAAAAGTAAACTAGGTCTTATATTTAGGACAGGAGGGAGTACTATATAAACTCTCTATGTTTTATTACTTCACCATTTATATTAATTTTTGTTTTGTTATATTTTCATGCTCATTAAGGTATTCATTTTTCTGCGCTGCAAATTCAGGGTCTGATGCATCTGGAAAGAGCATAGTCAAGAAAAATGATAATACAAATTAAATATTAATAATTAATAAGTGTAGCAAATAACACGTACATTAGTCAGATGTGTACGTGCTTCATCAATTCATATGGGAAAAAAAATAAGAGACTTCGTGTTTTTCATACAAATACAATGTATGGACGTTATGTCCCTTCTGTAATTCAATAAAGTATAGCTATTATTATTGTTTTGTTTGACCATAAAATATAAACGGGTATAGTACATGCTTTTAGAGACTCGATCCCGAACCATATGCATGAAAAAGACTTTGTTGGAATTTGGAAACGACAATGCTTACCTGTGTATTCTCTATATCTATTAAGGTATTAGTCATCATCATAAGTCAGGCGGTAATACTCTTCAATCTTCATACACACTAAAATAAAAATTCCATAGAAGAGGTAGAAATTAAAATATAACGACCAAAAGGAAGCAGTTAGTTATATGATCTAGGATTATAAGTCTCGATATATTAATCTAAAACTTCTACTATATCAATATACTCCCTGGTCCCAAACTTAATGTTAAGCTGAAATTAGCGTTTCTGTATGTCTCGTGAAGAATGATCGATGTGTGTATATCAGATTTCCTCTTCCTTTTTCTCTCCTTCTCCCCTTTATTGATAAATTGTCCGACTGATAAAATCAGCTCCACCAATGGACACACGTGGCTGATTTAAAAACAAGGATGAATTGACGAATTGTGTGTGTCCCTGCTTTCTTGCTACCTTTTTTTTTATTTTCCTTTTTGTTTTCTTTAATTTCCAAGTCCAAAAATGGTGCTGTTATACACCGTTACACCTTAATGGGCTTGGGCCTTAACAGAGGCCCAATAAAGAGATAGACGCCTTCAGGGCGTCGAAGATAACATCACTAGCGACAGTGGAAGTCCAATAGCGAGATAGACGCCCTATGGGCGTCAAGGACGATATCACCAACGGCAGTAAAGCAGATTGACTTGGTCGCCCACCTTTTTCGGAGCAGTCGCCCACCTTTTTCGGAGCACGTGCAACGTCTCTTACCCATAACGGCCGCCTATGATTTCGCAACCACCAGGACCGAGCTTCAACTATAAGAAGGCCACGAACTCATTCAGAAAGGCACAAGCAATTCTCTGCAATCTCTCTCTCTCTCTCTTTCTTTGTATTCTTCTCTCTTTGATCATCATTGTACTCGGAATTAAGTCTTTGTGATTAAGGCATTTACGCCCATATTTGTAACCACCGTTGCCGGTGACCCCGTTCATTGTATTCAATCATATTATTAATAAAGTATTTCGATTATTCTTTCATATTCAATAGTTCCCCTATATTATGCATCAACATTTTGGCGCCGACCGTGGGGACTCCGGCAACATTATTTCTAAAAGCTTCACGTTCTCTGAGTGAGCCGATTGAACTTTAAGATGGAACAGCAACCAAAGCCTGTTTCTAAGCCAACTAGCTCTTCCACTGACCTCCAAAAAGTCCTAGAAGCCTTGACCTCTCAATCTGAACAAATGAAGCGTCTCGAACAATCTGCAGGAATTCAATCTGAGAGGATGAAACGTTTGGAGGAAGAAAACAATGAATTGAAATTGCACTTAGCAGGCTTAGAGTCCAGGAAAAACAAAAGAAGACAGAGCGGACCTGAAAGGGAGATTCGCCAAGTGCCAAACCCAAATGACCATGAACGCAATCCTAACGGTGAAAAAGGTAATAAAGGTAAGAATACTGACAATAATGATATTCCTAATGATGAAACAGGTAGAGACGACGAAGAGGGATATGACGATTCTCAGTCTTATGATAGTCGAGAACAAGGTGAACAGTCCGCTCAGAAATCACAGGCAAGGATCCCTCAAAATCATCCACAAGGAGGACAAAAGAGGGAAGACGAAATTCTCTCTTTTGCCCTTCGAATGGAGAAGGAGGTCGCTGAGATAAAGAAAAAGATGTACTCGATTCCAGGTGTTCAAAAGCCACTTGATGCAGCCCGTTTAGGGAGCTATTCAGAATCACCCTTCATAGACGACATCGCGTTTGCTGATTTACCTGAAAGATTTGCTTTTCCTACTATGCCAAAGTATGATGGCAAGTCGGATCCAGACCAACACTTGGCCCAATACAGGCAGATTATGCTAGCAGCAGTCCTCCCAGCCGACAAACGACATGCTGCTATGTGTCGTGGATTTGGTATAAGTTTGATTGGCCCAGCCCTGATGTGGTGGACCAATCTCCCTCAAGGTAAAATAACTTCATTTAGTCATTTAACTGACATTTTTGTTGAACAATTTGCAAGCAGCAGAGTCATGGTTAAGACGTCAGACGACTTGTATCGAATTGTCATGAGGCCGGACGAGTCATACAGAGATCTTTTGAAAAGGTTTACGGCAGAGATGGTAAGTATCCCAAATTGTGATCCTAACATTGCTGTGCAGGCGTTTAAGAGAGCATTGCCACCCACTTGCGGCCTCTATCTTAATTGGTTTTGAAACGGGTGACAACTTGGCCAGAAGTCCAATCATACGTGTGGTCCCATATTAATCTTCAAGAGGACGACGCCAGTAGAAATCATGCCCTTAAAATGAATCAGGGACTGGCGACAACCAGTCTCCCCGCTAATTCAGTGATTGCCACAAACGCGGATAAGCCGGCTAATCAACAACAAAATAACTTGGGATCCACAGACCGCCGTTCTAAACGGCAACGAGGTAGAAATTTTCGTTTTCACCCTTATACTAACAATAATGAGCAGGGCGACAAACAGAAGAGGGACCCACCCCCTCCTAGATATGAAGAGTTCAACATGTCCATTGGACCAGCTGAAATGGTAAGTGCATTTGAAAAGATGGATAGGGTGAAATGGCCTAAACCTATGACGACGCCTGTCAATGAGAGAGACACCACTAGATACTGTGACTACCACAAAGACGTCGGCCATCGAACAGAGGATTGTTGGAGGTTCAGAAAAGAAGTAGCCTTCCAACTTAAGCACGGTAACTTACAACATCTTCTTAAGAATAATACTACTAACAATGCAGGTAGAGATCAAAGGCAGAACGCCCCAGCTCAACCCCCGCAGGCCGTCAGAACGATTAACACAATCATTGGGGGGTCGGCAATAAGTGGGATGTCTTACTCCGCTGCAAAGCGACATGCGAGGTCTTTGCCAAAAGAATTGGAATGGGTTAATGGTAATGTGAGTAATGATCAGGTGGTTAAAGGTCCAATAACCTTCAATGACGCTGATATTCAGAACGTCCAGATGCACGACGACGCCCTGGTAATATCTTTGCTAATAGCTAATTGTTTGACTAAAAGAATATTGGTAGATGCAGGTAGTTCCGTGAATATTATTTATTTGCAAAATGTTAAAGAATTACAATTAGAATCCCAAATAATTAAGGCTCCAACTGTCTTGGTATTTGGAAATGGAACGCCAGATAGGACGATTGGAGAAATATCTTTGATGACTTTTGCTGCTGGAATTAATGCTTTAGTCAAGTTTCAGGTAATGGACTGCCCGACCGCTTACAATGCTTTGTTAGGACGTCCTTGGATTCATCAGATGAAGGCAGTCCCTTCGACGTTACATCAATCAATTAAGTTCTCTACACCTTGGGGTGTGAGAGAGATCAAAGGCGATCAGAGGATGGCAAGAGAATGTTACCAAGCAGCATTGAAAGGCTTGGAACAATCTCCTCCATCGGCATAGCAACTACAGGCGTTCATTCCTATGGACAGGGCGACAAAGGAGGAAGACGATAACTTAGAAAAAATAATTTTAGATTCTGAAAACCCTGAAAAGTTTTTGTCCATAGGAATGGATCTAGTTCCTGAGGTAAGAAGGGAACTAATTTCTTTTCTAACAAGTAACTTAGATTGTTTTGCTTGGTCCTATGATGATATGACAGGTATAAGCCCAGACGTCATTGAACATCAGTTGAACGTCGACCCTACATTCAAGCCGGTCAGACAGAAAAGGCGGAAATTTGCACCAGAGAGGAATAGAATTGTTAATGAGGAAGTTCAGAAATTATTGAAAATTGGGTCTATTCGAGAAGTGAATTACCCTGATTGGTTAGCTAATGTTGTAGTCGTCCCAAAGAAAAATGGTAAGCATAGAGTGTGTATCGATTTCACAGACTTGAACAAAGCCTGCCCAAAGGATTCCTTTCCTTTGCCACACATTGACAGCCTAGTAGACGCAACATCAGGACATGAACTATTAAGTTTTATGGACGCCTTTTCTGGGTACAATCAGATATTGATGCATCCAAACGACCAGGAAAAGACTTCTTTTATCACAGATCGTGGAACTTATTGTTACAAGGTAATGCCTTTTGGTTTGAAAAACGCTGGTGCAACATACCAAAGGTTAGTCAATCGCATGTTCGCCGCCCAACTTGGGAAGACGATGGAAGTTTACATAGACGACATGCTAGTCAAATCTTTGAAAGCGGAAGATCATATTAACCATTTGCAGCAGACGTTCGATCTTCTGAGGAAGTATAACATGAAACTCAACCCTGAAAAATGCACTTTTGGGGTGCAGTCTGGTAAGTTTTTAGGATATTTGGTGTCAAAGAGAGGGATAGAAGCAAACCCATCACAAATCAAAGCTGTGTTGGACATCCCATCACCCAAATGTGTGAAGGACGTCCAGCGTTTGACGGGTAAGATAGCTGCTTTAACCAGATTCATATCTAAATCTTCTGAAAGGTGCCAACCATTCTTTGATGTATTGAAGAAGAATAAGGAGTTTGTATGGAACGACGCCGCTGAAAAGGCGCTTCAGGATTTGAAAGAATATCTCACGAGCCCCCCTTTGCTTTCTAAGCCAAATCCAGGTGAAACCTTATATCTATATTTGTCTGTCGCTTCTAATGCTGTGAGTTCAGTTCTTGTTAGGGAAGAAGATAGGCGACAGAGCCCAGTATATTATGTTAGCAGAGCCTTGTTGGATACAGAGACGCGATATTCAATGATGGAAAAACTTGCTTTGGCCTTAGTAACGTCTTCTAAGAAGCTGAGGCCGTATTTTCAGTGTCACCCAATTGTGGTCGTCTCAACATATCCTTTGCGGAACGTCCTCCATAAGCCTGATTTATCTGGGAGATTGGTGAAATGGGCGATTGAGCTGAGTGAATTTGATATCTCTTATGCCCCAAGAACAGCTATCAAATCACAAATCCTAGCTGATTTTTTGGCGGAATTTAGTCCCAACCTTCAGGTAACAGCTAACAATGAGTCTTTTTCTATTAAGAAACAGGTGAATTTGTCGCCCTGGATCCTCCATGTAGACGGGTTTTCCAATGTAAAAGGAAGTGGACTGGGTATCGCGCTTGAAACCCCCGATGGTGAACAAATTGTCCAGGCAATAAGATGTGGTTTTAAGGCGACGAACAATGAAGCTGAATATGAAGCCCTTATAGCTGGACTTAAGTTAGCATCAGAATTAGGAGCAAAAGTTTTGGAAGTGAAGAGTGATTCACAGTTAGTTTCGAAACAAATCAATGGTTCTTATCAGGCAAAAGACCAAAGAATGAAGAAATATCTGGATGTAGTGTCTGATTTGACCACTCGGTTTGACGCGATGAAGATTACCCAAATAGGTAGGGAAGACAACTGGAAGGCAGACGCCCTTGCCAATATTGGGTCGTCTATAGAAGTTGTGGAGACAAAACAAATCCCACTGTTTTATCTGAAAACACCGGCAATTGAGGTAAATAATCGAATTGTGTTGAATAACAGTTTGACATGGGATTGGCGATCCCCTTTGCTTTCATATCTGTTGCAGGGTAAATTGCCTTCAGATAAGAATGAAGCGCGGCGAATAGTTGTCAGAGCTGCCAGATTCACTACTATAGGCGACGATCTTTATAGACGAACTTTCACTGGTGGACCTTTGCTGAAATGTGTCTCTCCGTCTGAGGCAAATTATGTGTTAAGAGAAATTCATGAAGGTGAATGTGGAGACCATAGTGGAAGTCGATCATTGATAAGAAAGGTGACTAGAGCAGGTTATTTTTGGCCGACTTTGCAGAAAGATGCAGTAAGTTTGGTGACTAAGTGTGAATGCTGCCAAAAATTTTGCACCGTGGCAAGACAACCCCCTGAACAATTGCATGTGATAGTGCCTTCGTGGCCTTTCCTTAAGTGGGGAATGGATATTGTAGGCAAGTTCACTCCAGCACCTGGACGACTAGTTTTCTTGTTGGTCGCCACAGATTACTTCACCAAATGGGTAGAAGTCGTCGCCTTGAGCCAGGTACAAGAACCTCAGGTAATTGATTTTGTTTGGAAAAATATAGTATGTAGATTTGGTCTGCCCCAGGAAATTGTATGTGATAATGGATCTCAATTTATAGGAAGAAAATTTAGAAAATTTTGTGATAAGTGGCATATTAAACTTAAGTTTTCCACCCCTAGAAATCCACAATCGAACGGGCAGGCTGAAGCTAGTAACAAAACCATAGTGACGTCTTTGAAAAAGAGGCTAGATAAAGCTAAAGGTAGGTGGGCTGAAGAGCTGCCCGCCGTCTTATGGGCGTACCGAACGACGTCTAGGACGTCGACTGGTGAAACTCCTTTCTCTCTAGTTTATGGATCTGAAGCTATGATACCAGTAGAGGTAGGAATGCCATCTTTAAGAAGACAGTGGACTAGAGAAGAATCTAACAATGAACACTTAGCCCAAGATTTAGATTTGTTAGATGAACGTAGGGAACAAGCTCTTATTAGAGTCGCCGCCTATCAGCAAAGGGCGACTAAATTTTGGAACAAAGGTGTTAAGGAGCGCCATTTCCAAGTAGGAGATTGGGTTCTTCGAAAAATCTTTCCTAATACACCTGAGCATAAAGATGGAAAGTTAAATGCTTCATATGAAGGCCCCTATAAAGTGGTAGAAATCACTGGTCCTGGAGCTTATAAGTTGGTTGACGTCCATAGTAAAGACGTCCCAAGGAGTTGGAACGCCATCCATCTAAAGAGGTATTATTTCTAATTTATTTGATTATTTGATTTAAAGAACAATGATACTGACACGATTATTTGAGAAAGAATGCAAATGATGAGAAACGCCTGTAGGCGACGAGCCCAGCTAAAAGACCAAGTGTCTGACGATTAGTTCAGCTGTGGACGTGATAATCTGATGCAATTTAACCCTATCTTTTGAGATGTTTTGTTGTGAGATGTCATTTCCCAGATAATGTGATGAATTGACACCAAAAGAACTTGATGATTAGATGATGCCGAGATGGCATGACGACATGACGCCCTGAGAGGTTGATAATAAGTTGATTTGAAAAAGGTATATATTACCCGAGTTATATTGAGTGATTTTTATTCGATTAATTAATAGTCGACGTTTAGACTAATGATTGATAATTCCTTGATAGGGTCACCAACGTTTGATTAAGGTACGAGTGACTATGTTGTGAATTGATATTTGATAAATATAATTTCAGAGATTCCTTTATTAATGGATGAATTCTTTTTATCTTGGTAGGTCGTCACCCACACCCATTGGAAGTGTGGGTGTTTAAAGGAAGAAATGATGTTATGACAAGAAATGAATGAAGTAATGCGAAGAAGTACTAAGTATGAAGACAAAATACGAGATTTGCATTGTGAAATAGTACAATTTTTACATAATGAAAATAAAAAGTTTTGTCTTAAGAAGTAAAAGACTTAGACGTCGCCGCCGCCCTGCTCCTGGCTGATTTGATTGACGTCGCTGCCACCCTGCTCTTTGCCAGTCTGGTTGCCATCGCCTTGATTGCCCTTGCCCTGATTGACGTCCTGAGCCCTCATCTCGTTGATCGTTTGATTATCCTCTTGAGAAGGATTGGACTCGGACTCTTCTTCAGGAAAAAGTTGGAAGTAGTCGTCAATGACATCATCGGGCTTCCAGTTGACGTGCTCGCCACTCTTGTATTCTTTCATGAGCTCCATTCGAGCGCGAGCATCGACTTCTAAGATATGAGTCTCATAATTTTCAGACATCTGGCTCATATCCTCCTCCAACTGGTGATAGGCGACTTCCCACTTGTTATTGGCCGACTTGAGAGCCTCGATTTCCTTATCTTTAGCCGACGACTCAGCTCTGGCCATGTTGACATAATCCTTAAGATTTTCAATGTCTTTGAAGTGCTCAGCCTTTAACTTTTCTATGGTGGCTTTGAGCTCTTCTTGTTTGGCGTCAGAACGTTTCATTATTTCTTCAGCCCTCCTTCTATCTTCATGAGCTTGCTTCTTGAAGGCCAGGGCCGACTTTAAATCGGTCATCAATTGCTCTCTGTCGGCTAGAGCGGCGTCCCTCTGGGCGACGAGTGTCGCCTTATCATCATCGTTCTCCTCTGCATAATGGAGGAGGACTTGTAGGGACTAAGAATAAAAAGAACGAAAATAGTTAGAGACATCCAATGTTAAAAAGACAGAACAAAGTTAATGAATGGTTAAGTGAGAATACCTTCATTTGGTGGCGGACGGCCTTCTTGAAAGCCTCTTTCCTCCCAAGAGACTCTAAGGCGGCCTTGTCGTACTCGAACTCTAGTTTATTTAATTCTGAGTAGACGTCTTCCCACCCTTCCTTATTTCTGACAGAAGAGTTGGGAGGAAAAGATAAGGCGACCTCGCCAGAGTCCTCTTTGTCGCCCTTGACTTTGGCGGATTTCGACGACTTAGAGGCCCTTGATTTCTTGGCGGCAGGCTCTTTGGCGGGCGCTTCTGCCGGCCTTTTTCCCTGAGCGACGACTTCCTTGTTCGCAGGGGCCATAAGTTTTTTATTTTTGGATTGAGGAGAGGGAGCTGTAGCAGATTCAGGATTTGATGGAGGGGCGCCACGGGGGTCGTGTCCTTCCTTTCTTGCCTCGGCGTCATACTCCCCCCTCTTGGCTTTGAGCTTCTCTAGCCGCTCAGCCTTGGCTTTAAGAAGAGCTTCTTTGTTTATTTTCTGCTCAGACGCCTTGGGAATGATCTTCTTTCCTGATTGACATAGCGAAAACTTTCAAAACTTAAAGAAATGGTATCGCTAGACCATGAATCAAGAGCTTCCCCGACTTCAGGCAATCTAAAGGGTACTCTTGGGTCAAAGTAGTAGAGTGATGGCATCTTTGAAATTTCTAAGACCCTAAGATGAGTTTCTTTGACATCGTTTAAGATGTTGGCCCTAGACGTTGGTAAGCCCCCAGTTTTGCAAGCATATGGGGCACTGTTGATTTGGGGATTATATTTCCTCCCAGAACTAGTCGAGGGCGATGAACCAGCATCAACCCATTCTTGGAATCGACTATCATAAATCTTTAAATATTTACCAGCTAAAGAAGATTTTTTACTACGTAAGGTTTTCTTCCCATCGGAGGGATCTACAAAAGGAATAATGTCTAGGCGATTACCTTCACAAATTTCCGTTTCTAAATCTATTACATTATCTGGGTTCCTAGAAGATGAAGAGGCACTAGAATGGGAATTTTCGGAAATATAAATTTGATCAGAAGCAGTTTTTTCAGAATCAGAAGGCGACGACATGACTACAAATTTACTCATGATAGTAAAAAGATAAGATTTTTGTAAGGAGATACCTTCGCAGAAAGCAGGGTGACGTGTTGATGCAAGCAAACGAACAAAGTTTCAATTTTTCTAAGTGTTGGAGGAATAGAGAAGAAGAGCGTCTGCGAAGTGAAATAGGAAAATGAACAGTCGAAATCGAGTATATGCAAACCGTCAGACGCCGTTAAGTTACGGTGTTAATTTAGTAAAACCATCTAGGTCGTTGATTTGAGAGGGAAAACATAAGCGAAGATCTGGGCCGTTGGACGTGGGATAACCGCTACTTCCCAATACTTTCTGACGTCAGCATTGAGAAGTGGGGGGACTAATGTTATACACCGTTACACCTTAATGGGCTTGAGCCTTAACAGAGGCCCAATAAAGAGATAGACGCCTTCAGGGCGTCGAAGATAACATCACTAGCGACAGTGGAAGTCCAATAGCGAGATAGACGCCCTATGGGCGTCAAGGACGATATCACCAACGGCAGTAAAGCAGATTGACTTGGTCGCCCACCTTTTTCGGAGCAGTCGCCCACCTTTTTCGGAGCACGTGCAACGTCTCTTACCCATAACGGCCGCCTATGATTTCGCAACCATCAGGACCGAGCTTCAACTATAAGAAGGCCACGAACTCATTCAGAAAGGCACAAGCAATTCTCTGCAATCTCTCTCTCTCTCTCTTTCTTTGTATTCTTCTCTCTTTGATCATCATTGTACTCGGAATTAAGTCTTTGTGATTAAGACATTTACGCCCATATTTGTAACCACCGTTGCCGGTGACCCTGTTCATTGTATTCAATCATATTATTAATAAAGTATTTCGATTATTCTTTCATATTCAATAGTTCCCCTATATTATGCATCAACAGGTGCAGCCTTGTTTTTTTGGGAAAAAAGACATATAAATTCTTCCCAATCGGTAAAAGAACAATTGAGGTTGCTAAATTGTAAAAAGGACAAGTTGGGTCATAAGCACCTAATACATATTTACAAATTTGTGAGAAAAGACTCAAATGTCCTTAACAATTTGAGGCTGATGAGGGTGGGGTGAGAATGGATTGGTGTGTTTTGTGAGGTAAGTGTGTGTTTTTAAGGGCATTCGAGTCATTTGCCCAAATTTGTTAATGTGTATTAGGTGCTTATGACCCAACTTATCCTTTTTATAATTTAGCAACTTCAATTGTTCTTTTAACAATTGAGAAGACTTTATTTATCTTTTTCCTTTCTTTACTAACCAAGTTCAATTGCCCAGTCCAATTGTCTTGCCTTTAATCGTGAAAGCCCATAATTTAACTTTCCTTCGGCCCACGTTGCTATCCTGAAAAGAAGAAGATCCAGTGTGTAACACACACACACACATTGACCTTTTATTTTTTCTTTTATTCTCTCTTTTAGATTCTAAATTATCTCTTTTAGATTCTAAACTATTTTTATTCATTAGTGGTCTACCTAAACTCAAATATTACTTAAACGGATCCATTTAATTTGGCATCATGGACTCCCCTAAATATACCCAAAATATTTATCAATTCATACAAAATTGAGGAGAATCAAGAACCAATATTATATTTTAAATATATTAAACCTCATTTTACCACAATAAAATCATATAAATCTTAGGATTTGTCACCTATGTTTTTTTGTATTTAATATCTATATAAACTTCTAATACAGTACTTGACCCAAGAGCGGTCAAAACCGCTATATATGAAGCTGCATCGGTAACCACTACAAATTCGCAATTTTTTTTTTGCTATATGGAAGCTGTAAGTTGGGATATTTTAGATTCGTTCCTTGTTGAAGACATGCATGCAAATACTGCCGGAAAGGTGATGCAGAAAGAAACAGGGAGGAAAATGATGATCATGAGTTACTACAAGATCTGATTTGTTACAGGAAACTTGGGAGTGTTCTAAGCCCAAGTGATGTACTCATGTACAACGTTTTAGGGAGAATTAATTTAAAATCCCATGAAAAAAGTATAATTAAGAGGAGGTTTCAAATAGTTATAAATTGAATAATAATTTCTAGCCTGACAATAACAACTTTAATTTACTTATTGACTACAATTTGTGGGACCTCATTGTAATTTTTTTCATACAAAATCTAATTAACTTCTCCCCTTTTTATCAATAACACAATATATTTTCATTCTCTTCATTCCCTACATCTCGACATATTCTCTGATAATATGGTAAAAATAACAAATACTCTGATAAGAAAAATCTCAACAAATACCATATATTTGCTTCAGAACGTGTAAACTGTAAATGGACTAAATTCCTTTTGGTCGTTTTAGTCAAGATTATTGGTCTATATTCTATCCATCCAATAATCTAGTTATAATTAATGTCAATTAATGCATCAAAAACCTAACTCATCAGCAAACCTGTTTTCTAGCTACGTACTTGTAAAAAACAATTAACCATTTGAATATGAGTTGGACGGTCTATATTTATATTTAATTTCTAAAAAATAATATTACTTCAAAAATATTTTAATGTATATAGAATATAAATAAAAGACTCATTTCCTAATTTTTTTATAAAAATATAAAATAACATAAACTCTTAACATTTTTGGTTTCCCAAGGGCGTGTTAAGTGAGTCTAATCATTCGTTGTTCTGAAGTCCCATATAGAATGTTGACAGTTGGCCTATGAATAAACTCTTAACATTCATTGTTCAAAAATCCTTTTTATTTGAAAATTACCACATTTTTTTTTAAAAATCAAATGTAGACTTTTCATATCTGATTTGGATGATCCGAAAAAGTTTGGCTCCCCTACGCTTCCTTTTATGAGCATTATAACCGAGATTCCATCAGCAGCTAGTTATGGAGATATATTGATCAAAAACTAATAAATGGAGTACCATATTTTCCATGCGAAAAATCAAAGAGATACAGAGTATAAACGTGTGAGGACCGTCACCTTTTTCTGAAAATGCTCCGTCACCCTTCAACATAATAACAATAAAACTAATTTGGATATTAAGAGAAATTGATTAATTTGGTTATTTCACTTGTGTAAATTTTTAACTACCCTGACATCAACTCATCACCCTAAACAATCTCGGTAATTTACAAAAAAAAAATTATAATTTTGGGAAGAATAACACCATGAGTTTCTATGTATAAATAAATGACAATGACCCTATTTTACCCTTCAAGTAAACACCTTGAACCACTGGGCACCCTAAACTAATATTGAGTACAATTTTTCCCTGAAGTAACCAAAGTGGTTCATTTTTACCCTCCGGCGAATGTAATGTTGACACGTGGAATGTAAAGTTGACACGTGGATGACACATGTCAACATTATATTTGACGGAGGGTAAAATTGGACCACTTTGGTTACTTCAGGGGTAAAATTGTACCCAATGTTAGTTTAGGGTGTCCAGTGCTCCAAGGTGGTTACTTGAAGGGCAAAATAGGGCTATTGCCCTAAGATAAAAGTAGTAAATCTCTATTATAGCACATCTATATTAATAATTAAGATTAAAGGGTATATAATTATATATATATATTCCATTTAAAGAACTTAATTAAGAAGTTGTTATTGACCATAACTTTTGACTAGTTAATATATAGCAATTGTTAGCATGACGAATACATCTTTTGACTAGATAATAACAACACACAAATCAGAAAATGACGATCATAACTATTAAACTTTGGTTCAGTATTAACTTTTGAGCTACCGGTAATACCTCAATATAATAAGCACGCAATAACAATTTTGTGGGATACATTTAATTTTATAATTTCTTGGGACTTTATCTTAATCAAGTTTTTTTTGTACAAAACCTATTTATAATCAATTACCCTAAAATAAATCATTATATACTTTCAATATATTTAAGATCGGTAGTGGAAGCTAAGTCAAACTTATGAGCTAAGATTTTTCTATAAAATGAGTGATATATCCCCTCAGCTTCGACACGCACAAAATAAAACACCTGATTATAACGAACTTCAAAAAAGAAAGAAAGAAAGTTTAGTAGTGGAAGAATGGCCCTCAACATGAAAGCAGTGTTAGTAATGGGGCTTGCCATTTTGAGCTTTGTTTCCGTGGCACATGCTTTTACTGGAACTGCCACCTATTACACAGTATATACTCGTGAGTATCCATATTATTCACATTTCTCTGCCACATATGTGCGCGCGCGCTCTGTACATTTTCAAGCTCTCTCGATTGCTTCCGTTTTTTGTTTCATAAGCAAAATTAATCTTAAAAAGCAACCCACACATATAATATGTAAAAACGGCGGGTTCAGGGTTAAAAGGCATTTAGTTTTCATAGATCTTAACAGATGTTTGGATGAGGGAAAAGTTAAGCATTTAACTTAATTCTCTCATTTATCCTTTATATGGTTTCCCATCTTTTATCCCAAATTATTTTATTTTGGGTAAATATTTCTGTGTTTGCCTTAGCTTCATCAATAGATTCTACATAAAATTAGTTTTCGTACATCAAAATGCGGTTCATTTTTCAATGTTTAATATTTTTTCAAATATTTAAACATAA
Organism: Mimosa pudica; assembly: GCA_029929735.1. Classification (NCBI taxonomy): domain Eukaryota; kingdom Viridiplantae; phylum Streptophyta; class Magnoliopsida; order Fabales; family Fabaceae; genus Mimosa; species Mimosa pudica. Next base: position 7,286,948 of record JAKELP010000015.1, on the reverse strand, counting down.
ATACACAATCAACGGAGTTATATTTTTAAACACATAAAATTGTTTGATTTAATATATATGTGTGTGTGTGTGTGTGTGTGGATATGTGTGTGCGTGAAAATATGTTTTATCAAATTTAACATCATATATTTTTATATAGTATAATACTGCCATAAGTAAACGATGCCATGAGATATAGTGTAACAGATCAGGATAAGGGGATATTATCATCATTGTTGACAACATCTTATGTTCATTTTCTTTCTTTCATATTTTCCCTCGTTCGTTTATACAGAAGATATAATATAGTACTACATATCTAATCTCTCCTCTTTCTCATTTTTTCTCATGATTTATCCTACTTTATTGTATGTGAATTGACTGTTTATTTTTCACAGCGTCCGCATGCTATGGATATGCAAATAAAGGGAATTATGTTGCCGCTTTAAGCGACTCACTCTATAACAATGGAAAAATATGTGGAAGAAAGATTAGATGTAAGTGCACCGGTGGGACCAACAGTGTTCGTAATCCCTGCAAGTCAGGAACCGTCGACGTTACTGCCGTCGATCGCTGCCCTTCGCCGGCATGCGCATCAACCATAGACCTCTCTCAGGAAGCTTTCAAAGTTATTGCTAACCCTGACGCAGGAAAAGTCAAGATTAGCTGTGATATCCTGTGAGGTACTTTTAACTTTGTTACACTTTCATGTTCATCTTATTATTAGAACGTACTGGTCGACTTTTCTCATGTGGTGTATTTTTCAGGCCGGTATCCCCATGATCCTGCAAGAGTAATAGTCAACAGAAATATGATATAATACATATTAGAATAATGAATAACACGCGTACAATAGTTACATGTACGAACTTCCTCATGGAAATTAATAGACGCCATATTCCATAGACAATGTGTAAGATAATGGACTGTCTGTCCTTTATGTTTCAATAAACGTTGTGCTAACATGTAGGCCTTTTCTATAGTAGTGTAATCGAATCTCCAATATCCGTCACCATATAAAATCATTTGTTTAAATTTAACTTAATATTATTTCAATTTTGGATCCAACTATTGGAGACTGAATTTTGAGAGATATATGTGGAGGGGGAGAATTAGTAAGAAAATGCAGACCCATATATCAGAGAATATGATGATACTATGGGTGTGATCACTTATGTGTGTGTGGAGAAGGCTTTGTTGTGGGAGAAGGAAAGCCCAATTCGTTAATCTCTGTCCGAAAAGAGAATCGTAGTCCTTGTTATCAGTTGAAGGATATCCATAATATCCACGGCATAACCACATCAACTTCTCTTTATTAATTCCTTGAATTGATATTAAATTAAGGATTTTTAAGAAACTCCAAAAGTAATTAATTCTTAAATATTATATGAGAATCTTAACTTATTAGAATCAAAGTAACACTAGAGGAATCCTAACAATCCGTTTGGTTGTAGGGAAGAAAGTAAAGAAATGGAAAATGAAAGGGTGAAAATGGAAAGTAGAGGTAAATTAGGTAATGATGAGAAAATAAAGTTTGTGGGACCCAGAAAAAGTGTGAGATGGAGAGAGAAAACTTGTGGGTCCCGAGATATATGTAAATTACACAAAAACCATTAATTTCTATACTTTCTAATTCTTTGCCACTTTACCTAGGCAACCAAACAGACCCTAAGAGATATACAAATCACTATTTCCAAAATGGGCGAAAGTGCTGATCTAATAATTAACTATTTCACTTTGGGCAAAAATAATAAATGACTGTTTCGCGGTGCATAAATAATAACCAACTTTGTGACCCGGTGCAAAAATAATAAAACTGATACTAAATGTTAATTTGTAGTTTTGTAGAACCTTTCTGATATTATTTTCTAAAGTAAAAATACCTTTTTACCCCCTCACAATTAAAACTCAATCATTTTTCCTTTCGCCCTTCATCTTTCCATGCTAACTAGTATCAGCAAAGTTTTAATTGGGAGGGGAAAAATGTATTTTTCACTTTGAAAATAATATCAGAAAAGTTCCACATAACTACAAATTAACATTCAAGACCGGTTTTATTAGTTTTGCACTGGGTCATAAAGTTAAATATTATTTATGCACCACGAAACAGCCATTTATTATTTTTGCCCAAATTGAAATAGTTAATTATTAGATCAGCGCTTTTGCCCTTCCAAAATCGCTTACAATAATGACCCAACTTTAAGTTGATGAAACACATAGTTAAAATTAATTTGTTTATTGTGGGAATTGGAACTCGTATAATCTCACAGTTGGAATCCAATGTTGATGCTCCTTCACATACTTTTTTTTCACATACTTTTTTTTTAACTGAAACCTTCCCATAGGTGGAATCAATCAACGAGTTAAAACTAATGGGTTGACTAAGAATACTACTTGTGCAATTAACAAAAAAAATATTTATCTTACTTCAAAATGAGGTAAATCTCCCGTGCGTTGCACGGAGGATTTTTCCTAAACATCATCACTGTCAAATACCAAAGATATGGACAACAATTAACATCCAAAATTCTGTATAACTTTTGCAACATGTTATCCAATATTAATTCCTTACAAAAACGGCCATCATACATTTTAAAAAATATAATATAAGCTCATAATCTAAATATAAATGAAACTTCAAACAATGTTGGCACCAACAATATGAATTAAGTTGTTGTCCATCTCAATGTACACTTGGCAACAATAGAACAAAAGACAATGTTGCTTCCAAAGCAAAGACTCTGCATGTTGAAAGCAAAGACTCGTGTTAGTCATGAACTCAATCAATAATTGACTATATGTGTGGTACCAAGCATATATACAGAAGACTTTTGCAATAGTTAACCCTTTGAGCAACAACTACTGGTGACTAAATTTGATTTACCACTTGATGAGCAGGTGACGATTTTAGTGAATTACCCACAACATCCTTTCAAAATAACATAAAAGACATGTGCTCTTCAGTACAATGCTTTCACCGTGTAGTGATTTCAATTATTTTTGAACCATGTCAGTTCCAAACCCAAGAATATATCTAATGCCAAGATTTGTAAGTCAAGGATAATGAACATAGATATGAGCCTCATGGATCAAATTTCCATTTCTAAAAATTAATGCAATCTAAGATCTCTCTGAACCATGAAAATTAGTTAAATATGTATTATATGCTCTAACAAAAATTATTAGAAGAATTCAGGTTTAAAAATGTCCAGAGCTGACCCACATTATACAAAAACAGTTATGACATTATTAAAACATAATATATATTTAAATTTGTACAAATGCTGCAAAAAATTTAAGTGCATGTTGGACTAACAATGGAATTTTGTCACAAATATTAGGTCAGTCTTTGGTTTAACACTAAATGCAACTCAATTCTCCAAATCAAGACAGCGAATAGCATCAAAGAAACCATTCCATACACATTGTTTGTAATCTGAAGCCTTACCAAAATACCAATGGGTAGTAGTTTTTCCATTAGAATATGAATGGTGTAGTACCAAAGTCCAAATTGTTTGCACTTCATCTGTTGAGCTAAACAAATCTGCAAGGTGCACTCACTTATTCGCCAGCTGAAAGAAGAGAAAAGGAATTAAATGCAGGCTAAGGATTATGATGATCTAAGAGGGGAAAAGTAAGAGATCTATGCATTTAATTTAAAGAATAAGGATAATAACCATACAAAAATAATTGTTAAAAATAATCACAGAAAATGAAGTTACAAACATAATCTAAATTGGGGCCCATTCATATCATATGGCAATATGGCATATCAGCATATGAAGTAACCCAAATTATTCAGAAGTTTTTTAGTAGATGTCATTAACAGCAACACTAAAAGAAATAGCAGCTACTATAATAAGCTATAATCAAATAGGAGTAGTTCTTTTGTTGAACCCTTCCTTCATTGTAGTGCCCATTATGAAGCAGCTAGTGCATTACGAATTCATCAAAAAAATGAATGTCATACGTGATATATCATTAGTGAATCAACAATAACAAATAAATCAGGTGTTCATCAATTGGCATAAAATCTTTGATAAAATGGGGGACCTGAAGAGGACTTTGACGCAAAATATAAAAAAATGCAAATTAGAAGTGAAAGAGAATATAAATAAGGGTCTGAAATAAAAAATAAGAGGATATAAAAAAGAGTTTTTTTTATCGAAAAACAAATAATATTAAATTAAATTAAATTAATAACAAAAACATTAAAAAAAATCCCTCCATCTGGCAAAAAAAAAACCTCCACAAAAGCTTCAAACACACCGCCATCAACCTCAATATTATTGATCGGCGACTACCCCTACCACATGGCTGTAAACACTCCAGCACCAACCTTTCCCTCTCCCCCACATAGATGAAAAATATGAATTCATAATGAATCTCAACCTTCCCCCATTTTTCAATACACAAAGAAGGCATTCGTATAAAGACACAAATGATGAAATAGGTGGAAACAGACCTTATATTCATATGCAGGGTGAAAACAACTTCTTAAAAGAAGAAGGCTTCTCCACGAAACATCTGCAAAATGGAAATAAAAGAATAACTAAGGAATCCATTTAAGAAACAACCAAAATACCCATTTAATAACATCTACAAAATGGAAAATAAATTCCTAGTCCAAATACCCATTAGTACTTGTTCAGTGAAAGCTAAAAAAACTGGTTCCATCGCACGGTGAATGTAAACCTCTGAATATTTGAACATCAAAAATCAATAAAGTGTTACTTTGACTTCAGTTATGGAAAAACAAACTCGAAAGGAAAGAAGGAAAGGGGGATTATGAGGAAGGACCGGGTACAGAGGGAAATTTCGAAAGAGGATGAGGAGCTTCTTTTTTTTTATGAAAGGATAAGGAGCTTCTAAAGCTTCCCTTTCTTAAAATCAGACAGTGTTTAATTTTTAAAACGTAAGGTTGAAAATTTAAAACTTAGACCAAATTCAAATTCAAACTGAAGATGGAGGGAAACTTTTAAAATCTGAAATTTGAATTTGTTTGAGATATCAATTCAGAAGCCACATGACAATTCTAACGGCTCATGAACAGTGAAATGAGTCAAGAGCCGGACACTTACTTGATTGGCTCTTCAGAAAATCAGTGTGGGAGATTTGGGCGGGAAAAAGTTTTGCTATTAATTTAATAAGATTACTACTCGGACACGATGGCAAAGTGTGCACTAAATCCCGTCGGGTTTCCACATCTTGGGTTTTCCTGATGGTTTATATTCGTTGGCAAAAAAAAGATACTCTCTCTCATCCTAAATATAGGATCTATTTGGAGACTCAATTTTAGTCCTAAATATAAGATCTATGGTGAAGGTGCAAAAATGATAATAAACATTCACTACAAAAAAACACTGAATTTGCGACGGATTTACTGAAGGAATTTAAATCCATCGCAAATACTGACGAATTACCGACGGAATTCCGTCGAAAACATTTTTGCCTAATTTTGCAAAGGCAATTCCGTCGATAAGTTCATTTTTCGATCAAAAGTCAAAATTCCCAGAACCAGCTCAAAACTTACATTCTTCAACCAAAACTCTTTTCTCCAGAGGCATCGATTGGGACTTGATTGGTTACTTAGTCTTTTTTTATAGATTAATTCATCCCTTACCATCTTGTATATGTTTTGTATCAAATATATGGTAGATCATAGCATTTGCAATTTTTGTTTATTCTCTGTTTTAATTATTTTCTATCTGTATGCTAGTGAGCTACTGAGCTGTTACTGACGTCCTTATTATCTATGACCTCAATATGCATCCATCCGCATACTCTAGAATTGAATTTGCTATATCTTTCTTATTCAGATTATCCCCAAGACTCATAATTATCTGATTCCAACGTGCCTATTCCAGTTTGGTTGATTGAATCTATACTGTTCTGTTCCTCTTAAGCTCTCAAGAACTAGTATAAATGGCAATCTCAATTCTGGTTTTCTTATGTATTCACAAAAATAAATGTATATAGAGCATTCAAATAGATATAAATAACAAATACGCAATAGATTTAAAGATGTGATCATATTTATTGCACCAAGAGCTCAAGCTGCTGATACCAAGAGAATTTTCTGAGTGTTGGCTTGAAATTCATATCATTTTGCATTTGAGAATATGTGTGTATTGGGGAATTTAGATAATCGATATGAATGGAAGCTTTTATGTGCGTGTATGGTTTGCTAAACACTTTATGATTGAATCTCATTATGATTATTTGGTTCTTTGTATGTTTGACCAGGGCAACTTTTATGATCATTTTACAGAAATTATTTGATATTTGTTGAATATATGATGATTTTGGCTTTAATTTTCAGGTGAGTTTCATGAGCAAGGAATGTTTGAATGATAAACTTCAAGAAAACTTCAAGAAGTTCATTTATATATGCCTTCAAAGGATATGTATTCAGCTGCCAAATATCAGTTATACAAATGAAAATGAAGAGAATTAGAGTTTAACTCTTAGAATTGTGCTCCATTTATAAATGTTACTAGCTATTTGAATTGTACCTCTTTGTATTATGATACTTTTTTGTATTCGATATTAAGAATGCATTTTTATTTATAATCTGATTTCAATTATTGTCATTTACCTTTATAAACTTCCTTTATTTAAAATTTGAATTTAGGGAGGTATGTGTAGGGAAATAAAAATAATGGACAAACTTTTTTTTACAAAAAATCCTGATTTGCGATGGAAATGCGCAACCGAATTTTTGTCACAAATAATCTCTTATTTGTGACGGAATTTCCGTTGCAAATCAAAACAGATTTGTGACAGAATTCCGTTGCAAACCAAAACTGATTTGTGATGGAATTTCCGTTGCTGAATTTTGCGACGGAACTTTCTCCGTCACTAACTTGATTAGTGACCAAAGTTTTACCCACGGAGCAAGTTCGGTCTCAAATTCCGTCGCTAACTGTTTTGGACGGATTAGTGACAAATTTTCCATCGCAAACGTGACTTGCGAGTGAAAATCCTTTGCAAATTTCTGTCGCAGATTCATGGTTTTTTGTAGTGTTTACCAAAAAGTGTATTTATAATACTAAAGTTTCGTGAGGAGGGTTTGATGAAAAGGAACATAATTATGCATGGTTTCTAAAGTTGTGGGGTTGATGGATTGGCCATTTTGGGTTTTGAATATTTGGGGAAGGAAGCTTTGTTTGAGTGAGGATTGCGGAGGATGTGGCGTTGATGGATTGTCCATTTTGGGTTTTGAAGATTTGGGGAAGAAAGCTTTGTTTGAGTGAGGATTGTGGAGGATGTGGGGTTAATGACATACATGCATGGCTTTTAGATGAATGATTAATTCAGCGGCATGACATATGGGAGATTTGATTAATTTAAAACTCAAAATTAATTTTAGGTAACTACAAAGCAAAATTGATCTTTTTGAAAACTTTCGGGTAAAAATTGTTTTTAAGTGAAAACTTCCGGTATAAATTTGATTCTTAACCCTTAAGGCCTTAACGTAATCAATCTAAAAACTAATAAAATAATTTTATATTACAATTTTTATTTTTTAAAAGACATACTACCTCCGGTCCTAAATATAGGACCTAGATAACTTTTTTTTTGGAGAGGTTAAGGTTGCAAAATAGTCTATTAAATCATGACATATTTGATATATTTTTAGATTATCCATTAGTTTATAAGCAAAATAAACTACTTTAAGGGAAAAAAAACTAGGTAAATCAATTTATAATTAACTTATTTTGCTTTTTTTTAGGATTTTCAAAAAAGTCAATTAGGTCTTATATTTAGGACCGGAGGGAGTATTATTTATACAACCAGGCCAAAAATATTTTTTTCTGAAAGGGTGGGTATTTCTTAGAACCGGTCTAAAAATCTTTCTCAATTTCGCACTTAGTTTTCCTATATTGTTTCTGTCATATGTTTGTGTCTCCTTAAAATTTGAAGTTCAAGAGCCATGTTCTATTTGAATAAAAAAGAGCCATGCTCTTAATAGCGCACGCATGTATTTCTTTTTTTAATTAAATCATATCATATGTACTTTCTAACTCCAAACCTCAACTCCACCTCTATTCTTTGTAAGCCTATCGTTGCTTGATCAACATTGGTTAACGACAGAGAACTTTTCTTTTTTGGTTAGCCTCATTCTTTGTCTCCTACCCTCCTCCTCATACATTCACCTGCTCTGCTTGCGATGATTGAAGTTGAAGTTCTTATTCAAGCAACTAATATAGAACATAGCGTTATGCATGGAGTGCAACCACAGGAGAATCACCACTTTAATTTCCTTTACACTCTGAACAAGATTAGTATAATTATACTCAACGACGAAAATAATGTTATGTGTTTATTGAATCTTTATATCATTCATCTTTCCTCTAATTTCTCCTGTGATGAGGACTGATGAGGAGGACTTCAACACTTTTGCGCGCGCGTGCTGTGTTGGATGCAATTGTTTGTTCTATAATAATGTACCTCCCGCCAATATTGTAACGAAAATTTATATTTTCTACTATTGACCATGTTAGTTTTTATTTTTCCATTTTGGTCCTTTCCTTTTTTTGGGGTTGAGGATACTTATATCAACAAGACTTTTTTTGCCCGCGCATTGCACGGAACCAATTCTACAATGAATATTATTAAATTATGTTGATTAATAACAAATTTTGCAGCTTGAATAGATAGTGATAAATATTAGAAAAACATGTGAGAAAGAAAGAAAGAGATTTCTTAATTGTGTAGTGGACTAACTACAAATCAATATTCCTAGAGAATTCTGGTATTGATCAACTATCTTCTTGGTTCTGCAATGATAAGAAAGAATAATTACATGACTAATAACCTAGAGAAATGAGAGCTAGAAGAGAGAGACATACGTTAAGCCAAGAGTGAAACTTTTGTTCATCTTATTGTTCCCATTCCATTGACGAATTGATAGGGTCAAAGGATATGTATTGTATTGGTATATATTTATATATAAAACATTGAATGCATCTGGTTTGGAAATGCTGATTTTAAATTTCGAATATTCATAATTGATTTTCCATAAAAAAATACATATGGTGAAATTTGTGGAAAATTGGAAGGAAGTAAATCGGTTAATACAAAAACGAAATACGAAAAACTCATAATTTATAAATTATGCATCGAAATTGAGATGTTATGACTATACTTCTTGTCTTCTTGAGATGTTAGTGTCATATTATTTGACATTACACAATTTAAACAAAAGAATTTTGAAATATTTTTTATTTGTGGAGGCTATTTAAAACTAATTAACGTGCATAAATTAATGTATTGGTCCACTTCTCAATTTCTAATTTGTCCAAGGGTTTCTTTTTAAAATATAATTAATTCAAATGGAAGTCAGAAAAATTTAAATGTATCCACACCTCATCTCATGGATGCAATAAAATTAATTTGGTTCAATCATTTGCACATGTCATTCAGCGTTTTCGAATTCCTTGATTTGTGGTGGCATTATTATTAATATTGAATTTGGTTTGATCCATGAGGTGTGAATTTGAGGAGTTAAATCCAACTTAATCTTAGTTCCTAAATTAAGGTATATGACTCCAAAATGTCTTTCAAATGCCTAAATATACGAAATAATGTTAATTGTTTGCGAATTGATTGTGATTACACAATTTTAACAAATTAATTTCAAATGCATGGAGAAATGGCAATCTCATACATTATCTTATACTCCCTCCGTTCCTAAATATAAAAACTAGATAACTTTTTTTTTGAAAGATTAAAGTTGCGAAATAGGTTATTAAATCATGACATATTTGATATATTTTTAGATTATCCATTAGCTTATAGGTAAAATAAACTAGTTTAAGAGAAAAAATTAGGTAAATCAATTTATAATTAACTTATTTTTTGTTTTTTTTAGGATTTTTCAAAAAAGTCATCTAGGTCCTAGGAACAGAGGGAGTATTTTGTTTGAAAATTTTCCAAAGATCATTTTTTGGTAATAACATCCTTTTTTGAATAAAAAGAAATTTAGTATGCCTTTATAGCCATATAGTAGAAGTTTGGGTTGAAGGAATATTTTTTTGTAAATATTAAATAAGGAAACAAAGGAATTACTTGAAAATTTGTTCAAAAATGATTTTTTTAGTAATAACTTCTTTTTTAGTACAAAGAAATACAATATGTCTTTATAGTCGTATAGTAGGAGATTGGGTTAAAGGACTTTTTTAAAATATTAAAATAGGAAACAAATTAATTATTTTTTTGAAAATTTTTCCTAAAATGATTTTTTGGTTGCAGAGTTTAATTCTTCACTTGGAATCGTTTTGAAGTGCTCAAAGGGTCTGATTATATTGGATAAATGTTAAAAAAGTAAAACAAAGGAATAAAAGGATGTATGCTTGTCATTTTTTATATGTATTAAAAAAGGAAACAAATGAATGAATGAAAAGTTTTGTACTTTTGTCCCAATAATATTTTGATTAAAATTAAATTGAGAATGAAATAATTTCCTGAAATGCATTACGACATAAAATAATAATATAATTTTTATGGAATTTTGTTTCATTGAAAGTTTGTTTCCCTCTCAGTTATATGATTTTTTATGGAATTTTGTGAGATTGAAAATTTGTTTCCCATTTATATGATTTTTTTTATAAAATTTTGTTTGATTGAAAGTTTATTTCGCTATGATTCACATGATTTTTTATGCATTGTGAGATTGAAAGTTTGTTTCCCTCTCATTTATATGATTTTTTTATGGAATTTTGTGACATTGAAAGTTTGTTTCCCTCTCATTTATATTATTTATTTATGGAATTTTGTTTGATTGAAAGTTTGTTCCCTCTCATTTACATGACTCCCACTTAAATATGGGATTTTTTGTGTTTGTGATTGATTGTTTGACTCTTAATTTCCCAATTAATGCATTGATTATATTTGGAAGTTTGTTGTGTTTATTTATCTTAATTTTGAATCATTTCTCAATAACTCATAATTTTTTTCACGTTTAAATTCTCACCTTTTTAAAAACATTCCTTGATGCTTATTTACAAACTTATATTTGTTAATGTCGAATTTTCCAAAATAAATGATTCTAAATAAAATACCATGTACTTTTCCGAAAAACTAATCGTTCAAGGAAATCTGCAAAAATCCCTCATAATGAGCTCAATTTTATATTTTTGAATATTTTAAATCTACACAATTATCTCTATTTTAAAATTATCCAAATCGTAATAATTCCATTTTTCATTTCAATTACTTTTTTTTTTCAAAACTCAAATTAGGATCTCTCTTTTCAAAAGTATAATGTGATAAATTTTGATCACGATTACATCTGGTAATTTTGAACGTGATTCATGTAAAGTTATTGATTGGCATATAAGAAAAGTCACTAAATTATTATGGTCACGATCACAATCAATAAAAAGTAACTAAAATTATTTTTTCCGCGTGTTTCATGTAATGTGATTGATTATGGTTACCTAAATGAATCTATTAAATTTTAAATATAGAAAGAAATGTTAATAATAATCCCATCAAATTGGTACTAAATAATCAAATAATGCAGTAATATATTAATTTGTATGATAAACTAAGCAGCAGATCTGTCTAAGTAGTACAATGATTAAGATAAAAGGGAATTTAAAAATAACAATCAGTAAATTATTATAGGAATTATTTTTAAAAAAATTATCCAGAGATTTTTTTAGTAATAACATGCTCTGTGAAAAACATGGTGAAATTTGAAATGATTGACTGCTTAATCGTCTCCTCCTCCCACAGTCATGTTTCAATCAGGGAAAATGACATATAAAGCTTGCCCAATTGGAAAAAGGACAATTGAGGTGGGTAAAATGTGGAAATGACAAGTTGGGTCATTTGAACTTAAAACAAATTACCACATTTGGGGAAAAGACTAAAGTGCCCTTTACTAATCTAATATATTACAACACAACCAAACATGAATCTCACACTAAACAGAAAGAAAAAACACGATGTCCACACCCACTAGAAAGCAAAAATGAAACAGAGAATGAACACAAAGCCCTAACGGTGACGGTGACGGTGACGGAGCTAACGGCGGTGGACGTTGGGTGACGGAGCTAAGGTATTTATCCTTCTTGGGTGGAGATTAGGAGGTATTTACACATCAACAACTTTGTTATCTTCTTCCTTTTTGGGTTGAAAATTGTTGAGGATTATAATAATTCATGATCAAAAGAAAAACTAATACAAGATGAAGATTGAAAAACTACTCTCTTCAAGTTTGTTTGGTCATTGTGTCTTTTAGGTTATGAAATAGAAAAATTATGTATATGTATTGTATAACCCTAAAACCCTGTCTGGAATTTAATGGTGGAAGAAGAAGTTCAGGTGGACTTAGATGTAATGAAGACGGTGAAGTAGATGTTCATTCACTTTTGCATTGATTAGGTTTTGGAAATAAAAATGCATGTTTCTATGGTTAAAATGCATGCGACAGTGGTTAATACGCATATTACTGTGGTTATTCGGCATGTTACAGGGAAGCAAAAATGACACATCAAGTTAAAGAAATATGTTGTTACTTTCATATTGAAGGGAAGTTTGAAATTAATGCTGAAGGCATTGTGCAATACAATGGCGGTTACTTGATCAATATGATGTATAGTCTTGGGACCTTTTTATGTCCATATGCAAACTCCGTCGTCAGCGAGAGTCTGCTTAAGGTAGTGCACAACAGTAGCGTAGGGTTTGATCAATATGATGAGCCTACACAATCAAAGAGGCAGAGGACTGCACGATGAGGATATTGACTGATGTAGCACTTAAATATTATTAGGTCATTTTGTTAAAAACTTTGATATTATGTAGCACTTAAGAATTGCGAGGTTCAAGTGGACTATTATGTATTGATTTGATTTTTTGTATAAAATACTGAAGCCTTGTAACATAGACTCTTTGTAAACATATTTTGATTGTTTTCCCAGATAGCCATTGTTATGTAGCTGAGTATTTGTTGGGTTTGCTCTAACAGTTTGGTTCCTGTGGACGTGGTATTGTTTAACCAATTAAGCTTCCATTTTAACCACGACATCGTGCATAATAACCACACCAGCTTCCCCTATAATCACGTTAACTTCCCTGAGTCTTTGGTAGGGTTGCCAAGTGCCTGTGGACGTGGTATGGTTTAACCAATTAAGCTTCAATTTTAACCACGACATCGTCCACAATAACCTCATCAGCTTCCCCTTTAACCACGTTAACTTCCCCGAGTCTTTGGTGGGGTTGTCAGGTGCCTGTGGACGTAGTTAATTCATAGTAGGTTCCCAGACCCCTGTTAATGTCTTGGAATTCATACTTTTTAGCATGATTCATTTGCTTTTATATACACTTTTTGGAGATTTCATTCATATATTAGAGACTAAACTATAGGAAGGATGCATGATACTCTTGGTTGCACACTTATTCCTCATTTTTGTCAAAGTTGTTATTTTGCAAGGTATTTTTGTATTAGGGAATTCAAGACAGACATTGGAGAAGTTAAAGATGATTGAGGAGCATGTTTGGAGCATTCTATTTGCTTGGGAAGAAGTTAATTTTCATCAAAACAGAACTGAGCCACAGCATGACTCTATGTGTAAATTCAGTGCCGCGGCCCAATTTGAATTTCAGCCACCAGAGAAAAACCATGCCGCGGCACAGTTTTCGCACAATCGCGAACAGAATTGTCAAAACGCACAACACTGAACTTTTAGGGTTTTAAAAGGCCAAAAACACATAAGTCGAGCATTCTTCACTTCTTGGGCATATTGGGGAGCTTTGTGGTGTGCTAGGGCATGGGTTTTGGTGGAGATCAAGTTGGAGATTGAAGTTTGAAAGAGATTTTGGCTTCACACTTCGGTTCTTCTTCTCCATTTTCCTTCCTTCACTCTTGTTCAATGTTTATGATTATTCTTGTGTATTTTTCTTTGGGATTCTTGAACATGAGTAGCTAAACACTTTGTTTTAGGATTATTTTGAACCCTTGTATGGATTAACTCTTGATTTTTCCTCTCTTTTTGTATTAATGTTATATATGTGTTTATTTTACTCTAGCCCTAATGCTTCTAAATGCTTGATCACCATTTAGTTGATTTGTTCATTTGACTTATGACTTGAGAGAGCTAGGTCAAGTGTAGAACTTGAGTGGAATAGTGTGAGAACTTGAAGTTTGCATGACAAATGAATGGTTTTGTTGATAAGATAGACATATACTTATTAGCCTCACATAGCCACATTAGGGTTGAAGTTTAAAAGTTGGGTTTTATTAATTGTGACAAGACATTGCATGATTAATAGAATTAAACACTTGTTCTTGACTCGACGGAGCGTTTACAAGTATGTTAGAACCCTAGGTTAACTCATATATAGCTATTAAAAGCAATTAGGAGAGGAGACCATTTTAAGGTTAGGAGATACAAGGGGGATAAATAATCTTAACTTTCAATTTACCCTTGAAGTTGGAGAATCACTTGTTTATAGTTTTTCTTATTTGTTTAAATTAGTTACCCTTCACTCATGATATTTGTCTCACTCAAATTAAGCGAGAGTGCGATAATCTCTACTTGACCGGGTTTTGGAACCAAATCCTCGTGGGAACGATACTTTTCTTATCACTTTATTACTTGGCGCGACCCGTGCACTTGCGGTGCGAACAAGTTTTTGGCGCCGTTGCCGGGGATTTGTGTCCCAAAACCTTCCTTGGTCAATCTTGATTAAAGCACTAGTAACTTAAGCTTGAGTTTGTATATATTTGTTTGTGTGTTTCTTTTTGTATTTGTTTTCTTGTGTTCATGTGTATATTTGTTCTTTTTGTGTGTCTTTGTGTTTGTTAGTTTTTCTTTGAACTTGTGTATGGATTATCCTTGGTGGACTAATGGGGCAAGGGATGAATTTGAGCATGATAATGATTATCCAACTTATTATGACCCTAATGCTTTTCAAACTCAATATGAGTATATTTGTTGTGATCATTGTGGAGATAATCATTATAATGAGCAATGCCCCCATTTTTCAACCATGGATTTTGTAGAGGATGATTTTCCTAAGGTTCAACCTAATTTCCATGATTATTCTTTTAACCTTAGTTGGAATCATGAACATTCAATGTCTTGGGATCCAGATTATTCTTTCCCTTCATATTCACCACCATTTCAAATATCATCCAATAGTTTAGAGGAGTCTAGTTCTAGTCATGGGAAGATGTCAAGAATAGAAGATATGCTTCAGCGTTTTATTGATAATGAAAATGAGTATAGAGCTATGGATGATGAAAAATTGAGTGAACAAACATTAGCTCTTGATAACTTGGCAATCAAGGTAGGTGAACTAACTTCTCAAATTGAGTCTTTAATGCAAAAAGGTTGGTCCATTGATATGCCGAATGACTCTTGTGTAGAAAATATGGTTTCCAATGGAGAATTGATCATGGGAAGTGATGATGTGTTATCAAGGGATTGTGACAATTTTGAGGGTGGTTTTGAGTTGGAAATTGAAGAAGGAGAGAACAATATTGAGTGTGCAATTGAGGTTCCAAGTTTAGAACCTAATTCTTGTTGCTGTGAACTAGTGGGAACCCCAACAATTGTTGTTCAAAATCCTCCTAGTGATTTTTTGGCTCTTACTTATGCGAGTCCAATGGATTTTATTGGGTATTCAAAATATTTGGGGGCTGGTGATGGTAGTTTTGAAGTATTCAAATTAGAGCCTACCAAGTATTATAATGAATCATGTTTCTTATATGAATGCCCATTTTTGCTGAAACCTTGTCTTTTGAAGAGAAATAAAGATAAGGTAATCTTGGTTTTTGATACTTATGATTAGTGAGTGTTTTGGAAAGTCTGGCTGAAGACTATAAACTTAGCGCTTTTTGGGAGGCAACCCAAGTTTTAAAATTTATCATTTGATTTTTTTAGGTAGTTTTAATTTTTTTTAGTGGAATTAGGCTTGTTCTTATGTGTTTGGTAGGCTGGAAGAAAAATGTGCAGATGTAATGATTGGAAGGGTGGAAGAATCTGAGATGTTATGATTGATTTGAAGGCTAGGAAATGGGATGGCATTTTCAGGGTAGTAATGATTATCTGATGCTTTTGTGATTTGAACTGATTTTTGGAGATACTTTGCTGTCATGGTTGCTTAGTTGGCTGAGAAATTTGCTGATATTTTGGTTGTTGTGTACTGCTGGACCATGGCCTTGAGTGTTTTGAATGTGAAGTCTGACTGGTAATTATATGGGAAATGTGATCAGGTGAATAGTGCTCATAGTTTTAATGTGGTTAATGATGATTATGATGTCAGCTAAGTTCCATGCAATTTGTGATGTTAATATCAGTTTCGGAGCTGTTTGGTTGTCATAAGCGATTAAATTTGGTAGACCAAGTTGCTGATATTTTGCCTGGAGTTTACTGTCATATTATGACCTTACATGATGTTAGTTAGACTCTATTTGGGACTTACATGATAAAGATGATTGTGTGGCTTGTGTTCATTGTTTGGTGTTTGTAAGGGGATTGTTGTTGAGGTTTTGTAGTGGGGAAAATATGATTTTTGAGCTTATTTAGAAGCATTTGAACATCAATGAAAGTGATTGTATATGTCTCTGCAATGTGCCTTGTATGTGTTTAAAGAGAGCAACTTGGTTCTTGGACTTTTAAGTGTGTTGATGTTCAAAATTTTCAACTTATGAGATTAAATTTTTGAGTGATGTGATATCTTGATGAGTGATTTGGTCTTTCATAAATTGAAATTGAGTGTTAAATGGGCTTTAAGGCACGTGATTGAGTGTTTGATTCAAATTGGTGTGAAATGGTGTTATGGTTGTGCTTCATATGGAAAATATCAACAAATTTATGTTTCTTAAATGCTGATATGGTTTCTGTTAGCATGCCGCGGCTCAATATTCTGCCGCGGCACAATTTCCGTCTTTCAGCTAGATTAATTGGCAGAGAAAAATCATGCCACGGCTCACATTCTTGGCCGCGGCACGTTTATTCTCAACCAATGTAGGTGCCAAATCATGCCACGGCCCAATTCTTATGCTGTGGCATAAAAAAAAAATAAAAAAAAAAAATTATTATTACTTATTATATTTCTAATAAAAAAACACCTCACCCCCTTTAGACAAAATTACAAATCCTACCCCTTCATCATCAACCACCACCTCCCACCTTCAACCTTTCTCCACCGGTCACCGTTGCACCTCCGGTCTCCGTGGGCCACCGTCTCTTCTTTCATAACCACCACACTACACTTCTCGTATCAACCCTCTGTTTCAACTCTTTTTCATCTTCTTCTTTTCCTTCCCAATCCGGAACCCCAAAACCACCACAATCTCAACCACTCTTTCAGCCTCCGATCTCTGACAATCGCACCTTCTCGCCACCGCCATAAGCGGCCCCTTTCATAGTTGTCCCCTCTTCACCAAAGTCCATGGCTTTCTCTCGGTTTTCTCCCTTTTCCAAATCGAAGCATACCCCTCCACCGCCATCAAACTCCACCGCCGATCTCGGACCACCACCACAACAACTTCGTTGTTCACCTCCACCCACCATGATTTCTCTCATTTCTTTCTCAAGCTTAAAGCAATTGCTCCCCAGATTTCATTGCTCAAATCTCATGATACAACTTCACAACTTCCTCTTTCTCGCTGTAGCATCCCAATTCTGGTGAGAATTCCTAGTACCGTTGATTGCTCTGTTTTGATCGAAGGATTAGATTAAAACTAGATGGTCACACTTAGTGACTTAGGAATGAGTTGATTTTTGTGAGAGAATCATTTCCAACATTGAAGTAGGAATTGCTTGAATATGTAACATGCAAGTGTGCTTTGTTTTGTCTGCTTATAGTGCTCATGATGAATAGTACTGTTGAAATGAAAAGCTTTGCGTGGCCATTTTTGAATTATAGGAAGTTTGCTTGTTGAGATTGTAAAGGTGATCTGAAATTTTTCTGAACTACACTAAGACTAAGCTTGACAAAGAATGGGAAGTTGTTCTGTGTTCTGAATTTGTGAGTGTTGAGCTGGGATTACTCTTTCTGAACTACACCTACACCTTATGTTTGGAAGTCTACTGCTTTGGCTTGGAAATATGATTACTTTTGGATAGTAATATGCTTCATTTTGAATGGAGAAAGTGAGAAGATAGCAGGGATGTATTGTGTGCACTAATTTTGAATGCTCTTAATATGCTGATTTGTTCACATATTTTTCTGCTTGCCATGGATAAATCAATGCTTACATAGTGTGAATTTGGATAATTGCCTTTGTTAGTTTCCAGATTTTGGTTCCTCCCATGAAGCAGCTGCTTCCTTTTGTGGAGTATATTGTTTCTTGGGAGAAGGCTCTTAGTCTTCCCTTGTGACAGTGAGGACACTGTCCATTTTAAGTTTGGGGGTAAGGGCAATTTTGAGCTGAATAAATGAACATGCTAAATTGTCATGGGATCCATTGTTAAACCCTTGAAACTTAGACTTGTATGTTCAAATTTTTTTTGAAAAATATGTTTTAGATTGATCAACTATCTGCTGAAGTTCATGCATGATCCAATGATAGGTGTTGCTTAGACTATATGCTTAATTGGAAATTTTGGGATATTTTTGAATGCTTGAGGAACAATGCAAGTCTCGTTTCTGGCAATTTACCCTTTCTGCACTTAAGCTGGGATGATAGAAATTCTCTTTTTAGATGACAATTATAACAAATTGGTATGTGTGGGCATTTTTTTTTTGATAGATAGACTTTATAACCTTCCTTGGAATCTCTTGAAATTAGGGAATGATTCACACAATTTTAAAAAAATGATTAGGGCAATCTTTTAAATGCGTTTGAGCCTTTTAAAGCCAACCTATGAAATCATTTCCACTTGCACCCTCTTTGAGCCTTATAATGAAAAACCATGATAATTTTCTTTTGAACCCCACATTGGACTTAACCCTTTTAGCCCGAAAAACCATGAACTACCTTGATCTTGAGATAACTGACATTTCATTATAGTGAGGATTGGTGTGGTTATCAAAGGTGAATGTATATTGTAAATACAATGTGGAAAGGGAAATAGTGGTTGTAAAAAAAGGGAAATTTGTACTCCCAAGTCCCAAAAAGAAAAAAAAATGGTGATGAATGAAATGAAGAAGTTGGAACCAAAAAAAAAAAAATCTTGCACCAAGACTTGGAGTACAAAGAATCAATATGAGATAAGTTTGGGGGAATGTTTGATTTCTTTGAAGAAATTTTTGTGCATGAGTGAATATAGTGAAATGTAATTTATCTCAAGGTATTTGAACTCATTTTCCCCATTCTTTCAAATAGCTACAAACTTAAACCCCTGGCCCCATTACAAGCTTCAAAAGTCCCTTTGATCTTGAATTGTGTTATTCCCTAGTAGAGAGAGAGGAAAAGGTTAGGAAGTAAAGTCTTGATATTGAGGATGTTTCACACCTATTGAGTTGTTACTCTGGAATCTAACTAGTGCATGGACATCATCTTTAAACTTCACACACACACAATTGTTGGCAACTTGTACTTGAATTGTGAACCATGCATTCATCTATATCCCACTTCTTTCCCTTTAAGCATATCTCTTGAGCAACTAATGAGGATAATACCATTCATGTTAAGTAGATAAGTGATCAATCTAGCTCCTTTGTATTTTGTTTTACTCGAGGACGAGTAAAAGTCTAAGTTTGGGGGTGTGTTAATGTCTTGGAATTCATACTTTTTAGCATGATTCACTTGCTTTTATATACACTTTTTGGAGATTTCATTCATATATTAGAGACTAAACTATAGGAAGGATGCATGATACTCTTGGTTGCACACTTATTCCTCATTTTTGTCAAAGTTGTTATTTTGCAAGGTATTTTTGTATTAGGGAATTCAAGACAGACATTGGAGAAGTTAAAGATGATTGAGGAGCATGTTTGGAGCATTCTATTTGCTTGGGAAGAAGTTAATTTTCATCAAAACAGAACTGAGCCACAGCATGACTCTATGTGTAAATTCAGTGCCGCGGCCCAATTTGAATTTCAGCCACCAGAGAAAAACCATGCCGCGGCACAGTTTTCGCACAATCGCGAACAGAATTGTCAAAACGCACAACACTGAACTTTTAGGGTTTTAAAAGGCCAAAAACACATAAGTCGAGCATTCTTCACTTCTTGGGCATATTGGGGAGCTTTGTGGTGTGCTAGGGCATGGGTTTTGGTGGAGATCAAGTTGGAGATTGAAGTTTGAAAGAGATTTTGGCTTCACACTTCGGTTCTTCTTCTCCATTTTCCTTCCTTCACTCTTGTTCAATGTTTATGATTATTCTTGTGTATTTTTCTTTGGGATTCTTGAACATGAGTAGCTAAACACTTTGTTTTAGGATTATTTTGAACCCTTGTATGGATTAACTCTTGATTTTTCCTCTCTTTTTGTATTAATGTTATATATGTGTTTATTTTACTCTAGCCCTAATGCTTCTAAATGCTTGATCACCATTTAGTTGATTTGTTCATTTGACTTATGACTTGAGAGAGCTAGGTCAAGTGTAGAACTTGAGTGGAATAGTGTGAGAACTTGAAGTTTGCATGACAAATGAATGGTTTTGTTGATAAGATAGACATATACTTATTAGCCTCACATAGCCACATTAGGGTTGAAGTTTAAAAGTTGGGTTTTATTAATTGTGACAAGACATTGCATGATTAATAGAATTAAACACTTGTTCTTGACTCGACGGAGCGTTTACAAGTATGTTAGAACCCTAGGTTAACTCATATATAGCTATTAAAAGCAATTAGGAGAGGAGACCATTTTAAGGTTAGGAGATACAAGGGGGATAAATAATCTTAACTTTCAATTTACCCTTGAAGTTGGAGAATCACTTGTTTATAGTTTTTCTTATTTGTTTAAATTAGTTACCCTTCACTCATGATATTTGTCTCACTCAAATTAAGCGAGAGTGCGATAATCTCTACTTGACCGGGTTTTGGAACCAAATCCTCGTGGGAACGATACTTTTCTTATCACTTTATTACTTGGCGCGACCCGTGCACTTGCGGTGCGAACAACCCCTTTAAACACCACATTTAACTTTAAGGACGTTGTTGTGATTATTAGGGACGATGACGTGGTTAATTGAGACATTCTTGTTGTTAATGAGGAAGATGGTAGATCCCCAAGCCCTTAAAACACCACATTTAACTTCAGGGATATTAGTGTGATTATTAGGGACAATGACATGGTTAATTGGGACGTTCCAGTGTTTAGTGAGGAAGATACAATGATTATTAGGGACGATGACATGTATAACCATTATATCTTCTCCATTAACAAACGGAACGTCCCAATTAACCACTTCATCGTCCTTAATAATCACAACAATGTCCCTGAAGTTAAATGTGATGTTTTAAGAGGCCTGAAGACCTGCTATGAATTAACCATTGCATCTTCTTCATTCACAACTGGAACGTCCCAATTAACCACGTCATCGTCCCTAATAACCACAATAACATCCCTGACGTTAAATGTGGTGTTTTAAGGGTATGAGGACTTGCTAGAGATTAATCATTGTATCGTCATTATTTACCACTTAAATATACAAATTAACCACGTTGTCGTTCCAATTAAATACAACAACGTCCCCGATAAGAGATTGTTAAGAGACACCTACGAAATAAACCATTCAAAAACATTTTATTCACATTTCTCATACTTCTTTTAATACAAATTGACCAATTAAACAAGGAAACTTGTTTGAATTTCTATACAAAATGAGAACTTTAACAAAAAGCATAACTTTAACTAGTATAAAGCCTACAAAAATCAATTAAAAAAAGCCCACAAAAAGCATCCATTGCAATCAGTCTCCTCTTTAAATGTCTCCATATAGGAGAAGTATTATCTTCTCCATCAACCTCCACTTTGTTTTTGAAGTTTCACCTTCTTCAAATGTCAAAATAATCCTCGCACATTGCTTTCTTTCCGCATTTAGAGAACTGCAAAGTCAGGTATCTATTCTTTGGATACACGATAGCCCAATAGCCCTGCGGTTAGACATAACCACATTAGTCATTCAAAAGCAACTAGAATGAAAAAAGGATGATGAAATTAAACTACACTGCATTCACACCCTCAAACCAGTTTGGTCATTTAAGAGAATTAAAATACCAAGAAAATTAAAACAAAACCAAAGGAAAATTATAGCTTCTTTTACCATTTACCATTCATGTGTCATAACAATTGTCACCCTTCATTTGGTATATTTTAGTCACTACTGAAACATCTTCTAACCTTAACCATTTATTCAGTCAAAACAGAAGCCTTTCAATACAAAACAAGAAAACAATACAGCTCAAGAAAAACTGTAGCTTTGGAAAAATGTAGCAGCCATACTAGTTTATGGTTGTACTGTTATGTTTGGTTGTTTTCTTTATGATAAAAAGGGCTCCTAAGTTAAGTGAAGAGATGGAGAAGATGGAAATTCATGAACATTTTTCAGGAAAGATGCCAAAAGAAGAGATTATTACAGAAGATGTGAAGCTGAAGGAGAGAGATTCAGAGCTTGTGTTCTTTGTTGAAGAACATGAAAGGCTCACACTTGAGGACTTGCTTCAAGCCACAACTGATTGCTTTAGCAGCAGCCTGTACAAGGTAATACTGAAGAATAATATGCACTATGCAGTGAAAAGGCTAAAGAATTTGCTGGTAGCTTCTGATGAATTTGGAGAAATACTAAGGTAGGTAAGTAACC
This sequence comes from Mimosa pudica, assembly GCA_029929735.1. Classification (NCBI taxonomy): domain Eukaryota; kingdom Viridiplantae; phylum Streptophyta; class Magnoliopsida; order Fabales; family Fabaceae; genus Mimosa; species Mimosa pudica. Next base: position 7,264,251 of record JAKELP010000015.1, on the reverse strand, counting down.
TGAAACATCCTAATATTCTTCCTCTTGTTGGCTATCGCTCTACTAGTGAAGAAAAACTTTTGATTTACAAATATCAAAGCAATGGAAGTGAAGTCTGCTTTTCCTTATGAAAGGTGAGTCCAAATCACTAATTTCGGTTTAAGTTCTTACTTTGCCTTAATTCGGTCCTTCAAATAGTATTTCATTCTAAATATAAGTGTTCAATCACTTTTATCCTAAATATATGTAAAATCCTAGCTTTTTATAACTCTATTATAGCCTTCTAATCAATTTATAACCACTTTCTAATGTTAGAAGCCCAAAAATATGAATAAATTAAAACTTTTCTATTTCAAAAACTACATTAAAAGAATTTCCAACATAAACTTGGGCTTCTAAACAATTTATGAAATTATATCTGTTTCCTGAAATTCGCAGCGGATTATAAATTCATTAAATAGCTAAATTAGTAATCACTACTTAGTTTTATTTTATACACCTGTACTATCTATTGTTACTAAATACTTAACATATTTGAGTCTAACTATTACAATTTTATATAATATAATTCGGCTATCGCAGGTGATAGCCTATACCTATATACATCACAAGTTATAAACTTGTATAAGAATATATATAACAACTAATATATAATACAAATATATCTAACTATTGAGCTTCGGGCCTAACAAGCATCCTTCCTACCTTCCTAGAGCTTCCCTCGGAATTAACTTCTCCCGGCTTATCTGTAAAAATATTTTAAAACAACAGTGAGATTCAAAGAATCCCAATAACAGTTTATTTCAATAGTTTACCTTTAAATCATGATAATATTCTCCTCTTTCCAATCTCTTATTGGAACCTGCCTCTTTCCAATCTCTTATTGGAACCTGCCTCTTTCCAATCTCTTATTGGAACCTGCCTCACTATACCAACCATTTTTAACGATATGTTCGTTAATTAATGGAGGTATTCTTTACCTGCAGGGTTTCTGAAAATGTTTGGCATAGGGGGAGCGACCCACCTGATGCCTAGAGTACTCTACTTTCTTATTTATCTATCTGAGATAAATATACCTCTTTCCTCTTAGGATCAACATTATCATGCTTTAAATAAAATATTCATGCGCGCTTATTGCTATTGAATTAAACTGTTACCTGTCCTTCACTTTACTAATACTCCTCATTTTCTTCTTGCTGCCTCCAAGTACTTGTCTCCTAACTTCTCCTATTATTACATAAAGTAATAATGGCTATAAGTAAGTATTCTACATAACAAGCAAAACGTCTCTCTCGAACCTATACTACTACCCAACCTTTCTTAACTTTAATTGCATTTTAACTTTAACAAACAAGTTGATTATCAATTAGGCAAAGAAAAGAGACAACATCAATTTGCTAGGAAACATACCACATATCGAAACCTGAAGCAACAATGCAAAAAGAACATGAAAGTCGTATAAAACTTTACATTATACAATTAAATGAAAATTGTCAAATAGATACCAACAACAATTCACACATGCAGATCCCAATACTAGTTAACTTCATATTAAATCATCCGTAGTTGACTTGCAAATCAGCTCATATATCCTCCAATTATATAGTGCATTAGTTCAGTAATTTATTCAGCTATATTCCAATCATGTTTTAGATTCACTAATCAATTAACAACCTTGTTTAAACTTTGAAATTTTATCCATTTGATTCAACAAGTCCGTTAGCATATTCAAACCCCAATGCACATAAAACTCTTTATACCATATCGATTTCAATTAGCCACAACAGAAAATTAGTGCAGAAAATTTTAATTACATGTGAAACATCATGAATCCAACCACAAGCATAATTTGAACATCCCTTCATACAATTAATTTTATCTCTTCATTCCTACATATCCTGAACAAAATAGAACAACTAACAGCCCAAACAAAGATTGAGTTGCACAACCATTCAAATTACACCATAACACTTTAAAACTTACACAAAATATTCCCTCATCCTGACAATCAATTCAGCCAATATTTATAACCGCAAAAAGTCCCAATTAAACTCAAAAACACCAAAACATTCATCATCATTCATTTATTTTAACCGTAGTTTAAAACAGAGTCACACCTACCATAAGGCAACGATTTCCCATTTCTTACTAACTTCGTTTAGCTACTGCAGCAACATGGCAGAAAACTCACAAGCAAAACATGTGATCTCACCATCCCAACTACCTCAATATATTATTAAAACATGCATAACTATTTACTTCAACAAACACACATACACATACCGAAAATCCAAATTAAACAAGGCAAATACTATAAACCTTCCCACATAATTTCAAAGAAATCTTAACATACAGCAGCAATATGACTAATTAAAATCCTAAAACTTCCATATTCATTTTTTTTTTAGAACCTTAAATCTGAATTAGAAATCAATAAGCTATATATCAACCATTAAAACTTCACATGCAACACACAAATCACCATAAACAAGATCAAGAGTCACAATATCAATAAAATAATCAACATAAGGTTGCTTTCATTTTCTCAAATCATAGGCAATGTAAAACCATACCCAAATGAAAGAAAAACTTTCACTAGTCACTAAAAGTTTCTTCTAGACATTTTAACAAACACCTTAAGTGCATGATATTCAAACATTGGTTTTTAACTTCCCAATTATCAACAACCTTACCAACAGTTCCAAAACACCATTTAATCAACTAAAAGCAACAACCTCCAACATTTATATCAAAACTAAGTTCAGTCATAGAAAAGGAAGAATGTCACAACTTGCACATCAACCAAACTTTACATCAATCAAACATGCAAAGCTAGAATCAAAATCTAATGGGTTCATACATTAATTAATTAGAAATTTCGACTCCTAACAGCTCACAACTCGTCGGATTCTTAGTACTCAAATCTGGGTTTTTCAACAAACTCAACTAAAACTCCAAGTAACCTTCAAATCCATCTACAAACATGAAGAATCAAAGCAAAGTTGTGTTTTAATGATTGTAGAAACCTAAAACTAAGAATCCCAATTCGGACCCCTTCTCCATCTCACCAAAAACGAAGGAAAATGGGTATAGAAATGAAGAGGAAGATCACCTGAAGCTGAATCCATCATTGCATGTTGGATTTAGGCCGAAAATTCCCAAGAATCGCCATTAGCAGAGGAAGAAATGAAGGAGTAAGGAAGAGAGAAGGAGCTGCTCTATTTTGGAGAGGAAGAACGATCAAAATGATGAAGAAAGAAGAGTAACATGTTTTTGTTAAGATAAACTCGCGAAATGACCCTTTTGCCCTTCTCTTCTAATCCTATTTACTTTCTTATTTTCAGTTTAATCAAAGTTAAGTTATAAAAATAATTCTTGACATAAGTTCATATATTTCCTTTCATCAAAATGGTGTTAAGACTTCTAAGTATTCTCCATAAAATTTCCAATGAATAATTTAGTCTCTAACTATTATTTCTTTAATTTCTAAAGAAAGTAGGTATATTAATTTCTTAAAAATATAACTATTCTCTTTTTTTTATTTTTAAAGGCTTTCTAATTCCTAAATGATATCCTAAAACCTTAATTAATTCCTTATTATTCCTAGTTTGAAAATTGGGGTGTTACAATTCTCTCCCCCTTAAATAATTTCGTCCTCGAAATTAAAAGAATTGTCCTACCGTTTTAGAACTCTTACAATACTCTACAACTCAAATACAAAACAAACAGTTTCTCACACACCAATCAGAATTAAAAATCACCATTTAATACCTCATGCTAACACTTTACATCTACACAAAATCAAACATTCAGACAAAACAAATATACATAGATTCAATTATCACAAGAGAACATCATCAAGTCACTAAATTCACCTTTAAGCCCTATTGTGGCTCATTGAATAGCTTAAATAAATAGTAATCAACAATTTCCATTCAGACACTTAGTAGCAGAATTTTAGAAGTTTCAACTTACCACCTAAAATATGAATACTTCAATTATTAAGTTTTCTCATTATATCCTTATTAGATGTTCTGAGCAAACTTCAAGTTGAAAATTACAGAACAGTCATACAACACTATAAACATTACAAATGATCTTAATATTCCTTACTTCCATCTATATTAACTATCTCTTGTTATTTTCAAGTCTCTCTAACCCCTTTGACTCATAAGGTTTTTCAATGATGCCTTGATTATGATTATGTCCGGATCATAATTATACTCAAGACCCCAAAGAAAATCCTTATTCCGTCAATCTTCTTCCAAACTCTTATCCACCCCTCAACATCTACTTCTTCTAATCTTTAAAGTATTCTACAATATTATCCACAAATTAAAATTCCACTTTCCTATAATTCTATAAGAATTCTGCTAGGCCCTTGCAACCTCATAATCCTATAGTACATTGCCATCAAACCACACTCAACTATATAATTATAAACCTTATGATTTGACTTCCACAATTCCAATAAGTTGATTCAAATCTTTACCCTAAATAAGCAAATAATCCATGATTTCAACCTCATTTCCTAATATTACGTCTCTTATTCTCAATTTCATTCAAAGGCTTAACTAAGTTCTTCTAAAATCACTCGATCATCTATTCCAACCTCAATGAACAAGAAACTATTCAAAATTTATTCTATCAACTAAATGATTTTTGGAATTCTTGATTTCTAAACTCACATGATCATCAAATCACTATTTTGTCATCCAAACTCTATAATGCCTAACTAACTGGTATAGTCTATTAAATTCCAACAATATGAAATCCTACATCATGTCAACTTGACTTAACACTCTCTTAGTCATTGGGTTCCTCACAAATACACTTCTAATTCCACTATATCTATTACTATTGTGGTGGTACCTAGGGTTTTCTAATTGTGTGCTTGTGGTATCCATAAATATGTGATGTACGAATAAGGTATTCTAGCTAATCTATGCCAGAATCCTTGCTCTGATACCAAATGTAAAATCCTAGCTTTTTATAACTCTATTATAGCCTTCTAATCAATTTATAACCACTTTCTAATGTTAGAAGCCCAAAAATATGAATAAATTAAAACTTTTCTATTTCAAAAACTACATTAAAAGAATTTCCAACATAAACTTGGGCTTCTAAACAATTTATGAAATTATATCTGTTTCCTGAAATTCGCAGCGGATTATAAATTCATTAAATAGCTAAATTAGTAATCACTACTTAGTTTTATTTTATACACCTGTACTATCTATTGTTACTAAATACTTAACATATTTGAGTCTAACTATTACAATTTTATATAATATAATTCGGCTATCGCAGGTGATAGCCTATACCTATATACATCACAAGTTATAAACTTGTATAAGAATATATATAACAACTAATATATAATACAAATATATCTAACTATTGAGCTTCGGGCCTAACAAGCATCCTTCCTACCTTCCTAGAGCTTCCCTCGGAATTAACTTCTCCCGGCTTATCTGTAAAAATATTTTAAAACAACAGTGAGATTCAAAGAATCCCAATAACAGTTTATTTCAATAGTTTACCTTTAAATCATGATAATATTCTCCTCTTTCCAATCTCTTATTGGAACCTGCCTCTTTCCAATCTCTTATTGGAACCTGCCTCTTTCCAATCTCTTATTGGAACCTGCCTCACTATACCAACCATTTTTAACGATATGTTCGTTAATTAATGGAGGTATTCTTTACCTGCAGGGTTTCTGAAAATGTTTGGCATAGGGGGAGCGACCCACCTGATGCCTAGAGTACTCTACTTTCTTATTTATCTATCTGAGATAAATATACCTCTTTCCTCTTAGGATCAACATTATCATGCTTTAAATAAAATATTCATGCGCGCTTATTGCTATTGAATTAAACTGTTACCTGTCCTTCACTTTACTAATACTCCTCATTTTCTTCTTGCTGCCTCCAAGTACTTGTCTCCTAACTTCTCCTATTATTACATAAAGTAATAATGGCTATAAGTAAGTATTCTACATAACAAGCAAAACGTCTCTCTCGAACCTATACTACTACCCAACCTTTCTTAACTTTAATTGCATTTTAACTTTAACAAACAAGTTGATTATCAATTAGGCAAAGAAAAGAGACAACATCAATTTGCTAGGAAACATACCACATATCGAAACCTGAAGCAACAATGCAAAAAGAACATGAAAGTCGTATAAAACTTTACATTATACAATTAAATGAAAATTGTCAAATAGATACCAACAACAATTCACACATGCAGATCCCAATACTAGTTAACTTCATATTAAATCATCCGTAGTTGACTTGCAAATCAGCTCATATATCCTCCAATTATATAGTGCATTAGTTCAGTAATTTATTCAGCTATATTCCAATCATGTTTTAGATTCACTAATCAATTAACAACCTTGTTTAAACTTTGAAATTTTATCCATTTGATTCAACAAGTCCGTTAGCATATTCAAACCCCAATGCACATAAAACTCTTTATACCATATCGATTTCAATTAGCCACAACAGAAAATTAGTGCAGAAAATTTTAATTACATGTGAAACATCATGAATCCAACCACAAGCATAATTTGAACATCCCTTCATACAATTAATTTTATCTCTTCATTCCTACATATCCTGAACAAAATAGAACAACTAACAGCCCAAACAAAGATTGAGTTGCACAACCATTCAAATTACACCATAACACTTTAAAACTTACACAAAATATTCCCTCATCCTGACAATCAATTCAGCCAATATTTATAACCGCAAAAAGTCCCAATTAAACTCAAAAACACCAAAACATTCATCATCATTCATTTATTTTAACCGTAGTTTAAAACAGAGTCACACCTACCATAAGGCAACGATTTCCCATTTCTTACTAACTTCGTTTAGCTACTGCAGCAACATGGCAGAAAACTCACAAGCAAAACATGTGATCTCACCATCCCAACTACCTCAATATATTATTAAAACATGCATAACTATTTACTTCAACAAACACACATACACATACCGAAAATCCAAATTAAACAAGGCAAATACTATAAACCTTCCCACATAATTTCAAAAAAATCTTAACATACAGCAGCAATATGACTAATTAAAATCCTAAAACTTCCATATTCATTTTTTTTTAGAACCTTAAATCTGAATTAGAAATCAATAAGCTATATATCAACCATTAAAACTTCACATGCAACACACAAATCACCATAAACAAGATCAAGAGTCACAATATCAATAAAATAATCAACATAAGGTTGCTTTCATTTTCTCAAATCATAGGCAATGTAAAACCATACCCAAATGAAAGAAAAACTTTCACTAGTCACTAAAAGTTTCTTCTAGACATTTTAACAAACACCTTAAGTGCATGATATTCAAACATTGGTTTTTAACTTCCCAATTATCAACAACCTTACCAACAGTTCCAAAACACCATTTAATCAACTAAAAGCAACAACCTCCAACATTTATATCAAAACTAAGTTCAGTCATAGAAAAGGAAGAATGTCACAACTTGCACATCAACCAAACTTTACATCAATCAAACATGCAAAGCTAGAATCAAAATCTAATGGGTTCATACATTAATTAATTAGAAATTTCGACTCCTAACAGCTCACAACTCGTCGGATTCTTAGTACTCAAATCTGGGTTTTTCAACAAACTCAACTAAAACTCCAAGTAACCTTCAAATCCATCTACAAACATGAAGAATCAAAGCAAAGTTGTGTTTTAATGATTGTAGAAACCTAAAACTAAGAATCCCAATTCGGACCCCTTCTCCATCTCACCAAAAACGAAGGAAAATGGGTATAGAAATGAAGAGGAAGATCACCTGAAGCTGAATCCATCATTGCATGTTGGATTTAGGCCGAAAATTCCCAAGAATCGCCATTAGCAGAGGAAGAAATGAAGGAGTAAGGAAGAGAGAAGGAGCTGCTCTATTTTGGAGAGGAAGAACGATCAAAATGATGAAGAAAGAAGAGTAACATGTTTTTGTTAAGATAAACTCGCGAAATGACCCTTTTGCCCTTCTCTTCTAATCCTATTTACTTTCTTATTTTCAGTTTAATCAAAGTTAAGTTATAAAAATAATTCTTGACATAAGTTCATATATTTCCTTTCATCAAAATGGTGTTAAGACTTCTAAGTATTCTCCATAAAATTTCCAATGAATAATTTAGTCTCTAACTATTATTTCTTTAATTTCTAAAGAAAGTAGGTATATTAATTTCTTAAAAATATAACTATTCTCTTTTTTTTATTTTTAAAGGCTTTCTAATTCCTAAATGATATCCTAAAACCTTAATTAATTCCTTATTATTCCTAGTTTGAAAATTGGGGTGTTACAATATAAGTCTTCAATCATTCTTATAGCAATAGTAATTCATTCTAATTAAACTGAGGATAAAATGAATGAATGGACAAAATTATAACAGCTCAGACAAACAGTTATTAGATGCACTTCAAAAATATAATTGCTTTCTCAAAATAAATAAGTGATGATGTTTCCTGCTATTGCACAGAATACATGCAATGTAAAAAAGAATTCCCATGGAAATTGAGAATGTCTATAGTGACTAGAATTACAAGGGGTTTGGAGTTCATGCATCAGACAATGGAAGGAAGGGAGATAATTCCTCATGGAAACCTCAAGCTGTCAAATATCCTTCTCAATGACAACAATGAACCTCTCATAAGTGAAATCATCAACTCAAGCAAACCAATTATGCAAAGCTAAATAATCACTCTAATAGATTCAAACAGATTGATTTAAATATTTGACTCTCAATTCCCTTAAAAAACTGTCAGATCGAAACCCAAAAATCTGGGGTTGCTGAATCAATAATCAAATCTTCCCTTAACACTTAATTTCCTCTTTAAAACACTAATAATCAAAGTTTTACCTTCATCTCAGTTAGTTGAAACCACTCAAACACAAAACCCAAATCAGCCCTCACAAATCACAAATCGGCCAAATCACAGGAAAAGAGGTAAAAATGGAGAAAGGAGTTTCGCCTGAGCTAAAGTCATATATCAATGAAGCTTTTATCCGTCGTGGCCGACGCCGGTGATGGCCCAATAAGAAGAAGAAGAAGAAGAAGAAGCGAAGAGGACGAGTGGGAGGAAGAGAGAAGACAGAGAAAGTAATAGGAAGGGTGGATGGAAATCTGAGGGAAGTGGTCTTCAAATCTGAGGGCTGAAGGGGTGTGGGTGTTTGTTTAGAGAGAAGGACAATTCAGTCTTTTTATTACATTTAACAGTATCAATTCAGTACTTATCACCCAACTTATCTTTTTCACAATTTACCCACCTCACTTGTCCTTTTGCCAATTGGGCAGGCTTTATGTGTCATTTTCCCAATTAGGTAATGAAATTGAAGTGACTCATTGAAGTGATGTATTGATTTGTTATAAAGTGGCATGAATTTTTTTGGTTAATACTCCCTCCGATCCTAATTATAAGTCGTCTTTGACTTTTTTTGGAGATGTTAAGGTTACAAAATATGTTATTAAATTATGACATATTTGATAAATTTTTATATTAGTCATTAGTTTATAGGTTAAACAAACTAGTTTAAGAGAAAAAATTAGTTAAATCAATTTATGATTGACTTATTTTGCTTATTTAGGATTCTCCAAAAAAGTCAAAGGCGACTTATAATTAGGACGGGAGGGAGTAATTTGTATTCCCTAATCATCTACTCCTCTCACATGTGTCAATTGCTTTTTCCATTGATTGTATCTCTCTTAGTAAATGTGAGCCCGCAATCAAAATTAAGCGTGATTGAAACATGAAAATTAATTCGATAAAAAAAAAGAAACAGGAAAATTAAGCGTGAATCCAATTGATATGAAATTAATTTTGACATATCATAGAGATTTAATATGATATGATTAAAATGTAGATAAAAGATAAAGGGCGAATGTGCCAAAATAGTACTAAATTTTACCCAAAATTGCATTTCTAATACAAAAGTTTCGCTAGGTGCAAAAAGATTACCAACTTGAGTTCACTTGAGTTCAGGTGCAAATATAATATTTTCACTTGAGGGAAATAAAATTTAGACATGAAAAGACTATTATGTCCTCATTTCTCCCTCATTAATTATTAAATAAGGGGCATAAAAGTCTTTTCATATCTAAATGGTACCCACATTTAGAGTATTTTATTAGAAACAAAACAAATGTTAATGATTCTTAAATTTATAACAATTCAAATGTTAAATTTCTTCATCTCATTTACTCTCATTTGCCATCTCAAGCACTTTTTTTTCCTAAAGAATCATTAAATGATTGACCATATGGTTCTCATCCTTTGGTCATTGTGATTGATTGGACTTTGCTCGAATTTTCCAAATCATGTGATCTCAAATTAAATAACAAATATTTCATTTCTATAATTAAATGAATTTGAATCATGATTAAGTCTCTTCAACCACATTCATCGTAATATTTATTTATGTATTGAATTGTGTTTTTTAGTAAATAATTCCCCAAAATGCATAAATTTAAATGATTGACTAAGTGTTTTAAAACCAATATTTCTGAATTTGCACTTAAATGTTTTCCAAATTAAATTCTTCTAATTAAGAATTCGTTAAGAATTCGTTATCTGTGAAGCACCTTCATGTTACCCAAATTTGAAATGACTTAACGAAGACTTTTAAATGGTACCCACCTTTAGAGTATTTTATTGGAACAAAAACAAATGTTAATTATTATTTTAAAAAATATATCTTTTTTCAAATTAAACAAATCTAAAATAAACACTCTTCGAAATATGCATAATTCTACATAATGATCTAAAGTACTAATTTCAAGGTGAATTAAAAAATTTCGAAAATCTTCATCCATCCATATACCTCTAAAGTACTAATTTTATGTTTTATATGATTATCTCTATCCAAGTCTCGTTTTAGTAATTAGTCATTGTGATTAAGAAATTAGAACATAAAGAAATAATTGTGATTTAATATAAATATGGGAATCCCATTATTGTGATTGATTGTTTTTTGAAGAAATTTCTAAATTGAGTGATGTAAAAACATGATTTTGATCTTGTGATGAGTTTGTCATGCATTGAACCAATCATAGTTAAGCAAAGTGGTTGTTACTATGACATGTGGACCAATGAGGTTTGACCTTAGACATTTAGAGAGATATATTGGATATGTTTGCTCAAATCTCATCATCGGACATTGGTCGGCGAAATTACATGTATCCCGCATTGATGGGAAATAAATCTTGGCTAGCTGTTTTATTTTTACCTCAATTGGCTAGCTGTTGAACTATTTGTTTTTTTATTCAAATTTCAAGATCAATGAATTATATAACAATTGATCTAAAAAATTAAAATAATTTAATATTTCAATTATTGAATATGCTTGATCATTAAACCGATTTGGAGTAAAAGAAATAAAGAGAAAAACATTAGAAAAAGAATAAAAAAAGAAAGAAAGAGAATAAGAAGAAAATATACCCTGTTCACATTTTGGGCTGATCCAAAGATTTAAACTCATGCAAAATTTATCCAAGCCCAATGTTTTACCAACAATACTACATTTTACTACCCAAATAACAATCTATAAAATGCAAGCATATTTTTTACCATGGATAGATTTAAATTGTAAGTGTTGTTTTATTAACCATGTTAGATTATATTAATTATTTTTAACATAGATTACTTTTATAAGGTTTATTCTTTTCTAACTATAATACTTTTATTTTTATATTTTTGAAAGTTCCCTTTCTATCATAATTAGACATTTGAAATTGTTTTATAAAAATAATTATGAGAATTCTTTTCTAAATATATATGTTAGTTTTTTATTAGTTGAATATTTTTCCTAATATAGTTGGCAAAAATTTTGAACTTTATTTATATTTACCGGTGTTGAAAGTGTTTTGAAAAGGTATATTTAGAGAGCGAATGTTACGCCGCCGCCTTTTCTGAAAGTTATCCATCACCTTTCAAAATAATAACAATAAAACTGATTTATGGATATCAAGAGAAATTAAAATTCTCCATCAAAGAGAAATTAATTTATGAAACAGACTGTAAACTTGTGAGGACCGTCACCTTTTCTGAAAATGCTCCATCACCCTTCAACATAATAACAATAAAACTAATTTATGGATATTAAGAAAAATCAAAATTCTCCATCAAAGAGATATTAATTTATGAAACAGACTGTAAACGTGTGAGGACCGTCAAAATTTTCTGAAAATGCTCCATCACCCTTCATCAACATAATAAAAATAAAACTAATTTATGGATATTAGGAGAAATTGATTAATTTGTTTATTCACATGTGTAAATTTGTAACTAGTACCCTGACGTAAACTCACCCTAAACAATCAATCTCGATAATTTACAAAAAAAAAATTATAAATTTGGGAAGAAAAATACTTTGAGTTTCTATTATAGCTAATCTATATTAATAACAGTATTTAATTATAGATGCCATGTAAAGAACTTAATTAAGAGTTGTTACTGACCATAACTTTTGACCCGTTAATATATAGCAATTGTTTACCCTGAGGATTACATGCATCTTTTGACCAGACAATGACAACTAACAACTTACAGAATGATAATAGTAACTTTTAAACTTTGGTTCAATATTAACTTTTTAGCTACTGATAATAGATTAATAAGCACACCATAACAACTTCATGGGACTACATTTAATTTTATAATTTCGTGGGACATTATCTTAATCTAGTTTTTTTGTACAAGACCTATATATACTTAATTAACCCTAAAATAAATCATTATATAGTTTCTATATATTTAAGATCAGTAGCGAAGTCAAACTTATGGGCTAAGATTTTTCTATAAATGAGTGATATATCCCCTCAGCTTCGACATGCACAAAACATTTGATTATAATCGCACTCGAAAAAAAAAAGAAAGTTTAGTAGTGGAAGAATGGCTCTCAACATGAAAGCAGTGTTAGTAATGGGGCTTGCCATTTTGAGCTTTGTTTCAGTGGCACATGCTTTTACTGGAACTGCCACCTATTACACAGAATATACTCGTGAGAATCCATATTATTCACATTACTCCAATTTTCTGCTATATATATATATATATATATATATATATATATATATATATAAATGCGCGCTCGCGCTCTTTACATTTTCAAGCTCATTCTATTGCTTCTGTTTTTGTTTCATAAGCAAAATTATTCTTAAAAAGCAACGCACGCACACAATATGTAAGTACGACGGGTTCAGTGTTAAAAGGCATTTAGTTTTCATAAAACTTACCAGATACTACATATCTGATCTTTCCGCTTTGTCAGCATGCTATGGATATGAAAATAAAGGGAATTATGTTGCCGCTTTAAGCGACCGACTCTAAAAATGGAGCTCGATGTGGAAGAAAGATTAGATGTAGGTGCACCGGTGGGACCAACAGTACTCCTAATCCCTGCAAGTCAGGAACCGTCACCGTTACTGCCGTCGATCTCTGCCCTTCACCTGCATGCGCATCGACCATAGACCTCTCTAAGCAAGCTTTCATTGCTATTGCTAACCTTGACGCAGGAATAGTCAAGATTAGCTGTGATATCCTGTGAGGTACTTTTACTTTTGTTACACTTTCAAGTTCATGTTATTATTAGAACATACTGACAGACTTTCATCATATGGTGTATTTTTCAGGCCGGTATCCCCATGATTCTGCAAGAGAATGGTCAACAAAAAAAGATATAATACATATTAGAATAATATAATGAATAACACGTGCATTAGTTACATATGCATGTACGAACTTCTTCATGGAAATTAATAGCGTCATACTCATAAATATTCCATGGATAATGTGTAATATAATGGACTGTCTGTCCCATATGTTTCAAGTAAGCTATGCTGTTACTGTGTTACTTTTGTTTACCCAATAAATAAAAACGTATTTTTTCTTAGCAAGCACCATGATTGGGCTTTTGGGCACCAAACGCCTGGAAAGACCCAAAATGAATGTGATATATAGGCCTTTTCTGTAGCAGTGTAATCCAATCTCCAATCTTCATCACCATATAAAATCATTTGTTTAAATTAAACTTAATATATATTTCAATTTTGGATCCAACTATTGGAGACTGAATTTTGAGAAACATACATACTTGGAGGGGGAGAATTACTTAGAAAATGCAAACCCATATATCAGATAATATGATGATACTGTGAGTGTGATCACTTATGTGTGTGGAAAAGGCTTTGTTGTGGGAGAAGCAAAGCCCAATTCTTTAATCTCTACGTCCCAAAAGAGAATAGTAGTCCTTGTCGTCAATTGAAGGATATCTATAATATCCACGGCATGTATAACCACAGCAACTTCTCTTTATTAATTCCTTGGATTGACATCAAATCAAGGATTTAATTTGAAATTCAAAGAAACCATTCTCAATCGAAATGGAAAAAGAAACTCCAAAAATAATTACCTCTTAAATTATATGAGAATCTTTGCTTAGAATCAAAGTAACAAAGGAAATGTTTTATAAGATTTTAAAATTAATCAAAGAAAACATTCTCAATCTTAAATTACCTCTTAAAATATATTTTATAAGATTTTAAAATTATTTTAAAATCTCTCTGAGAAAAGGTCCAAGGAGGATTTGTTGTTTAACCCTTTCAAAAGCCCACTTAAAATATAAACATTTAGAGATAAAAAATATAAACATTTAAATAATTTTAAAATCTTTTAAAAGTATTTTAGCATTTTATGGCCATAAAACTAGCTCACTTCAATTTATCAACATTGTGATAAACCACTTTTATTGAGATTATAATATTTCATGTAGGCACAATCGAGATAAAATTGCAAGTCGCAAAAATTATTATTCTCAAACAAATCATATGGATTAAAGAGTGATTACGTTACTAATAACACTACATTTTACTTACATGACTAAAAGGGAAGATATTTAAAAATAATGTGAATGTCTAGGGAATGAAAGGGTTGGGTGCGGGTTAAAATAGGGTAGAGTTTTGTTTATTAAAATGTAAAGTTTAGAATTCAAGATAAGTCGACAATATTATAAATAATCTATATTTTATATATATATATACACACACACACACATACATACATGATACATACTTGATCAGCTTGAAGGTTTGTAGGCTAGAACTTACGAAAAAAGGTCTGACCTATTTATTCATAGGACTAGATATATTTTTTGTTGAAATAGGATATATGATTTTATTAAACTATACATATGGAGTACAAAATAGGTTTACAAAAAGAAAATTCAAACGATAATATAGAAACCTAATTAAAAGGTAAATATGGGTAGAGTGAGCCACCACCGTCGTAAAATCCCTCCCATTTTCATCTTTTCTTCGTGAATAGCGGTTGTTCGAAGAACCATCCCAAAGGATCCACATCTCTTATCGGAAATAAACTAATCAATTTAGTTTTTGAAAAACCTCCATAGTAGATCTCAATGGAACAAACTCACCTACAAAACTAATACATAAGATGAAGATTGAGTAAAAGAAATTCCTATTGTTGTGGAAACTCTCTAATGAAAAATAAAATAAATGTAAAAGCTGACAAATGAAAAATACACGGACGACGACGTCTCCTTCCCCGGCATGAACCAAGGAAGGAGACACTGTTGAAAATACCGTACAACAATGAGAGAAAAGATCTCACTATCACCAAAAAAGTTAGAGAGGAGGGAAGAGATGATAGAGCCACAAGACTAGATAAATTATTTACTAAATATGATAGGCTAGCTTTTAAGTAAGCTAAGCTATAAGCCACGTGCGAGTCTTAGCCAATCCTCATTTTATTTTTTTCCCAACAAAATTAAGAACTTTATATTCAGGCCCAAAGAAAGGAGGTAGTTATTTATTAATTGTGTCCATTTAGTTTTATGGAACCATATTCAATAAATTTAATTATTAATTGTGTCCATTTAGTTTTATGGAACCATATTCAATAAATTTCCATGGATCATTTGCCTTTATATGGTTCAAACATTTATTTCCTGAATTAAATGCGTAAATATGGTAAGCACAAAGGAAAAATGTTTCCAGTTGGGAAAATAACAATGAGGTCTCAAATATGGCAATTAATACATTTAGATCCCAAAAAATGGCGAAATTAAGTTGAAGTCTCAAGGAACTTGAGTGATAAATTATTTGTAATGTTGTTGTCATTTAGTTGCTAATACTTAATACCAACTTTTGATTGACAACGCAAGGGCTATTATTGACAACTAAATGACAATGCATTTTATATCACTCAAGTTCTTTGGGACTTTAATTCATTTTAACTGTTCTTTAGGATCTAAATGTGATTAATTGTTTTATGAGGGACCTCATTGTGATTATCCCTTTTCAATTTTAGTTTTTCAATTAATGTGTTGACTTTTGTAAAACTAATTGGAATTTAATATGATCAAGCCAAAAATGATCGTCATACATTGAGTGAATTTCCTTCACAAGCAATGAGGTGAGTAAATGCATCAGATTTATGTCCTTCAACAAACTTATGGAGACACGCCGCCTATACTAAATAAATAGCATAGAAGACCAGCTTATGTTCACATCAAAGAGTAAGTGATCAAAGGTTGAAACAATGGCTCTTCAAGTGAAAGCAGTGTTAGTAGTAATGGCAATTGCTCTCGTGAGCCTTGTCTCACGGACATCTGCTACTCCTGGAACTGCCACCTACTACACCCAATACGTTCGTGAGTAACCCCCCCCCCCCCCCCCCCCCTCTCCAAAAAAAAAAAAAAACACACTCTTACGCCCCTCACATTTTTTTTCTCAGCTGTATAGAGTAAATTTTGGTTCTACTTAATGTGGAGAAAATGAAATTTTTTTCTTAGTTTTACCATTCATTTATTATTTTTATTTAGACTTTAACTAAGCTCATGTTAATTGGTATATTTCAAATTAGATAAATTGAAATCATGTGAAATTTAAGGCAAAAGGAATAGTAAATTTTTTTGTACAATTTTTCGTAATCGAGGTTTCAATTTTTTCTGTATAATTTTGACAAAACAAGTAATTTATACAAATATAATTATATAAGTAGTATATGCTTAACTTATTCATGCATCCTCTAACATCGCCTATGCTTCTTTCTACTACATATTTATAAATCTCAATATCTGATCTCATCATACGTATCGTATTATGCAAGTACATGTGTGTGTGTGTGTGCGCGTGTCGATATTTTATTACATATGAGGAACTCATAGTATGATTGATTGTGCGTGTATTTATGGGGCAGCATCTGCATGCTACGGGAATGTAAATGAAGGAACAATGATAGGAGCAGCGAGCGATTCACTGTGGAACAATGGAGCTATATGTGGAAAATATTACAAAGTTTCATACAATGGAAAAAGTGTTACCATCAAGATCGTCGATCGCTGCCCTTCTTCCTCGTGCAACGCAACCTTGGATCTCTCTCATGAAGCCTTTGCTTCTATTGCTGACCCTGTCCTAGGCAAAATCAACATTGACTACTCCCAGTAATTCAAATCTCTTTCATTTACATTATACTCTCTGTTCCTAAATATAAGATCACTTTGGCTAATTTGGAGAGATTAAGTAAGACTTTCCCATGAATTAGGATTACATGATCTCCTCCAAATACCCCTCACTTAAATTTAAAAGACAAATAGGGATTTGAATAGAGAAGTGGGAGAACTAAGAAGTATAGGGGTAATTTGGACCAAAACTGAGACAAAAATAGAAAGTGATCTTATATTTAGAAATTTATCCACTTCCTCAAAGTGATCTTATATTTAGGAACGGAGGGAGTACCCTTTAATATACTCCTCATTAATTATTTTTATATAAAGTATAATTACCTTTCATTTATATTGTATATATGTTGATTTTGTTTTTATGGTAATGATGAATATTGGTTAAATTTCAAGATATAGTAAAA
Organism: Mimosa pudica; assembly: GCA_029929735.1. Taxonomy (NCBI): domain Eukaryota; kingdom Viridiplantae; phylum Streptophyta; class Magnoliopsida; order Fabales; family Fabaceae; genus Mimosa; species Mimosa pudica. The sequence goes on along the minus strand of JAKELP010000015.1, from coordinate 7,246,342 downwards.
CATACTAAAAGTGATTTTACATCTGACTTATCTGTGGTATGCATTATCAGGGTATGATGCTGGTGATGGTGATTGCGTCAAGCTTTACTAAGCAGCATGCTTTTGTGGTTAAAAGAGCACAAGAATAAAGATACCGCATATGTTATTGATTAGATGTAGGTATAGTTCATGGAGAATGGAGTTCATCATTTTTCATGCGCAATGTAAGGGACCGTTCAGTCCCATTCATTAGTTAATCAAGATTATTGTTATTACTTATAGTTTTATGCTCTTTCTCCGACTCTCCATCCTATGCCTATGCAGACCGATAACTCTCCAAAAGGAGGTAATAAGGAGGGGCAACACCAAAGTTATTAAATCCCGGACCGGTATCTAGACCGATCGATGCAATGGATCAAGGTCAATGCATGGGTAGCAAACTCGAGGAGCCTAACATATGCGAAATAAAATAAAAATATATAAAATAATTTTGTATTATCATCAAATCATCAAAATGGTAAATAATCATGTAAATATGATTTATTACTTGAAATTGAAGTTTTTTAATAAAAAATAGATGACATATATGGTCCTTAATTATCGTAGAGATAAGACACTAAATACTATTTTGGCAATACCATAAAAGCATGCAATAAAGTTTTGGAAGAATTTCGTTCAGTCAAGGACCTATAATGCTATTCAAGTAAAAAGTAGGACCAAACAAATCTAAAATATCAGTTGAGGCTTTTGGGAGCAACTTAAAATTAAATTAGGAAGGTAAAATACCAAATTACCCTTGTATTAAGTGTGACTATTTGTTTGCCCTGAATTTTTCAAACTTCCCCTTCAACTCCTTTGAACTCTGCAACATCTCCTCCCCTCCCTCAGCCTCAATACGACGCGCTCGAGCCGGAATCCTGACACTCCATTGAGAATGTTCCTCTACCGTTGCCACATAGGATGCCTCATCATCAAAATGAACAATGTTAGTGCCATATAGAATGCTCTTAACAGTGTTAATGTAATTTTAAGTCCTTTTTAAAGTTGAGGAACTAATGTACGCAAAATTGAATGACTAAAAGCACGAGTTTCAAATTTGAGGGATTAAAAGCAAAATTAGGTGAAACTTGAGGGATTATAAGTTATGTTAACCCAAAGTAATTTTAGTCAATGCCATCATATTTTGTCTAATATAACTGTCTTTAGATTAGCCAAAAATGTAGCCATTGACTTGTAGCCATGTGGCAACTTTCTAACAAAAGTTAGGCAAAATTAGATGATGCTGGCCAAAAAGGTACCCTTTAATTGTTAATAGGCATGCATGATGCATTTTATTGTTTGTTGTATCAATTGATTGGGTCACCAAAGTGATATTCAACTCAATCTTAATTAAAAACTTCTAATTTTACTTCTCTAATTTTTGTAAATTAAAATTGAAGTTATAAAATTTCGCTCCACTCATTATTTTTCTTCCCTCCATTCGCACCTAGCAGTTGCAGACCATTAATGTCTTTGTGGATTTGTTTGACCCGCATCTCCATACCCGAGTCAGCCAATGAGCTACACTAACTGGATAACAATCCATGACCGCACATGCCACTATAGTAATAGAAGGTGACATTATAGTATTCCCTCCGGTCCCTAATGTAAGAGCTAGCCGTCAAAAAAACACTTCTTAAGAAAACATGTGAATGTTAGTTGGGTGTCTGAAGTTAATGCTTATTTTCCAAAATTGCCTATATTTATTATGGTACTTTTAAGAGAGAGAAATACATAAGCATTAATAAATATGAAAGAGAGTTAGGAGTATACATTATTTTTACCGTATCACTTTGTTCCTATGTTTCCTGGAAATTTTCCCTTCAATACACATTTTTTAATTTTATTTTGATAGAATATACACATTTTTTATTTATTGTCCTTTTTTGTTAAACTATATTTAATTAATATCATTAGATTTTTCTTCAAAGGTTTGGACTTTTATTTGTGCAAACCAATGCATAAAATATTGTATGTGCATTTATATACGTTTTCAATTTTGAAACATAGCATGAAACAGTGTTGTAAGAACCGCGCTGATATTTTCCCTTGATATTCTGAAATATTGTATGATTCCATTGATATATTCCCTTTAGTCTTATGTTTTGCTCTTTAGTCTAATTTTCTCTTCATATTTTGATCTACTTTGCATGTTTCATTAGCTATATCAAATATTGCTTTATTCTTTTACAATACATGTATACCCTTAATTTATGCCGATTATTTTTGTTAAACAATCCTCTTTAGTAATAGTCTTCTAAAACTTTGTGGAGATACCGACTTGTTGCATGAAATAGTGTTATAAGGTCTCATGCCCCTTTGTTGTCCTTATAGCTAAAACTAAAATATTGTTTTGTTTTCTATGTTTTTAATGGCTATTTTTTTTAGGTCAATGATCTTTCATTAAAAATTAAGAGAAGAAAGGATAAAAATTTTCTTATATGTTTACATGTAAAGTATATGTAAGCCCTCTCCGGTTTGCTTTTCACTCCAGCTTTTACAACATTGTGACAAAAACAAAGCAAAAATCAACGTAAGTACCCATAAGACAACTTCAAATAGAGTATTAAACAATGAACGAACTGCTTCGGTGTGGTAAAGTCATATACTAAGTGCGTTCACGCACGCACATTTTGACTTAGTGACATTTTCCTCCATTTCCCTGAATTCAAAGTCCATTCGTACTTTCTATACAATTAAACTCTTCCAAATATATGTGTGTTTTTAAGAGAATAATTATTTCACACAATAAATAAACAAGAAATTCACGTTTTCACACTCTTTTTTCTGGTACCATAGTATAGTAGATTCTAGCCATTTTTGAGAAATATAAGAGCTGGACCTTTTTAGGCATAGAGGAAGTGATTTTTTATTTTGATTTATGGTATTTATTAAGGTAAATTTGAAAATTTTTACCAATTTAATATGTTAGAATGCGTTAGAAGTTCGAACTTAATTGTTATAAGCTAAGACGAACCAAAAGTGATACTCCCTCCGGTCCTAAATATAAGACCTAGTTTACTTTTTTGAAAAATCCTAAAAAAGCAAAATATAAGTCAATTATAAATTGATTTACCTAATTTTTCCCCTTAAACTAGTTTATTTAACCTATAAACTAATGACTAATCTAAAAAAATATCAAATATATCATAATTTAATAACATACTGCCTCCAGTCCTAAATATAGAACCTAATTGACTTTTTTTGGAGAGATTAAGGTTGCAAAATAAGTTATTAAATGATGACATATTTGATATATTTTTAGATTATCTATTAGTTTATAGTAAAATAAACTAGTTTAAGGGAAAAAATTAGGTAAATCAATTTATAATTAACTTATTTTGCTTTTTTAAGGATTTTCTAAAAAAAATCAATTAGGTCTTATATTTAGGACCGGAGGGAGTATTTTGTAATCTTAACATCTCAAAAAAAAGTCAATTAGATCTTATATCTAGGACTGAAGGGAGTACTTTCTGCATTTTTTTTTCAAAAAAGTGGTAATTACTATATGTTTCGATGGTATGCTCAGTCCTACATAATTAAGGTCAGTTAGTTGATGTAACAAAAGACCTTCACCAGCAATTTCTTATGGAGACGTGCACAACATAAACTAAATGATGAAATGCCAATTTTCTATGTGAAAAATCAAAGATATGGCGTCATAGTTCTTGATATATATGCAGAGTCCGCCGGCTACCGGAGTTCGAGAATCGTGTGAAGACCGTCACAATTACAGGAAAAAAAAACATATAACTAATGGGCTGAGAGTGTACTATAAAAGGAGCCATATCTCCCCCAACTTCAACACCCACACAAAACATATATTCAAATATATAACCTCGCCCTTTCCCAAAAAAAAAAAGTTGTGCTGGAAGAAGAAATGGCTCTCAACATGAAAGCAGTGTTAGTAATGGGGCTTGCCATCTTCAGCCTTGTTTCATTGGCTTCTGCCATTCCTGGAACTGCCACCTATTACACAGTTTATCAGCGTCAGTATTTATATTACTCACATTTCTTTATACTCTAGATTATGCTTTACTTATTCAAGCTCACTCGATTTTTCTATTTTACTCTCATGAGTTAAACCTAAATACTCCCTCTATTCCTAATTATAATATAAGACCTAAGTATATAATTTAATAAGATTAAATATATTAGTAAAGTTAGTTGAAATATAATATTGCCAAGACACCATAACCACATTTATTTATGCCTATACTCCCTCTCTTATAAGTTTATTAATGATAAACATTATTGAATTTACACACAAACACAAATAAAAATAGGTTTTATCTTCTATCAAAAATAGTGTGAGTTGATTTGATTAAATTTGTCTTAAAATTATATACCTTCAATTCAATTTTTAATTAGCGAATCCATGATTTTTTTTAATATTCTCGAATTGAACATCTTTCTTAGTATAACCTCTGTTTGGGCTTTTGCGTATTTCCTTGAATCTTCATGTCCACAACCTTCATATTTTATTTCTTGTTTGTTTTTTCGCATCTTAAATGGAATGTCTTCAATAAGATAGTGAAAGTAGGTCTAGATTAGGTAACCCAAGTCTGTAAACGGGAGGATTATTTATCCATTGAGATTGCACGAGTGAAACCACAAAGTCCTCTAGTTCCCTCTGGTGCTAAATATAATTTCCATATAATATAAAAATTGAGAGTCTTGGTCCTATTTTCAACATTAAATTTTAATTTCTTATAATATACCTATTTTATTGATGTTCTTATTATTGCATATTACATATTATTAGTCATACGGTGGGAGAGGAAAATCTGGAAAGTGCCACAAATAATGTACCTAGCTTTTTTTATTTTACCTAGCTGATTGATAATTTTTTTTTTAATTGGGCAGCTTCGGCATGCTATGGATTTCAAGATCAAGGGACTATGATTGCAGCAGCAAGTGATCCAATCTATAACAATGGAGCTGCATGTGGAAGAATGTATAGAGTTACTTGCACTAGTGGCACCAACAGTGTTCCTAATGCATGCCGTGGAGGAAGCGTCACCGTTAAAATCGTTGATCGCTGCCCTTCTCCGGGATGCCAAGCAACCTTAGATCTCTCTCAAGAAGCTTTCTCTATCATTGCTAACCCTGATGCAGGAAAAGTCAACATTGACTACACCCCGTAAGTTATCATTAATTTCTATCAGTAATTAGTATACATATTATCTTTGAGTCTTGATATTTTACATTTGTTGAAATTTCTCTGTTCATTCTGTTTCAATTCATTTTGTTGGCACTGATGACTTTTATGTGGTGTGTATTTTGTCAGGGCCTGATGCTTCGGAAAGAAGACATTAGTCAAGAAAAATAACAATACATAGGAATAATAATAATGCGTACACTAATTAGATGTGCGTACTTCCTGGAAAATGATAGAATTCATTTTCCATGGGCAATGTATGGACCGTTCTATCCCTTACGTTATCAATAAAAGAAACGATATTAGTATTTCTCATACTAATTTTAATTTTGACCAACTTAAAATTAATTATTTATATAGTTGAGAACTAAAGGTGTTTGTTCCCTTCCACTTAAATTTCAAAAACGTGTAACTTGATTATTAGTAAGTTTTTTTTCTTTATATATATATATATATATATATATATATATATATATATATATATATATATATATATATAAAATGACAAAACAATAACAACTAAATTTTCAAATCTCAGACAGGTGCCTTGCACTTTTATCAACTAGTAAGAATAGTTCAGGTCCGTATCTTCTGTGGGGTAATGATAATAAGAATTGGCAGGTGTAGTATAAAAACCCCTGAAAGCAAAACTAGCACATGAATTATTAATTTCCTCTGTTGCTCTATTATCCTCTATATCATTGTGTAAGTTCCTAGGATTTGTTCATGTTTCCCTTGATGGTGTTCATCGTCATTCGCAATCTCAGCCATAATGCAATAATGATTATTAAGCAATTTACAAGTCAACTTTTTTTTTTGGTCAGAAACAAACATATACATTAAACTAAATAAACAATCCAGTTTACAAAGTTTAATCAAAAAGCACAAAAAAGGTCAACCAATGCCGTCCCGCTCGCGGCAACCAGAACTTACAGAGAGATCTTCAAAAGCAATAAGATAGAGAGGGGATGGTGGTTGCTCAAAACAAGACCTCCACTGCATTCCCTTTACAGCAGATTTGGCAATCCAGTCAGCAGCCAGATTACAAGATCTAGGCGTAAAGGAGAGGGACCAGGTCCGATCAGAATTCAGCATCCAAGCTGCTTCCTCCACCCACTTGTTTGTTAGAATCTTAAGTTTTGATGAAGACTAAAATATAAAGGATTAGACCAAGTGCCTAGGAAGCAATAGTATACTTAGGATCCCAAGTAAGAGTGCTTCCGGATGAAGATTTACTTCCGGATAGATTAGGACTTGCGCATGCGGATGAATGTTTTCATCCCCCAGCATCAGCAAGTAAAATCACTGGGAAATAACTTAGTCCATGAGAATTAGGTACACAAAACCTTAAGACTAAGCTATGTTTCAATCGGAAGTGAAGTTGCTTCCTGTTAGACTTAGACTGGCGCAGAGAGATAGAATAGATATTACTCCAAGCGACAGTGAGTCTACTTCCCCAAGTGAAAGCGCTTCCTGTTAGAATTAGACTGGCGCAGAGCGACAGAATAGATATTACCCCAAGCGTCAGTAAGTCTACTTCCCCAAGTGAAAGCGCTTCCTGTTAGACTCAGACTGGCGCAGAGCAATAGAATAGTTATTACCCCAAGCGTCAGTAAGTCTACTTCGCCAAGTGAAAGCACTTCCTATTAGATTTAGACTGGCGCAGGTTGATAGACTAGATATAACCCCGAGCGTCAGCAGAAATGCAACATCAAGTGAAGTTGCTTCCTATTAGATCTTGACTGGCGCAGACTGATAGAATAGATTTCACCCTAAGCGTCAGTGAGTTCACTACGTCAAGTAAAAGTGCTTCCGATAGCTTAGTGACTAGCGCTGAGTGTTGGGATGAAATACACTAAGTGAGAGTGAGTTATAGTGAACCAAGATCCTTCATCTAGTAGTTTTACTTCCGGATGTAAAAATGCTTCCAGATACATCATAGACCAAATCAGAACACAGTCTAAGTAAACTACTCCCCATAGCAAATAAACTTCCCACAGCATGTATAATTCTTATATATATATTGCTATGTTGGACTAACCAGTATGTGCAGAACATGATCACGCTTCCGGATGCAAATGAGCTTCCGGATGGAAAGACTCTTGACATTGGGACTCAGAGCTTAACACTTGCAGAGCAAGATTACCACTTGCGGATGAAAGATGATCATCCGTCAGCAAGAGTGCAAGAGTAAAAATCACATACTCAGAAGTCAGAATGCTTATATCAGAGCAGAGGTGTCAGGACTACTTTTCAGAGATAAAGCAAGTCAACCCTGCTATGCATTAATGGAGCATTTATTGGGCAAACGGTAACTTGGGATAAACGGCCAAATTCAAACGGGACTCCCACCTACCAAGAGTTCAAATGCTTGAAGACTATATAAAGGGAGCTCAACTTCATTTATTAGATGAACAATTATCCTTGAATACTCTAGAGAGAAGTTAGAGCGAGGAACACAAGAAATCTTCAAAGCATTCAAGGCTGCCCAGAAATAGAAAAGAGCATTTAACACTTTGAGTGATTCTTCACGTACTTATTCTGTACTCATTGTAGTTAAGTCTCTTCTTGTTAAAAGAGCATTTATTGAACTTAAGTGTGTAACATCATTTGTTCTGTAAGAGAACTTAGTCAGAAAAGCCTTCAAGTGTAAACTTCAAACCCTTGCTTGGTGTGAGGGGGAGACAGTTAGATAGGTTACAAGTGAGCCAGTGTAAAACTTGTTGTAAGGTTGCAAGTGAGCCCGTAAAACTTGCGGTTGTAAGGTTTCAGGTGAACCCGATTTAAAACCTGAGTTATAGTGGAACTCTCAGCCTGGGTGGTTGAGGACTGGACGTAGGTCAGGTAGACCGAACCAGTATAAATCCTGTGTTGTTTATTTCGAGTATTTATAGTTGAAGCACAATTCACCCCCCCCCTCTTGTGCATCCATTACGTTCATTTGGTATCAGAGCAGGTCTTTCTCACCCGATTCCAACGAATCAGAAAGCAAAGATCAAGTAATGGATCCAGATTATGGCCTACCAGATGTCGCCGTTCAACCCAATAAGCCCCCAGGCTTCGATGGGTACAACTATACGTTCTGGAAGTACAGAATGGAGACATATATCAAGTCAAGCGACTTGAGACTCTGGGATGTCATAGAACGAGGGGATAATGTTCCACTGGACGAAGATGGATTTGCAAAAGTGCGAGCCAGATACACTGCTGAGGACTATGCTCTAGTCCAACTAAACCATCGGGCCATGCACTACATCCAGTGTGCTCTCACCCACAAAGAATTTCACAGAATCAGCCACCACAAAACTGCTAAGGATATGTGGGAGGCTCTTGAGGCTGCACACTCTGGAACCAGGGGAGTAAAGGCGAGACGTATTGAAATGCTGGTTGAAGAATTCCATAAATTCGCCATGCTGAGCCCTACCGAGCCTATCAGAGAGCTGGAACTCAGGTTCACTCATCTCATCAATAATTTGGCCTCGCTGGGTAAGGATATCCCTGAAAGAGAGCAAGTGAGCAAGATCCTAAAGATCTTGAAGGGTGACTGGATCACCAAAGTAACTATTTTGCAAGAAGTGCAAGGTGAATCAACCAGCTCCATCACCGCACTATTTGGCTCTCTTGCTGAATATGAACCTACCTTGCTGGCTATGAGAGCTCCTCAACCTTCACCCAAGAACAAAAATCTTGCTCTCGTTGCTCCCAGCAAAGGGATCAATGACAATGATGAAGATGATGATGATGAGATGGACGATGAGGAGATGGCTATGATGGTGAGGAAATTTAGAAAATTCCTCAGAAAGAAGGGAGGCTATCAGAGAGGTGATACCAGTGAGAAGAAGGGATACAAGAAAGAGAAGGTCCCTGTGTGCTTTGAATGCAATAAGCCTGGTCACTTCAAGGCTGAGTGCCCCAGCCTGCAGAGGTCAAAAGGCAAGGACAAAAGAAAAGCTCTTGTTTCCTCTATTTGGGTTAACAGCTCAGATGAGGAAGCAAGTGACGAAGAAGAAGTTGCCAACCTCTGCCTGGTAGCTAGAGAGGAGGATGAAGAAGCACCTTCAGATGCTGACCTCACCAACGAAGATCATGAGGTAACTTTTTCTGAACTTCAAGAGGCTTACAATGAGATTCATGAAGAATTCTCTAGACTATGTAAAGCCTATAAGGTGTTGAAAACCAAAAAGGAATCACTTGAGTCCAAGGTGGACTCACTAAGTGAGGAACTAGCGGAAGCTAGAAGACTTCCGATAGTGGATGGCCAGGGTTCTCCACAGGTAGAACCCAACGCCCCAACACCTGAGAGTTGCTCTAGTTGCAGCAAAGTCTCAGAGGAAAATAATAAGCTGCAAAATGCCCTGGAGAAGTTCACCAATGGTTCAGAAATGCTAAAAGTAATTTTAATGAGCCAAAGGGCATATAGGGATAGAACTGGCTTGGGATATACCCCTAAGGTAAAAAGGTGGGTAGAACCAAAAGTAAAGCCTTACTTGAAGTTCTTCCATAAAGCCACCAATCATGGCTCCTCACCCTTTAGCTTCTGTAATTACTGCAACAGGAAAGGACACTCCACGTCCACCTGTAGTGCTAAGAAGCATGGAGTTAACAGCTCCTACAAATGGGTCCCTAAAAGAACCAAGGCAACAAAAGATCCTCCTCCTGCAAAGGAAACTAGGAGAGGACAAGGATCCCAAGCCTGGAATTATTCCAAAGGGAAAACCCAAGAGTCCAGAGCCAGCACTCGGCCAGAGGCTCAGAAAAGTCACAAGCCCAAGATCAAGGATGACTCTAAACCAAGGGCATTAAAAACTAATGATCGAGGACCCAAGAAAAGTTGGGTACCTAAGTTTGCTTAAATTTTACAGGTGTGTCTCAAGGCATCCAAGAACAAGAAATGGTATATTGATAGTGGATGCTCAAGACACATGACTGGGGACAGAGACAAGTTCAAATCTCTGGTGATCAAAGATGGGGCCACAGTAACCTTTGGAGGAAATCAAAGTGGCAAGATCACTGGAGTTGGAGAGGTCGGACCAGTAAAAGATGTCTACCTTGTGGACGGTCTCTGTCACAACCTGCTGAGCGTGAGCTAGAGCACGGACAGAGGAAATTGGGTAATATTTGATTCAAATGAGTGCTTAATAGTTGATAAGCAGGATCTAAATATAGATAAGGCCAACTTAAAATGCAAGATTAAGGCAAACAGAAATGGGAATTTATATACCTTAGACTTATGTCAACAGCTAGAGGAAAAATGTTTAATATCTAGTGACGAGAATAGTTGGCTTTGGCATAAGAGACTAGCTCATGTTAACTTTACTCAATTGGACATGCTAATTAAAAATGAGCTAGCTATAGGTATTCCCTCTTTTAAAGTCAAGCATGATTTTATCTGTGAATCCTGCCAACGAGGAAAGCAAACAAAGTCCTCGTTTAAAACCAAGAAGAGAGTCTCCACCAGCAGGCCCTTGGAACTAATTCACATGGATTTGGTTGGGCCAGCAAGAGTAAAGAGCGTGGGTGGAAACCTATATGCTCTAGTAGTGGTGGATGACTATTCAAGGTTCACTTGGACTATGTTTCTTGCCTCCAAGCAAGATACTTTTGATGCTTTTGTGGTCTTGGCTAAGAAAGTGCAGAATGAGAGAGAACTCAAAATCACAGCCATAAGGACAGACCACGGTGGGGAGTTTGAGAACCATAGCTTCTCTGAGCTATGTGAGCAAAATGGAATTGAACATAACTTCTCAGCTCCGAGGACTCCTCAACAAAATGGAGTAGTTGAAAGAAAGAACAGGGTTCTGACGGAGATGGCTAGAAGCATGCTCAACGAGAAAGAGGTTTCTCAAGTGTTCTGGGCGGACGCTATGAGCACTGCTTGCTATATCTCCAACAGAGCTTATGTTCGTAAAGGCTTGGATAAGACTCCATACGAGCTATACAAAGGAAGGAAGCCAAACATCAGCCACCTCAGAATATTTGGATCAAAATGCTACGTGCATAATAATGGAAAGGTAAACTTGGGTAAGTTTGATCCAAAGGCTGATATAGGTATATTCATAGGATATTCCCTTAGGAGTAAAGCTTATAGGATATACAACATGAGAACTAAAACTGTAGAGGAATCCATGCATGTTGTATTTGATGAAATTCCTACATGGGGACAATCCAGAGAAGATGATGAATTACTTAACCTCCCAAAATTACCATCATCTTCTTCACCACCAAAAGAAACACCAGCAAACAATCCTAAGGAAGAAGATGAACTCTGCGATGAACCTAGAGTGCAGACTGTGCATGATGAGGCACAGTTGCCAACAGCTAGGAGGCATCACAGAGATCATCCTCTTGATCAAGTGCTTGGTGATGTTTCTTCTGGTGTGAGAACCAGAAGGCAGGTTCAAAATGAAGTTGAGTTTGGTGCATTTCTATCTCAAATAGAACCAACTTCAGTTGAACAAGCTCTTGAGGACTGCGACTGGATTATTGCCATGCAGGAAGAGCTAAACCAATTTGAAAGAAGTCAAGTCTGGGAACTAGTCCCTAGGCCATCTCATCAATCTATAGTAGGGACCAAATGGGTCTTTAAAAACAAACTGGATGAGACAGGTCAAATTACAAGAAACAAAGCCAGACTAGTTGCCAAAGGATATAACCAAGAAGAAGGCATTGACTATGAAGAAACATTTGCTCCAGTCGCGAGACTTGAAGCAATAAGGATTCTTCTAGCCTTTGCATCCATGAAGGGCTTCAGGCTATATCAAATGGATGTAAAGAGTGCATTTCTTAATGGTTATATTAAAGAAGAGGTATATGTAGAACAACCTCCTGGCTTTGAGGATCATAAGCACCCCAAACATGTGTATAGATTAAAGAAAGCTTTATATGGCCTAAAACAAGCTCCTAGAGCTTGGTATGAGAGACTTAGCAGCTTTCTGCTAGGCAAAGGTTTCTCAAGAGGCAAACTTGATAATACACTGTTTATCCTTCACAAAGATAGAGACATGCTAATTGTTCAAATTTATGTTGATGATATTATCTTTGGAGCAACTAACGAAAAGCTTTGTGAGGATTTTTCTAAGACCATGCAGGGTGAGTTTGAAATGTCAATGATGGGAGAACTAACGTTCTTCCTAGGCCTGCAAATTAAGCAGAAGAAGAATGGAATATTCATCTCCCAAGCCAAATACTGCAGAGAACTACTCAAAAAGTTTGGGATGGATGAATGCAAGGAGTATGATACTCCCATGAGCACCACTGCCGCACTTGATGCTGACGCAAAGGGTAAATCTGTCAGCCTGCCCATGTACAGGGGAATGATAGGTTCCCTCCTATACTTAACAGCCAGCAGACCTGACATTCAATTTAGTGTAGGCATGTGTGCTAGATTTCAAGCCAACCCCAAGGAGTCACATCTAACATGTGTTAAACGTATCTTAAGATACCTTGAGGGGACACAAGAACTTGGTCTTTGGTATCCCAGAGGTAACCAAGAGTTTTTGTGGGCTTATTCTGACTCTGATCATGCAGGTTATAAAACTGATAGGAAAAGCACCAGTGGACAATGCGCCTTCCTTGGTGGTTGTTTGGTGTCTTGGGCAAGCAAAAAGCAGACCTGCGTGTCCTTGTCATCCACTGAGGCAGAATACATTGCAGCAGCCAGTTGTTGTGCCCAAGTGTTGTGGCTGAAGAACCAGTTGAGAGATCTTGGCTTGGAATTCCCTGAGGCACCCATCCTCTGTGACAACACAAGCACAATCAGCCTAGCCAAGAATCCGGTTCAGCACACTAGGACAAAGCACATTGATGTCAGACATCATTTCATCAGAGACCATGTTCAAAAGAAAGATGTCAAAGTACAGTTTGTCCCCACACAACAACAGCTTGCTGATATCTTCACCAAGCCTCTGGGGGTTGACCAATTTACTTTTATTAGAGGTGATTTGGGAATGGTAAACCCAAATGAAGTGTAAATTCCATGTACTTAATTGTTTTTCAAAATACTTCAAACAATACTAACTTAGGCATCGGAGTGCCAATATATGTCCTTGCAGGTATTCAATGTTGAATCTTAAGTAAGTACAACCGGAAGCAAACCACTTCCGAATGATTACACACTGACGCTGGATGATCAAACCAAGAGAGCGCCAGCACAAGTCCAAGAAGACACGTCACTTCAGAAAACGCTTCAACTTCCAAATGAGACGTTTCGACTTCTCTGACAATATGAAGCGACACGTGTCATCAGCAAACCCAGTTTCGAGGAAACCCTCCTCATCTAAGAAACACAAGTCCAAATCTGGGAAATCAAGCCATCAACATTCTGGAAAATCTGGGCATCGTGAAAGACATCAAGAACATCATGAAGTTTCTCGGCAAATTGCCCTAGGGCAGGATGAAAATATTCAAGGTCAGTCTGAAACTTCTGGAAGAATGGCAGAACTGTTAGTGGGTTCTAAGAAGAGGAAGTCAATCCCTAAGGAGGAGGCTGCGGCGATCAAATATGGAAAACACTCTTTGATGATGCCAAAGGGGGAGAAATGCATTGACCACTAGCCTTGCTACCCTGGGAGTTCCTTGATGAAGAAGAGCTTCAGCGAGAGGGAGAGAAAGAAGAAACAAAGAAACAACCCCCAGCCCAAATTTCTTTTTACTTAGAAATGTTCATCTTTTCATGCATGTTCTCATATCTGCCTACTATATGCTCGCTGCTTGTAAATGTTATCTAATTATATGCTCTGACCTGTAACCTATGCTTATCAATAATATTTGTCTAAGTTACTTATTCTGAACTATTGCTTTTATTCTTCAGCTAATCCTTTCATATGAACTTAATCGATAAAGCTAAGTTTGTCATCATCAAAAAGGGGGAGAATGTTAGAATCTTAAGTTTTGATGAAGACTAAAATATAAAGGATTAGACCAAGTGCCTAGGAAGCAATAGTATACTTAGGATCCCAAGTAAGAGTGCTTCCGGATGAAGATTTACTTCCGGATAGATTAGGACTTGCGCATGCGGATGAATGTTTTCATCCCCCAGCATCAGCAAGTAAAATCACTGGGAAATAACTTAGTCCATGAGAATTAGGTACACAAAACCTTAAGACTAAGCTATGTTTCAATCGGAAGTGAAGTTGCTTCCTGTTAGACTTAGACTGGCGCAGAGAGATAGAATAGATATTACTCCAAGCGACAGTGAGTCTACTTCCCCAAGTGAAAGCGCTTCCTGTTAGAATTAGACTGGCGCAGAGCGACAGAATAGATATTACCCCAAGCGTCAGTAAGTCTACTTCCCCAAGTGAAAGCGCTTCCTGTTAGACTCAGACTGGCGCAGAGCAATAGAATAGTTATTACCCCAAGCGTCAGTAAGTCTACTTCGCCAAGTGAAAGCACTTCCTATTAGATTTAGACTGGCGCAGGTTGATAGACTAGATATAACCCCGAGCGTCAGCAGAAATGCAACATCAAGTGAAGTTGCTTCCTATTAGATCTTGACTGGCGCAGACTGATAGAATAGATTTCACCCTAAGCGTCAGTGAGTTCACTACGTCAAGTAAAAGTGCTTCCGATAGCTTAGTGACTAGCGCTGAGTGTTGGGATGAAATACACTAAGTGAGAGTGAGTTATAGTGAACCAAGATCCTTCATCTAGTAGTTTTACTTCCGGATGTAAAAATGCTTCCAGATACATCATAGACCAAATCAGAACACAGTCTAAGTAAACTACTCCCCATAGCAAATAAACTTCCCACAGCATGTATAATTCTTATATATATATTGCTATGTTGGACTAACCAGTATGTGCAGAACATGATCACGCTTCCGGATGCAAATGAGCTTCCGGATGGAAAGACTCTTGACATTGGGACTCAGAGCTTAACACTTGCAGAGCAAGATTACCACTTGCGGATGAAAGATGATCATCCGTCAGCAAGAGTGCAAGAGTAAAAATCACATACTCAGAAGTCAGAATGCTTATATCAGAGCAGAGGTGTCAGGACTACTTTTCAGAGATAAAGCAAGTCAACCCTGCTATGCATTAATGGAGCATTTATTGGGCAAACGGTAACTTGGGATAAACGGCCAAATTCAAACGGGACTCCCACCTACCAAGAGTTCAAATGCTTGAAGACTATATAAAGGGAGCTCAACTTCATTTATTAGATGAACAATTATCCTTGAATACTCTAGAGAGAAGTTAGAGCGAGGAACACAAGAAATCTTCAAAGCATTCAAGGCTGCCCAGAAATAGAAAAGAGCATTTAACACTTTGAGTGATTCTTCACGTACTTATTCTGTACTCATTGTAGTTAAGTCTCTTCTTGTTAAAAGAGCATTTATTGAACTTAAGTGTGTAACATCATTTGTTCTGTAAGAGAACTTAGTCAGAAAAGCCTTCAAGTGTAAACTTCAAACCCTTGCTTGGTGTGAGGGGGAGACAGTTAGATAGGTTACAAGTGAGCCAGTGTAAAACTTGTTGTAAGGTTGCAAGTGAGCCCGTAAAACTTGCGGTTGTAAGGTTTCAGGTGAACCCGATTTAAAACCTGAGTTATAGTGGAACTCTCAGCCTGGGTGGTTGAGGACTGGACGTAGGTCAGGTAGACCGAACCAGTATAAATCCTGTGTTGTTTATTTCGAGTATTTATAGTTGAAGCACAATTCACCCCCCCCCTCTTGTGCATCCATTACGTTCATTGTTCACCTTCCAGTCCGGGCACCCTGCATCATGAACCAAGATGTTGACCAGAGAGAGGCAATCCGATTCAAACTGCACCTCCCGTAGATCTTCCGACCAAGCGAAATGGAGAGCCTCCACAAGAGCACGGGCCTCACATTCCAAAGCAGAGAGCGCTTCCACCATCTGCCCAAAATGGGCCAAGATAATCCCATCAGCATCCCTGTGAATAAAGCCAATAGCACCTACAAAGGAAAACGATAAAAAGGAGCCATCAATATTAATCTTAGTGGTGCCTGCTGGTGGCAGAGTCCAGCTTTGTTGAGCATACACCCTTTGTGCACCGGAATCGCCCTCCGTCAACCAACCTCTGGCCTGCCAAAGACCATAGGTGGAAGAAGAGGCCGAGTGAAGCACCCCACCTGGGTCAAAGGGTTTATGATCATAAAGCTCCGAGCACCTGCCTTTCCACAAAAACCAAAGAATATGACAAATTAAAGCCTGAGCATAGGTATCATTTTTAAGTGAATTCCACATATTCAAAATCCACTCCTCCATAGTTCTAAGATTCACTTCCGAAATACGGATAGCCAAAGGACTAGCAAACCAAATTCTACGAGCATCATCACACAACAGAAGCATATGTTCCAGCGTTTCCACCGACTCCAGACACTTCAGACATAAAGGGTTGGGGGAGCATTTTCTTTTAAACAAGGCTTCCATAGAGGGAAGAGCATTGGAACACAACCGCCACAGAAAGTGCTTAACCTTATTAGGTTGAATTTTCTGCTTCCAAAGTGAGACCCACAACTCCCTCGGAGGGGAAGAAGAGGGCCCAGCCATTGCCTTTGGTTGCAATGAGTTAAACTCACAAAAAAATTTATAACCCAACTTAACAGAGTACTTACCATTATTTGAAACTGTCCAATGAACTCTATCTCTAAGTCTATGCGGCCTTAATCTGATAGAAAGAATATAGTCCTTGAGCACAGCAGGGATATCAAGCAGTTCTAAATCCCAATGACCATCTCTAATGATGGAGGCTACTAATTGCCCCCTGTCTACCATGTTCGCACTCACATGATCAGATAGCGGTCCAGCAATCTGAGGAATCCAAGAATCAGCCCAAAGCCTAACCCCTACACCATCCCCTATATCCCAAAACAAATGCCCTTCCATACATTTCCGACCTGCCAACAGACTACCCCAAGCCCATGACGCTCTCCCCCCTTTTCTGGCCTCCATAAAGGAGCAATTGGGAAAATAAATGCTGTCATAATTTGCACCCACCACTCATCGGGTTCTAACAGGATTCTCCAACATTGTTTACCTAACAAAGCACAATTGAAGTTCTGAAAATCCCTAAAACCTAACCTTCCCTCAGCCTTAGACTTAGTCATTCTATCCCATGATTTCCAATGGATTTTTTCTCCCCTCTCCGTGCTGCCCCACCAGAATCTAGCAAGTAATTGATCAAGTTGCTGACAAGTTTTTTTGGGATAGTGGAAACACGACATGGAGTACACAGGCACTGCATTAGCAACTGCTTTAATTAATGTTTCTTTCCCGGCTTGTGACAAAAATTTTTTACTCCAGCCCTGTATGCGCTTCAAAAACTTGATGCTACCAAAATTTTGATAAAAACTCCGCAAGTGTACGGATCGTAAATTTAGTAAAGTGGTAGTTCAAGGTCGATCCCACAGAGACTCAGACGATTAATAACTAGGCATTAGACCTCCTATTTTCATTCAAGTTGAGTAAATAAAAGAAAATTGATTTTAATTACCTAATATCTAAGAAAATAAAATAAAACAAATATTCACACAGATGAAATTCACGAGTCAAAAGAACAACCTAGAGCCACTAATCCCTTATCTGCTTCTTAGATTTTATTCCCACTAATTAATTATGAATTAATTCAACTAGCTAATCTAGAGTACTAGTGTCTATAAATGCCTTCCGGTCCACTTACATCCTTGCCTAGCTTAATTACACAATGTCTTGCACTAATTTACTAGGCTAATTTATCTCGGTACCGCTCTAATGTGACTATGTAGGGCTTCTAGGTATATTCCTATCCTAGTCGCAAATCAGATTAAAATCCAATCCTACACTATTTAATCCCATGGTCTATTTAAAATTCCCTCTTCCGAGTCCAATTCTAAATTCCCTAAACATGTCTAATGGTGATCAAACACTAAACAAGTTAATCACTAAAAGCAAGATTAAATAAACTAAATCAAATTAACCATGACTAAATAGTGGGAATAAAATACTAAGTTACAAATAAGTTCATAGTACTCTAAGTTGTAAAAGAAATTAATCACTCATAGGTTCAATTCAATCCCAACAAATATTGTAACTAATGAAATCATAATGATAAATGAGATCAATGAACTAAATGAAGGTACAAGGAAAGGACGAAACTGCAGCCCCTTGCCTCTCTTCTCACGTAGGTGATCTGTGAATATAAGGATGCTTCAATCCCGAACCAATTCAGCCGCCACGTGCTTGTCTCCTTGTCCTGCGTGTGTGTATTTGATGATGAATGATGATGATGCTCCTCCAGAAAAGACAAACTAGCTGCCTCCTTCCTTCCTTGCGTGATCTCTTCCTTCTCTGCGTGAATTCCTTTGTAGGCTTTAGGAATTGGAAGTATTGTGACCAAGCCTCCTTTCTCCTCAATTGCATGTGTATATTTATAATAAAATAGCCTAACACCATATTGCCTTTGCCTTGCATGTTAAGTTTCTTTTCTTTCCTTTTCTTGCACATAATCAAATCCTCTCCTTCTCTTTATTTCCTTTTTTATTAAATCTGCATTCATGAAGAGAAGGAAATAGGAAATAATCACAATAACTCAATCACATAATCTCATTAATAGGAAACTTCTCATCAAAATATTTCTTTTAATATATTAAGTTTCCTATTTCAATTAAATTTCATATTTTCCAAAAGAATGACTCATATAATCCTCAAATTACTTTCTTTCCAATTCACAACAAAATCACTTGTTTATTTAATTAATGACTCCCCAAATACAACAAAATATTTCCTAAAAACCACTAAATATGGGGAGTCATCACACCCCCACACTTGCATTAAATCTTGTCCTCAAGATTTCAAATTGTTAACACATTAGCACAAAAATAAAATCAAGTTTTTATCATCACAAAGTTGGAATCAATTCAAACTCTCAACAATTAAATCCTCTTAGAAATCTCTCTCACCATCCCCAAATGCAAGAAATAGGGCAATCAATTTGATAGAGATAAATCACAAAAGCATGTCCCTCACCGGTCAAGTGTTTACACTCTACTCTCAAAGTATATAGGGGTTGTGTTTCACTCAATTCCATCTATGTAATCCAGCTACCATAGGCTTGTTTATCATCTCGATATTCACTCTTATATCTCAATGCACACACAAATCAAAAGGACTTTTAAGGGTTGTAATGAAAAAGGTAGGATAATGAAATGAAAATGAGATGGAGGTATATTTGAAAAGTGCTAAACCATTTCAATTACAGTAAGGAATGAAGGAATCACATAACTTGATAAGCACATAGGGGTTGACTCTTTTGAACTCCACAATTCTTCAATTCTTTCGATTTTCATCTTCTTCTCTTTTTTTTTCTTTTCTTTCTTCTTTTTTTTTTCACACTTTGTGTGATTTTTTTTTTCCTTTTTCACCTTCACTTTTTTTTATTTTTTTTTCTTTTCTCCTTTTTTCAACACTTATATTTCCCCTTTTTCTTTTCTAATTCCTTCACCCCTTTCCATATGAATATAGTATAACACTTTTCAAAGCGTAAATGGAAGAAATAGATAAGAGATGAAAAATTGCATCAAAAGAATTCAAAGGCTAAAATATGCAATCTTTCTTTTTAAAAGAGAATCAGGCTCAAAGGGTTAAGCAATGGAAATAATGTAAAAAGGATGACTATTTGGCTAAACTGGCTATGAAACGAAGGCCTTAATCATTTTTGTGCATGCAAGAGACTCGAGCGTCAAAAGAGATTCAAGACAAGTTCTAGAGGGGAAGTTACAATAGATGTACTCACTCATGAAAGAATAAAATTAAGGCTCAAATTCCTCACAGGGCTTTTTGACATACTAGAGTAATTTATCTAAAGCAAAGAGCTTGCCTTTTCACTTACATTCAAAGAAGATGAGATCAAAGTCTAATCAAATCCAATTATTTCAAGTCCAAATCAATCCCAAAATTGGCAAAAAGATTTTTTTTTATCAAAAATAATTTGACAAAATGAAAGCTTGAGGATAATCTTTAGAGAACAATGATACCCTCATACCCCCACACTTAAAAGTCACATTGTCCCAAATGGGAACATGTAACACAAGTAGTGGAATTACAAAAATATCCATAGCAAGTGTAGGAATGATAAAGTTATTTCAAGTTCCATATCAGTCATGCAATTCAATCAAGAGGCAACACAGTCAAGACTAATCATCACACACAAGCACATATCAATAAGCACCATTACTCATTACCAAAATAATTCTCAGTCAAATAATATCAAGAAAAAGTTAGAAGAATACTCCCCTTCCTCTTCTCGATTTCCACTCTTAGCTCCTAGTCCATCAAGATCAAGTTGAAGCATCCTTTGGGGTCAAAAGAAGAAGAAAAAAATCCTACAAACTCAAAAACAAAGCATCAAATACCAAAACCTTGGGTTGCCTCCCAAGAAGCGCTAAGTTTAAAGTCTTCAGCCAGACTTTTCAAATAAATCCTAGTCATAAGTATCAAAAACCATAATCACCTCATCTTCATTCCTTTTCAAACAGTATAAGTAATCAATCAAAGTAATGACTTGTGCCTTTTCAATTATAGACAATTTCAAAGAACAAGCAATCACTGATTTCAAAGGAATTAGAATATGCTCATACAAACAATTAGATATATGTCTTTCTAAGAATAATGAGCATCCAATAAAATCAATTTGACTCTCATCAGTAAAAGTCACAACAGTAGTAATAGGAGAATCATCCAAAGCAGCTATAGGAACACTCACATCAACATGTATATCAGAATCACAAGCAGTTAAATTCACACTTTGAAGATCAATTAAACACCCATCAATTTCTTCTAAACAAGTTTCAGGCTCTATGACAATCTCTAAATCTTCTTTAACTTCCTGTTCATCCCTATCCTCAACTTCCTCATATTCAATCTCATTAGATAACAAAGGGGAACTATGATTTAAGGAGGGATTTTGTTTCACTTCTTCAAGTTCTCTGCACATTTGACTCATCTGTGCTACAAGATTTTGTACTCTTGATTCAAACTTAGTCTCAATTGAGTCTAACCTTTTGAAACATTTCTCTTGCCATTTCAAACACATATCGGCTAATCTTTCTAATATGTCAAATCTTTCTTCTCTATGAGAGATTTCACCATCCTCAAAATTGTTTCCTTGAACATGTGAATGAGATATGAAGGGTATGTTTATTGCATGTGAATAAGGATCAACATGTGGGTTCCAACACTCATCCTGCTCAAAATTCCAACTAGGCCTAGAAAAATCATCAACATAAGTTTGTTGCCTAGTGAAATCATCTCCTATATAATTTATGGTAGGCAAAAATGGACAATTTCCTGGTACATGATTATTTCCACAGTGATAACATCGATACCATTTATAATAATTAAGCTCTGAAAAGTCCATCTTTCTATTTTTCCAAAGAAAAAAAAAACTCAAGCTAAAACTACTAAAGAATTTCTAATTCTAATTACTAATTGCCTTGAGTCCCCGGCAACGGCGCCAAAAACTTGATGCTACCAAAATTTTGATAAAAACTCCGCAAGTGTACGGATCGTAAATTTAGTAAAGTGGTAGTTCAAGGTCGATCCCACAGAGACTCAGACGATTAATAACTAGGCATTAGACCTCCTATTTTCATTCAAGTTGAGTAAATAAAAGAAAATTGATTTTAATTACCTAATATCTAAGAAAATAAAATAAAACAAATATTCACACAGATGAAATTCACGAGTCAAAAGAACAACCTAGAGCCACTAATCCCTTATCTGCTTCTTAGATTTTATTCCCACTAATTAATTATGAATTAATTCAACTAGCTAATCTAGAGTACTAGTGTCTATAAATGTCTTCCGGTCCACTTACATCCTTGCCTAGCTTAATTACACAATGTCTTGCACTAATTTACTAGGCTAATTTATCTCGGTACCGCTCTAATGTGACTATGTAGGGCTTCTAGGTATATTCCTATCCTAGTCGCAAATCAGA
Source organism: Mimosa pudica (assembly GCA_029929735.1). Taxonomy (NCBI): domain Eukaryota; kingdom Viridiplantae; phylum Streptophyta; class Magnoliopsida; order Fabales; family Fabaceae; genus Mimosa; species Mimosa pudica. Next base: position 7,224,224 of record JAKELP010000015.1, on the reverse strand, counting down.
TTAAAATCCAATCCTACACTATTTAATCCCATGGTCTATTTAAAATTCCCTCTTCCGAGTCCAATTCTAAATTCCCTAAACATGTCTAATGGTGATCAAACACTAAACAAGTTAATCACTAAAAGCAAGATTAAATAAACTAAATCAAATTAACCATGACTAAATAGTGGGAATAAAATACTAAGTTACAAATAAGTTCATAGTACTCTAAGTTGTAAAAGAAATTAATCACTCATAGGTTCAATTCAATCCCAACAAATATTGTAACTAATGAAATCATAATGATAAATGAGATCAATGAACTAAATGAAGGTACAAGGAAAGGACGAAACTGCAGCCCCTTGCCTCTCTTCTCACGTAGGTGATCTGTGAATATAAGGATGCTTCAATCCCGAACCAATTCAGCCGCCACGTGCTTGTCTCCTTGTCCTGCGTGTGTGTATTTGATGATGAATGATGATGATGCTCCTCCAGAAAAGACAAACTAGCTGCCTCCTTCCTTCCTTGCGTGATCTCTTCCTTCTCTGCGTGAATTCCTTTGTAGGCTTTAGGAATTGGAAGTATTGTGACCAAGCCTCCTTTCTCCTCAATTGCATGTGTATATTTATAATAAAATAGCCTAACACCATATTGCCTTTGCCTTGCATGTTAAGTTTCTTTTCTTTCCTTTTCTTGCACATAATCAAATCCTCTCCTTCTCTTTATTTCCTTTTTTATTAAATCTGCATTCATGAAGAGAAGGAAATAGGAAACAATCACAATAACTCAATCACATAATCTCATTAATAGGAAACTTCTCATCAAAATATTTCTTTTAATATATTAAGTTTCCTATTTCAATTAAATTTCATATTTTCCAAAAGAATGACTCATATAATCCTCAAATTACTTTCTTTCCAATTCACAACAAAATCACTTGTTTATTTAATTAATGACTCCCCAAATACAACAAAATATTTCCTAAAAACCACTAAATATGGGGAGTCATCACTTACCCACCTTCTCCCTAACAAAGGCTAAGGCTTCTGATTTAGCTCTCCCCCATAGGGTGGGTAGACCTAGGTAGTTACCTGGTGTGTTGGTACAAGGGATTCCTAGAATGTCACTAACCATAGTTTTAATGTCCCCTGGAACAAAATCAGCCATGAAGATGTTAGATTTATCCCAATTAATACTCTGACCCGAGGCCACACAGTACTCCTCCCATATACTTTTCAAGAGCACACAATTTCGCCTATCAGCCGGAATAAAAAACAGTGAGTCATCAGCAAAAAAGCAGTGGGTAATCTCCGGGCAATGCCTAGTGATTTTAATTCCTTGAAGATCCCCTCTCCTAACATGTTCATTAATCATTCCTGAAAGAACATCCGCCACCATAATAAACAAGTATGGAGAAAGAGGGTCCCCTTGTCTCAAGCCCCTCCCTGGTTTAAAGGAGTCAACTGTCTGCCCTTCAAGCTTGAGGTGGAATTCTACTGAGGTAAGACATGCCATAAGGTATTCCACCCACTGATGGGCAAACCCAAGCTTCCTTAACAGCGCTTCCATAAAGTCCCATTCAACTCTATCATAGGCTTTGTTCATATCTATCTTAATGGCTACCTCGGGTTTGGCCCTATTCCTGTTAAGGTAGTGGAAAGCTTCGTGGACCACAAAAATATTATCTTGAATTTGCCTACCCGGTACAAAGGCTCTTTGTTGTTTGGAGATGATATGTGGCATCAACCCCCTCATCCTATTGGCTAATATTTTGGCAATGACCTTATAGCTAAAGTTGCAAAGACTAATGGGTCTAAATTGGCCCACTACTTCTGCTACCTCAACCTTAGGTATTAAGACTAGGTTGGTTTGATTAAGCTCTCTCAAGCTAATCCTTTGGTTAAAAAATTCCTTCACCATATCTGTCACAGCCTGAGTCACTACATCCCAAGAGCGATGATAAAAAACTCCATGAAATCCGTCAGGCCCTGGTGCTTTCATACCCCCTAATTCATGAACAACCTGCTTAATTTCCGCCTCTCCTATGGGGCTAAGAAGGGCATTATCCTGGTCTGTTACTTTAGGCTCTACATAGCTTAGGACTCTGTCAAGATTACGCTGGTCACTCTTCTGGAACAAACTTTTATAGAATGAACTGAAACATGCCCCAATATCCTCCTTAACCTCTAGCCAGTCCCCCTCGGCATTTTTTATTCTCACAATTTTGTTCCTAGCCCTTCTCTGGAGTGTTGTTTTGTGAAAGAAAGCTGAATTCTCATCTCCCCATTTCAACCAATTCACCCGGGATCGCTGGAACCAAGTCTGACTTGGTGGGGGAAAATGTAGAGAGTGAAGTTGCAGTGGATGATGTGGATGCAAAATTAAAGAATAAGTAGAAGCACAAATAAGTTGTTTCCTTTTATCAACCCTAATTCGACTAATAGTCCTCTCGATCTAAAAATTAAGAGGAAAATTAATAAAATCTTGGGTCATAAAACACTAGCACAAGACCAATGAAGCAATGATCACACAAAGCAATGAAGGAAAATCACACACTAAGTCTGTAAGAATGAAGAACACAGCAAACTTCACATGCCACAATGGTGGAGCATAAAATTGACATACAATGTGCAAATGTAATACTCAAACCAAAATTCACATCGAAACAGAATTAGCACCACCTATTATAATCAAATCTGACGCAAAAACAAAGCCAAACACACTTGCACTTCAAAACAGATTTGAAGCCAAAAACTTAGATCAAGATACAATGTATAAGCAAAAAACCATGCACAAATTGTCCAAAAATCATATTCACAAGGACATTGAACACCCAGTTTATACACCCAAAAACTGATTACAAGGTCGATGCTACCGAAAATTCCAGAGGTAAGGTTAATTCACAAACGAGTTAGCAAGGTAGAGTATTTTGGATTTGAATGTGAAGCAATAAGGCAAGAACAAATCCCTTTTTTATACTCGAATCTGTCACTCAAAATTGCCAAAATCAGTGTGATACAAGTAATACAAATGATTAACAAATATGACACTCAAATCTTGCACAAACGTGTTCTGCTTCAAAACTGATTCTTAAAGTCTGTCGGCAACAAAAACCAGCCTAATTCACACAAGATCAGCAAAATACACAAAACACTGATTCAGACAAGATCAGATTCACTCAAGCAAAATTCACAAAATCTGATATCTTCGACAAAAATCTGCAACTGCAAAAACAATCCTGCACATATCCAGAACTAGAACCTGCAAATCTTATGAGCCAATCTGCAAAATCATATCTGAACCTGTTCTTTTTTTCCAGGAAGAATAAACACAGAAAACCTGAACCAAACTCACATCAAATACCAGTGAAAACCTGAATCAAAATACTATGAGAACACGTAAAAACCACATCACAATGCCGGAAAACCTTGACCAAAATATGATGCTCTTAATCTGATGTACAACTTTGATGTAGCAAACAGATTTAAAGTAATGGAAGAGTTGGTTAAATTGATTTAGACCACACTGACCAACAAGTAAACAAACTTAACACACAAATGATTGAAAGTATTAAAACCATGATGCAAGTGGAGCTTAAAATCAGAGTCAGAAATATCTATATATAACAACGAGTAGAATCTGAACAATAATTTCATGCAAAAGGTAAGCAGCAAATGAATTCAGGCCATCCTATATTTATAGCCAAATCTCCAGCTCTTTTTCCTATCAATTAACGAGCTAATTTGCATAACTACCTAACTGAACAGACCCGACAAGGCTCTCAACAGAATTTGCCACGTCAGTCTCCAATTGCCAACTCAGCCTCTAAGCTGAAAGCTCCCCTGCCTTCTTGGGCTTTCTGTCTTTTCTTTTCTTAAATTCTAATTCTTCATTTCTTGGTCGATTCCAATTCTGACCCTGTCATAAAGAAATACAGTAGCAAAGACAAATAAAAGGCTAATCTGGACTTCCATATATTTAAAGCGCTAAAAATCACATTTGATTCTCAATTTTGTTAACGATGTGCACATTCTAAATAACATTCTTCAATTCAACTTCCCCACACTTTACCCCAAATTCCCACCACAAATGCACAATTAAATGTGTTGAATTCATTTCTTATCAATAATTGTAAAATTATCTGGTTGTTTTTAATAATGGACGGAGAAATATTAATAAGTAGAAGTGCTTCGTTAGCTAGTTAAATGATATAATATGGAAACAGGAAATTATTACTGGTTGGGATTTCTGAGATTCTCTATAAGAATGATAGATTGTTTTTATTTTGATTTGGTTGTTATCAACCAGAATTAATCGTATTTTGCTTTGAAGTTTTTTTTTCAGCCATCAACAAAACTCGAATCAATTGGTAGATCACTAGATCCTTTAAGAGTAATATTTTGGGTTCGAACTAGGATGTATGCGTTCAATGGCTGTTGGAGAGACAAAACTCTCTCTCTGTTTTTTTTGTTACCAAAACTCCCTCTATCCAAGGAAGAATAACGTTTTTTTTTACCTGTAGGAAGAATAGGTTCAAAATATTATTTGAAAGATATACCGCCTACTCTGTAAAAAGAAAAAAAAAAGAATATTATTATTCCATGCACGGCATTATCACATTGAATACAATGTACGACCCAATTACAATTTCGGTACAAACGAGATTAAACTTCTTGAAATTAAAGAAACGAGAGGATTAATTTTTTTTATCTGGACAAGAGGCCGGGTTAATACTTCAACTTATAATATGCGATGTTGTTTCTATTGGTTGTGAACAATATTTTTATAATATTAAAATATGCAAAGTAAGTTCAAAAATTATCTATAAAAGGAGGGCCAATCCTTCTCACAAGTCACAACACATACAACTACACTCGCACTTGCCAAAATAATAGGTGAAATAATGACCCTCAACATGAAAACAGTACTTATCTTATTGGCCATCACAAGCCTGGTTTCAGTGGCATCTGCCATTTCTGGAACTGCCACCTTTTACACAAAATTAACCCGTGAGTCTCCATATTAATCACTTCCGATCCATGCTTCTATATATGTTGCCTTTCCATCATCATGAATAACTCAGTGTCACATTTTCATATTTCTGAGCCATATACTTCACAAATATATGCATATCTACCAAACATTAACGCAGTGAAGATTATTTATGATTGCATGATGATACATAAGAACTAATTATTGTGATTGTTTATTGCAGCATCTGCATGCTTTGGGAGCCGAAACCAAGGAGTTATGATTGCAGCGGCAAGCAAGGCGGTGTGGAAGAACGGAGCAGCATGTGGGAAAAAGATAAGAGTGAAGTGCACCGGAGGAACCACCGGTGGCATTGCTCATCCTTGCCGCCATGGAAGTATCACTGTCAAGATTGTTGATCTTTGCTTAAAATGCCAAGGAACTATTGATCTCTCTCGCCAAGCTTTCTCCGCCATTGCTAACCCTACTGAAGGAAAAATCCGCATTGATTTCACCGAGTAAATAATTATTTCAAATCCTTTCTACTAGCACATTATAACCTTTAAAAACCAATTCTGTTTGAAACACTATTTGTTTGACACTAAACGTGAACATTGTTTGTGAAAAATAGTTTTACTATATATTGGCTTACTACATTGTGAGGGATTTCACCATTATATTCCTCTGGAAACATTTTCATTGTTAGTTACTTTCTTTAATTTGCTGACACTTTGTTCTTTCATGTAATTTACAGTATATGAAGCTTATGGGAGAGAATAATACAATTACACGTCAAGGAGCATGTGGATTTATGGTGAATCAAACGTATAAGATGTGTTCGGTATTGATCATAGGGGGTTCAATTTTCGGTTATTATTAGATGTATCAAGTGTTTCAGTGTCTTTTAAGTTTGAATGAATAAAATATTTTTAGTTTTTATATTAACCTCCGCCATATATTAATTAGAAGAAATCTCGGCTCTCAAGATAATCAAGTTAAACTAATTCCATTCTGTTGCTCAATACATATGTTTGAACAGTAATACGAGCCACGATAAAAGGAAGAAGCTAAGAAATAACTTGTATAACAGGGGATCGGACTTCGGAATTTACATAATTGTAGAAAAAGAAAATGGATGATTTATTTGTTGGTTAAAACGAAACGAGAACTGAAAAATGCAGATGATTTTTTTTTGTCGGAAAAAAAAGCAGATGATATAATGAAGGGGCATCACAGTCATACTGCACTGAATTATTTGGCACCAGTCACACTTTCGATACAAATTATTAACATCATAAAATTTGTAGAAATAATACAAGACGGTTCAACTTAGATGAAAACTGATTGATTGTATTTATAACCAAAAGATTAATAATTTCCATTGCAAGTTCACACACACACACATACATACATACATACATACATACATACATACATACATACATACATACATACATACATACATACATACATATAACTTCATAAACCATTTTTTGAGAGATTAATTAAAGAAGCTAGATATACTATTTGATTATAATTTATAATATTTTATATCCTTATTCATTCGTTTTTATATTCGTCTAAAAAATGTCATGTATAAAATTGTCATTCTGGAAAATTAGTTTTAAGAGAAATGTTAATAGATTCTTTAAAATTACTCGTTTACATTTCTAAGGAAAAAAGATAAATAAAGTCCTCTGAATATGTAAAAGGACAATCAAGGTTATTAAATTTCTAAATGAACAACCAATGTCAAATAACAACACTCAAGTTGTTAATTGGAATGTGGATGTTGTTGTGGTTGATGAGGATGCTGCTGTGATTAATTGTGTGCTACGCTCTAGTTGTTAATATGGATGATGCAATGGTTAAATATGCATATTGTTAATGGAGATGCTGCAGTGATTAATTCAGTGTCTGTGAGTTGTGACCTTGGTTGTCCTTTTAGAAATTTAGCGACCTTGATTGTCCTTTTACATGTACAGAGGACTTTATTACTCTTTATCCCTATTTATAATTACGAACCTTTAGAAGTTAATTTAATCCGCACATTAAATCGTGGAGAGAGTATGTATATAATGAGTTAAAATGCACGAAAAGCTGAAGTTGGACTGCGTATCTTGGTTGAACAAAGACAAAACAAAACAAACAAAACGGGGAATCTAGAGTATTTTAGAGGGACTAACTAACAATTACAATCCAATCATAGCACACAGTACTTTGGTTGTAACTAACAAAGTTACTTCCGTCAGCAATAACATTAGATCAATTTCATTCTGGTTGTTGAAGGTAATAAAAACATTATTTTCATTCTATGTGTTGAAGATAATAAAAAGAACAAATATCTCCTTAGAATCGTGAGGCCTGCAGGGTATAGCCTATAAGGATGGGAGGGTGATAAATATGTGATTTGTATGGTTTCTCTATGCTTAAGATGAAAAAATTAACATAATTATTAAGGTGCAATGTTGGTCGTGGTACATGTGTAATCATATATGTTGATGAGTATCAATTCCTCATTACAAACCAAAAACCACAGCAACCTAAATCAATAACATAATCCAAGTCTCAATTGTACAAAGGATAAACTTAAATCCAGTAAATCAAAAAAAATGAAGAGAGAGGAAAAGAAATGGAGATCTCCTTTAAAGAACCCAGGCTACTTCCAAACATAATGGAGGAAGAAGGTGAGAAAATGAAAGAGAATGAAGATGGGGAAGTTGGATTTGAGAAAGAACATAGAGGAATAGGTTAGGGGATTGAGAATTGGACATCAAAATATGGAATTTGGGTTGGGATTTTATTCCTTTTAGAGTGGGAAATCGAGTCATAATATGAAAAATGGGCCAAAATTCGAAATTGAATCAGTTTGCGGAAACACAGAGTTGTGACACTTTCGTCACGACTTTGGGGGCATCTTGGCCGACAGTTCGTTGCGATGAATGTCAATTCCTAACTTTTAAATTTTTTTTATTTGTTATTTGTTTTTTTCTTATGTCTGATTGCAAGCTCTTCCGACTTGGTCCTTTCTACCTAGCAAATGAAAGAAAAAGGAAAGGGAGATCAAATGTCAACAAACAATTAAAAAGTACTCCCTCCGTTCCTAAATGTAAGATCACTTTGGGGATATGGATAAGTTCCTAAATGTAAGAACACTTTCTCTTTTTTCCCAAGTTTTACCCAAAATACCCCCATACTCCTTTTACAATTGAGTTGTGGGGTTGAGTTGGAAGCATGAAGGGGTATATTTGTGTTTTCAGAAGGGTACTTTTGGAATATCAGGTAATTTGACCACCTTCCTTAATCTCCCCAAATTATGGAAAGTGATCTTACATTTAGGAACGGAGGGAGTATCATTTTAGCCAACATCATCAAATTTCACATAACTACCTCTAGATATTAGCAATGTATGTACAAGTTATTGACCATGCATTTGCCAATTTAATGGTAATTAGGAAAAATCTAATGATGTTGGCCAAAATGATACTTTTAAAATTTCATTGGATAGTAGAGATAATTTTCATTGTATTGTTTATTGTTACAATTGATATATAGTTGGGTCGGGTAATTATTCTTTAGCCAAAATGATATTATTTAACCCTTTGAACTCCATTCATAAAACTAACTTCCATTTCCTTATTGTATATTAAAAATATGCTAATTTTCTTAAAATAACATGTCTAATCATTTTCATAGGAAATTAATTTGATTCTCTCATTGATGAATGATATCGCTCTTTAGTATGTACAATTTATATGATTGTTTAGACACGTATAAATTTGTGAGACTAGATTTTGGTATGATATTTAAGACCAAAATAATATCAGCTGGATCTTGGATTTATCATTTATAAACGAATGGGAGTAAAGAACAAGAATAAGCTTCTTTTTTTGGCTTTCCAAGCACATTATTTTTTTTTGGTTACCCAAGGGTATCCCCACCTGCGTGTCAAGTGAGACTAATCCCTCGCTGTTCTGAAGTCCCATATAGGGGGTAGACAGCTGACCTGTGAATTTGCTCCATTCGCAAGAGCTGGAGATCGAACCCTCAATCACTTGCTTAAGGGACGAGAGTACTTACCACTCATGTCAATCAGCCAGGTTACATTATTTTATATGGACTTATGGAGCTTCAATTTCTTTTTTCTTTTTTTGATAGCTATGCAGCTTCAATTTCTGTCCATCTATACGTTCAGTATAATTAATCACACACACGTTAGAATTCATTCTTTTGAGAGGTAACTACAAAATACGAACAATTATTATACGCAGTAATTTACAACATGGAATTAAAAATTATGTCTCTTGAATAATTGTGTGGTTACAGATATGGGAAATGATCTAACAGCATAACCAGCCAACTTCTAACTATAACCTCACAGCCCTACAGCGACAATGCCGTTGTTTGGAATCAGAATATTCTACGGAACTTCCCAAGTAGAATCAATGATATGTCATATGTGCAAATCAGTTATCAATAATCATTAAAGAATCTAACTTTCGTCATTTAAAATAGAGTTATTGATTTAAAGTACAAACTCAAATTTAGCTAGTCCAACTAAGCACCCATTAGCAAAATATGGAACGTGGTTTGGTTTTGTCCTCTTGTACTTATGATAAAATTAGTTATAGTTTTTATTGATCTCTATCGTGATATTCTTACATTTATTAATTAGAATTTAACCTTTTTCGGTTTCTGATAGTAAAACAGTACATAAACGTACAAAAATAAAGAAGTGCCCCGTACTTAACCTGTTTCGAGAATTCCTAGAGAGAATTAGAGAAACTTTGTCAGTTAATAAATAGCTAGATCCAAAGTTCTTCATGAGTAAAAAAATGTTGTTAATTAATAAATAATAATATAAGCTGAGTGACTATAACGATGTAGTCGATCACAACAATTCATTTATCCCTAACGTCTGTCTATGCAAGCCACCGAGAGTATTGGGGTTGAATGCAAAATTTAATCTAAGGATTGCAATATAGTTGTGAGCCCTAATTGTCTCACAAGGAGCTAATATTTAATCAAAATACCTAGTGAATTAAATGTGCAAGATGAGATGGGTAAATCCCTTTGGTGGGATTTTTTATGTAATAAAATAATTTTTTTGTATTTTTGGATAAAAGTATGGAATGGAAGTAGAATGCATGAAATGATAAAATTACTCTTGGGAATTGATGTCCTATGAATATCTGTTCGCACCGCAAGTGCACGGGTCGCGCCAAGTAATAAAGTGATAAGAAAAGATCGTTCCCACGAGGATTTAGTTCAAAAACCCGGTCAAATAAAGATTATGGCACTCTCACTCAATTTGAGTGATTCAAAGGTTAAGATGTGAAGAGTAACTATAAAAGTAAATAAGAAAAACTATAAACAAGTGATTCTTCAACTCTAGGATAAAATGGGTCCTAAGAATATTTTCCCCCCTTGTACTTCATAAACTTTAAGAGCATCCTCTCACAATTGCTTTTAATAGCTATATATTTGCTAACCTAGGGTTCTAGAATACTTGTAAACGCTCCGTCGAGTCAAGAACAAGTGTTTAATTCTATTAATCATGCAATCTCTTGTCACAATTAATAAAACTCAATGTCTAAGTTTCAACCCTAATGTGGCTATGTGAGGTCAATAAGTATATGTCTATCTTATCAATAAAATCATTCATTTGTCATACAAACTTCAAGTTCTCACACTATTTTACCCAAGTTCTACACTCAACCTAGCTCTCTCAAGCATCAATCAAGTGAGTACAACATCTAAATGGTGATCAAACACTTAGAAGAATCAGGTAAAGAATAAAATAAACATATATAACATTAATCACAAAATAAGAGGAGGAATTAAGAGTTAATACATACAAGAGTTCCAAAAAATCCTAGAATCAAAGTTTTAGCTCCACATGTTCATGAAATCCAAAAGAATATATACATATGATAGCACAATCATAGAACAAGAGATAGGGAAAGAAGAATGGAGAAGAAAAAACAAGATTTGAAGCCAAAATCTCTTCTAGACTTCAATCCAATGACACCCACTCCTCCAAAAGCCAAACCCTAGCTCTCAAAATGCCCAAGAAGTAAAGAATGGTGTGTTTCTGTCAAGCCCTCACTTTTATAACTCAGATTTTTCCTATTTTTCGAGTCTGAAACACAGAGTTTTACTCTCCATTCGTCGTGCGTTCGTTGCGCGACGAACACTCAACGAACAGATTGGAGGCAGAGAAGAAACCTCATTCGTTGTGACTTAGTTGGGCAATGAAAGCTCAACGAACAACTGGGAGAGATTTTCCTTTTTCCATTTTTGTCCCTTACTCCATTCTTTAGCTTGTCCTATGTTTTTCTTGGTAGCTCCATGCTTTCCTTAGCCTTTTTCACTTGTCCACCTCTCCCTACAAAAGAGAGAGGGTTGATAAGATTCAAAAATCACTTTCACACACATATAACTCCAAATTTCACCAAAATATCTATCTTTCATTTTTCTCTCTTTCCTATGTGTACCTATGTCTTTCTCACCTATTTACCACCAAAAAGCATGTATATTCAAGGGAATTTGAGATGGAAAATGTGAAATTATGGAGTTTATCAATATCCTAGCTCAATAAAGATATTCCGGAAGTCAAATATACTAATTCTTCAAAATACCAAACCTCATTTAGTTTATCAATGAGTCTAATAATGCCCATTGATAGAATCTCATATAATTAGACATTGTTAAGTCATTTAGTGCTGATTGGACTGATTAGTTGTATAAACATAAGCCCATCAGGCTGCCCACATTACAATTTGATTTCCTCTATAGTCGGATTTTGGAGTGGGTTTAAGTTTTAAACTAAGGCCGAAACAACAAAAATCAGCAGCAAAAACGAGTAAAGTTCACCATGGGTAATTCGCAGTGAACTAGGACTAAACTAATTTTGGGAAATTTGAGGTCATTTTCTATATTTTCACAATTCTAGGTCCTTTTTTGTAATTTTATAGTTGTCCAAAACTTCATTTTTGTCTCTTTTTTCTTAAACGTTCAGCTTCTTGCCCAATTTTTCTTGCTTCTTCTGAATCTTAATAACTTCAATTATTAAGCACGTGAAATCCATACCAATTCAAGGATTTGTTAATGATGTGGTCCCCCAGGACACGATTAAATCTATCCTACTAACCTTTATCATACCACCTTCTATATCCGATGTTGGTACAGTTTCATTACCTTGCAAAAAAGAATAATAAACAATTAAAAAGGAGATGTAAGTTATGATAGTGGATAGGAATTTAGTAATCGTAAACATATATAGACAAGGTGGTAGAGTGTTCATTGGAGGGAACAAATTAAAAAGGACACCACATGGAATAACATTTTCACCTAAAAAGCTTTATGACTAAATTGTTGATTAAATACGATATATTTGTTTGGAACTAGAATGTATGCATTCAAAGGCCATACGCGAAAGGCAAAACTCATTTTAATAATCTATATCTTCCGAAGAATAGTTTTTAATTGAAAAAAACCGCGCGCCTACTTTGTGAAAATTGAGTATTGACTCTAAAACCGTAAATTAATGATGGAATTCTATCAATAAAAACGAAAATTCTGCTATTAATTTAGAAATCACGTTGCTAAATATTAATAACAACCTATGTGTAATGACAACTATATATACGGCCCAATCGCACTTTCGTTGCCCACGATATTAAACTTATAGAAAGTAAAGAAGACAAGAGGGTTTCATTAAACTTATAATAAGTGGCGTTGTTTCTATTAGTTGTGTGAAAAATATTATATATGTATATATATATAATAAAAATAATAAAATATTCAAGGGGTACGCTCTATAAAAGGAGGACTAATCCCTCTAACAAGTCACAACACATATACATAAGTGAAATAGTCACAACACATACTACACTCGCACTTGCCAAAAAATTAAACATATATATAAGTGAAATGGCCCTTAACATGAACATTGTGCTTATCATATTGGCCATCGCAAGCCTGGTTTCAGTGGCTTCTGCCATTTCTGGAACTGCCACATTTTACACACAATTAACCCGTGAGTTTCCTGTTAATCACTTCCATTCTTCTACATGCATGCATGCATGCTTTTCCATTATCAGCATGTACGTAACTTCATCTTCGATATAATATATATAGTTTCAATCTTATATAACATTAATACAGTGATCCATGATAATAGAAGAGCTAATTTTGATTGAATATCGTAGCGTCTGCATGCTTTGGGAACCAAAACCAAGGAGTTATGGTTGCTGCGGCGAGCAAGGAAGTGTGGAAGAATGGAGCAGCATGTGGGAAGAATATAAGAGTGAGTTGCACCGGAGGAACCAATGGTGGCGTGGCTCACCCTTGCCGGGGTGGAAGTGTTACCGTTAAGATTGTTGATCTTTGCTTAGGATGCCAAGGAACCATTGATCTCTCTCGCCAAGCTTTCTCCGCCATTGCTAATCCTACTGAAGGAAAAATCCGCATTGATTTCACACAGTAATTTGAATTCTATCTTCCTAATTTTCATGTTAATTAATTTAGTTTTTTATGAGCATTATTATCCTTCTAATAGAAGCAATTCTATTCGAAACTCATTGAGTATGTAGAACACTAAATGTGAATATTGCTTATACTAGTGATTTCATTATTGGTTCACCGCACTGCGAGGGATATCTCCTCTATAAACAACTCCATTATTAGGTACTGTGTTTTATTATTAACTGACTATTTCATTTTTTGGTGTATTTTCAGTGTATGAAGCTTATGGGAGAGAGTAAAACAACTGTGCTTCAAGCTAAGGAACATGTATACGAGTGTATGGCAAATCAAACGAACAAATAAAGGATGTGTTTTATAGATGATAGGGTTCATTTTCAATGAATTACATGTCATGTGTCGAGTGTTTCAGTGAATTATAATATTCAATAAAATATTTATGTTATTTTTATATTTCCTCCTCACATATATTAACTAGAAGATCCTATCAGCTTAAGCTAATCAAGTTTATTTAATTTCATTCTCTCGCTCAACAATCAATGAGAAAAGGAGAAAAAATTATAGTTGTAATAGGGGATCGGAATTTGTTATATAATTATAGAAAAAGAAATGGAAGTTTTGTTGGTGAGGAAGAAAAGTGAATTAAAAAACATTACAACAACAAAGTCTTATTCCACCACGTTCCACCACGTGAGGTAGACTACATGGAGCATACAACGTCATTAGTACTTTATCAATAACCAACTATTTGAGTATATATATTATTTATCAATAGGTCGTGTTCTTTAATTTCCCCTATCATTTGTCTCGGTCTCTTTTAATTGAACTCCAGATTGTTTGGATCACCCTCCTCACCAGCAAATCTATTGGCCTTCACAATCATATTGAATTAAAAAAAACATTATAAAGAGAATATTGCGTGAAGGGCCATCTCAACATATTCCACCCCCATGATGGAAAATGACAAATTACCGTTATAAATCTTGTTGAAATAACACAAAACAGTTTACATATCTTGGATAAAAAATTATCGATTATTTTTTTGTGTTATCCAATGGTATCCCACCGGCGTGTCAAATGATCGATTATTTAATTTTAATAACCAAAGACTAATAACAATTTTGCTGATAAAAAAGACTAACAATTTCTGTTTGCAGTTCACACACAGAGGTTATACAACTTTATTTTGTAGTGATTAACGGAGTGAAATATTAATTAATTATAAATTATATATCATTCATTTAGATAACTATATTTTGAGTGCAATATAGGCAAAGGTATCAGAAGAAGTCATCCGAAGTTGGATTGTACTGTGTGTGTTGGTGGAACAAAGGGAAAAAACACAGAAGTTAAAAAAAAAAAAAACGGAAAGGGCATCTAAAGTGTTCTCGAGGACTTTGGACGCAACCAACAATGACAATCCAATCAAAGCTCAGGGTACTTTGGTAGTAACTAACAAAGTTACTTCCGTCAGCAATGATTAATTTCATTCGAAGTGCTGAAGGTAATAAGAAGGACAAATGTTGATACTGGTATGTTAGTTTAATTTGGTTTCACTTTTAAAATTTAGGTGATAAACTCCATAATTTCACACATTTCATCTCTATTTCCTTCTAGTTCACACTCTTTTTGATGATACATAGATAACAAAACACACAAGTATTACTAGAAAGTGATTCAAATAGAAAAACCATACATTTGTGTGAAATTTAGAGTTTTAATGCTTGTATATTTGAGAAATGGAAACTCTTCAACCCTCTTTCTAGCTTGTGTAGGAAGAGGTGGACAGGTGTTAGAAGCTTGATGAAGCCCAAGTGATGCAACAAAGGAGAAAAAGGAGTAAGGGAAAGCCAATTTTCAGTCTTTAGGTAAGCTGCATGCCAGTGGCTCGCCAAATGGCGAGCCACTGGCGAGTCAATACGTCTTCACAAAGCCAACTGGCAACCCAGCAGCATGCTGTCTCTGGAATCTCGCCAGTGGCACGCCAACCGGCGAGCAACTGGCGAGAGCACTTCGCAGCTGCGCGTTTTAGCCAAAATTCTCAGCATATAAAGGCAAAATTAGGGCATTTGAAGGCAGGCTGGAAAACACGACTTGGCACACCTCTAGGGCACATTTTGGAGTCTGGAAGAGCTTGAAGATCAGTGGGAAAGCTTGGGATTCAAGTGGGAAGCTTAGAGAGATTTGAGCTTTCTTCATTTGTGGTTGTATATCTTCTTCCCTCTTCTTCACATCTCTTCAATGAACTCCTTCATATTTTTAGGGTTTGTTTTATTTACATTTATGTGTAACTAAAACCCTAATCTAGGGTTGTTATGAACCTATTTATGGATTGAACCATCTACTCTCTCTTTCTTTAAGTAATTAATGAAGTATATGTGTAGTTTTTATCTTGCTCTCTATTTGTTTTAAATGCTTGATCACCACTTAATTAGTTAAATGAAATATGACTTGAAAAAGTGTATTTTGTTTTAGAACTTGGATAAGAACATGTTAGACTTGAAGTTTATGGTTTTAAATGGAAGGTTTGTTGATAACATAGAGATATAGTTATTGACCTAACATAGTCATAATTAGGGTGGTTAAGGAAAAGAGCTAGCATTTATTGTGACAAGAGATTGTGCAATAAATGCTAGCATAAATTTGATCTTGACTTGGGAAAGCTTTTTCAAATGATTTTGAACCCTAGACTTGCACATATTTTCATTTAATCACTTAAAGAAAAGAGCGAAACCTTGGTTCATGAAGTAAATAGAGGATTAGCAACTTTAGGCCTTAATTATCATAGTTAAATCGAGTTTGAACTCCAACTCTTTTTACACTTATTTTCCAAACTCTTTTCTTAATTGAACAACAACTCTCAATATGTTTTTACTTAAGGTAATTGGGCATGCAATTAATGCTAATCACTTTGTTTAAACTATAATCTCTGCGGAACGACACTTTTTCTATACTACACTTGACGACCCGTATGCTTATGGAAGCGCACAAAATCCGCGTTAAGTCATTAGGTTTGGACTCAAATTTAGAGGTTTCAACATCTGAATAGACAAAGACCCTCAACTGTCTAAATAGATTTAAACTATCAAAACCAAAGTTTCGTTGAGGCAAATAAACACTCTTAACTTTTCTAAAATATCCTTTTTAGCCTAAAAAACTAGGTTTATGGTAGCAAAAGTTAGGTTTTGTTAAAAAGTATTTTTTCTACAATGTCAAAAGTTATTCTCTAAAATTACTTTTTCAGTTTTTCTCAAAAGATATTATCCAGATCGAGACCATAAACTAATCCAAATATAGGCTCCGGTAAGGCAAGCTTATATAGCCTTTATCTTTTAGGGATACAAGAGCAAACCCAATTTTGGCCCAATTTATGTCTCTCAATTGTTATCATATACTGAAATGCACATCGTGAGCCCAATTATAAGACTTAAGTGACTTAAATGTGAATTTTTTAAATGCATGATGATTAGTAAAGTTAGTAATGAGTAGTTTATAAGATTATATATTGTTGATATGAAGATCTTGTTGGAGAGTGATTTATAAGAGCCTATGTAAGTACTTTCTGCACTCAAATATATTTTATGTCCTTAATGTCTCTAAGATTATCTCACACAAAAATTCACAGACCAAAAAATGTTTGAAGTAGTGACGTAATTAGTGCTTAGCTTTCCCATATTCAAATTTGGACCGGCCAAATTGTAATATGAAAATTTTTAGGAGGTTGTGAAAAAAACATTTGTTTTTCATGGAGAAAACAATAGATTTCTGTCAACCAAAATAACCATAATTCAGATTAGTGGTGCGCAACAACTAACTTAGATGGGTTGCCTAATTGGTAGCCTAAAGCCCGTCGTCTCTTGATTTCTGCCTAATTGCTAGCCTATATACAAGTTAAAAGCCCATTAAGAATAGGTTGAAGGAAACCCATGTGGACTTGAATTGAATTGGCGTGGCTAGCTCGTTAGAGTATTAATTTTGTAACAAAAAAATCAATTACATTATACATAAGGGGAATGAAAAAAATAATTTTGAATTAAAAAAGCAGCTGTGAATAGTATAAGTATTAACCAGTTAAGTGTATATATTAATAGCTATAAATTGGCTATATGAGATTTAAAAATTTAAAAGGCTTGTATTGTCATTTCACCTATATAAATTGATATTTTCTCAACATGAATTAAAAAAACAATAATAAAGTACCATTACCCTTGTGATTTCTTATTGCTTGTAACCACACATGAAAGTTGGTCAGCCACTCAGCCCTCTTAGTCACCATCCATTTGTTGGCTAAAATTTCTTTGACATGGGATCGATAAATGGCACACAATGATTTCAATTTCAACCTTAAGTTCCTACACAAACATGGAAGTCCTCTTACTAGTTTAATAAATATAAGACCTCAATAATCAGAATAATATAATAATTTATTATTCATGAAACTATACTTTGCACACATATAACTCCACCATTACTAAACATAAGATATATTTGAAAATATGAGTTTATTCTTAAATATAAGACATCTTTAAATTTTTTTCTCAATTTTTCTTATGATGTCCCTAATGATCGATGCTCCTCAATAATAAACAAGAGAAGATGAGAATAAAGGTAGGTTATTTAAGGTGTTATGATAATATCGTATTATTTTAAACAACTTAACTAACAACTTTAACTTAAATAATCAGATAAATAGAACTTATATTTAGGATAGAGGAAGTGATATATATTACTATTATATTTGTATATACATATAATTAAACATGTAAAGTATTATAATTATATTACACACATATATGTGGGCAATCACTCATACACGAACAATGTATGTTGCGTGCCTATAGTTGGATGGTTGAGTGTACACACATCCCCATTTAAACCAGCTCACTAAAAGACTTTTGTTTTTACCCCAAAAGTATCTCACTCGCATTTCAAGTAAAATTAATCTTTCATTGATTTAAAATCTCATATGAGGGGCATACAGCTCCTGTGAATTTGCTTCATTTATAAAAGTTGGAGATCGAACTCCTAACCACTTATTTAATGGATGAAAGAACTTGTTACTCAAGCCAACCGCCAAGTTCCATTACAAGAATTTTCAAATTGGCTAAAATTTTCACTTCTTCATTTAGCTAGGCTATCTCAGCGAGCTGTGAGTGGCTTGCTCAGTTCAGATCAAAACATGGAAAATATAAAGTAAGGCAATATTGTCTGAACTTTGTTCAAACAAAAAGGTGGGCTGAGCTACTGATTTAGCATCATAGGTACCCTTCTTTTCCTTTCTTTCTTTTTTCTTTTTATGTTTTTTCCCTTCAATCTCATATTGTTTTTCTTTTTTCTTTTTTCTTTTTTCTTTTTTGGGTCTCTTGCTGGAGTTAGAAGAAAGTGGAAAGCAAGTCAAATGGAGTCTCCAATCATTGCATTCCTAATTCAACTTAAAAGTTAAAAAGTTAGGTCATCTTTCCTCTATTTCCACGTTTTACCCAATTCAGGGTATAGTTCCCAAAATTGTGTAAAAAATTATCAATTTAAGGTATAGTTTACAATCTTTACATACATGTTTTAACAAATTACTAACATTAGAGCTTTGGTGGTCGACGAATGGTCAATGAAGGAGCTCTGGCGAGGCGACAACCGGTGGTATCTGGTGGTTATTATTGTCCCCTCAAATATAAAAAAAATATCTCAAGGGTATTTTTGACTTTTCCTTTAAATTTGCATTTGAACACTTTGAACAATTACACAAAATATTCCTTTGTAAAATTACCAGGACCAAATGATATTTTTTTTTCTATTCCAAACATTTTTTTGGTCTTTTCCCTTTTTATTAGCACTAACCACACATGAAAGTTGGTCTGTCTTTTTAGTCACCGTCTATTTATTGGCTAAAATTTCTTGCACGTGGGATCAATGGAACACAAATGACTTCAAATTCAACATCTAGTTCCAACACAAACATCGCTGTACACTTAATTTATGTTGAATGTAGTTGAGATCCAGATACTTCATTGCAAAGAATGAACTTATACACACACACACACTTATATTGATGATATTTAATGCACAACATATCTATTAATTCTTTAATTTTCTTTTCTCAACTCTATATTGCTAACTATAAAATATATTTAGTGACCGGGTTAATTGAGTATCACAATAATATAATGATTTATTCATGGAAAATATTTGTTTATATAGTATTACACACACACACATTGCTAACTATAAAACCTATTTAGTGACCGGGTTAAGTTTTTTTTTAATATAAAACTCCTGTAATTTTTTTTCTCAACTCTAAATGGTTTCTGATAAAAAAAATTTAAGTGGTTAAGGTGTTTTAATAATATCATGAATTTAAATAACTTCACTAACAACATTAATCTACTCAAATCAGATAAATATGTTTTTATTTATTGACAAAGTGAATAAAATATATTACTATTACATTTACATATAGATTTTAATTGGGAAAATGACAAATAAATACCTTCGAATATCCAAAAGTACAAGTAAGAAACTCAAACTTCCAAAATGACAAGTAAGGAACTCCGAATTCTAAAAGGACAATTAAGGAACCAGACAATTGTTAACTGCTATCTTCTAAATATTAATAAATATGTTCCAATTGTTAATTTTTATTGAAGTTTCTTACTTGTGCTTTTGGAAGTTTGAGTTCTTTACTTGTCCTTTTGGACATTCGGAGGTATTTATTTGTCATTTTCCCATATTAATTCCTCCATCCCACATTATAAACTAAACTTTTACTAAATCACTATATTTGAGAAAATGTAAAAAATTGTTGAAAGCAATCAATATGTCTAAAATATATTTTTTTCTCAACTTTGCCCTTATTTTTTAAGAGGATAAGTTGAATGGTGACTGGATGAGAAAATGTGAGAATGAAGGAATGGAGAAGATGAGATAGAGTATTGTCAACAAAGGGTATAAGCATCAGCCACGACACTAAATAATTTTTTCCCACTTTACCTTGTCATTAGTGGAGATTCGAAATTGAAAATGTAATACACATCATTTAATGAATGATGAAGTTGGAAAAAGTAATAAATTTAACATAAATTTTAAGACTCAACTAGTACTCATTGGTATGTGAGAAATGAGCAATTCATGACTTATACTCCCTCCGGTCCTATTTATAAGTCGCCAACCGCCACTAAATTTTGGTCCTTAATATAAGTCACCAACTAACATTAACTAACTCATTTATTATAACTTTCCTAATATACCCTTAGCATTGGAAAATGGACATTGGAAGATGATCGAGAAGAGAGAGAAGATGAAAAAGTCACATGTAAAGGTGATAGGGGCAAAAATAGAAAAGACAAAAAAAATAAGACCAATTTAATGACTCAACTTCCATTAATCTCCATTCCTTGGTATGTGCAATTTGGGTGATTGACGACTTATAAATAGGACCGGAGGGAGTAATAATTAAGTACTCTAGAGAGAGAGGGATTACAACATAAAGAAAGCCGATATTGTCTGAAGGTTGTTTAACTTGCAAAAACAAAAAACAAAAACAAAACAAAACAAAACAAAAAACATGTGCTGGACTTCCTTCAGCATCATAATTCATAGGTCCCCCCTCTCTTCCTTTCTTTTCGTTCTGTTCATGTGTTGTTTTCCCTCAATTTCAGTTTTATCTTTTCTGGGTCTCTTACTGGAGTTAGAAGAAAGTGGGAAGCAAGTCAAATGGAGTCTCCAACCATTCCATTCCTATTCAACTTAAAAGTTAAAAAGTCAGATCATCCTTCCCATATTTCCACGTTTAATTTGACTTCTTTCTCTAATCCCATCAATGTCTGTTAGTAGAAATCACAATTTTTCCATTAAAAAATCACATTTTAAGTCCTCTCATTTTCACCATATTAAATCACAATTAAGTAGATTATCCTTTTAACATACAGTCCTATTCTCACCCTTACACATCACAATTCCAACCCTTTCTACATATCTCACACCAATCTTAGACTCATCTGTCACATGCTGATTTGTCAAATCTTCAAACCAAGTCATTCATCTTCAATTCATTTCATTCATTGATTAGCTTTGGTGTTATTTAAGAATGTGGGGTTAGGTAGTTGGGCCTTAATACTACCATTCAATGTATAAGCACCACCAATAATAATCTTTTTTAAGTTTCTTTGAAAATGGCTTCAATTTAATGCAATGTTGTGTTCCCACAGGTGTCTTCCTCTTCTATTTCTGCCATTCATTACTACCATAGAGGAAGGGCCAGTGATGCTGATGCAGGTGGACTGTCACTATTTCACACAAGTTATTTTAAAATTTGAATTCTCTTCCTCTCTATCTTTATTATGCAAGGTCCCAGACACAGACGTGTTATTTATTACTCTCCTCTGTTATATCTGAACCACCTATTACTGCTACTAATAAATGCCTACCCATTTTTTTTTTAAAAAATATCATTCTTCAGAAAGGATGGAAAAAAGATACTAGTATGTCCAAGTTTATCATTATTCTAAACAGACAAGATTTTTTTTCTTACAATGAACTTCATAATTTACAGGAGTAGTAATTCAAAACGTTTGGAAAAATTACATCCAATTTTTTCCCATTTTTTTTTCTTATTTGTTTGTTCGATTTCGCTTGTTGTTTATACTTCTCCGTATCTCCGAAACGCATGGTACACCGAAATATTTGGCTTGTCCCCTCTGAAATAATTTCTATCTCAATGGGTTTATCAAATTACATGAATAGAACTGACTTTTTTAAGGTTGTAGCATCAAAAATGTGACCAAGGCAGCAAAAGAATGTCCCCTGCTAAAGTTATTTACCCTCTAAGTAAGAAACTTAGATTAGATATTATTTTCCTAAGAGCATATCCAATGTGATATATATATATATAAAAAAAATGCAGCATAAATGGGTATTCACTATTCAGATTCCAGAATCATAAAATTTGTGTGGGAAATATATTCACTACAATTTTAACACTTGAACTAATAGACATAATGATTCAATGATCATAATAGATTCACCAAAAACAATGAAAATGAATGGAAAAAAAAAACTACAAGTTTGAAACATAAGATGAATGAACAACCTTGTTCTGTTTTCCAGTAAGCCAAAGCAAAGTTCTTCTTGCAAAAGAAGGTGCTCTTCCCTGAGAATCCACACTATAACAACTCTGATTTTCATCATCAACCTCATATTTCTCATTCTTCTCATTCAAATCACTCCTCACAACTTCATCATTCTTTTCTGAGAATCTAAATGAAACAGCCCTCCTTGAAGAATCAGCCAAAGCTTGTGGCTTCTCTTGCTTACCTCTAAGCCAAATCTTTGAAACAGAATAACTCTCTTTCCTGCTTGTTTCAACAACACTAGAAATTTCAGATGAACTCTGATCAAAACCTTTCACTGTTTCAAAGCCTGTGAATTTAAAATCTCTCATTGACTCACAATCACATTCTGACATAGCAATCCTTCTTCCTGGTGTCAAAGGCAAACCTTTAGGCTTCTTACTTGTCTGCTTCTTCATTGTAGCCCTTACTGGTACTTGAAGTGAAGATTTCTCATCCATAACATAAGCAAATGATCCCATTGAAAGACACCTCCTAGCTTCTCCTCCCATATTTTCTCCACTTCTCATTCCTTCACCAACACTATCCACATTCCTAAACTTCCCCAACTTCACAGTGACCACTTTCTCTTCATTATTATTAGCCTCATCTGAACTCAAGTCAACAGATTTATGTGACAAATCCAAATGGGTCAACCCAAGTTCAATATCTCCAAACACAGAACTAGTCCTACCATTATTAGCATGGCTCTCTCTTTCTGGGACAATCTCTCTAGAACTATCACTCCCAGATTCTAGAACATAGACAAAAGGAGAAGAATAAGAAGAGGGAGAAGTATTTCTTGGGGAGAAATCAGAGAGCAAGCTAGCTCTACAAAGAGGACATGTTGAATGTGACAAAAGCCAAGTGTCAATACAGTCCATGTGAAAGGCATGGCTACATTTGGGTAATAATCTGAGCTTATCATTAGGCTCAAATTCACATAAACACACTGCACAATCAAAGGGGTCTTTTATTCCTATGATGGCTTTGTAATGAAACACTGGGAGGGTACTATCTATGAAGGATTGGTCAACACCAGAATCATGAAGGTGAAAAAGTTGCTGTAGTTGACCTTGAAGTGCAGACACATTGTCTAATAAGTCCTCTGCTTCTCTAGGCTGTGGTCTCCATAGGAATCTAACTAGGAGGTGAATAAGCCCAGAAATGAAAAACACAATGGCCAAAATTATTATTACTAGAAGCATGCTTGGACTTACCTTGTCGTTCAAGTTCAAGAAGCCACTATCAGATCCCAAATCATTGGTTGGTGATGAAGAAGAAGAAGAAGAGGGAACATATAATGGTGGTGGTTGATTTGCAAGAGGCTCAAAGGTCTCGCTTTTAGCTTGTAATAGAATTTGGAGTGTTCTCATTTTTGTGAAGTTGGTGGAGACTGTGATTTTGGAGTTGAATCATGCAGTTTGTAGATTTAGTTTCATTTGGAGAGAAGGTGAGAGTAGAGAAGTGAGTTCTAGTGCAGCATATAAATGAAACTTTTAATGGGGTCAATGGTGTATTACTGACCCGGATTGAATTTCACTGTGATTTGATAATGAAAGTCAGAGAGAGAGAGAGAGAGAGAGAGAGATGAACTGGCAAAGAAAATTCTGACGGGAAGCTCGTGAATCAAATAAATCCATGGCAGTGAACAAATTTAATGACACGCCAGTATTCAAGCTCTATATAAATTTGAAAAACGGGTAAGTGCTAATTTTATTCAAAAAGTGGACACTAATTAGCATTAGTATAGTTTGGTTACTTAAACGGTTAAATAAAGTTTAAACTACCAAGCTCCACCATGCTCAACAAACTGAGGTATGTATGTTATTTGGATTTGATTAGAGTTTGAGCTCATCAGTGTATGATTATTAATGGGAGGTAATGAGAATACTCTTATTATTGTGGGTATATATTCCCGGTCAACTGAATTAGCTAGTTATGAATAATACTGAATAGCAGTGAATAAGTTCAAAATATATAGTATGAGTATTTGAGAGCTTTTTAAAAAACAATTTTAATTTATAAATAATAGGAGTATAAACATAGCAATTTTAGTGCACTACTAACAATATTAACAGTTGATGTTAACATTAATTTTTAAAAAGTTATGGAATTGCTTTACTTTGACGATTTTGAGATAAAATTACACCTAAAATTCGTCTCAAATACTCATAATGGTTGTATTGGTACTAGTAGTTCCTAAAAAAAATTAGTCCGGATTAATTCTATTATTAGCTGGAAATAAGCTAGCAATAGAGTGTTGCTTCCAGAAGCTGACAAAACAGAAAACAAAGCATTCATGGTTAATGACGTTGTTTTTGGGAAGATTTCATAGAAAACGCAATTTTTGGTTGACTTGTAAGAAAACTCTGCATCAAGTCCCAGGCCTAATTAATGCAATTATGCTTAAAATAATAGCCTGTGCGGACTATGAATTTGCAATTTGGCAGATAGATGTCCAAAACAACATGGGGTAGTATTTGGTCGTATTTGGAATTTAGAGCCACAGCACAGGGTAATATTTCCATTTCCCAATGAATGAAGTTTCGTTTTGAAATCTGATCACATTCTGTTAATCCCTTCTATTCCATTTCCTATCTGAAAGCCAAAAGCCCTGTCAACGACGTCACATGAATAAGACAAGAAAACGTTGGGGGTGATATATTTATACTCCCTCCAGTCCCTAATGTAAGAGCCCAAAATTTGAATGGTTTTGGTCCCTAATGTAAGAGCTCACCCATATTCTCTCCTCATTTAATGCATTTTTTCCTATTTTACCCCTAACTCTCTTTCATCCTCCCTCCGGTCCCTAATGTAAGAGTCAGCCGCCAAAAAAACGCTTCTTAAGAAAACATGTGAATGTTAGTTGGGTGTCTGTAGTTAATGCTACTTTTCCAATATTGCCCATATTTATTATGGTACTTTTAGGAGAGAGAAATATACAAGCATTAATAAATATGAGAGAGAGTTAGGGGCAAAAGTTGGAAAAACGCATTAAATGAGGAGAGAATGTGAGGTGAACTCTTATATTAGGGACCAAAATCATTCAAATTTTGGGCTCTTACATTAGGGACCGGAGGTAGTATTTATTAATGCTTATGTATTTCTCTCTCTTAAAGTACCATAATAAATATGAGCAATTTTGGAAAGAAGCATTAACTCCAGACACCCAACTAACATTCACGTGTTTTTTTGACGACTAGCTCTTACATTAGGGACCAGGGAGTATTATTTATTTATATCTCCATGTCTTCATATTTAAAGAGGACTTACAAATCGCCTACTAATAAAGTCCTCACATCGGCGGTATTTGAACTCAACCTTATGGTTATGAGTTAATCTCTTTACCAACTAGAACAATATTTGTTAGTTATTTATTTGTATATCTACTAAGCCTTTATTAACAATTTCTAAAAGATTTAAAGATCAATATCTTATTAGAGACAACCCTTGATTGTTAAAAAAAATTAAGAGAAGCATAGGATACCCAGCCAACGTATGGACACGATTACCCTATTTAAGGTATGATGATAATAATAATAATAATATTATATTGTAGAAAAATTACTACTCCCTTGTGTCATTGTTGTTATTAGATCTTAATTTTAGAATCGGTTGACTCCTTTTTCTATAAAATTCAGTTTGAAATTGTAAGCCATCAAATACATTTTTAACAACTTTATCTATCATTAGATCTATTATTTCCTCTCACCTTTTTAATATATTATCTGACATCATTTTTCATTTAATCCGCCTATCATATTATAAGACGTTGCTAGACATATTAGTGGTTCTCTACACTTTCAAACAAGAGTAAAATTTAAAAGAAAACTTTTATTTTAAGAGAAAATTAATAAGTTAATCAATTTTTTTAGTTCTAATCAAGTGGTTAGATGTAGCTTCAAATAAAGATAAGGGGTATTATGATTGAGAAAATCAACCACTAAATTTTAAATTATTAGTCGCCACTCGCCACAAGATCATGTCGAAATGAATGCGTCCTAATCATGATTGTAATAATGTTGTTATACCTCTACTCACGGTAAATAGCGTTCTTATAGATATTACTCGTAATAATTTCTTACAACTGATGACAATATTGTACTGACGAGGCAAATTTAGGTGGCCATATTTTTCCCATTATTCCATTTGGTTCTGTGGGCCTAGTAAATAGTTACTCACTCGTCACTTAGGTTTCTTTTAGACATAAAGGCATATTAGGAAAGTTTTCCAAAAACATTAACCTTTTACCATCATATTGCTTTCTAGTGTTATTGCCTTATTTTCTTTCCATTCAAAGGGTTAATATTACATTTAATCATTGAACTTGAAAATTGATTAGTTTCAACCATTGAACTTCAACTCAATTTTACTTTGATTCTTAAACTTTGAAATAGGTAATTTTGATACTAAAATTTTGAGCCTTTTGTAATCCTGTTGTCCTTGAAATTTGCAAAAACTTGAAAAATAAGAGACCAATATAATTATATAGTTCAAAGTTGATGTTGAGTGAAAGTTGACGAACCATTATTAACCAAAAATAAAAGGTAGATGATTTATTTGCCAAAAAGGCTAAGGTTTTGCACATGCTTACTTTGGCTTTGTATGATTTGGAGTCATTAGAGCTTAGCAAATAATAAATTTATTTTTAAGAATATAGATCATTTTATTTTATTGAACTATAAAGATCAAGTTACACAGTTGAATCAAAATTCAGTGGTTACTGTAATTTAAAATGAAAATACATACCATTTTCTTTTTAAATAATAACAAGGACAAAGCTAAGCAATTAGGCCAGCACACGTATACACACGAACAAGAACATCACAGTTATAAGCTACATATAATTCACTAATTAATAAGCTGTTCTTTTAGCTTAAGTTATTTATGGTGATTTATAAGCCATATGTCCAATTACTAATAAGTCAACCCAAACATATACACAAGATTATTTTAGATCCATTAAGTACTTACGGCCATGATAAGTTTTTATTTCCTCATTTTAAGTCAAACGAAACACACTGTACTCAACATGTGTATAGTGACAAAGCCCTGTTATAACTTTCAAAGGTTGAAGAGATTATCTACAACTAACTTGCCTAAAGTTTTATGGTATTCTCTGTGTAATTTGGCCAAAATTCAAACAATAAAGAAAGTGGGGTGAATAAAAAAGATAGAAAGGTGGTCGGATCGAAGTCCGAACCCCGAGATAAAACCTTCTTTTGAACCTTTTCTTTTATGGTTGGAAAATCTTCTTTTTAACTTTTTCCTCAGCTCAGGATAGTGGGATTCTGCCATTCTGGTACTGACTTTGCAAGTTGCTGCATAAAGCCATCTCATAATTTCAACAACAGTTTGAGAAAGAAAGACTTTTTTTCCTTTCAGATTTTTTGACCATGAGACCATCACTTCTACTTTGCTCAAGCTCACTTGAAAATCCCTCACATCTTAAAACAAACCGAATAAAATCTAAACACAATAAAAAAAGTCACCATAAAGACAATGACAAATTAAGAGTGCTTGTACTCTCATGTATTCTTAGCTTCAACCCTTTTCCACATACTTTTCGTACCAAAACCAACAAAATGTAACATTTCCCGACTCTCCATAAGCATGCCTATATAGATTACTTGTAATTATTATATATATTCTTCCCAATATGTGACAATGGCAAACAGTAAAGACAGCATTCCCTTACAGAGGATGGAGTTTTGTCCCAGAAATTAACATTGTATATTTGTCTTGTCCATGGAGTAATAATATATAGTACACTAGAACGGTTAAATATGTGTGTATCGAAGTCTGAACTATATATGAGGCATTTTTTGGGGATGGTTGTCCGCTTGTCTTGTGCTTCCTAGGGCAGATGATATATTATTAGATTCGCGAATGTTTGTAAAAGTGAAGCGAGAATATCTATGCATGTGTATTCGTTTGCTTGAGCTAGGCAGCTTAAAGTTGAAGGAGAATAATTTGATGGTTTTTGAGACAAGTATTGGCGGGATGAGGAATTTGCTGCTCCAGTGTCTTCGATTCAATCAATGTTAATGGCTGACGGGAAACCCCAAGGTTCCAAAAGAGATCGTTCGTCCTTGGGGGATGAGTTTAATGATGATAATAAATGCTATTATTATTAATTAAACTGGTCATAGATATTTAACTATTTAACGGGCTAATGTGAAATTCTTTATCGCCAAGTAAACCATTCATATCATAGTACATCGCCAAGTAAACCATTCATATCATAATACCCTTTGAATTCTGGTTATTTAAACGGTTTTTAATAGGCATCAAATTTAGGGGATGATGTTCAGCAAAAAATAACCACTATATTAATGTTGAACATGAGAGTTTTTGGAGGAGTAATTTTATCCTTAAATTAAAGTGTTAAAAAAGAAGTAATTTCACCTTAATAACAATAAAAAATTTGATTATCAACGTGATAATAACATTTTTATTGGTGATTGCCAAAATTACTATGTTTCAGTAACTTTTAAGGTGAAATTATTTTTCAGTCTAAAAAGGGTGAAATTGTTTCCAAATACTTAGCTTCCATATACCCAATGTTCTAGCTAGAGTGGTTGATTCCAAGGCAGAATTACATAACACTATTTAAAGTTTTTTTTAAGTAAATTAATCGATCAAGTATATGTAGTTAAAGAAAGTTTAGGACTACTAACCTTGTAGAAGAATAGGTAATCTATTATGTAACGGGAAAGATATCACGATAACAGTTTCATCTTCTGTTTTATTTAGTTTTAGCATGTAGAAGATCAACCGATCCAACAATCATGAATTTTTATTATGTAACAGTCTATGCTATGTCATACAACAAAAGTTATGAGTATGTTTGATACACTTGTTGAGAGAATGATCGCACATTATATCATTAATGATGAGACGATCGCTAAGCAACTATCATTAAAATATGAGAAGATTGCTAAAAGCAACTATTATTAAAATGTGTATATACACACACAAACACATATGTATATGCTTTCAAGTTCGGATGGAAATAAGTTAGACTTTTATAAGTTTTAACTAAATAGCTTTGTGCTTGTTTAAAATTGAAGAAATTAAGTCAGAGTTGAGCCTATTTATTTGTAATATTCTTTTTAGGCTTGAGACTCGGTCTATGAAAGGTTTGAGTATGCCTGAAAGCCTATTCAAAAGTCTACTTAAAATATAAACTATTATGTAGGCTTAATATTCTATATATATAATCTTATATATAACTCATTGACCCTATTATTTTAGTAGAAGTTATGATAAATTATTATTTTTTATATTATAATATTTTATATAGGTATATTTTGAATAAAATTGCTAGTTTTAACAATTATTGCTTGAGAAAAGCATACAAATTAAAAAAGAGTACAAAATTAGAAAAGAGTAATGATTTAGAAATTAAATATACATTAACTAAGTATTTTGTCGGATATATTTTTTTGATAACCTTTGTTATCTTGCTTCTCAAATACTCCTATTTATTGGAGCTTTTATCCCCACACATGAAATTCTCATAGTTGAAACACACATACTTAAAAATGTGTCTTCACAAGTTCTCTGTATGTTAATTACAAACAACCATTTTACCAAAATATTTTTAGATTCTACGAACGTACTAGCTAATACAACCTTCACTTAATTAGGATTCACAAATGTAGCCTATAATGGGACATATTAGTACTCAGTTAGATAACAAATAGGGGGAGGGAGGGATAAAAGATAATAGATGGAGGCATCTAGAAAAGTGAGATTGAGATCTTAGCTTGAGTTTTAATTTAACATTTTTGAAAAGAGGCTTCTTATACAATGATGCTCTTTTCAGCTTTTTGTGTATATTATCCTTTAAAAGTTAACACATAAACTTATAAAGTAAACCCTGTATATCTAAAAAGTTGTTGACGTGATATTCATGTTGGTTGACATGCATGAAGTAAGGCCACATGCACTAACTTGCCCAATATGCTATTTTTGGGATTTTTTAATTTATTGTTTTCTCCATTAAACTTCTAATGATTTCTTCGGGTTTCTATTGATAAGAGTATTTTTAGTTGAATTACAAGGATTAGAAAAATTGGTACAACTTGTAAATGTACGTAGTTACGTTCTATCAAACAATTATGTAATTGCATTCCCGAATTTCCCCTTCATTGATATGATTATCTTCTATATTCCAATGTCAAATACATGTATGACCCGTTTGATAAAATGAAAAAGATGAGCACATGGAAATAAAAATTGAGTACATTTTTCATGATTAGAGCGCAAATTTAATAGCATCGAATATGAAAAAAATTGCAGGGCTATTTGATCTATTTTTGTTTTTTCCTATCATAAACAATTTTATTAAACATTTAAACAAGGAAGCATGCTTGGATAACTTTTTAAAAAAACTAGTTCTAGTTTGGTAGTTGGTTCTTAAAACTAGTATTGAAAACAAAATAAAATATAAAACTTTATTTGAAATAGTTGCTTTTCAATCTTAATAACTTTGATGAAAGAGTTAAGATGTAAAAATATCAGTAAGGTTTTCTACAAAGTGCATCCAATATCATATATTCTTTTAACACTACAAAAAACTCGTTTAGAAGCTCATACTTTCTAATGATTTGTGACTAACTATTAGAAAGGGCACACATACAAATCAATTGTTTAGGAAAAACCATGGCAAAAATTGTGAGGTTGACTTAAAAACATATTAGCAAAAGTTCGTAGGCAATGGTTACCTGCTGCTAATTTGGCATGAGTTTCTTGACAATCTAGCAACCGTTAGCTAACCATTGGTAAATATTTTTTTTTTAAAAAAATTGAAATGCATTGCTACAGTTAGTAAATCGTTGTTAAGTTCATCCACATTAACAACTAGAGCGTAACAATTAATCATATCATCATTCTCATTAACCACAACAACATTCCCATTACCACTAGAGTGTTGTTAATGTAGATGATGCGATAATTAATATGCATGTAGTTAGTGAGAATGATGCAGTAGTTAATTTAGTGTTTGAGACCTAGGTTGCCCTTTTAAAACCTTGATTGCCCTTTTACATATTTAGAGGGTTTTATTTGTCTTTTACCCATTTTTTTATGAGGAATTTAACATTGCATATAACCACTTACCAATCTCGATTAAGATAGCTTGTTATCTCCTTAAGCAAATCATCATCTGGATGAGATTCTTGCAAACACGCTGAAATGCTTTCAACTACCTCCAATCAATCTGATTCCACAAACCTTGCGTCAATTATTCTCCCAGGCCATCTTCAATCCCCAAAACACAGCCAATATTTTCAGCATTTAGACAAATTCCCACACCCATGTTATATAAAAACCCCCATAACACCTATGTACTTTCAGTACAGGTTCCATCCATATTAACCTTCACTCACCCAACATAAGGAGATTCCCATAACAGTTGTTCTTGCCTTCGCTAGAATACTGCTAGAATCTGTCACTTTATCATGAGGATAGCCTCATTTCTATTTAACCGCAATAACCGACACATAATTGCAAACCAGTCACTCCATTTAAAATTTAACACAATATCATTTTGAATGAGATTCCAGTCTATTCATCTATTTAACACACTGAATGAGAAGAACTTACTTCGAATCGGCACTATCCTACGCCAAAATTCCATTGCTAAAGGGTAATCCCTCACTACATGCAAACTACCTTCAGGAATATTTTCACATTGATACAGTAACCATCTATTAATATCATGAGCACTTATTTATAGTGCAAATGCAATCTATCATGTAAAAACAGGAACCTGACGAAACTGTTGTATAGAACAATAGTATTAGGCACCAAATATTACAGAACCAAAACAATGAAAATATATTCACATCCAATCTCATTAGTGGCACTCAGTCTCTCATGCTCCCGCTCTACATCTAACTATCAAAACAATGGTTAAGGGTGTATGCACAGAAAGGGTCTCTGAGTGTGCCTTGCGTGTGTGTGTGTGTGAGTGCGCGAGCGTGGGCGGGTGTGTGTGTGTGAATAAGAGGAGCTTCAATGCACAAGGTAGGGACCAAGTGAGATCTGTGAAGGGTCAGATATACCCATTTTAGTGAGAAATTGTTCCGAGGTTTTAAATCTGCGGCCTCCAAACAACATAGTAGTAAACTTATTCTAATCATGATTCACCTTGATGTGAGCTCCAGGATTTGTGAAGGGACATTTCATTTGATAAGTTCAA
This sequence comes from Mimosa pudica, assembly GCA_029929735.1. Lineage (NCBI taxonomy): Eukaryota > Viridiplantae > Streptophyta > Magnoliopsida > Fabales > Fabaceae > Mimosa > Mimosa pudica. The sequence goes on along the minus strand of JAKELP010000015.1, from coordinate 7,191,473 downwards.
CCATCCTGAGACTGGAATTAGCAGTAGATTGGAATGAACCTTGCTATCTTCTTAGAACATATACAACTAGAGAGGCCTGGAGATCACGATCCACCTTGAAGTGAGCATTAAAAAATCTACTTTCCTGTTTTGATCCCAAGATTAATGAAATAATGAATTTTATAAGTTAAACTTATTCTAATCTCACCAAATTATATATATAAGCATTGCCTTATTAAACAGTTACCTCTCCGTAGTCAAGTGATAGTATATAGTTCCTCAGTTTTTGTTCTTCTGAATCATATAAAACAATGTGACTAGGCTGAGACCAATTTTTTGTATATTCGGAGATAAAAGCAAGAGGGTCCATCAAGAAACGATCTGACTCATCCAGGAATTCTCTCTCTTCACTGCTGAACAGTAATATACCAAAAGAGCATAATTACAAAATAAACTTAGATGGGGTCACCAAGAAAACCACAAAGTTGAAGATTCCAAACCTAGGTGAACAGTCCAGAAATTGCATAGGCAGGTTAAAATGCAGCATAGAATAGTAGGGTGTAGCATGACATGGCGTTAGGAACAATATCCTTTTAACTTTCCCATCATGAGCTTCTCTGGCGAGGTAGTTCATAACATCCTCAGGTCCTCTCTGTTGAGATAAGGGAGATCAAAAGTTTCTTTTGAGTTTTGTTCAACTATCACACTTGTTATATGTATATTAAACTAACTAACATAACAGATAAGAATCTTCTATAATCCATATGAAATGAACAAATCACAAAAAACACCAAATGTGCACGGGAAGGACATGCTTTTATGTGGGAGTAGGGGGTTGGAATAGATAGATAGATTAAATCTAGCCCTGATCAATTATTGGGAAATCATACCTGATGAACCAAACTCATGTACAAGGCCATTGGAATATTGGTTGCAAGCAAGAATAAGATGGCAACTCCCTTCATTGCAGGGAACCTACTATACTTCTTCAAGGAGCCTTTTTCTTTACCTTTTGCAGAAGCAAAATCATCCATAATGGCTAAAGAATAACCAGCGAACATAAGAGCTATAGGAAGAACTGGCAATACAAACCTGTAAAATGTAATGATGATGATGATAAGTCTAGCAAAACTAATGGGCCAACTGCATGCTTACATGCAAAATGTGGAACAAAAAAATCTGACTGAATACCTGAATTCCTTGTGACCTAACACACTGTAAAATGACAAAACCCAAGCAATAAGGCCCGCAAACTTCCATTGTTTGGAATAAATTATGCCAACTAATGACAACGGTAAGTAAGTGAAGATCATCACTGTAAATCCTTGAGTGAAGTACCAGTGCCACTTGTGGGTTCCATAAAAGTCTCCACCAGAGGAAAGAAAATTGAATTTTAGAAAATTAAGAGGCACTAGAATCCATTTGCCATACATGAATCGATCTAGTATGCACGTTACTCCAAGAACTAGGGCCCTGATAAAAGAACAAAATCATAATTATTTAAATATGGATTTTATGGGAAAGACAAAAGAAAGGCAATGTATCATTATGGCTATAGACATTTGTAATGCCCAAATTTCTGCATCTCTGCATGACCTAATTCACAAGCATAAGTAACAATAAGAGTTTCTACCCCATTTCGACATTCAATCAAATTGAATACTTTCTAAGCTTTCCCATAGTTCCTCGCCTACCCAAGAACACACTTGATTCTGCTTATACAACAAAATTTTAGAGTAACATAAAGCATATGCATAATAGTATTTCTTAAAAGCATTTTCCATATATATCAACAAGCAGTTTAACTTTTCCATATAAGAATTGGAGGTTGAAAGTGAACTACATTCTATATCCTAAACAACAAAAGGAATTCAAGTGCAAGGCTAACAAGGAACAAACTGATTCTAGAAGCAATACTGGAAAATGCAAAGCCACCCAAAGATGATATGCATAAAATGAAAGCAAAGTATCAAAAGAGTATATGCATGAACGAATAAATGATCCAATTTGTCCCAAATAAAAACGTTAATAGCCATCTGAAATTATTTGTGATTTGCTAAACAAAGCATAATCTAAACTGAAAATATAAGAACCTGCCTGTAGGTTGATAAGGGAGAATACCAAGAATCAAGCAATCAAAGTGCATGAAACAAAAGTTTTTTTCAAAACCAACTGCTCAAATGTAAATGAATGCTTGCAGGCTTTCAGCAAATATACGTCAGTCAATAGAAAAGTTTAGAAGCAAATCAACAGAAGCCATTATCACATATTTCTTTATTTGCATATATTAAGTGGATTCAGCATATATAGGTGTTATTATGTCTAAACTTTCATGGAAGGAAATCATAAGTTAAAGATCCTATGAATGAATTGATCATGCACAATTTAGTACATAAATTGGAGCCTAACAGAATGATTTGTTAGTAACAAAGAGTTCATCAACCAGAAGGAGGTATGCAATTAAAAATTATTGAATATAAGTTAGTTATCCCTCATTTTTCTGTTCTGATGCTACTACCATCATAAACATCTGCGAATAATTTAACAAACAAGTCAATGAAAGTTTAAATATATTTTTTGTCAGAGCAGGAAACTGATAAATCCAACACTGTTATGATTATGATAATTTTTTAAAAGCTCCAATTTTATTTGTTCTGGAGTGTCCAAACTGATTAAGGGAGAAAGGTACCTACAGCTAACGGTAACATGATGATTTTTCATGTATTGAGATTTGTTGCACACATTATCTGATATTTCTAATATGTTATTGGCAACTCAATACCTAGTATAGAAAAAAACCAAATGAATTTCAGCCATATGACAGGATATAAGGTTTTCATGATAATTAGTGTGAACCATATGGAATACAATCGGTCCTTTTTAATTCATGTCACTAGAGTGAGTAAATGATGCCAACACATACCCAATAGGAGCCATCTCTAGAAAGAGAAATCTCAATCTGTCATGAGCTGTTAAAAGCTCTAGCAGGCCAACATACACCCATGTGATTGCACTAGTTGGCCGAACAGCACAAGCTAAAGCTGCTATAAGTAAACCCCACTTCCTTGATTTGTAGGAACTTTTTCCAAAGGGTCTCATGCAAGGCCAGAAGTATAGAGACACTACCGTCAGAACAGTCTCCAAGCTATTTGACAATGTCCGTGATAAACAGTAAAACATAAACCAATTTGTGAATTGGGAAAAGAGCTACAGCAGTGTTAAGATTGCCACATATCAAGGTAAAAGATAGTAATTACTAAGCAATAACTTCCAATATGAGATACACTTCAAAGAAATATCAACTACATTAGGATACAGCCCATTTTGCAACACTATCACCAAAGACAATATTGGAAAGTTTGTACAGGTACAAATCACACACTGCAGAGAATATGGACTGTAGCAGTCGTGGAGACTTCATCTACAAACATGGAGCAGAAGAATAGCTTGTAAGAATTATATAAATGGGAAGTAAGGAGCAAAAGGATTATAATTGTGAATGAATTGAAAATATTGGGACTCAACCAAAATGCATGCTTATATAAACTACGTTTGGCAATCAAAAAGTCTAAACACAGAATAGAAAGTAAGCTCATTTATGTTTGTCACAAACTTAGAACTGAACATTGATATAGTAACCTATAAGTCGAATGTTAACATGAATCTAAAGTAAGATGAACTACACATGCATAAAGTGTAAAAATTGAGAAGAGAGAAGTTTTAAGGAGAAGAATAATTTCTCTTATTGATTAGTTGTACAATGGTGGTGAGACATTATATAGGAGAGGAGAGAATATAAAAATGGAAAATACAATCAATAAAACATAAATGCATATCAAAGAGATTATGCATATCAAACAGATTCTTCAAACAATATCAAAGAGATTCTCTAACACTCCCCCTCAAGCTGGAGAGTATATGTCAAGCATTCCCAGCTTGCTTCGGAATCTCTCAAATGTAGGTCGGTCAAGTGGTTTAGTCATCATATCACCAATCTGCTCAGAAGAACGGACATACGTCAATGCCATGATCCCCGCCTCTACTTTCTCCTTAATGTAATGTCTATCAATCTCGACATGTTTAGTTCGATCATGATAAACAGGATTCCTGGTCATTTCAATGCTGGACTTGTTATCACACCATATTTGCAGTGGGCCATCAAAAGGAATTCTCAATTCATGCAGTAATCTGATGATCCAGATTCCTTCGCATACACCAAGACATACAGCTCTTAACTCAGCTTCACAACTACATCGTGATACAATGGTCTGCTTCTTGCTTCTCCAAGTAACTAAGTTTCCCCAGAGATATGAGCAATAACCTGTGATAGATCTTCCAGTTTCTAGGTCTCTTGCAAGACTTGCATCAGTATAAATCTCCAAGTTCCTAGTTGTTCCTTTCTTAAAGAATATTCCTCTACCTGGATTTCCCTTCAAGTACCCAAGTATTCTCATAATTGCATCCATATGCTCCTTTTGTGGTTGGTGCATGAATTGACTTACCATTCCCACAGCAAAACTGATATCCGGACGTGTATGAGTCAAGTATATCAATTTCCCAACAAGTCTCCGATATCTCTCAGTGTTAGCAGGAACTCCCTTTTCCTTTATTTCTAGTTTGCATTGGTCATCCATAGGTGTCTCCTCCGGTTTTGCGCCTAGCATCCCGGTCTCATGTAGCAAGTCTAGTGTGTACTTGCGCTGGGACACATTAATGCCTTTCCTGCTTCTGGCTATCTCCATGCAAAGGAAGTATCTCATCTGACCAAGATCCTTCACTTGAAATTCACTCGCTAGATCTTGTTTCAGCTGAGCTATGGAGCTTTCATCGTTTCCTGTAATAACAATGTCATCAACATAAACAATTAAAATTGTCACTTTTTCACCATTATGTTTAGTGAACAAGGTGTGATCTGCTTGCCCCTGAACAAAGGCCATCTTCTTCAGCACTCTAGAGAATCTGTCAAACCAGGCTCTTGGAGACTGTTTCAATCCATACAAAGACTTCTTCAACCTGCACACAGTGTTATTAGGAGCTTTGACACCCTCTGGAACTTCCATGTACACTTCTTCCTCTAAGTCACCATTTAAAAAGGCATTTTTAATGAATTGATGTAATGACCAATCCAGGTTGGCTGCAATAGAAAGAAGTATGTTGATGGTACTAAACTTGGCAACTGGAGCAAACGTCTCCTCGTAATCAATGCCATATGTCTGAGTGTACCCATTTGCAACTAATCTGGCCTTATACTTGTCGATGCTCCCATCAGGATTAAATTTTGGAGTAAATATCCACCTGCATCCAACTGCCTTCTTCCCTCTCGGAAGATTTGTAATCTCCCATGTTTTATTCTCTTTGAGAGCCCTCAACTCCTCTTCTGCAGCTAACTTCCAATTAGGATCAGTCATAGCTTGCTGGAAAGTGTGTGAGATTTTCACCTGAGCAGTGTTAATTACAAAGCTCTGCATCTATGCAGACAGATTACCATAAGAAACAAATTTCTGAATAGGATGTTGAGTACAAGATCTTACCCCCTTTCGCAGAGCAATAGGCCAGCCCATCTCTTCAGGATCTATTCTCGAGTCAGATTCATGGTCATTCCTCGGAGCGGAAGGAACTCTAATATCAGTTGCTTCATTGCCTGATTGTAATTCCTCATCATGTTGATCTTCAGAGACCATCTCAGTATTGATTTCAGCATTGTTTTCCACTCTGGGTTGAGAATTGTGTTCACTAAGGTTGTCCTGGGTGATTTCTATTTCTGGGATGGTTATGGCTCTTTCAGAGTCTACTGGGTTGGATGACATTTCAGGGTAAACTAAGATCTCTTGTTCAAGGCTTGACTTAGGTGTGGGATTCACAATTAGCCATTCTGAACCATGACCATCACTCTCCCCCTGAATGGGTAATTTGGGATAGTATGCCTCACTTTCGTAAAACACTACATTCTTTGAGACAATGGTTTTTCGGGTGATTGGACTGTAGCATTTATAACCCTTTTGACTTGGAGAATACCCAACAAATATACATTTTTCTGCTCTAGGATCAAGTTTGCCCTCAGCCTGTTTGTGAACAAACACGACACACCCAAAAGTTTTTGGAGGTAAGGTATGAATGAGTGGAGAGTTGGGGTAGGTTTCAAGGAGTTTTTGTATAGGAGTGGAGAAGTTGAGAACTTTAGTTGGCATGCGATTGATAAGGTAGGCAGCGGTAAGGATGGCATCTCCCCAGAATATTTTAGGGACATTTCTTTCTATCATAATAGCTCTAGTTACTTCTAAAAGATGTCTATTCTTCCTTTCAGCCACTCCATTCTGCTGAGGGGTGTACACACAAGAGGTTTGGTGGTGGATGCCTTGCTTGGTTAGAAATTCTTTCATAGAACCACTTAAGTATTCCTTAGCATTGTCACTCCTTAAAATCTGGATAGAGGTATGGAATTGGTTTTTAACATAAGAGTAGAAATTTTGGAATATTTGGTTTACTTCAGATTTTTCTTTCATTAGGTAAACCCAAGTAGTTCTAGTATGATCATCAATAAAGGTTACAAACCATCTGGCATTGGTTTGGGTTTTGGTTTTAGCGGGCCCCCAAATGTCACTATGGATTATTGTGAAGGGTGCGGTCGGCTTATAGGATAGTTGAGGATAGGTGGATCGTTTTTGTTTTGCAAGTTGACAAGTTTCACAGGAAAATGGTATTGAATTTTTATTCAATAGACTTGGAAACAAATGCTTCATATAATCAAAACTTGGATGGCCTAACCTTTGGTGCCACAAAAGAACATCTTCATTATTGCAATGCGAGCTAGCAAGTGCCTTATTTGCTCCTCGTTTCCTTCGGTTAGATCCTTCAAGATAATAGAGTCCATCCCATTCCTTAGAATTTCCAATCGTCCTCCCCGAGTTTAAATCCTGAAAAGTACACCCAATTTCATCAAAGATCACTCTACATCTCTTGCCTTTAATTAATTTGCTTACAGATATCAAATTACAAGTGAGCGCAGGAACAAATAGAACATTGTGAACTTCTAAATGTTCTGTCAACAAACAGAACCATTCCTGCAACTTTTGTAACAACTCCATTTGCAACTTTGACTCTAAGATTTTCAGGGCATAATCTAAGAGTTTTGAATAAACCTCTATTTCCAGTCATATGATCCGTAGCTCCCGAGTCAACGATCCATGTATCATCAGCAGTCATAGCAGTATTAAGGGCAATTATGGAATTACCTGACTGAACAAGATTTACTCTTGACTTGCAATCGATAATCATCACCTGCGGCTCTGACAGAAGTTCTGGTGCTTCTTCAGGCCTCTTAAAACCTTTTGAGAAGCTACCCATTCGAGCCATGAGATGAGAATTAGATTTGTCAACTTTGGAAGGAGCTAATGCGGGGAACAGAGGAGTAAAACCAGGCAGTAAGAGTGTTTTCTGGAATCTGCGAAATTCCGGCAGCCGCGTGCGGCGGCGCGTGGGTGTCACGCGCCGGGATGTTAAGGCGCGTGCAGTACACGCGCCGGCGAGTGGGCGGCGCGTGAGATCCACGCGCGGCTCCGTTTGACGCCGCGACGGAGGTTCCGGCCGATCTCGGCCGTGCGAACTCAACGGTGGTGGCGGTGTCGTGTAACGCGCCATGGTTTGCTCCAGATCTACACCGGCCGAACTCTCTTCTTAGCTTTCTCTCTCTCCGGGATTCAGATCGAACGAACCATTCTCTGATTCGAACAAGGCTCTGGTACCATGTAAAAATTGAGAAGAGAGAAGTTTTAAGGAGAAGAATAATTTCTCTTATTGATTAGTTGTACAATGGTGGTGAGACATTATATAGGAGAGGAGAGAATATAAAATGGAAAATACAATCAATCAAACATAAATGCATATCAAAGAGATTATGCATATCAAACAGATTCTTCAAACAATATCAAAGAGATTCTCTAACATAAAGCTTCCAAAGTAAGTGTAAACCATGACTACATCATACTGAAACACACCACAACTCTTGTTAACTCCTAAATTACTATATTTACCATGAACCACGGTGTATCAAGATGAAGTAAGGCCAAAATTTTGTAGAGTACAACAAAAACCATCGGATGCAAGTAGCTACGGATTCCTTCCTTCCACTCCCATGTTAAATGACCATACCTGCCATTTGGATCAATCAGCCCACATTCCAATGCACATTATGACATGCTAAACACAATGATTTATCAACCAAGAAAAAACCAATTCTTGTTGAAATTAACAGACTTATGTTAGAGTTTAGATCAATGACACATAATGTTGGGAGAGTCAATCCATCACAAAAGCTTGAACCAATGCAATGAAACTCAACCCCATATGTTAGAGTTTAGATCAATGACACATAATGTTGGGAGAGTCAATCCATCACAAAAGCTTGAACCAATGCAATGAAACTCAACCCCATCATTATATACCTTCAATTCAAATCTAATTCTTTCAATGAGGGACTTGTATATCACTAAAACAGTGTACTCTATAATACCCAAATGCAATGCGGTGTGCTACTTCAGGCCCCTGCCAATGTTCATCCGGATTGAAATAGGACTGTACTAAGAGAGCATTTATCATCCGAATGCCAAGCAGAACCCAAAAATTGTCTTCTGTGATGAAAACAGAAAGCTATAGAGGAATCTTGAATCTTCCAATTTGGGTAAATTTGAAGTCTCAGGGGGATGATTAGCAGGTGGTGGAGGAGAAGCATTGTGTCTTTGTCTCATCATCACTGAAGAGTTGTGCTAAATAATAAATATATATAATGTAGTTTCCCTGTTTTCCTGAAGGTAGGAAAAACTACACGTATGTGTCGTTGAGCTCAGAAGAAACAATTCCGAACAGCAATCAATGATGAATAACCAAAGGGGGCGTTTTGTTTTGTTGGGTTAGGAATCAAAACTCAAAAGTCCAACTTCAGCTACGTCCTTACTCTTTTTACCTGCAAGACACAACGATCAGACTAGATCCAATCAAAATTATATGAACATGGATTTGAGCTGGTTATAAATTTGACTGGACCAAATACAAAAAAAGATAAATTTGAAAATAGACCTTGGTAAGCATATAAAATTCGGCAGTAACAATAGGAAAAGCATTTATTTGTTCAGAGGATTCACAATAGTAAAGCTTTGTATCATACGACAGATGGAATCTCACCTAGACAGAGAACAGAGAATAAAAAAAAATCAAAATAGGATTCACAATAGCCGGTTAGGGCCTATTTGGCTGGAAGGAAGGGAGGGAGGCCCAAAAAATCTGCCATCATTCTCTCTCATTCTAAATATTAGGGGTATTCACAGGACAGGACGGGATCCGGATACCCCTGTCCCGAAAATGTCTTGGGACGGGGATCCTGTCCCGTGTCCCGTCCCGATTTTTTTAGACTTTTTTCTTCTCCAGATTTTTTAAAAACATTTTCTAAACAGGGTACAGATAGCTTACAATTCCAACAGGTGAAACTTTCCAATATTACAGTCTTTCCTTTCAAAAATGTAAATCTAAACACAATTACACCATTGAATCCCACATCAATACAAAAGGAAACTAATGTGGATAATCAGCTTACAAAAAGGCAGACTACACATCACAACCAGCACATAAAACAAACTGGTATCAGAACTTCCTATGTCAATTGCAGACACACACTCCAGCACATAAACCAAGTGATGTAAACCAAGTATTGGCAGGCAAGAAATATTGAATCAGTTTTGAAGCACCTAAATTACTCCAAAACAGAAATAAAGCAACCTTCTCCAACACCTGACAAACATTTCCTCAACATTCAATGGAATTTATTCTAGACAATAAACATGTGAACAAAAGTTCATAGTCTCTACAAATATGCTTCTTCTACATTGGACATACAGATCAATCACACCATTCTTCCTCAATTGCCAAACTAAAAGCAAACGAAACTTATTCAAATTTTCGTTGATTATTTTAACCTCACAATCACAAACTGAATAACTTTATTCCAGCCAAAAGAGATGAAAGGAAGGAAGTAAAGAAAGAGATTAGAGATAGAAAGTAAGAAGTGGAAGGGATTGAGGAGATTGGGGTTTACCAGGTAAACCAACACATACACAAGGCAGAGAGGGTAGGAGAGAGTACGCGGCGCAAGGCGCAAGGCGCAACTCGCAAGGCGGAGAGATTGAGATGAGAGTGAGACTGTGAGAGTGAGAAACGGAGGGAAAGGCTGAGTAAATTTCTTTTTTCACAAGCAATTTATTTTTAAAATATACTTTATCTCTTCCTTCCTAGATATAGATATAGATATAGGATCACTGTTGAAATTCAAATTGTTCCTATTATAATTATAAGATCACTTTCTAACTTTTCCCAACCTTTTCCAAAATTAACCATATAGTGCTTAACTATAATAACAAGCAAAAGAGGGAGAGTGGGGATAAAAGTAAATAGTTGGCCGGGATAAATTGGTAATATCATGTGTAAATAACTAACTTCCTTAGTCTACTCAAATTTGGGAAAGTGATCTTATGTTTAGGAATGGAGGGAGTACTCCAAGGTAAATCAATTTATAATTAACTTATTTTGCCTTTTTAAGGATTTTTCAAAAAAAGTCAATTAAGTCTTATATTTAGGACTGGAGGAATAATAACTATTTTACTTGTTTGCCATTTTGTACTAAAATACTGTTCATTAACCAAAATGAACAGTATATCATTTGTTTTGGTTCTATTTTCTCAGGGTTATAGAATGATGAAATAGATGGATATTTTGAACTTTTTTAGAGAAGGATATTTTGAGTTAATTTAAAGGGTAAAGGTGCAAAAATATGACTAAATTTTACCCTAAATTGCATTTCTATGACTAAAGTTTCGCAAGGAGCAAAAATACCACTAAACTTGGGATCGAGGTGTAAAACTATGATTTCCGTCAACTATGACGGTGTTGACCGTTAGTCTTCGACTTGTAGGATGCTGAGTGTGCAATAATAACCATGTGACATGCTGAATAGACTCTTTATTGGTGTTATGTAGAATAAGGGGTAAATGTATTCAAAGTAAATGTACTTTGAGTGCAAATATGGGTCTGTTGTTAGAATAAAATAATCATATTTTTTGCATTATTTTAAATACATTTACCCCGTATTTATTCCACATAACACCAATAAAGAGTCTATTCAGCATGCCACTTGATCATTATTGCACACTCAACATCCTACATGTCGAAAACTAACGGTCAACACCGTCATAGTTGACGGAAATCATAGTTTTGCACCTCGATCCCAAGTTTAGTGGTATTTTTGCTCCTTGCGAAACTTTAGTCATAGAAATGCAACTTAGGGTAAAGTTTAGTCATATTTTTGCACCTTTGCCCTAATTTAAAAGCGTCGGCAAAATTGCTATGTTTTTAAAAATGTATTGTTACATTTACACAATCTAATAATTATTTGTATGAGACACTCGTCACTCCTCAAACAATTGTTGTTTTTTTTAACTAGCAAACAGTTGTTCATTATATTTTAGGGAAATTTAATTAGAGGTCCCCCAAAAGGGAGTTAATACTGGAAAAATCTCAAAAGTTGAAAATATTAATGTAGAGTCCCAAGGGACCTCACATTAATATATTTGAAAAGTGAAAAGACAGTTTTGCCCCTAGCCTTAAAAAAATTTACCCACCCCCCACCTCTCCTCCTCCCTCACCCACCCCCCCCCCCCTCCTCCTCCCTCACCACCCCCTCCCACCTCCATCCAGCCCGGCCCCCCACCCCCACCCTCCCCTCCAGCCCGCCCCCTCCCCCACCCTGCCCCCCTCCCCCTCCAGCCCGGCCTCCCCACCCCCCTTCCCCCCACTCCAGCGCGCCACCCTCCCCTCCAGCTCCCTCCAGCCCGCCCCCCACCCTCCCCCTCCAGCTCCATCCAGTCCCCCCACCCCCCTCCCCTCCGGGCTGGAGGGGAGGGGGGAGGGGTGGGGGGCGGCTGGAGGGGAGGGGGGAGGGGTAGGGGGGGCGGCTGGAGGGGAGGGGGAGGGTGTGGGGCTGCTGGAGGGGGGAGGGGGGTGGGTGAGGGAGGAGGAGGGGGGAGGGGGTGGGTGGGGAGAGGAGGTAAATTTTTTTTAAGGTTAGGGGCAAAATTGTCTTTTCACTTTTCAAATATATTAATGTGAGGTCCCTTGGGACCCTACATTAATATTTTCAACTTTTGGGATTTTTCCAGTATTAACTCCCTTGTGAGGGACCTCTAATTAAATTTCCCTATATTTTACATTAACCGTTTTTTTAAATGGCAAATGGTAAATCCCGAATGTTTAAGACTTAAAGAGTCAGACTTGGGATAAATTCGGGGGCAACTGAAATAAATAAATACTAGATTTTTTTGGCCAACAATAAATACTAGTTAATCACATATAGAAGTGTATATATGATGATGATGAATAAAGTACATAGAATAAGAAGGATACAAAGAAAAAAGAAGATAAAAAAGATCATTAATGGGTGTAAAACTGGAGATCATATCTAGAGAAAGAAGCAGAGAGGGAAAGGAAATGATTGATGGTAGAGGTCCAAGTTTTGTAGCGATGAACATCATCAGCCATGTCAAGCTTGAAAGTGCCTCGGTTTGTGGTCAAAACTATGAGATAACAAGTCTGTGCTTCTTCACCTTCTCCATCTTTATACAGCTCTGCATGCATATTCTTCACTATACCTGAATAATCAATCCCATTTTCATCATTACTACTGAAAATATGTCAAATATTATAATCTCAAAAATAAAGAGATGGAAAAGGCCTTACTTTCCTTCTTGCTTTTTAACAGATTATGCTTCCTCATTATAAGAACCACCTGTATATCAATCAATAATCATTCATACCACCAGACAATTAAACAAACCAACGTGCGGCTTAGCTCAACAAAACTAGTTTTGGTTTTTCTTAACATAAACTTTTTAATGAACTTTATTTTCAATCCCTACTTGTAAGCCTTTTATGGGGTCAAACTCACTTTAAGTTCTTATACTTTCTATGAGTTTTGATTTTTGTATGAACATGAAAGCTATAGCAGTATTTACCATCAACTAACACTTCACGTCAACTTGCGTAATGATGTTACTGCCACATATATAAGCTAACATTATGAAGTTCCGATCATTGTCCTTATGAACCTATGGAGATAACTTTGGACGGCAACAAAAACAACCAAACTTTGCTAAAATTAAAGGGACTTGGTGTGGGTTCAACCCTTATTTTAACCATTTTTTCTTAGTAGTCCTCTAGTCCTTAATATAAAGGATGTGATGGGAGAGTTGATATTGGTTATAAATGTAGCATTTATTTGTTATATTTATCAATAATTTCAAAAATTACACCGTTGTTCTATCAACAACAATCAAGTATTGAGATAATTAAAAAAGATAATTATGTTGTTTTAGAATAACTTGTCATACTTCCAAATTAATTTACTTCCTTGACAAAAGCAAAATTAGTAAAATTAGTCTTGGATTAAAGAGTAGATAAGTAATTTTTGGCAATTGGTTGATATGATTCAACAAGTGAGCAACAATTCTGACCTTGGCATCACTGTTCAGGACGACATATACTGATCTAAGCATGCACTGCCCTGTTTACACAAGGACATGAATTAAGATTACATGTCATAAAATAATGCCTTTGAATGATTATGCTTAGTTTTTGTTGTGTCTGATGATGTGTACCTTCAGGTGTTTCCACGTGTAACTCAGCTCCCTCAGCAAGAATGGATCTGCCTTTTGTAAAGTCCAAGTCCAAGTCATTATTATTGTTGTCTTCAATAGGTAAAATAGGTACACCCCCATTTAGCCTGTTCTTGCATCCTGATCTTGCTTTCAGTGTAGCTGCTCCTTTCAATGCTTCATACATGAATAAATGAATAAGTTTCTTCATTATTTTCCTTCAACCATGTGTTAAAAATAAGAGCTTTAATTTATCTCACAAATATCTTGAGATATTAAATATCATACTTGAACTATTTATCACATGTAACTCAATAAGTTTGTTATTTGAAAGCAAAATATTTCTGGTTTCAAAAACCATATTGATTCACATAAGTTACGCCAACTCCAAAGGTTCAACATTTAGCTGAAACTAAAAAAGCCTATTTCTTGAGATATTAAATATCTCAAATAAGAGCTGAAACATTTAGCTGAAACCATATTGAAACCATATTTATCACATGTAACTTGATAAGTTTGCAAAACATTTCTGGTTTCAAAAGCCATAATGATTCACATAAGTTACGCCAACACCGGATGGTCAACATTTAGCTGACTAAAAAAGCCTGTTGAAACCATATAAGGCTGAATAAACTTTTTTTGGCTACTGGTTTATCACTTTTAGCTTCTCTTTAACATTCAAAATTAGAAAATTGAGTTTTACCAATATATACTTTAAAAAAGTTTAATCCAACTGACCATTTTCAAAAATCAATCGAAACACCAGTCACATTTCATACTAGTTGACTCTTATACCTACTTCAGTTAGCAAAAGTCAGTTGGAATAAAAATTATTTTGGTAAATGTTAATCAAAACAAGCCAAAACAAGTGATTGAACCTTCCTAACTAAGAGTGCTAGTACAAATACTAGAGAAAAATTGGAAAATCATATGAAATGAAGCATCAAGATATAAGAAAATTACAAGTGGCAGCTGCTGCTGTGAGTGTCAAAATGTCACTTGCACTTGTACCAGCCATGGCTGAACCAATTGAACTATTAAGCTGCTCCTGCTTTGCCCCCATTGCTTCTGCAACTTTTGCGCACTGAGCCGCCACCAAGGCGGCTGCAGAAGCTACCGCCGCCTCCCTCTCGATATTAGAAGACCGATCACCCTTCGAATTTTCTGCAGCAATGACTGCAAGAGCAGCTGCCACCCCAGCCACTGATATTGCTGCATGCACTTCTGCTGTTTGTATTCTATGTTCCTCTTTTCTCTTCATCTTTATTTCTTTGAACCATTTCTTGATGGACACGCTTTTTAGTGGCATCATCTGCTTCCATGGTATCTATGTGTAGAGAACAAAACAAAATCTATAATCATTGCCTGTTGAAATCAGTCTTAACATTCACGGCAGCAGCATCATTATTATACATCATGTCATCCACTCCTGAACTTTTATCATATTACTTGTACAAAAAGATTCACTACTAGTTGTTATTACATCAGTGCTAGAATCATGCTCTTAAAATCCAAGTTTAAACAACTGTGAGTAGTTAATGAGATAATGATGACATACCCATTTCTTACGGAAGTAGCAGTTGTAATTTAACTCAGGATGCATAGCTTGCTGCATCCATATCCATGACTGAAAATTCCAAAAAAAAGAAAAGAAGGAAACATGAACAATTTTATTAATTCCAATCTGATCATATATGTTATTCCTTGAGTAAGAACTCCAGTTATTACCTTCACATCATTAGACTTCAATGGAGGGAGAGAGCCGAAATCTCCACTGTCCATTCTAGCACTCTTTTCCATCTGTTTATGACAAACTCAAAATATTGAACTGACTATAGAATATTTTGTGTGTGTGTGAGTGTGTATTAAAATGATTGATTGAAACAATTTGACTCACATTAGGACTGGCCATGGGACTAGTCTCCAATTGTTTCATGGGGTTATCAGCTAGAACTAGTGATAATCCATCATGAGACTCAGGTTGAAGAGCCTGTACAGCGAAGTTGCACCATGCACGTGACAAAAGATCCATTGTTTCTGGGTGTGCATCTGAGGGAGAAAGATTACTGAAGTTGGAAGCCATGAAAATAATAACAATGAGATCTTTCTGATGAAGAAGAAAAGAATTGTGTACAGTTTCAGAAATGCATGTGTGTAAGCAACAATGCATGCATATTTATAGAGACATACTTCTTACTTAATCACAACACAAGCCTATCAATATTCTGATCTCTGCAAATCCCAAAAAAGGATAAAAGAGATAGAAGACTTTTTAATAATGCAGCCTACCAACCAACTCCAATAATCAAGAGAGAATTTTATGGGTCTGTAGATGATTAAAAGAAATAGAAGTTTTTTTTTCCATCATTGTCATTGATATCATATTGGCCCACTTATTTGAATTCTTTTTCAAATAAGCTAAATGGAAGTGACAGTGGACATTATACACATCAATCATACTTTTACAAGTGGCTATGCGTTAAGCGTACTACATACTATTAGGGAACATACCCTGATGTTTCTAGTGGGCACAGTTGGAAAATGCTCAGATATGAGCATATATTATCTTCATTTGAATTTTCATTTAGATACCACAATAATGTTATCTATAATTCAATATTGACCCTTTATGTTTACTAGTATACAAATATATTACTACAACAACAATAATAACCAAGGTTGAGTCCAGTAGAAGAGGCAGATATGGTAAGTATCTAACAATGGCAAGCGAGATATGAATTCTCCTTTGGAATGGTGTCCACGTCTAATGTTGTGAAAATATGCTCTATAAAAATGTGTTAAATAAAACAAATTTTCACATTACTGGAGACTGTAGGATGTACAAACCTAAGACTATTGACAATTTGTCAAGGGTGAAAAAGGCTCAACAGTAGTGGGTTCATACACACTCAACAATGGACTTAGTAAGAGAAGCTGCTTCCAAACTGCAGGTGGTCTCCAAAGCACTTTTTAGAACAGTATCCTAGAATGTGACTTATATCATATTACTATTTAGATCATAGTGCCTTATAGTTTTTAGTCTGCCTTGTTCTCTTTTCATGTTTTTTCTTGCATTCAGTGTTCAACAATGCTTGAAGGTGATTGCCTCCAAAAAAGTCAGTGTATCATTACAAACCTCAAATCAATGTATTGAGCCTATGAAGACTATGACATATTCCTTAATTGAGTTGATTACAATGCACAGACATTAGTGGGTTGCAAATATAGAGGGGCCTACTTCTACTTGGGATTGACAGAGCTGAATTATATTGCAGATAGATTTTGATGCAAGAAAACAAGGCCTCTCAAGATTGAGTAGAGAAACAAACACATACATAGCAGCCATAACAGAACATTGTAGGATTTTTAAAGACTCGTGAAAAGGACTCCTTTGTTCCTGGCATCATTAAATAATGAAAGCTATGAAGTTGTCATCAATAGATTTCGAGTTTAATTCTTGAGAAAATTGTTGTTTGGAGAGCTTTACATTGCATTCGTATGATCTGAATAACTTGATTAAGATTAGCCAATGTCTAACATAAATTTGGGAAGCCAATTAATTCTACCAAAACCAGGCAAATGAAACATGAAGTTTGAATTCCTTTTGTTAAGAGCCACAATGAAGTTGACAAGTAGTCTTTTTTTTATCAAAACAAGTAGTCCTTTAAGTTTTAATAATTTGTATTCAACAAAATTGAACTCACAATACATGTACAGTAAGTTTAGTAAGTATTAAGGATAGTTAAATTTTAAGTTGATAGTATAAAATTAGGCATAATACTCAAAACTTGAAAAGATTCGGATCAAAAAACAAACAAGCTAGAAATAAAAGGCACGGGAGGGGTATGATTAGGAAGCATGGTGATGGGCCATTAGTGTTTGATGTAAAGGAAGTAGACGTGCATGATTGATATGATGGACACTGAAAAAAGAAGGCACCAGACAGGTATAATTACAGTCTATTCGATCATTAGAATAATCAAAACCATTGAGAATCATATCTATAGTTGAATAAGCACATTGAAGATTAGAGCCTTTGGTGCTCTGAATAGAACCACATAAAGTTAGTAGTATTCTATAGGCGTATAGTACATTTTCAAAAAGGATCATTGAGCTAATGACCTGTCAAATTTAATTAGGTAAGCATCCAAATTCCCATATATATATAACATTTTTAGGAGACTGAAATAGTGAAAATCATGATTTGTAAAATGTGGCAATATAACTTTAGGAAAAGGATACAAATTACTCATGTTTTTATGTTGTTCAAATTTTGAAATTGAATATTATTAGTCATCACTTGTAAATAATATGACTTGTTATAAATTTTAAATTATATATTGTTGAGTAATAATTGAGGATAAACGAATGATTGAATCTATTTAATATTTTTGAAAATTTAAAAAAAATTGTGTTAGAAAGGCTTGTTGTTGCTGATTGGGATTCATGTGACAAGCAAAGACTTTATGAGTTAGATGTTTAATTGTGTTTCCTAAACTGTGTTTTGTAACTAAAAGGGTCACCAACAAAATTTTAAAAGGTGAATGCACTGGTACAAATTTAATCATTAAAAATTGAGGCTGCGGTTTAAAGTGATGCGAACCCAGAGAACACTTGAATTTATAATTCAGGTAATTATAGCGAGGATTAGGAGGAATCTGGGTGTCATTTTATACCACTCTCATAGGAAATTATCATAGGCACATTAGAACACGACACTTCTCATTAAAAATTATCCTGATAGGTAGTACATTACAATACGCCAATTTTCAAGATTAAACGAAAATCATATTAAAAGAATATACATGTTAAAAGAATATTAGATTTTGAATTTAATCTCACGATACTAGCAATTGACTAATCTAATTCATGGGAATGTAAACCAGCAATGGAGAACTTTGCTAGCTCCAAGTAATTATCACAGCTGTATATCTAGAGCGCTCGAATTCGAGACCACTAGTTACGTTAGAGCAACTCAATTAAACAAAAGAAATTGTATTCGCACGATAACATATTATCAGAGCAAGTTCACTTCTATTTATTTTTTATATGGATGAATTTTAAGAAAGGAGTTTGACTTACATATGATCCAAAACCAGAGCTCCTAACTCATGATCTATTGGGGTCATGACAAACAAGTCCTTTTGTTCTATCCACAAGGGTAGGATTTGAATAGTTTCACATAGCTATAAAGATATATACCACCAAACATCATGACTGAAATCACATACAATTGAGTGGCGTTGCCCACGAATTGAATACTTGTCAAGGTAATCAAACCAATGAGTTGACTTATCCAAACTCATTTGTTGGCATAAAATCACAAGTTTTCATATATGTGTGTGTTGTATTCCCACAATCATATGGAATGTGAGTTTTTTGTTTGTTTTACACATTCATAGCAACTACAATATTCTAGTCACTAATATCTGAGCAAAACCACTAATATGCAATTAATTATATTGGTTCCGTTAGTTATTTTTAATAAACTTGTGTGTGAGTTAACTTTTCTGTATGGAAGATCTCTTAAGAAATACAACCAATTAATGTAGTTTGGGAAAATATGAATTTGATAGATAAAGTAAATTAAAATCCAACGTGTAGCACAAAAGTAAAATTTGGGAAACATGAACTAGCGAACATATAAGATTTTAGAAAAGTTGGTGAAAATCCCCTATTATTGGTTAGAAGGTCGGATCATATATGTCCCTTTTCTATTCTTTAAACTACAAAATTTTTAAACAGGGATTTTCCATCAGTTTTGCCAAATTTTTAATCTAACGTGTTATTTATAAGGTATGAATGATACTCCCTTCAAGCCGCCAAAATATAAGATCACTTTAACTTTTTGTAAGACTTGAGGAAACAAATTTGACCACCAAATTATAACATTTATCATATGTAATTAAATTACATGTTAGTTTATCAGTAAAATAAATTAGTTTAAACATAAAAGATAATAAAAAGTGTATCATGATTAATTCTGCATTCTTAATTTTTTTCAAGAAGTCAAAGTGATCTTATAATTAGGATCAGAAGGAGTTTAAATTATTTATCAAATGATATATAACACATGGAAACCATACTAAATTCGGCTAGCTACAAACACAATGCAGTGTGCTAGGACTTTACAATAATATAATTTCCATCCTTTCTTTTATACATTTTATTTTAGTTCATGTACTGTATAAAATAATTAAACGCATAAATTTGTCGCTGAATTCAAATAGATTTATCTTCTCTCACTACCTTTAATAAATATTAGCGTATACACATATAAGTAGTCAATGGTTGTTGAAACTATCAACATGTCTTTTAAAATTCATCAAAAGTATCTTTTACAAGATGTCTTAGAATATGGGCTAGTAGTCAGCCATCGTTGAAACGATATAGTATTATTAGTTTTTTTTTGTACAGTGCCTTATGCTTTAGGAGATCCAAATATTTTTTTTAGGTATAAGTAGTATTAGACCCTCCTTTAAAATATTGAGTTGGGCCTTCTTTAGGAATGTAAAGGCTGGCATTCCTTTGTTTGGGCCAAAAGATTGATTATTCCGAGATACGTCTTGTTGCATTACCCATTAATGAGACACATTCTATGACCAAAAGCCAATCAATATTTTTATTTCGTTTTTCTTTTCTAAACAGAAAACAAAAAAGCAGACAAAAGAAAAACAATATGTACAGATATCTACAATCCGCGCATATTTTATTTTTATTTCAATTTTCTTATAATTTTTTTGGTGAAAATTTTTCTTATAATTAATAAGAACAATTTTTACTCTGAATCCATAAATGTCTAATTTAGTGTTTCATTTTCCTCAAGCTTATCACTACTTTTTTAGTTAAAATGTTATTGCTAATGCTCATGGAAGTTGACTGAAATCCCCTCTTTCATTAATATTCCTAACAGATCTTTTAATTTTTTTAACAAAATCCCCTCTTTAATTTATTTATTTTCATCAATCCTATAGGTAGGAGTCAAATATTAATAAGTTTAATTAATTGTTGGAAAGAAATCTGCCTTAATTTTTTACAAAATACCCTTTTTAACTATTTGATAAAAACTTATTCATACAACAAGCATGTCATTTTATGAATTATTAATATTAATTCACAAAATTTTTGATGTTTTATTAAATAAAGACAAGTGGGAGAATATCATTAATAGGCCATCAGTGGCCCTCAAGAAAAAGGAGGGAATGAAACGAAGAGGGAGAAGTCATAGAGGAATAGATGTAGCCATATAGGTGGTGGTGGGAGAAGTAGGAGTAGGAGTAGGTGGCTAGGTGGTAGGGAGTAGGGGGGATGGTATAAGTAAAACGAAGTGTGATGACTGATGGGCTACAAATTGGGCCAATCACTCACAGTGTCACCCTTGACTCCTTCATCCTCCGCACTTTCTGTCGATTCCTCTAAACCACTTCTCTTCTATCATTCCTCCTTGTACATATACCTACTTCTTTTTTGTCGATGTACATATACCTACTTCACTATTCCACTCTCTGCACTTCCACTCTTTCTTTTCTCTCATTTGCCACTTCTTTATCATCCAAATGTACTCCCTACTCAGTACTCACTACCAGTCACGCACGCAATCTGGTGAAAGTAAAACTCACATAGTAAGATACTATTTCCTCCGTCCCATGATGTAATGTAAGCTGAAATTAACTTAATAATGAGTTCACAAAATTAGCTAAAGTTAGTTGAAAAGCAATGATTATGTAGGTGACAAAAATTTGATTTTAAAAAATACTGGTATCCATTTTTAAAAAGGAGGGGAGAGAATGTTGGGGAATAAATGATACGAGAAAAGAGTCATACTAAAAGAAAAAGTGATACATACACATTAAATGATATATACACATAACCTTACATTTTGGAATAAAACCATTCAAAAAATTTCATCTTCCATTATACTCCCTCCGGTCTTATTTATAAGTCGTCAACCGCCCAAATTGTACATACCAAGGAATGAAGGTTAATGGAAGTTGAATCATTAAATTGGTCTTAATTTTTTTTATCTTTTCCATTTTTGCCCCCTTACTTTTATTACTATGGCCCACTACCTTTTTCATCTTTATGAGTATACATGTGTCTTTTTCATCTTCTCTCTCTTCTCATCTTCCAATGTTCATTTTCCAATGCTAAGGGTATATTGGGAAAATTTTAATAAATGAGTTAGTTAATGTTAGTTGGTGATTTATATTAAGGACCAAAATTTAGAGGCGGTTGGTGACTTATAATAAGGACAGGAGGGAGTAGGACGGAGGCATAATACTCAGCAATGTGCAATCGAGTATGCATATAAATATTAGGGAGTTGATGGAATTGTTGGTACGTATACATTTTTTATGTAGGAATAAGTTGTGCGACTTGTTCTGGATACAGAAGTTATATATCTCAATCCACTTTACCTTCTTTGATATAATTTGCTAAAATTATCTTTATTAATTGCAATAATTGAAACTTTTTTATATGAAGAGACTATTTTAGTATTTTAGAATTTTTTAGCAAATGGTTAAAAAGGTATTTTGAAAAAATTAATGCACATTTCTTTACACCAATTAATTTAACTAATTTTACTAATATTTGATTCTCACCTATATATAGGATTGCAGGGAGTAATAATAATAATTATTATTCAACTTATATAAGTCAAACTAAAATGATACAAAATACTAAATTCCATATCAAATTAAATTATCCAATTTTCTAAGCAATGTATATGGCTTTTCTTACAAACCATGTAAGTGCAATGCTTGCCTCCATGTGCGTGTTTTATTGGGTTCGAGTTCTCTCATCCCTCACACACATTAATCATACCTATCCAATCAATCGAATTATAAGAAAAAGACACTTCTCACATTATTTTTTTTAAAAAAAATTGTATATCCAACATCGAAGAATAAGGAATTGGCCAAAAAAAAACATAGAAGAATAAAGAAGTCTTCTTTGATAAAAGATAAACATTTTCTTCACCGGGATATTAAAGAGAATTACTTATGTTATCTGATGTGAAATATAGAAAGGGAGGTTAGGCAAAAATAATGGCATAGCTTATTAATTGAATTCTAATTATATAAAAACAACAAATTAAATCCTAATGTTTGTTCCTCCATTAATCCACATGTATCTAGTGTTACTATCAATTAACTAGCTGATTCACTAGTACTATGTACAATAGGCCCAACAATGATTACCATACAATCTAAATTGCCTAAATATTATAATTTATTGAAAGCCAATTAAGTCATAATATAAGCATATTTCAAAAAACCTTATCAAAATAATCTTGGTAACATAATAATTATATAAATATCTAGTTTAATCCGAATTATATATGCTATTTTACACCATTAGTTAAGCATAGAGTATCAACTTCATTAATAGGTCTAACTACTCTACCCACTCCAATATATCAAAGAATCAATAATTGATTATCATTTCTTTTTATTAGTAGCATAAGTTGTACGAGCATTACATAAATATTAATATTCAACGTATTTTTCTCTAATTGCAAATGATATATACTCTTACAATCTTATTTATAAGTCAATTGTTCCTATCCCTAACCAAAACTATACCATTCATTCCGGGTGTCAAATGGTGAGGCTGCACGCTTTATTTCTTTCAAAAATTACGTCCTTAAATTAAAGTATTTTTCTACTGCACAATATCTTAAAGTAAGTTTTTGTCCACTCAACACCCTCAAATATTTTTCCATTTAATATTATTACTCAATACTAAGCTAGTTTCAACATAAATACTTTTTTGGCAGAAATCATAAAAGTAAAGTTTAATGCATCAAACACTCAAAATTATGTTTCAATAACACCAAATACTGTGTAAATTATTTTTTTAAAAACATCCTACACTTAATTATTTTTTATTGATATCATGAGTCTAGGCGCTGGTTTCTACTAATATACTGTAAAAAATATTTTTCATGACGTTGGATGCACACTGAAAATTATGTTGGGATAGAATGTGTTACTAACAAAAACAGTTTGTTGGAGTGTTGGATGTTAAATATTGTCGAAATAAACTTCATGCTTTTGGATTGTGTGTCTGTGATGGTAAGGGCACGGGTGAAATTTAATTTATTATGCTATGCACTACAAATAAGACACTACTACAAAAATATCTTTCCATGTCGCTCGCTAATTAACGTCGCTTTTCTGAGTGCTAGTATAGATGTCGCTTAAAAAAACAATGTGAAAAGACCTAAATATGCGACGTTAAAAGTCTTTTTTGTAGTAATGATTTATCTAGTTATTAATTTAACGAAATGTGTAGTCCAGAGCCCAAACAAATGGCTTGCACCTAATCTTATCGTTAAGAAAAAGACAACACAGTAATCCAAAGATTACTATGGCCTTTTTTTTATCAGACTATGGCACTAGGCCTAAGAAAACAACACGCGTTTGAAACTATCAGCGAAATCTGATCTCTCAATAAAAGTCATGTTCATACCCGTAAATATTAGCTTGTGAGTTACTACTATTAATTACAAATTTATTGGGACATTGAATTTTTCTTTCTTGGTGTTGATTAGCAAGCGCGCGCACAAATATTTACCTTTTTTGAATTTTAGCTAGACGTTACCAATTATATTTACTTACCAAGTGTTTAGCCTTGGTTTGTTAGCTGATTAAATACACGAATATTATTGTCAACACCATCGATCGGTTCTCCTTACAAGTACGTACGCCTCAGTAATGCAAAAATCTGTGTCACATTTCAACTCTTGAAAACAAAATTTGCTAAGAGATCACGGCTTGCACAAGCAATATTATTCCAAGTGGCATGTGACATTGTTTTGCTTCTTCTCTCTCTGTCTCTCTATATACATCTATCTCGCGATATCATTATGTTCAATTCAGTTGGTCCATAATAGTTGATATAACACAATTATATACGAGCTGAGTGCGTTAGTGTTATTTAGTATATATATTGACTATAGTACATACGATATGTGCAAATAGCACTCGATTGTACTTAAATACTAAAATCCTTTAAATAGCAGTACATTAAAAACAATTAGACACATACAATACAATAATTTGCATTGACATAGATCAGAATTCACAATTTTTAATTCGGGTTTAATTACTTCTATTCTCGGCTTTAGTTTAATGAATACGAACTCATGATATTCGCTAGCTATGAGAAAAAACAATGAAAGAAAGAACGAAGCTGGAAGAACTTGAACACGGGCGCATGCTAATTAATGGTTTCCATATAGTAAAACTTTGATAGACTTAATTATACATATTTTTCCTATATGTACATTGCCATTAAAGCTACATATATGTGAAGTGAACCTTTGATTTCTCCTTCACTCCTACCTAGTTTTGGCGAGAGAAGAAGAGAAAACAAGGATGACTCGCTATAATAAACTTTATATAATTATACAAATACAAAAAAGTATATAAACACACACACACACATAGGGAGTGAAAATTTAAGATTTCATGAGGTGGGAGGTAGTAACAAGAAGAGAACGCATTACTTGAACTTGAGATCGGAGGGATTGAATATAATCTAGGGTTTCTTCAAGCAAGGACACGTCATCACCCATAAGATCACCACCTGGAATAAGTCTCTTAAGCATTTCTCTTCTCTTTTGGATCATCTTTCTTGCTATAGAATCCGCCATCACTAGTTTCTTCACTCTTCTATGAACTGTACGGCGCCTTATTCTCTTCATGATCTTCCTGCTTCTATTAACCAGAGAAGAAGAGGAGGAAGAAAAAGAAGACTTTCTTATTAGGCTAGAGCACTGTGAGGAGGACCCTAGTATGTGTTCCGTTAGGACCTTACTGTTTTGGTCTCTAGAAGCAATATTAGCAATAAGGGCTTGTCTCCAAAAGTTGTTGGTTTTAGTTCTGGTGGAAGCCATGGCTAAATCTGCTGACACTTTTATGGCCTTCTTCCTCTCCAACATGCTCATGCTCTTCTTAAGGGAAGTGCATTTTTCCATACCCTTCATCCATTTTTGGAGAAATTCTAGCTTCTCTGAACTGGGATTTTTCATTCTGTGAAAAAAAGTTACAAAATTTGGCTATCAACAATAGGAAACAAGCAGCACTATGAAGGCTACATAATATATAACATATAACTATTAGGGCTATCCCAGGGATAATAGAAACAAGCAAAAATGAAAGAAAAATATATGTATATGTATATGCATACCTTATCTTTTGTCCAAAATTTTCTACTCACTGGACAGTACAGAAAGTTTCAGAAGAAATCAATATGATATAATATTTGCGTTTTGCTTTGTGATGAAATATTATGTATCCTAAAAAGTAAATACAGGAAGAGTGAGAGAAGAAGAATGAGGAAGAAGGGAATTTATGTGGTGGAAGGGTGGAAAGTGGTGGGGCGTAGGGAGAAAGACAGAGCACATGGTGGCACATGCAGTGGCTGGCCCACACAACTTAAAACTGAAGAAGAATATTATATGGTTGAATTATACCATCGACAAATTTAAATTGTTGTGATCTCTCCTCTAAATCCATTTAAAGAAAACAAATGATGATATGAAGTCATTATGTCTCTGATTTATCTTACTTTTAACACATAATTTGATTTTATGGTAAAAAAACCACATAATTTGATTTTATTTTATCATCCTCTGGATACATATATTATATACAAAGATTAACTTAGTTGAGATTTTTTAATTTTGACTATTATGTACAAGAACTTAGTGTTAATTGGTATCTAACGTTTTTAGTTTTTGGACAATGAATTGCAGCTATGGTTATAACTACATGACGTGTAGATCACATGTTCAGTTCTATAAACATTTTTTTGGCAAAGATAAGACTGTATATGCATTTACCTCTTTTTATACCTTATTCGGTAGGAGCCTTGCTCATTGAACTGTTTTTTTTTTAATTACTATTATTATTATCGTTATCGTTATTATTATTAGATGATCACTATACATGTACATCCCAAATCTAAGATAGTGAAGGAATTAATTACTTTGGTTCTTTAATGCAATGATACGCAAGTCCACCTTTTTCCAAATGTAAAATTTGTCTTCAAACAATTCTTTATTAATTACATACATTAGGGGAGTTTCATCAAGGAATATATAATTTCCAATATAAATTATTGAATGGTGTTTAAGGAAAGGAACACATGTTGCTTACAAATAACTACTTAAAGTAATTTTCTTAATATTTACACAATAGTAACTCTTACACTTAGGAAGAGAGGGATAATAATGTAAGTGGTGTCATCTTTTACATTACCGGAGTTCTTAAGGTGATAATAGTTTAAAAATTTTAGGACGATTATCATTACCCTTAGCTAATAGATTGGCTAAAAGTTACCAACATTTATGTATTGTAAAAGAGAATCCACATGATGAGAAAAGAGGCTACTCCCTCCTGTCCCTAATATAAGAGCTCAAAATTTGAATGGTTTTGGTCCCTAATATAAGAGCTCATCCAATATTCTCTCCTCATTTAATGCATTTTTTCCTACTTTGCCTCCAACTCTCTTTCATATTTATTAATGCTTATGTATTTCTCTCTCTTAAAACTACCATAATAAATATGGACAATATTGGAAAAGTAGCATTAACTCCAGACACTCAACTGACATTGACATGTTTTCTTAAGAAGCGTTTTTTTGGCGACTAACTCTTATATTAGGGACCGGAGGGAGTATTAGCTACTACTCACTCCGGTTCCTAATATAAGAGTCAGCCGCCAAAAAAATGTTTATTAAGAAAACATGTGAATGTTAGTTAGGTGTCTGGAGTTAATGCTTCTTTTCCAATATTGCCCAAATTTATTATGATACTTTGAAGAGAGAGAAATACATAAGCAATAATAAATATGAAAGAGGGTTAGGGGCAAAGTATGAAAAAACGCATTAAATGAGGAGAGGATATGAGATGAGCTCTTATATTAGAGATAAAAACCATTTAAATTTTGGGTTCTTATATTAAGGAGCAGAGGAAATATTTTTTTCATGCGGTTATACCAATAAACTTAAATAAAGAGAGCCACATGTGAAGTTAATTAATGTAAGGGGAACCTAACATTGGTATCTCGTTTTGAATACAAACAAAACTCACTAAATATTAAATGAGACTGTTTTTCAAAACAATGTGGCTGTATGGCCCATGATTGGAACAACAATTGGGGCAGATTTTCCCTTAACCCGCGGATATATTTGTCCGCTTATCATCATACGCGTACAATACACACTTCAAATTCAATCACTCGTCATATTTATATGGTATTTTACACATACCAATAAAAAACATTTAATCTCATTAACTTTCCACTAAAATTCAATAAATTTCATATTCCACCAATATTTAATGTCCACTACATTACATGAAAACAAAGTGAATATACAATAAATAAAGGGGAAATTTATACATTTAAATGGAAGTGATTTATACTCCCTCCGGTCCCTAATGTAAGAGTTAGCCGTCAAAAATACGCTTCTTAAGAAAACATGTGAATGTTAGTTGGATGTCTGGAGTTAATGTTTCTTTTCCAAAATTGCCCATATTTATTATGGTACTTTTAAGAGAGAGAAATGCATAAGCACTAATAAATATGAAAGAGAGTTAGAGGTAAAGTAGGAAAAAATGCATTAAATGAGAAGAGAATATGGGGTGAGCTCTTATATTAGGGACCAAAACCATTCAAATTTTGGGCTCTTACATTAGGGACCGGACGTAGTATATAGAAGTAAGATTTTTTTTTTCTCTACCCTTTTAAAAGGACTAGAGTAGTACTCCCTCCGGTCCCTAATGTAAGAGCCAGCCGCCAAAAATTCGCTTCTTAAAAAAAATCTAATTGTTAGTTGGCTGTCTGTAATTAATATTTTTTTTCCATTTCTACCCTTTGTACTAGGAGAGAGATAATAGTGTATATTGGAAAAAGTGGAGAGAGAGAGAGAGAGTTGCATAATAAATGTGATAAGTGGAGAAACTAAAGAGAGAGAAGACTTTGGAAAAAGAAGAAGGTTGTTTACATTCTCAATGCTTTCATTTATTCTTTCCTCTCTCCTCCATTCAACCCAAATTGATTAGGGGTAGAATTGGAAAAATTGCAATAAATGTTCAGACAAAGTGGGGTGAGCTCTTACATTAGGGACCGAAATCATTCAAATTTCGGGCTCTTACATTAGGGACCGGAGGGAGTACCATTTTTTTACATCCACCAACTAGCTAAATAGGGATGTTCATGGGACGAGACAGATCAAGACAAATGTCCCAATCACATCTTCAAACATGGCTCACCAAGAATATGAGTTCCACATCCTGTATCATCCTAAACTTTGTCACGTCCTAGTCACGACCAGGATGGTATGAGAAAATCCTGAAATTTTTTATTAAAATTAGATTTTTTTTGGAAAATAATATAGCCTTTTAGATTTGTAGCAAACAAATGAATTAGCTCAATATTTCTCATATAATATGTCTTATATATATTATATATAAAGGTTAGGATCCTATTTTTCATAAAAATGTCACATATACTCACACTTAATACAAATAACACGTGTATTTTTTTAATAAAAAAGAACACACACACACACACATTTGGGATGGACAGAATCGGGACAAATTTGTCCCGTCTCAAAGATGAATTTTATCTCATCCCAAAAAATTTTAGGATAGTAATTTCCCGTCCTGAAACGAGAGGGACGACGGGACAGGATGGATTGTGCATGAAGGAGATCTGGATGGGCAAATGTTGAACACCTCTAACATATACCATTAATTATCAAAATATGTTTATATAAACTATACTGTATGTCTAACAGTTCATAATTTTCGTGCATTGCTTGATTATAATTGTACTCAATCCACTACAAGAAAATAGTAAGCTAGTCACGTGGGGTATGTGGCGCATGGGGCAAGAGTGACAAAATCAACTTTGTTTGTCACGTATGACTTCCCCAAACGTGACACAAACTGGAATTGGACTTTCTTTGTGGCGCATGGACATGTTTGTGCGTCACAAACTTGACACAAACGTGACACAAACTTAAATTTAAATTTTTTGTGGCGCATGGGCTTTCTTTGTGGCGTATGGATCCATACGCCACACATATGACTTCCCAAACATGTTTGTGGCGTATGGATCCATACGCCACAAACATGTTTGGGAAGTCATATGTTTGTGGCGTATGGATCCATACGCCACAAACATATGACTTCCCAAACATGTTTGTGGCGTATGGATCCATGCGCCACACATACCCGTAAAAAATTTAAATTTTTTCCCTCCACTCTTCTCACTTTCTCCCTATATAAACTTCACTTCTCTCACATTTTCTCCTCCCCACTCTCTATTTTTTCCTACTCTCTCCCCACTTTCTTTTCTCCTCTTCCTCTACTCCATTATTTTCCTCCTCTTCACTTCCATTCTTCATATTTAATTTCTCATTTAACTAATTATACTTAATTTTTTTTGTAGGCTCATTGTTTAAAATCTTCCACAATTTAAGGTATACACTTTATCATTCGTTAATACTTTGTTTTTTTTCTCATTCATTATAATTCAAATTCTTTTATTTCATTATAATACTAGCTTTTAATTATTTTTCCCTCTACTCCCTCTACTTCAAACACTCTCTTTCCTTCTTTCTAATTATTATCTCCTATTTTTTTATTTTTTTAAAACCTGCAGCTTGCCGAGGAAGAAGCTTCCTCGGCAAGCTGCAGTTTTTTTTTATTTTCACTGCACCTTATGTCGCGCATGGGTTATGCGCGACATGATTTTATTGCATTAAAATTATGTGGCGTATGATACGTGACACAAGTTTGTTACGCCTCGATTTGTGGCGTATGGAGTTATGCGCCACACAAAAATTTCCTACGCCACATACTTCACAAATTTCACCATTTTCAAACGTGACTAGCAGGCATTTGTTTTGTAGTGATCAGTATCGAATATGTATGAGTAATATGTATATCTCCTTTTATGTCTCTGTGATATGTTTTTATCAATTAAATATTCTGCTCATGGCATTGATGAAAGTCGTTTGTTCTGTATCAACTCATCTGCTTAATTCTAAATATGATAAATTAATTTATTTTATTTTGTAACAGTTATGATTTTTTTCTAATTTAATTCACTTATCTTATATAAAATACTAATATAGTAATATAATGCTATATATATATAATGCATTGATATATAGCAGTTTAACATATATAGATTGGTTTACATTTGTTATAATTAAGAAATTTATGTTGTTTTCACAATTTGTCGAATCATTCAAGTAATTATTATCATATTAAGAAAAGGAATATTGTGTATATTACTTGTAAATCTCATTATATTGATATAGTTTTGGTTAAAAAGTCCTTGTTGATAAACTTAGAAAATATTAATGTGATAAATATTTTTTATTACAAATGTTATAAATATTATATACCCTTTTCATATTAAATATAAGATATATTTATGTAATTTCATTAAAGGAAGATTTCACAATTTGGCTAGATTTCTTTATAACACATTAAATACTAAAAAATATTAAGTATATAATGTTTTAATTAACATAATAATTACTGATTGTTTGCAAAAAAAAATTGACATTAAAAGAAACAAAATGAGCCCAAAACATGTTTAGTTAAGCCAATTAATGTTGTATATTTTTCTAAAGCATCCTAAAAATGTTTTTCAATTTTCTCATTCTCAATTACTTAATTTTTGTTAAGTGAACATCAATATGGGTAATATACGAAAAAAATGATAGAAATTATGTATGGGTTTCTAAATTTAGGATTGATATCTAATTTTTAAATGAGTTATATATGTTAAAGGTGTGAGTGGGAGTTGGAGTGGGTATTAGATAAATATCCTTAAGAGAAAAATATATAGTCCTACATTAGGGTAGTTCTCTTTTTTTTTTAAAAAAAAAACTTAACAAATTAAAACTAAAACAAACCAAGAAAGTCAAAAGGCATAATAATGTACAAAAACACAAATCAACCCAATTTTACCAAAGCTTTTTTAGTGAAAATACCATATTGAGCGTGAAATATAGCATTATCGATGCCCCACACAAGTTTAAAAATAAGTTAGTTAAAGTGCATGCATGCCATGTCACTGACGATCATGACCTGTTATAATTAGCTCTGATTGAATGAATGTGTTTCTTAATGTATGAAACGTAAAGCAGATCAAGAGATGTTGAAAGGATAATACAGGATCATCAGGCTAATTAAGACATTTACTATCACATGATTATTTTAAGGACATGTTTGTAAAGTATAAAACATCAACAAGACGTTTAGTAATTATAGGACACGACATTGGCGTATATATATATATATATATTGATTTGATTGCGTGTTCGGCTTGATTGATAGACACAAACAGTAATTTATGGCCTCACTTGAACCGAATGGAAAATTATTAGATGATTCATTCGTTACAATGAAGATCGCCGTATGATTAAAAAATTTAAGGAGCTGCACGGCCGTATGAATCAGCAGGAAATACACCTTATTTTAATTTCTCGAGAACAATTAATATTATAATTTTCCTACAAAAATATTGAAAATCCAAATGGTGCTGGCAATCTTGTATTCACGCTAATGCATGTGACTAATGTACTGGATAAATAGCATGTTATATTGGACAGAAAGTTATATGAACATATCCAAACAGAGTATTAACAAGATGCTATTTGTCTACGTACACGTTAGAGTTTTTTTATTACAACGTTAGAGTTATAATATACGTGATAAAAAATTCTCAAAGTATGATAAAAAGCTTTTGTCTGCATCAATATACACTTCACTTTCTCAAAGTATTTATTTATACGCATCATAATGAAACATTTCGCATACAAGTTATTCAAGAAAAAAGTATATCCATATGACGTGTCTTTTTTTAAAGGGGGTTCCTTTGTCAAGTTTTAAAATGGAATCTGTCTACTTTACGAATTACTTATGTAATTATTTAAAAAGTAAACTTAAAAGTTTCAATAATTTTTAATGGTAGCGGAATACTCTACAATTTTTTCTTCGCACTGTCGTATCTGTATCATAATTCTGTTCATAAATATGAAATGGGTTACGCCGCTGATTGTGGTATAGACTACAGAGATGCAAGAAATTTGTTTTTTTTGGTCGGAAACAAGAAATTTGTTTTTGAACAAACAGATGAAAGAAGTTTGAACGTTTGATTGTTTTCTTTTTTTTGACACATTTTCGAACCAAACACATCAGCAAAACCAACTAACGCGGTTGGCGAACGTTTGATTGTTTTCGGTAGGGCTGCACAAAAGCCCGGCGGCCCGGTTGGCCCGTCATGACCCGATCCGGTCCTATGCCAAAAATGGTCTGTCACGAAGTGGCCCGAGACCAGCCCGATTGGGACATGACCGACCCGGCTATCGGGTAGGACAGGACCGGGCATATACTCCATGACCAACAGGACGGCCCGGCCCGATAATTTTATTATTTTTAGTAAAAATATTTTGATTAATTAACATAATTATCAAACTATTTCATAATTAATTAATTACTTATTTAATTTAAAAATAGTTGATTACAATTCTTTATTTTTCCTACATTATACATCAATTTATTTAATGGTTGAAAAGTAGAAGTTTTTTTATTTAATTGTAAAAAAAAAATTTGGGACCAACATGGTCCGTCATGTGGCCCGGTGGTCATGTCCGGCCCGATCTCGGTGTCGGGCCAAACAGAACATGACCGGGTCTCGGGCCAAAAATTCTGACCCGACAATTATTTAGGACATGACCAGGGCAAATAGGTGGCCCGGTCATGTCCGTCATTTGTGCACCCCTAGTTTTCGGGTCATGTGATATATTACCTTTTTTTTCCAGTGGGGACACAATTTAAATTTCTATATGGTCTTATTATAATTAAGGCTACAGTATACTTTTAATCCCTATGTTTGCATCAAGTTTCAATTTAGTCCTTTATTTTTGGAAGTACACTTTTAGTCCTTTTTTGTTAACACCGTTAGTTTAACTTAACAGAAAATGTTAACTTAACAATTTTAAATGATTATTTTATAATGAAATTGGACCAAAAATGATAAATTTTGAAAATATAGGAATATTTATACTCAAATATTTTAATATGAACATTTTTTCAGTATTTAATAACCATATAAAATTGTTAAGTTAACATTTTCCGTTAAATTAAACTAACGGTGTTAACAAAAAAAGATTAAAAGTGTACTTTCCAAACATAAAGGACTAAATTGAAATTTGATGCAAACATAAGGGACTAAAAGTATACTTTAGCCTATAATTAATTATGAATGAAAGTATTTTCAGATATTCTTAATCATCTTTTAATTTTCTTTAGGCTAAAGTATACTCTTGGTCCCTTATGTTCGCATCAAGTTTTAATTTAGTCCTTTATGTTTGGAAAGTACACTTTTAGTCATTTTTTGCTAACACCATTACTTTAACTTAACGGAAAATGTTAACTTAACATTTTTAAATGATTATTTTATAATTGAATTGTACCAAAAATAATAAATTTTGAAAATATAAGAATAATTACACTCAAATATTTTAATCTAAACATTTTTGAATATTTAATAATTATTTAAAATTGTTAAGTTATCATTTTCCGTTAAGTTAAACTAACAGTGTTAGTAAAAAGGGACTAAAAGTGTACTTTACAAACATAAATGACTAAATTGAAACTTGAAGCAAACATAAGAGACTAAAAGTATACTTTAGCCTTTTCTTTATTATATTATCACTAATTTAAAATAAAATAATGATGAAAGCAATATCTCGTTGTGTATAACAATATAATAATATTTATAACGAAAGACGTTTTTGACAAGTGACGAATAATATTATTTTTTTGGTGAAAAGAATAATAATTTATTTGAATTGATTTCATATATAAAAAATGTTACATATATAAGTAATTTTGTGGAAAGTGGTTATTTTGCAATTTGTTAATTTTTTTTCTATGGATGCAATTTGTTACTGCTCTCTATAAAGAAGTTATGTTATAGCTGTAGTCCAACGAAAAAGAGCATGACACAAAAAAGTAAGATTTATTTATTTATTTTTCATTTGATTTTTTATCTTGCACGAGAAAGATATAAATTCATGTATAGTAAGTAATCTCATGAATTGTACCTGAAAATGGCTTGACCTTCTCGAATTTTTCATCTTTAGGGCATGAACTTGTGTACACATGAATAGTTACTGTTTAGTTGGGATTCCTTTATCACTGATTTTGTGTTAAAGTATGATTGGAGATTTCCAAGATCAAAGTAGAGTGGAAGAACACACAAGTTTAGAGTGTTGACAATATAAATTGTAGCTAGCTAATTTGGGTGGGTCATTACATAATTAACTTAATTAAGGATATAAGTGAATGGACATAAATTTATAGACAGTACACTAATATTCTAGATCATCTAATTAATTCATAATATAATTAATTTAGTGGGAATATGATCTAAGAAGCTAGCAAAGGATTAGCGATTCTTGATGTTCATTCGACCATTGAATTTATTCCATGGGAATGTTCTTGCTATTAGATATTAATTAATTTTTATTCACTCATCATTTAATAAATTACTTCTCTATTCTCTATTGCTCAACTTAATTGAATGAAAATATGAAATTTAGTGCCTTATAATCAATTGTTTTGAGTTTTTATGTGATCGACTTTGATTCACCAATTTAATATTTATACGGTTCATATACTTGCAAAGTTCTCTTAAATTTTGATAGCATCTAACTATTATAAGTCACTCATAATAATTATCACTCCTTCTGTTCCTAAATGTAAGATCATTTTCCCTAGTTTGATTATATTAATAATACTAGTTAAGTTAATTATTAGTACATAACATTACTAATCTACCCTAACCATATACATTAATTCTCACTACTCTCCCTCTCTTACTTAGCTTGTTTATTATAGGTAGACATCATTAGAGTTTATTTAAGAAAAATTGGGAAAAATTAGAAAGTTCTTAAATATTTAAGAACAAATTGAAATCTAAAAGTGATATTATATTTAGGAACTGGAGTACATATTAGAAAATATCAATCAAGTCAAGAAATAACTTTAAAAATGATTAAAAAAAACTTAAATCTATCCTCATTAAAATATATTACCATCTATATTTACAAATCATTCTCACATATTGATTTAACCTCTTTGTCGCCTAAAAAGATTAATCAAAACAATTCAATACTCTACTCCACTATTTAGATAGCGGTGAGTACAGGTCTTTCCACAGTTCAGGTTATCTTGCTAATTGAAAGTATATAAGTCACGCAAATTAACAAACAGTTTGAGTGTGTGTTTATATCTACGATTAAAATATAAAATGTACCGAAAGTATGAGTGTAAAGAATCAAGAGGTGGAATCTCCTCCTTCAAGCCTCGATTTGTGCATCTCAATTGTTAGGCCTCAT
Source organism: Mimosa pudica (assembly GCA_029929735.1). Classification (NCBI taxonomy): domain Eukaryota; kingdom Viridiplantae; phylum Streptophyta; class Magnoliopsida; order Fabales; family Fabaceae; genus Mimosa; species Mimosa pudica. The sequence goes on along the minus strand of JAKELP010000015.1, from coordinate 7,155,360 downwards.
GTGACAATTTCCTCTTAATTAACTAGCTTAAATCGGCCAAGACCTCTTAAAACTAAGAAGTGTTAGCTAGTTTAAACTGATTAATCAAGATAGTCTAGCCTTGAACTTGATGCATATCCATAGGTGAGATAGAAATCAAAACTAACTTCTATTTAACATTCACTTCAAGAATCAAACAAAATGTACTCACATATGCTTAATCTCATGAAGCTACACAAATGTATATACCTAACACACATGAAAGTTCAAGATCTAGAAGTTAGGTTTACAAACTTGAAAGAATAAATGAACTCTACACAGAAATCTCTATGCAGAATCCTAGATCTAACATACCTAAAAATCTCCAGACATGAAAGATCTAAGTGATTACAAGCTTGAAAACCTAGAAAAGGAAAATTCTCACATAAGGCCAATTACATTGAAGCTCGAACACAAATCTGGACTTGAAGGAAGGAGAAGAACGCTTAGCCGCGCATGGAGATGGAAAGAATGAAAGATTTGCGAGGTGAAATGGCCATGGCGGAGGTTTGCGAGGTGAAGGAGATGAAGAAGATGAAGATGGAGTTGAGAGAGTTTGTTAGAGGAGAGAGAAAATGAAAGTGAAGTGAGTTAAGATATCCAGATGTTAGTTATGTTTGGGGTTTTATAGTGGTGAGTAATGTAACATAGTGTTACTAATTACTTAATTAACCAATAATATTTACTTCAATTCATTATGCTCTAATCTAACTATGATAGAAAAAGGAATTTCCATAATATTAATATCTCTATCATAGTTAGAAAAGATTATTCTAAACCTTTTATAATTTATCCATGATAGGAAAGAATAAACTAATACAACCTGAATACTATCATGGATAATTAATAGCTAACCATGTTAGAAAAGAATCACCTAACATGGTTAGAAAAATAAACAACCTAATGTTCAATAATATCAAATACATATAAATATATGCGGAAACGTATGCAGGCCTATACAAATTGGCAATATACAATTCAAAATAGTCCATATAACTACTACTACCTAATTCCCTTTCCTGCTGCTTGCGTCTGTGCATGAATACCTGCAAAAATGTCAGTAATCGTGGGATGAGACAATTTGTCCCAGTAATCACCGCTTAACTCACTATAACAGTGAGATGTGCGGTAGCGAGGGCGTCTAAAGGGTACCACATTTAAAACCAATACTATATATATATGTCAAGTCTTTCATCCATCATTCAAGTCCCTCCTTCTAAATCCATTCAAATTCATCATCTCTATTTCCCACATATCACTCAAATCCCTCAGTCAGTTCCAAATCAACTCAACAGACGAAAATAAACGTGATTGACACTGTGCCCAGTCTCAAATCTGAAAGCATAAAAAGGGAGCACTTTAAATAGTGAAAACGTCCCTAAAAAGGGAGCACTATAAAAAGTGAAAACGTCCCTAGTTCCTTTAAAATCCAAGGAACCTGTACAATTAACCTATCGATTGCGCAGATCGATAGGTTACATCGGCCGACGGTACTAATAATCAGTGTCATGCAACACTCACAATCCCTATTCTATATTTCATCAACATAACTCTCAACTATCTCAACTCAACATATAACCCTCTTTTCTATCTTCATCACCTCTTAAACCACTATCCAACACTATCCCTATATACATTCCACGCCATTCCAGATCAATGGCCACCACCAGGCAGGATAATAATATATAATGTTTCAAATTCCTTTTATATGAATATAATCGTGTTTGAAAGGCACCCGATAGCCTGTTTTGTATAAAAATACCTTTTTAAAGATAATATATATATAGAGAGGGTGAAAAGGGATTTTACAAAATCCCTAACTAACGTCACCCTCAATGTTATAGTAAGGTTAAGAGTGATTACCTGTCGCCCTTAGCACTCCGTTGCCTTTTCCCCTTTACCATGCCTTGAGGAATACGCAAAGCACATCCTTTCCTATTATTACATCATGTAATAATAGTAAATTAATAATCATTCTGTCATGAATTAACTAACGTCTCTCTCTCTCGTCCGTATTACTACCCAACCACTTTCATTTAAGCTAATTCTTCCTTGACTATTAAAATCATTCATTTTCACTTGTTTCTTTTGGTTCTCAATATTTAACACCAACATAGTTCACATCAAGCATAATCATTCATCCACAATAACCATTATTAAATCACTATGAATGATTAATCCAAGTAAACATATAGCCTACTAACAATTCTCCAAATGACTTCCAATCAATAACATGTTAACTAAAGCAAGAACCATAAAGGGAAAGAACATCAATAATAGCTCTCATCATTCTTATCTTCCCAATTAATCATTAAATATAAAACACAACACACACACATTTTCAAAGAATCAACCCTACAACTCAAGTAATCCTCCAATTATACAAACAAGAATCATTTTAAATAAGTCAACAAGCATAACTTTAACATCGTATACTTGCTAGCCACATTTTATATTGTCATTTCAATGGCTTAACCACAAACCAAATCATACAATAAAGAAAAAGGGAAGTCCAGATTTACAAATTAGTAAAACAACAATCCTTACGAAAAAGAACATCAACATAAATCATTTATACATTTTCAATTGATGAGCTTAACTCACAAGATAAGCCTCACCACACACATCAACATTAAGGATAATCGAAAGATAACCCAAATGAAATTCAACCACTCCAAATCACCTAAACACTTAATGTGTGATAGTTTATTAATCCAAAAAGATAGTATCACCCTTTCCCCCCATATTACATATTATATTTCCAAGCACTGAAGATTCATTTTGGTTCTCACTTACCACACAAAATAGAATCATAGCAATACTTACATATAAGGCCTACCATTTTCATTCTAATACTAGCAGCCATTGTAATAGAATGCTTAAATTTACATTTATATTTCTAACACTGTCATCATTTTACTCATGCTTAATTTCCTTCATTTCTCTATGTACAACAGCAACAATTTTCCTCACAAAAGAAATAGAAAATCTAGAAAGAACAAGTTCAGCCATTACCCTATAAGAAGTAGAGAACTTTGGACACATCACATCTCATCAAATACACAATTTAATCACTCGTGTAGCACATAAATTTGCTCCATTGTACTCATGACCAACTGAACATGAAATCAATTACTTATGCCCTTTAAACAAATCTAAACAAACACCAAAACAGTGGTGAAATATCAGTCAGCCTAACCAATAGCTAAAACAGAGAACCACAAGCTGCCCAAAGTTTGGGCTTTCATTAAATGCTACAAACTCAAATCAAAGTTCAATCCCGCATTCAAATTAAACAGTCCAAAACTTCAACAAAATCAATCATACATTTCCATTTCTCAATTTTGTGACACTTCCACATAGATTTATTAGAATTCCTTTCTCCTTCTCTATTATTTTTTTATTTTTTTTTTTTTTAATTTTCCCTGCATCTACACCTAGTAGCTTACAATTCAATACAAACATCCATACTAGTCAAAAGTGAAGAACCATGAGTTTTTCCCATATTCAAATGTTTAGTTATTATATAGAGAGTTACTCAAGTTTCCAAAATCATCAATGTCATTGCATAAAAGCCAAACAGTAACTACCAACTTCACATTCGAAATGCAAATTGAACATATAAACTTGAAGAATTATAGCCTTTCATTCAAAGCTATAACCCACAAACTATTAAACACCAAAAGCAGCAAACCAAATGGACAACATGCTTTAGGAAAGTGAAGGTTGCAACAAGCAAGACTCAAGCACTGTTCTAGTTAATTCCTAAACCAAAATCCTAAAACCATTCGAATTTACCCCTCAGCCTCGTCCAAAGAAATGCAACAAGAAGGATGAAACATGAAAGAGAAAACTCACATGTCTTCAATTCACGAGTTGCAAGCTCCGGTCAAGCTTGCCGTCGACTAAAACTCGCCGGAGATCGGCCGTTGAGGTGGCTGGCCGAACAGAAAAGTCAAAAGGAAAAGGAAAAGTGAGAAATCGACATGAGAAAGAAGCACAGCTCGTGAAAAACAAGTAAAGATCAAAGCTTACTCTTACCCAACCGCCATACGTCGTCGAGCTCGCCGGAAAATATGGAGGACGACGGTGGCGATCGAAGAAACCGAACGAAGATGAAGAGTGAAAAACGCGAGGAAGAGAAAGTAAGGAAGGAAGAATGGTTTTGTTGATGCTTATGGTGAGGGCTAGCGCCGCCGCGCCATAGGCCGCCGCCGTCACCACCGTCGATCGAGCAAAGGGAGGGTGAAACGAAGAAGAAGAAGAAGACGATGGTGAAGAAGAAATAGGGGGATCCAAGGGTTAGCTTCCGGCGGTGGAGGCTGTTGTGTGGCGGCCGGAAGCTCGCCGTCGCCGGAAGAGAAAAGAGCGAAGCTTGAGAGAGGGAGGGAGGAAGAGGACGAAGGGTTTTGAGAGTGAGGAGAGGTGGAAGTCGGTTTTGGTGTTATAAGGGGGGAGAAGGCTCTGTTTGGTTTGGTGTAATAAGGGTGGTATATGATAATTTGTAACCCAAACTTACCATAGTGTACTCATTTTGATTTAAAACCACTTAAACCAGCCTCCAATCTTCTTAAACTTCAAAATATTTTTAGCTTTACCACTCCCTCATATTTCAAACTCTTCATTTCTTAATTAATTATATGCATAATAATTACTCAAAATTTCCAAAAATATCCCAAAAATTTCTAAAAATTCCAAAATTGCCCAAAATACTCTCTAATCCTGAATTAAATTTTCCAGGATGTTACAATTCTACCCTTCTTAATTAATTTCGTCCTCGAAATTAGTAGAAACTATCATTAGATACAAAGAAAGGAAACAGTTTCTTGAATTAATAATCCTATTTCAAGTGGTAGAAAGAGAAATTTGGATATAATTTAGGAAAATTGCACTCATTTGCAATGAAAATTCATTGCCATGCGTGTCATCCCTATAACACAATGGAGAAGCTATCGATGATTTAGAGATGAATGTTCTAACTGAGGCGGTTGTCCGAAATTTTCTAAGAATGTAGTCAAAGCACAACGCCAAAAGACTAGGTGTATAAATAAAATCCTAAACTAAATCCCAATTAATTTTGTTATATTTGCAACTTAATGAACAAATTTGTCAAGAATCACAAAGCACCAACGATACCGAGACCAAATTCCACTACAAAATTTGCTGCACAAAGCATGAATGATGCAAGAGTTTTAAACACCATTAAATCTATCCTGCACAACAACTCTAGTGCACTAAATCCAGCAATGAATTCTTCAATTTATGGACATGTAAATCATTCAATATTCCAAGAACAATGGCTCAAGTCATGGAAAATGAGAGCAACTAAGTCACACTGTAACAATTATAAGGATCAACATGCATTCAATCCATAAGGTGGATAACCAAATGATCATTCCATTGAAAATCTACCATGTCACAACAATATACATCCTACCAAGTTACATTCATCACCCACACATGACTATACCAACCGCCAAACAACAACATAAAAAGTCCCAAATCAAACTAATCCAAAACAATGAAATCAAAGGAAAGCAAATTCAATAAGCAATATATTCAGTCCAAGGCAAGATATATGAACCATGACAATCATGAAAGTTCATCACTCTCATCCTAATCCTAATGTTCGTGCGTACTAGACAACACCGGTCATTCCCTATAATTAAAATATAGTTGAAAATGTCCTTAAAATTAAATCGATTTACTCATTAAACCATCCAATCCCCTTTTTCTAAATCATACTTCCTTAATTTCACAATCCACTTCTTTCAAAATGAATCACATCCACAATTTAAAAGCATCTTAGCACACCAATCTCATCGTTTTCAAGACTTCTGAATGCATAGTTAACTAAGTTTTCCCATTTTCTAAAAGCAAGAAAAGGGCAAACACAAATTTCACACATACTAGTCACATATAAAATCATCATCACCAATCAAGCTTTATCACTCATTTGTATATCTCAAACAACACCATCCAAAGTATTTGGTCACATTTATCACTTAAAATAATCCTTACCACTCTAGCTTACATCCACATATACTTGTCCCAATTGAACATAATGATAAAATAGTAGGGAGAAATATAATTTGTTCCACATTAACAAAGCATCATAGATTAACATTCTTAATCATCCTCTTCTTCTTTCATTATAAATATAAATCTGACCACGCACTCAAAACCAGGGACCATAGGATTATATTTATGATCATAATTTTAAATGCTTCTTATTAAAATTCTTCTCCAAATTACAAGCACTCTTTCAACCAGTACAAGAGAAGCAATCTCATTCATATATTTGACATCCCTTCATCCTTCCTCGCATCAATACCAATTTAAACTTAATAACTTGAGATGGTAAATCATAATAACTCGCCCAGATCTCACTATTTTCTCGCCCAACCATCAATTTTCAATTCACCTATCATCACCACTCCATTTCAATTATTAAATACCCATCACTAATATTCATGACATTTCAATGAAATCAATGTGCCACATTACAAAAATGCTTTTTAAATCAATTTGCTAAGTCATTCTCAAAATTTACGTCCTTTTACTAACCAAAATCTAACTCAAACACTATTCTCATAATTCATTAATATCATATTCATGAATACCCTTGATAATATATAAATCCTGGATACCACAAGATTAAAGAGGATTTCAAAATCATCACCAACCTAAGTATTTAAAACGAATTCATAACATAGAATTTTAGTTCCTACGCCAATTTGGAGTTTTCAACTACATACATTCATAGTCAACATTGAAAGAAGAAGGGAAAACAGAATTTCCAATCTCACATTTGAATAGTTGAACTAAAATCCCACAAACATAGTGTACACATTTCAGTCACAATTCATTACACATGTACTAATGAATGATAACCCCACATTTAAATCGTTGTCAAGCAAAACGAATTTATATTTTTTCCTAAAATTTTAATCGACCAAAAAGGGAAAAGAATGAGAGAATAGTTACTTCTTATTGTTCTTTGTAAACAATCATACAAAATTCCAACTCATCATATTAAGAAGTAATCCTTCATATCACAATATTATCCTATTGAAAGAATCCAACGAAGCAATATGAGAACAAGTATAGGACCATTAAACCAAATTCCAATTGCATCATATAACTTATTCAAAGAGTATACAACAATTTACTTCAGCCCATAATTCCTCCTTGGAAAAATCAAACATCCACTTTTTAATGCCATTAAATTTTCTTCTAGATGTTACAATATTGTCACAATTTCCTACTTCAAAAATCCTTAATGATTTCCAGTAAGTTGACAGGTTAACATGTAAGCTTCAGATTCTACCTATCAAGTATACAAATAATTCATTTTCATCATTCTTTGACTAAACAAACACACAAACAACAAGGGAAACATTAGAAAGGATGTTTCCCTTCAACCTATACCAAACTTGAATAATGGCAATACACTTGGATATAGCACACACAATTCTCAACCAAAGAAACAATATTTTATTTATTTTATTATTATTATATTTTTTATTATTATACACACAATTCACAATATTTTATTATTATTATTATTATTTTTTTTAAAAAAAAAAAATTTCGGTTTAAACAAGCAAACATAACAATTCCATCCATCAATTAAGCAAACCATTCAACAAATAAACTAGATAAATAAGAAGCAAGGTCAAGGATTTTTTATTTCACATCATATTCATTATTAAATCTTATTTTTAAATTTTCTTCAATCCCTTAACCCAATATAAGGGATCTCATGATGTCTCGACTATGATTATGGCCGGCACATAACTATATTCGAGACCCCAGAGAAGCATCCTTATTTCGCTAATTTTCCTAAATTTTATACATATCAACATTATTTCGTTATTCTTTCTATGTTCATCTCAATCTCTCCACAGTACCTATTCAATTTCTCTTATCACTCTCTCCCCACCACGGGATGAGCGATAATCCTCTCAAAAAGGCCAGATATTTATGCACAGAAGGAAGGGATTACTAAGAATGTATATTGCCAATCTATATGCAATGCAGCACAGTCCAGGGTTATCGTATACCAAATACTGATAACCAAGTTGTAACATAGTGTTACTAATTACTTAATTAACCAATAATATTTACTTCAATTCATTATGCTCTAATCTAACTATGATAGAAAAAGGAATTTCCATAATATTAATATCTCTATCATAGTTAGAAAAGATTATTCTAAACCTTTTATAATTTATCCATGATAGGAAAGAATAAACTAATACAACCTGAATACTATCATGGATAATTAATAGCTAACCATGTTAGAAAAGAATCACCTAACATGGTTAGAAAAATAAACAACCTAATGTTCAATAATATCAAATACATATAAATATATGCGGAAACGTATGCAGGCCTATACAAATTGGCAATATACAATTCAAAATAGTCCATATAACTACTACTACCTAATTCCCTTTCCTGCTGCTTGCGTCTGTGCATGAATACCTGCAAAAATGTCAGTAATCGTGGGATGAGACAATTTGTCCCAGTAATCACCGCTTAACTCACTATAACAGTGAGATGTGCGGTAGCGAGGGCGTCTAAAGGGTACCACATTTAAAACCAATACTATATATATATGTCAAGTCTTTCATCCATCATTCAAGTCCCTCCTTCTAAATCCATTCAAATTCATCATCTCTATTTCCCACATATCACTCAAATCCCTCAGTCAGTTCCAAATCAACTCAACAGACGAAAATAAACGTGATTGACACTGTGCCCAGTCTCAAATCTGAAAGCATAAAAAGGGAGCACTTTAAATAGTGAAAACGTCCCTAAAAAGGGAGCACTATAAAAAGTGAAAACGTCCCTAGTTCCTTTAAAATCCAAGGAACCTGTACAATTAACCTATCGATTGCGCAGATCGATAGGTTACATCGGCCGACGGTACTAATAATCAGTGTCATGCAACACTCACAATCCCTATTCTATATTTCATCAACATAACTCTCAACTATCTCAACTCAACATATAACCCTCTTTTCTATCTTCATCACCTCTTAAACCACTATCCAACACTATCCCTATATACATTCCACGCCATTCCAGATCAATGGCCACCACCAGGCAGGATAATAATATATAATGTTTCAAATTCCTTTTATATGAATATAATCGTGTTTGAAAGGCACCCGATAGCCTGTTTTGTATAAAAATACCTTTTTAAAGATAATATATATATAGAGAGGGTGAAAAGGGATTTTACAAAATCCCTAACTAACGTCACCCTCAATGTTATAGTAAGGTTAAGAGTGATTACCTGTCGCCCTTAGCACTCCGTTGCCTTTTCCCCTTTACCATGCCTTGAGGAATACGCAAAGCACATCCTTTCCTATTATTACATCATGTAATAATAGTAAATTAATAATCATTCTGTCATGAATTAACTAACGTCTCTCTCTCTCGTCCGTATTACTACCCAACCACTTTCATTTAAGCTAATTCTTCCTTGACTATTAAAATCATTCATTTTCACTTGTTTCTTTTGGTTCTCAATATTTAACACCAACATAGTTCACATCAAGCATAATCATTCATCCACAATAACCATTATTAAATCACTATGAATGATTAATCCAAGTAAACATATAGCCTACTAACAATTCTCCAAATGACTTCCAATCAATAACATGTTAACTAAAGCAAGAACCATAAAGGGAAAGAACATCAATAATAGCTCTCATCATTCTTATCTTCCCAATTAATCATTAAATATAAAACACAACACACACACATTTTCAAAGAATCAACCCTACAACTCAAGTAATCCTCCAATTATACAAACAAGAATCATTTTAAATAAGTCAACAAGCATAACTTTAACATCGTATACTTGCTAGCCACATTTTATATTGTCATTTCAATGGCTTAACCACAAACCAAATCATACAATAAAGAAAAAGGGAAGTCCAGATTTACAAATTAGTAAAACAACAATCCTTACGAAAAAGAACATCAACATAAATCATTTATACATTTTCAATTGATGAGCTTAACTCACAAGATAAGCCTCACCACACACATCAACATTAAGGATAATCGAAAGATAACCCAAATGAAATTCAACCACTCCAAATCACCTAAACACTTAATGTGTGATAGTTTATTAATCCAAAAAGATAGTATCACCCTTTCCCCCCATATTACATATTATATTTCCAAGCACTGAAGATTCATTTTGGTTCTCACTTACCACACAAAATAGAATCATAGCAATACTTACATATAAGGCCTACCATTTTCATTCTAATACTAGCAGCCATTGTAATAGAATGCTTAAATTTACATTTATATTTCTAACACTGTCATCATTTTACTCATGCTTAATTTCCTTCATTTCTCTATGTACAACAGCAACAATTTTCCTCACAAAAGAAATAGAAAATCTAGAAAGAACAAGTTCAGCCATTACCCTATAAGAAGTAGAGAACTTTGGACACATCACATCTCATCAAATACACAATTTAATCACTCGTGTAGCACATAAATTTGCTCCATTGTACTCATGACCAACTGAACATGAAATCAATTACTTATGCCCTTTAAACAAATCTAAACAAACACCAAAACAGTGGTGAAATATCAGTCAGCCTAACCAATAGCTAAAACAGAGAACCACAAGCTGCCCAAAGTTTGGGCTTTCATTAAATGCTACAAACTCAAATCAAAGTTCAATCCCGCATTCAAATTAAACAGTCCAAAACTTCAACAAAATCAATCATACATTTCCATTTCTCAATTTTGTGACACTTCCACATAGATTTATTAGAATTCCTTTCTCCTTCTCTATTATTTTTTTATTTTTTTTTTTTTAATTTTCCCTGCATCTACACCTAGTAGCTTACAATTCAATACAAACATCCATACTAGTCAAAAGTGAAGAACCATGAGTTTTTCCCATATTCAAATGTTTAGTTATTATATAGAGAGTTACTCAAGTTTCCAAAATCATCAATGTCATTGCATAAAAGCCAAACAGTAACTACCAACTTCACATTCGAAATGCAAATTGAACATATAAACTTGAAGAATTATAGCCTTTCATTCAAAGCTATAACCCACAAACTATTAAACACCAAAAGCAGCAAACCAAATGGACAACATGCTTTAGGAAAGTGAAGGTTGCAACAAGCAAGACTCAAGCACTGTTCTAGTTAATTCCTAAACCAAAATCCTAAAACCATTCGAATTTACCCCTCAGCCTCGTCCAAAGAAATGCAACAAGAAGGATGAAACATGAAAGAGAAAACTCACATGTCTTCAATTCACGAGTTGCAAGCTCCGGTCAAGCTTGCCGTCGACTAAAACTCGCCGGAGATCGGCCGTTGAGGTGGCTGGCCGAACAGAAAAGTCAAAAGGAAAAGGAAAAGTGAGAAATCGACATGAGAAAGAAGCACAGCTCGTGAAAAACAAGTAAAGATCAAAGCTTACTCTTACCCAACCGCCATACGTCGTCGAGCTCGCCGGAAAATATGGAGGACGACGGTGGCGATCGAAGAAACCGAACGAAGATGAAGAGTGAAAAACGCGAGGAAGAGAAAGTAAGGAAGGAAGAATGGTTTTGTTGATGCTTATGGTGAGGGCTAGCGCCGCCGCGCCATAGGCCGCCGCCGTCACCACCGTCGATCGAGCAAAGGGAGGGTGAAACGAAGAAGAAGAAGAAGACGATGGTGAAGAAGAAATAGGGGGATCCAAGGGTTAGCTTCCGGCGGTGGAGGCTGTTGTGTGGCGGCCGGAAGCTCGCCGTCGCCGGAAGAGAAAAGAGCGAAGCTTGAGAGAGGGAGGGAGGAAGAGGACGAAGGGTTTTGAGAGTGAGGAGAGGTGGAAGTCGGTTTTGGTGTTATAAGGGGGGAGAAGGCTCTGTTTGGTTTGGTGTAATAAGGGTGGTATATGATAATTTGTAACCCAAACTTACCATAGTGTACTCATTTTGATTTAAAACCACTTAAACCAGCCTCCAATCTTCTTAAACTTCAAAATATTTTTAGCTTTACCACTCCCTCATATTTCAAACTCTTCATTTCTTAATTAATTATATGCATAATAATTACTCAAAATTTCCAAAAATATCCCAAAAATTTCTAAAAATTCCAAAATTGCCCAAAATACTCTCTAATCCTGAATTAAATTTTCCAGGATGTTACAAGTAACTTTGGGATTATCGCCCAAAGGGTAGTTTTGGTATTTGGTAAAGGTTAGGATGAATGTGGACTAGATCTCATCTCCATGCAATTCCAAAGGTTCCTCCTTTTTCCTCAAGTGATTGTTCTTCCCTTTTTGCCCTTAATGAGCCCTCCATACTTGAATTTGACCTTGGCGCTTATTTTGCCTCATTTGGAAAGATGCTCCCCAAGTACCTTCAAGCTGCAGGGCTGACTTTGCCTTAAATTAACTCTGCACCTGAGGCTTCTGAAAAGTAGTTGACATTTCTGATCATTGTGCAGTTTGGTTCTTGTACATGCTGGCTGATGGACTTCAGCTTCCGGATGCAAGACTTCATATCGCAAGCGCGAGCATATTCACTTCCGGATGAGAATCCACTGGATGAGAATCCACTTCCGGATGTAAGTCTTTGTCCTCCAGCGCCAGCATGTTCACTTCCGGATGTAAATCCACTTCCGGATGTAAGTTCCCTTCTTCAAGTAGCCCAGCTTCCGGATGTGAACTTGCATCCTGATGTAAACTTGCATTCTGATGTGAGTACTTTTCCAGGTGTGACTTTGCTTCCGGATGTGAACATCCGGATGTGACTTTGAGTACTCTTCCTCTAGCCTTCCTTCTTGCCAAGTTATCTTTACTGAAGCTCCACCAAGGGTGTGTGGGGCCCACTTGGGACCCCCCCTACATGAAAAACACATCTCATAGTCAAAATGACCAAAATACCCTTAGTTCCATAAAATGCAAATAATAAGGCTATTATTCTTCAAATATTTATACATAAGCATGTGCATGAAAATGTATCAATAATGATCAAATATAACAAATAAACCATACTAATTAAGCTCAAATGCACATGCTTAAAGGTATGAAATTTGGTCTAATCACATATATATTTTATAGTTCTCTCTTTTCAACATAAGTCATGACTAATACAATTATACTCTGGTACGTGTTTTAATTATATTATATTATTTGTTTTACGAGTGTATATATATATATATATATATATATATATATATATATATATTAACAATTAATCATTGCAATAAAGGACGACTGACTGATTTTTTAGAAAAAATAGTTACACAAAATTTGATATGGAGAAGAAGAAATGGACTAAGAAATTAACATCATGTTAGCTATGCCTTCTCAAACTCAAATAATTTTTTTAAGAAAACAAATATAGGTATTATATGTCACTTGTTACTCATTCTTAAATATAAATTGAGAATATCAATTAAGTTATGAAATAAATTTAAAAATGATAAAATATTTAAATCTGTCCTCATTAAAATCTCGAACCATTTATATTTACAATTTCTCACGTTTAAATCTCTCTTTTAAACATAAATCAAGTAATTGAGGAGGAATTGGAATATGGAGATGAGTGATCCTTAATATAAATCACACATTTTGAACAATAAAAAGTATTTTTTTAATAGTTTATTGGTCAAAATGAACCATTTTCTGTTCATTGGTTAGAATAAGACTTTTTATTGTTCGTTGGCTAAATTGATACTTTCGAAATATTTTATTAGTTAGAATGATATTTAACCCTTAAAGACTTATTTTCACATATGAGTGTCTATAATTAGGGGCGTCAATGAGTCAGACCATAAACAGACGGCCTATATGACTCATCCTGTTTAGGGCCCGGCCTGGCTCGGCCTTTTTAATAAATAGGCCAGATTCAGGCCCATTTAAAAACCTTTTTAACTAAAAAGGTCAGACCTATTTCACTAAAGTCTGACTTGAAAACCTTCAGGTCTGACCTGTTTACTAATAAGTAATAATATTATTCAGGCCTGGCCTTTTTGTTGCTGATTATGTATGACTTTTAAGGACATGTTTATTGTGCTTATTATTGTACTTGATGTGTCATAATTATGGTCTTTTTAAGCTTGATATGTAGGTCTTTAACTGAAGCCTTTTAAAGGCCTATATTGTAAGTAGGCCTTTAAAAAGACTTTCACGCCTTTAATATTTTTCGCAGGCTTAGGCTTTTTGTTCGCACCGCAAGTGCACGGGTCGCGCCAAGTAATAAAGTGATAAGAAAAGTATCGTTCCCACAAGGATTTGGTTCCAAAACCCGGTCAAGTAATGATTATCGCACTCTCGCTCAATTTGAGTGATTCAAATGTTAAGATGTAAAGGGTAACTATAAAAATAAATAAGAAAAACTATAAACAAGTGATTCTTCAACTCAAGGATAAAATGGGTCCTAAGATTATTTTTCCCCCTTTGTATTTCATAAACCTAAAGAGCCTCCTCTCACAATTGCTTTCAATGACTATATATTTGCTAACCTAGGGTTTTAGAGTACTTGTAAACGCTCCGTCGAGTCAAGAACAAGTGTTTAATTTTATTAATCATGCAATCTCTTGTCACAATTGATAAAACCCAATTTCTAAGTTTCAACCTTAATGTGGCTATGTGAGGTCAATAAGTATATGTCTATCTTATCAACAAAATCATCCATTTGTCATGCAAACTTCAAGTTCTCACACTATTTTACCCAAGTTCTACACTCAACCTAACCCTCTCAAGCATCAATCAAGTGAACACAACATCTAAATGGTGATCAAATACTTAAAAGCATTAGGTAAAGAGTAAAATAAACACATACATAACATTAATCACAAAATAAGAGGAGGAATTAAGAGTTAATCCATACAAGGGTTCCAAATAATCCTAGAATCAAAGCTTTAACTCCACATGTTCATGAAATCCAAAAGAATATATACATATGATAGCACAATCATAGAACAAGAGAGAGGGAAAGGAGAATGGAGAAGAAAAACCAAGATTTGAAGCCAAAATCTCTTCTAAACTTCAATCCATTGACACCCACTCCTCCAATTGCCAAACCCTAGCTCCCAAAATGCCCAAGAGGTGAAAAATGGGGTGTTTCTGTCGAGCCCTCACTTTTATAACTCAGATTATTCCTATTTTTTGAATCTGAAACGCAGAGTTTTACTTTCCATTCGTCGTGCGTTCGTTGCGCGACGCACACTCAACGAACAAATTGGAGGCAGAGAGGAAGCATCATTCGTTGTGTCTTAGTTGTGCAACGAAAGCTCAACGAACATCAAGAAGAGTTTTTCTTTTTCCTCTTTTGTCCTTTGCTTCACTCTTTAACTTGTGCTATGTTTTTCTTGGTAACTCCATGTTTTCCTTAGCCCTTTGCACTTATCCACCTCTTCCTACAAAAAAGAAAGAGGGTTGATGAACTTCAAAAATAACTTACAAACACATATTACTCCAAATTTCACACAAATGCATATTTTTCAATTTGTAATTTTTCCTATATGTACTTTTATCATTCTCAATCATTTGTCACCAAAAATCATGTACATTTAAGAGAAATTGAGATGGAATATGTGAAATTATGGAGTTTATCACTTTTTTTCAGAAAAAAAGCCTACAACCAAGCCTAGGACTAGGCCTATATTTTCTTTTTGCATTACGGGCTCAGGCCTATTTAAATAAAGCTTAACTCAGCCCGACTCATTTACACCCCTATCTATAATTATGATCAGAACAATACACATACACATATAATTGTTTAAAAAGAATTATGAGGGAAAATAAGAATAGAATTGATGAATTGGCAGGATCCGGAATACAAGCTGATAGGAGGCAATCAGGTCCCACCTTTGATTGAATACTGAATCAACCGTTGGGTTCTTTGGGTTTGGCATTTTGCCTCACACAAGAAAGTGCACTATGCAATAGCAATCACCCCACATGCTCCCCACATGGCCCTTTTTAAAGTTTCTATTACTCTTCCTCGCATCTTCCTCACCCCCTTTAATTGGTTATTCTACAAATTATATTAATATAATTATATATTCATAAGGGAAAATCCCAAATAAGTCTCTCAGAATACCCAAAATGACAAGTGAGGAACCTAAACTTCCAAAAGAATCATGAAGGAACTAGTACTTATCTGTCATTTTAAAATTTTGCGAAAAGACAAAATTGCCCCCATCCTAAAACACAAATTCCTACCCCACCCTAAACCCACCCTAACACCCACACTCTTCTCGCAATTTGTGTTTTAGGACGGGGGCAATTTTAACTTTTCGCAAAATTTTAAAATGGCATATATGTACTAGTTCCTTCATGGTCCTTTTGGAAGTTTAGGTTCCTTACTTGTCTTTTTGGGTATTCGGAGGGATTTATTTAGGATTTTCCCTATTCATAATTGGTATTGGTGTTAATTTATGAGTAAAATTAAACAGCTCAACCCTATCTAAATTTAGGTCTTTCGGTAAATCTATAGCATCTTGTTTAATGAATAGGAAAAATAAAATCTAGAAACTTGAACTAAAAGAGCTAGCTAGAGTGATCATTAGATTTATTTAATTGAAGATCACAATTTTAAGTAACTTCAACACGGCTTTTTAAAGAATCGTGGACCAAGAATATTAATATATGAGGATATTTAAGTTTTTAAAAGTAAATGAGATTTTTCAAAAAAACATTTCGGTCATGGGATGTATAATTTTATGGATTAGAATAGGTTTAGCGCATTTATATATGATACTCACCCTATCGCGAGTATAAGATCAATCAACTTTTAATCTAGAGAATAATGAAATCAAATTGACTACATAATTATAATATAGGGTAAAGGTGCAAAAATAGTCATTGTAAATTTAAAAATGTGCAACTATAACTCTGGTAAATTGAAGGGGGCAAAACTGTACACTGTAAATCAAAATGGGGCAAAATTGGGCAAATGTGCAAAAATAACCATCGTAAATTTAAACGTACGTTTTCCAATCGTGGCCCCACCATTAGTAAATGATGTGTCATACATTTAAGGGTGCAATATATTGATGAGACTTTAATTTTTTTATGAGACTTTATTTTTTCAGATAATTACATTGAAGTAAGGTGAATTTCAAATGATTTGGGGTACTATTTGGTTTCTTATCGAAATGATTTGGGGGTTTATAGTTCGTTTTTAGTGATTTATGTTTAACTGGATGCATTTTAGCTTTCACGTTAGATTTTGGAATTGACATGTCATTTACTGATGGTGGAGCCCACGTCTGGAAAATGTCTATTTAACTCGGCCTAATAGAGATGTTACTTTTGCCTCATTTTATTTTACAATGTATGATTTTGCCCCATTTTAGTTTACAGTGTACAGTTTTGCCCCCTTCAATTTACCAGAGTTATAGTTGCCCATTTTTCAATTTACGGTGGCTATTTTTGCACCTTTGCCCTATAAAATATATGCTATATATCATTAAAGTATACACTATGTTATAGGTAAGGTAAATTGATTTTGAGAAAATTATATTGAATACAAATACTTCAATGTGCTTTGTTTAACATTCTTAATATATATCTAAAAATATATATAGTCAATTTGATTTTAAACTTTGAATCAAAGCAGGGAGTAAAGTCGCAGCAAAAATGACTTGAATGTGTCTGATATTCTATCATTTTCACTTAGTATGTGCCAAATATCGTATGTTTAACTTGTAGATGTTAAAACTCAAATAAATATGTAGACACATGCAGAATACTCTTTTTCCCCCCATCCTCTATAATAATCTTATCGTAAGAAAAAAAAGAGTTTATTTGTTCTATATAATCTTATTTTTTCCATCCTCTATAATAATCTTTGCATACGTAGCTAATAATCTTGCATACGTATGACATCACTAGCTAAATATTCTTAGTTCCCTAAAGAAAGTAATAAATAATATTCGATCCGTATGAGACCTACTTAGAGAGGTGTGTTTAATTTTGTTCTTAAATATGAGCCTTTATTTTAAAATTTTTCTAAGCATTCCCCACATTATCTTTATTGATACTTTTCAATAATACATAATCATATCATGCAACAAAGGGAGGGTGAAAATGAAAGTAGATACGTAGTTAGGGTATTTTTTGCAATATCATGTAGTTTTAACTTATTTAACTAATACCCCTAACTAATCAAATTTGATAAGTACATCTTTTATTTAGGAATGAAGAGAGTAACCCTTTCATATATATGGTCTGATCCCCTGTACAACCTTTATAATTTAATTACATGAATCAAATGAGAAATTAAAATAAATGAAGGATATACTTTTTTGGAAAAAATAATGATTTCTGTTTAGATATATCGTTTTAAAATTTTATTGGAAAACTTAATTATACTATACCAGATTTATTTTTAGATATTGGTATGGATTAACATAGGGTAGAATTTTGACCAAGTATTTTAAATATTAAATCAACATTAAAAATGGATTACTCTATATTTAGATCAAGTAGAAAACTGGTTTGGCACAACGATAAACTTGCTTGCTGTGGGGTCTGAAGTTTTGAATTTGAATTAGTCGCTCTTCATAAAGAAGAGGAAAAATTGTCTAATATATTTCTTTTCTCAACACCCTCATCAAGTGAGGACCAGAAATGACTTGACAATTTTTTAAAGGTTTCTGCAAAATTCGGTCACAATCAGTTTAGTCATATAGTAAGAATATAAGTTGACATGAAAATATAGTTGTACATGTATATGTGGGCGCGCACACTGTGTGTGTATTATATTTTTCTTTTTCACCACCTTCCATTTCTCTATGGACATATCATAGACAATGGGACCAGAGGGGAGCATCATATAGTGATGTTATTGTGAGATTAGAAAAATGAAGCAAGAACGTGCATGCGTCTCTAATGCTGTCGCCATCTTTTCTTCTTCTTTTAAGGCAAAAAAGTTATAAATTCTTTACCAGTTATATAAGTCACCATAAATCGTTTTCAAATAAAACTTGATAATGTGCCATAAGAAATTTTAAATTCACTGTTGATCATCTATTTCATTCGGACCTGCATCTTCGTCGTCCATTATTCATATTTCAACCAGTTATAATAAATGTGGAGATGCATGGGTGGGTTATATGAGAGTTTAACATCATTTGCTTCAATCTTTGATGTCATGTGACACAATTTCAAAGACAACTTCATTTTCACATTTAATAATTATTTAAATGAAATTCCATATCACTCGTGCTTGGGTTTATGCGTCCAATACATATATAGATACATACATGTGTGGATATGTATTGATAATAACTTAATCTACACATATTGGCATAATAATTTATATAGGTATATTTTTAATTAAAGCAGCAAACAATTTAAAGTTATAAATGAGATCCAATATGTCACCTCTTATTGATATAGATTTCATGTCATTAGACTCAAGACATTCATATGAATGAGTGTGTTTGAGTGAAAAATGAAAAAAACAAAACTAATAAAGTTGGTTCATTTGTTAAAGGGGTTTCAATTATAACTATGTAGTTGTAAGTTCGAATTCCGCATGTGAAGACTTTATTCATGGACAATTTGTAAGTACGTCTATAACTATTCTTTGAGCCTTTAGGCATACCCTGACCCTAGTAAGTCTCAGGACTCAACTCACCTAAAATTGTGTATATATATAAAAAAGTGTGTTCGAGTGTCCACGAGAAACTGGATGTATAAAAAAAATGCATGGGCTTAAAATGTAAAGTGACTGACGAGAAGATATTAATCGAGAAATGCATTGACAGAAAATATTATTTAGAAAGATATCCAAATTAAACAATACATACATTCCATAACAACCAATTGATCAAATGAAATTAAGGCATAGAATTATTTTTTTGGCAACAACATCATAGAATATTAGTTCGCGAAGGATATTTGAAGGAAACATTAAATTGTCAAAAACCAGTACACCACCAAAAGCCAAAATCTACGATCGATTTTTACGCCTCCAAATCTCCAGCGACATATTTTGATTGGTCAATAACTTACCACTATAATAACATGCTTCTTTCGGTGCTGATTATAAATACCCCCTAGTACGTACATGTTTTTATAATATCATAACATAGTCTTTCACTTAAATCTCAAATCAACTATAAAATTGCTAGAGTAACTTATCAAATTAAACTCCTCTAATTAATATGATGAATAATTTTAAAATGCATATTATCTCATAAGTATAAACTATAAAATTAATAAATTTTTTAAAGATAAACTTGTCAATGCTCTTAAGATAAATAAACACAATAATTTAATTTGAGACAAACTGATACTTTTTTTACTGGGTTTCAATTGTAAAGGAGATTCTAATCCCCAAGACGACCAAGAGGACGGATAAAACTACAAAGACTATTATCATTTTCATCTAAATATCTTCCACCGAAAAATATTAACATTCAGTTTTAGACCTTGGACTTTGGAAAGATAGTGGAGTTCTAGACAATTATCCGTTAGCTAGAATAATATAGGATTCAAAATTAATAATTTTAAAACCGAAACACATTATTCTCTATATTCTTGATAAAAATAGTGAAAATTATTGAATTTACATAGAATGTGTGTAGCATGTATACAAATGGTTTAGAAAATAAATTAACTAATTTGAAACACTGAATAGTTATAGGTATAAATAGTACAATTAATTTGTAACATTGATATAACAAGTAGAAAACCATATGCAGCAAATAATAATTAAAATAGATAAGTAGAATTGTGTTTTTATCATGTAACAATTAGATAACTAATTTTTGAAAATTAGTAAACAAATTAGTGAAATTTATTATTTGTAAAAACTGTGTGTTGATATTGATCTTAATCATTTGCTTTGGAAATTGATCTTAATCTTGACAAAACCTCTTCACTGTGTACAGTCAATATAAATATTCTAGAAACTTAAACTTGAGAGAAGATTAAACCAAATTAAAATGTACAGTAGTAAATTGAAGTCTCATATTTCAAATCAAATTAAATAAATCTATACTAATTTCTATACACATATATATGATAGAATTCATTGAGAGAACATGCTTAACAAACAAATTATTATCTGTATAAAAAAAACAAACAAATTATTAATTAATTAAATTAATCAAGTATAATTTAGAAGCGATTGGGTAAGAATTTGTAGGTAGTATTCTGGTCAAAACTGAAAGAAGGGATATAAATTAGGAACTTTACAGCCAAAACGTGCAATTAAAGCGACAAAATTAGGAAGATAGAGCTTTATTGTGGGGGCAGATTACCCTTGAATGGAGGGGCTTGGTCGCTTGTAATTCACTCTAAAGCCATCCCACTCTGCCTTGTTGGTCAAGTAAAGACCACAATGTGCAACTTTACTTAGTATTAATTGGCCAACACCATCACATTATATATCAAACGTTGCAAATAGTTAATAAATTAAGCAGATTAATTTAATTAATTTTAAATCAACATGCTTAGGTTTTATAAGTCACTTTCTAATAATAGCGGTGCATTATTCCTTCAATTTGTCTTTCGATTTAAGAGCAATTCGAATTTGTCAAAGTAAGCACATCAAAATCAAGGACCGAAGCCTACCTACAAGTTCATGAAAAAAGCAATACTTTTTTTTTTCTAAATCATGAGATATACAAAAACGAAACACATGGATAAAAAAGAGTACAAAAACATGATTTGTTATCAGCCATATACTTATTAAAGCACATGATTGAGCGAAAGTAATTAAAGAGAGTTAAGTAGTTAATGTTTGGGTAAAGCAAGTTTCAGTCGCTTAATTAATTAGTTCTTTGAAATCAAGGAGTATTTTATTGCAATAAAAAACCTAACTCGTATAATTCATGAAAATAAGTGGCTGAACAAAATTTAAGTTGTTTCAACACCATTAAATGTTTGAACTTTGAATCAGTTAACTGTGAGTTATTTTGATTGAACGAGTGATATTGTGTTCATGTCTTGGATATGCAACCATTATGAACATACAAAAAATAATGAGATGAATCTCGTGACTTGACGTTTAAAAGTCATTATCGGTGTAGATTAGAGCTGCCTCCCATCTATCCTTAAAGAAATTTAGACCGAGTGATTTAGTGGGGCGGAAACTACTCCAATGCAACTAATTACCTAGTAATAATTATATGTAAACTTTAACTTAATCAGGGATAGTCATGGATTAATATTGAAAATTGGTGTGAGATGTATATATTTATGTTTAAAAAGCAAATAAAATTGGGTAAAAAGGGAAGATTTGGACAAATGGGATTGAAAATGCTATTGGGGAGTGGCTAATGATGACTCCTAACTCAATTAACATGTTTGGGGAGTCAAGTTGGGGTGATAATTCACTAATTTAGCTAATCACATGAACCAATGATGAATCCAATTACCTAACAAATGACAAGTCATACAATTAGGAATTGTTAAACCCTATATCACATTGAATTTTCTCTAAGTTCCTAGAATACCAAACTTAACCAACAGGAAAATCTAACATTCAATCTCATGAATCCATTTAATTAGTACTTATTATTTACTTTAGAGTGTGAATAATAGTTAACAATGCATTATGTTCAATCAAAAACCAGTCCAATCTACGTATTCTTTCATAATCAGGCATAAATCAAGAGGAATCAATAGAATTATAAACAACATATATGTGTGTGTGTGAGAATTCAAATCCTTATCACACATCATAATCACAACAAACTCAAATCAAAACATCAAAGTCAAGTCTCAATTGCATAAATTATAAACTTAAAAAAGGAATTCATAAATATATACAAAGAGAAAGGAGGTGAAATAAGACTCCAAGCACATGACTCATCTCAAGCACTATTCAATCATCTCCAAAAGCAAAGAGGGTATTTAGCCACTCATGGAAGGAAGCCTATCATCTTCAAGCTCCAATTTATGAGTGGCCATGGTGGAGGAATTTAGTGGAAGAGTGGATAAAAATGAAGAGAATGGATATGGAGATGTAGATGAGAGTTGAGAGAGAAGATATGAAGTTTGAGTTTGGATTGGGCCAAAAATCAGCAGAATTCGCGCAATAGAATCTTGACAACTGCGACTAAACTAGGATTTTGGAAATTCAGGGACTAAAATGCATTTTGAGGAATTTAGGTCCTTTTCTGCAATGTTTGCAATTTTTTTCCAGAAACCTTACTTAGTCCTCGCAATCTACAAATGAAATAAGAAGAGAAATAGAATCAAGGGTTAAACATAATTTTGGTCTCTGTAGTTTACCTCAGTTTGGGTTTTGGTCCCTGTAATTTGAAAGCTGTGGTTTTGGTCTCTGTAGTTTACTTCAGTTTGGGTTTTGGTCTCTTAGTTAGAAAGCTGTGGTTTTGGTCCCTATAATTTACTCCATTTATAAGAGTTAATCCCTATAGTTTTAAAAAGACTTTAACAGAGTTGATTAAGCTGATGTGTCCTTAACTCTGTTAATTTTGCTTAGGTGGATTGATGATTAGACAATATGAGTTGGATATAAACTTTATTTATATAATGAATAAGAATAAAAAAAAATCATCCCTGGTTGAAAAAAATCAACCCTCACAATCTTCACACCTCTCTAAACTCTTCACACTTCACCCATCGCAGCTTTCAGAACCATGGTAAGAAGATTAGGAAGAAGAGTATTTCACTTCGCGAATCTATCAATCAAGCTTCTCATGCCATCTTCCTTCACAAACATCACAGAAATCGCCCTAAAAACAATCCCTTCTACTTCCAAAATCGACATCAAGTGCGCCCTCAAATCCCTCTACAGCTCGACAAGGTACAAACGCTAAACATGGAAGGTAAGAGGAAAAGGCACGGCAGTCTCATTGAACAAGAGGAAGAAATTTGAAGTCAAAACGATAAGCAAACCTCATTGAAGCTGTGCCTAATTTCTTTACTTCGTGTTCGGCAGGGGAAGGTGGATCTGAACAAGAGGACATTTTTCAAAGAGGGATGATTTTTCAAATATATTATTTATTATATAAATAAAGTTTATATCCAACTCATCTTGTCTAATCATCAATCCACTTAAGCAAAATCAACAGAGTTAAGGACATCTCAGCTTAATTAACTCTGTTAAAGTCCTTTTAAAACTATAGGGACTAACTCTTATAGATAGAACAAATTATAGGGACCAAAACCACAGCTTTCTAACTACAGGAACCACAACCCAAACTGAAGTAAACTACAGGGACCAAAACCACAGCTTTCAAAGTACAGGGACCAAAACCCAAACTGAGGTAAACTACAGGGACCAAAAGTATGTTTAACCCTAGAATCAAATAACCCTTAAATCCACTTAACAAACATCAACAACAATTATGGTCAATTAATTCAATTTCTAAGTTAGTATATATTCACCTTAAAGGTTAGATATTCAATTAGGTATATGTGGATAGATATTGCATTTTTGACATGTTAATGACCTAGCACTCTAAAAACATACAAATCTAGCAATTTGTCATAAGACTAATCAATTATTAGTAACTTTCAATAATGGTGGGGATTAATGAAAATAAAAAAAGTTGGCTCAACTCCTCAATATTTTATGATTTTGTTTTCGTATTTGCAGTTGGTTATATCAAAATTAACTTAAACTCTTTGGTTTTTCATTCATATTATATGCATTTATAATGCAGTTCAATCGAATACTTCTGTTTATTAGAAACAAATTAGCACCCTACTACTTATAGTTAACCAAAAATAAATAAAATAAAGACGATCAACAACTAAAGGCTAATGGGTATATTTAAAAGAATAATTTGAACTTTCTAATAAATAAAGAGATGAGACAAAACAAATAAAATTTGCGGTAAATAAAGCCATGATAAACTCACGTTAGTGTGAGTGGTTAGAAATCAAATGTCTTCTATGAATACTATATAGAGTTTACAACTGAGATCTCAATCCTATTTTTTATACATATGTTGCAAACTTAATAGAGAAATTGCTCCTTAATTAGCACCCTCAGTATCTAAGTGAAAATTAGTCTCTGTTATTTGGAATCGATGTATGTCTCAGCAAAATTTGAAGGCGACAAAAAGTAAGCCCTTGGACTACTCTTGGACTAATTAATTATTCATGGACTTGCCCAATTTTTGGTCCACTCGAATCATTTTATAACCTTTTATGATCTTACCTGGTTTTTAAGTTAAATTTAGTTTGCACTGGTATCATAAAAAGTTAGAAACAATATGTACTATAGTCCTATAAGCATGCATTGAATTGAAAAGTAATTACATTTTGAATTCCTTTACAAATATAATAGCCCGATAACAATGAAAAGAGTAAGATATTGAATATAATAAAAGAGAAACATGTAAAACTTTTCACTCCCTGGCCAAGTATATTATTAAAAAAACAATGAAAAGAGCAAGATATGAAATATAGTTTGTTTTTTGTCTTTCAAAGAAATATAAATTATCTAAACTCAAAAATTTAGAAATATAGACAATTGAGCCTTTAAAATTGCTACTTTTGATTTATATTCACTACGATCATCATTCGTTTAAGGTGATCTTCAAAGTCTTGCTCTAGATTATTGTTGTTGTTGTTGTTTTTTTTAATATCAAATCCAATAAATCAATCTAATTTTATTTCTTGTTAGTTATGTTTATTAATTTTATTTTATTTATTAGTTATCAATGTTAACTTTATAGGCTATATGTAGGCTTATTAGTTATTAATAAAATTGAAGTTAGTTCTTTAGATTCACTCCTTTATTTCCTATCTTCTTTCTATTTATTCATTTGGTATCCGAGTAGAGAGTATGATTCTTCATATAAAGAATACACCCTAACAATATCATTAAAAAGGGCATGTGAGATCTTGACTTGTAATTTCATAGTTCAAGAAATTTAATTGAATGAGTAATTGCAAGCATGACTGTATTACAGTGGGATGATCATTCCTCGCTTATGACCATGTTATGATAGGAATTGCCATTCTCCACATACATATGGGTAGATTATAACACATGTTGATCAATTCTTAAAATACCATCGAGTATTTATGATGAGATGGTCAATTCTCAAAGTATGAGTATTTATGATGAGATGGTCAATTCCCCGTATACATACTGATAAGGGACAATTGATTCCCCACGTATAAGAATATAAAGTTGGGGTAGTTAATTATTCCCCATGTGTGAAGCCATTCAAAGCTAAATTGCAACTTTGAAGCATGGGGGAGCGTTAAATGTTTCCTTCAAGTGCTTCTCTAGATTATTTGTTACTAAGGCAAAGGTCCAATTTTTTACCAAAAGTAACCACTTAAGATGATCGAGTGTCCTAAATTAAAAAGGTAGTATATTTACTCCGATCTGGAAGAAGTACATAGTATATTAAAAAGGTAGTAACCATTCACCCTCATTTGACAACAGAGTAACCAATGTTCATCATCCAAGTGGCAGTAATACGCTTACTATAGGATAAAATGGTTGCGCTGCTTCCTAATGAGTAAATACAGTACACTCCATTTTTTAGTTTAGGATATTGGACCCTTATTAGTTCTGAGGCAACATTAGACCTTTGCCCTTATAATTATTGTTTTGTGGATCTATCAGGTTAAATAAGTCAATCCAATTTTATCTCTTATTAGTTATTTATTCTTTCTATTTTATTAATTAATTACTAATGTATATTTATAGCATATATAGACTTATTAGTCTTTAATAAAAACGAAGTAAATTCTCAAGCTTCACTTCGTTTTCCGTGTTGTGTTTCTATTCTTCCACGTCACCTTCCATTTGTTCAAAAAGACAAAAAGAACACGATAAACATGTATTCTGAAAACATAGTGGAGACGTGTATTTTTCTAACAACACAAATTAAGATTACATTTTCAATGAGAACAAGAAAAAGAGGAATACGACGAGGAAGAAATTTGTGGAAAGGATTTGAAAGCTATATGATGGAGACAAATGATGTGATTCAATTAAAAGTTAAAACCATCCATTATTCTTATATATATTACTCCCTCCGGTCCTAAATATAGGACCTAGATAACTTTTTTTGGGGAGATTAAGGAAGACTTAATTTTAGATGTCTTTTCAATAATACTCCTCCTTAATTAGTTTAGTTACTTAGTAGCCCTTTCTCCCCTACCAAAGGAGTTGTTAAGAAGAAGAAGGGTAATTCAGGAAAAAGGTGACCAAAAATGTATCTAGGTCTTATATTTAGGACCAAAATGAAGTCTCTATCTAGATCCTATATTTAGGACCGGAGGGAGCTTAGTATCATGATCTTATTAGCAAAGCGATTTGCACACTAAGCTATAATTAATTGAAATATTAAGTGTCATGTCTTTGTGTCACATATAGCTATTCCATCCAACATTGAAATCTGAACTACTGCAATTATCTCAAATAAAGATGTGTTTGTTATATGAATAATTCCATATGTTAAGCTGTCAAGTGAGCTTGCTAACCAACAATTAATATAGTGGTTAAGCTCTAGTCTCGTGCTTGTGTCTTCGAATTAATTTACATCACAAAAGACAAATTCTGGTAATCATCAATACATTGAGTACAATGGCATATTTAGACATATGCTAATCAAATTTAAAATTACTTGACCAAATTTTTTAACCGATTAATTATATATATTAGTTTGTCAACGCTAGCTATAGATGGGAGTCCATAATATTTTTGGTTTCAAACTTATGTAGACATAGCAGTATATAATGCTCCATCATGAGTAAGAAATCATAATGGGTCAATGTAGATGTAAGATTTTTTTTTTCGTTTTTCTTCTTTTGATAAGCAGAGGTGAGAGTTTTTCAATAAAAAGAAAAAGAAATTTTGATCAAACAGGTTGAACTTAAAAAATCAGATTGCATATTGTAGAAAATGAATGTTTATATGATCTTCACATGAAATGATCATTTTGTAATTATTAACTGGTGCTATAGGTAGCTAATAAATTATTGATTGACTGTGTGAACATGATGAAGACAGTTGTAATCTTGAAACTATTCATTTTACAAAATGGTTGTTTTCATTCTTTCTTGTTCTCTTTTTGTTTTTGTAGCCCTCTTAGACTTACATAGACTATGACTATAGTATTTCATTTTATGAGAGATAACTAGTTGGATAAAAAATGAAATTAAAATTTTCAATCTCCATTATATTGCCCTGTCCAGATGTAACATCGTGTAAAATGTATGTGGTCACCCGAAACAAAAGGTTCAGAGATTTTGAGAAGAGATCATTGAAAACATAGGACACGTAATTACTTAAGTCCTCAAAAAACTTCCAGGATATTAGAGAAATACATCTCAGTAACTTTTGCATCTTTTTCATGTAAGAACATGATACAATCATGTTAAATATTGTACCACTTGCAACCCACAATCATCTAGAAAAATAAAAGAACAAATTAATTGAACTAGATAAAAGGGAAAATGAAAACATACAAAAATCTCTATGCTAAAAAGGGAGTTGCCATACAAAAAATGTGACTTATTTACCAGACAAGCGATCAACAAATTTGACTAAGAAAAGATACACACAGATTATTACGTATTTTACTCTTCTAAGGGAATTTTTCTTTTCCCATTTTCTCTAATATGCCAATCTGTTCGTGGAAGTCACATTAAGCTTTGACGGATAATCCGAATTGAATTGAGTTAGGTGAACCCACGTGTGGGATGTGAAGATCAATTTCACCCTTCACTCTGCTTGATAAACAGGTGGCTCTTTTATTTTTTTTTTGTTGGGGGGGGGGTGTTATAAGTGTTTGCACTTTGTAACAATTAGAGTAGCTGATGCAAATCCATCATCAACGCTATCTACAATTTCTCTGTACATCTCATTTGACGACAAGAACAAAACACACACTTTGGTGCATTTAATTATCAAATCTTTACAATCTTTGTCCCCAAAGTTTGGTATGGATGACTTGTCTTCTTTTACCAGATGCGTGAATTACTGTTGTTGTACATGTAGCGCTCGCGTGCACACACACATTGACATATATTCACATGGAAAGTATGAAATACTCACGACTCACATTATATTAATGTAAATAAATTATTAATTCAGTGCCAAAAAAGAAATAGGATTTATTCGTAGGATTAAAAGGGTAATTAACCCTTCTAAATTACTACTGAGAGAAGTTACATTAAGTACAACCTTATACTCTCCAAAACCCCAAAAGAAATAGAACGTTGAATAATATATGGGTGTTCCAAAAGGTGAATACATACAAACTTATGTAGAGAGATAGGGGGAGAGAGAAATAAAGATTATGGGGATGTCTATTTTAGACTCCATAGAAGGAGGTCAAGCTTCTGAGGATTCTCACTTTAGCTTCAAGTAAAACGATGTAATTCTGAATGCTTAGGAAGAGAGCTTGAGCGTCCATTCCATGGCTTCCAGGAACAGTCCTTTGAAGCTGCTTAAGCTTCCTTTGTAAGGGATAAGAAGCTCTCATAACATTATTCTCCTTCTTTCCAAAGCAAACCTTGGCCTTCTTCCTTCCTCTGACATACAAGCCTCCTCTTCCCCATGCGGAATAACGCCTTGTGGTCATATTGAGAGAGAGAGAGAGGGAGGGGAGGGGGGGGGGGGAGTATAAGGATATGATAAGAAAGAATATGGCTTAATTAATCAAAGAAGCATAGGGTTGGCGTGTTTATATAGGCCAAAAAATGTAGTATATGTAGACTCTACGTGCAACTATCTCTCACAAATACTTGCATTTCGCTCATACATTACTCTGATAGAGAATGATAGAGATATGTCCTTTTCCAACAGTTGTTTCTCTTGTAGTGGATCTATTATATTCACTCATCACCACCCCCCGGAATCTAGCTAATATTGCTGGGTGATTATTTCTTATATTGAAGAGACGACGACCAAAGTTGAGGAGTAGTAATAATAATAATGCTTTCACGAACAACTTTACAGTTTGCATATTGAGAAGATATAGATGTTTAACTAAAGTGATATGCAAATCTGTCCCCACAAAAAATGAATAAGTATATAGATCATAAAGATGAAAATTTTCCCTCCATATTACATTTGAGTTTTAGACAATCAATTCATCATTTTAAGTATCTTTTTCTTTGATTACACACACACACACACATGCATGAGTTATATATACCATAATTGCTACATTTGTTTATCGTATTCATGACTGGAATTTGACAAGACATGTATGATGAGAATTTGGGGGGAGAGTAACGACAACCAAGCTTTTTTTTAAATTAAAAGGGATATATAGCAGTAGACTTATTACACTTGAGAAGATTTGAAATTATTTAGGAGATCCAGCTAAATGGAACCCACCTTCAATTATAAGTTTATAACCACATCTTCTCACCACACATACACAAGAGATTCAATTTATTTACTCGCCCACAAAACTATCACATTATATATATTATAATTCAAAAACCTTGAAACGTCTCTTCAAATGAATAAGCTATCAGAAAATGGACCACACATACTCATCACTCCCCATTATAATTTTTTATACGCATTGCATTATAGCATCTACTTGCATGAGTTTTTACCTGTACGTACGTCTAAGTTAATAATTTGTTGTCGTCACACATAAAACTAATAATCTCCAAAGAAAAGTGCATGTGGGAAGAAGATTTTGGAAGATATTAATTGGACATATCAGAAGCAAAATGGTTGGTTAGGGAATAGAAAGTGAAATGAGAGTAGTGATGAGAGAAGGGATAAGGCAGAAAATAATACACACAAACACATAAGTGTGTGTGTGTGTGTGTGTGTGTGTGTATATATATATATATATATATATAGGCTGGTTTGGAAGGTGGGCAAAGGAATTGATTATGGCATTGCATAAGTCTCTATCAGAGCAACGCTCGTGCGTGTGTCTCCTGCGTTGTTTTGGCCTTTTAAGGGAATTGTTGCAAAATAGGGAAATGAAAATGGCCAAATGGGTCATCTTCTTCGTCCACTCGATTTGGTTCTACCTGCAACTACAGCAGGTGACACTCTTAATACATTCACTAAAACAGGCCATAATTATTAACCCTATTATATTTTTAAATCCTTATAGGACCCACAAAACCCAACAATTCATATAAATTTATACCGCTATGCTTTTTTATTATAAAACTATTTGTAGAAGACATTTTTTTATTGAAAATATAAGTTCAGGATATCAATGATTGCTTTTCAATTTTACCTTTACTTCACTTTTCTGAAATAGAAAGAAAAAGGAGAAAAGGGTGAAAATTTGAAAAACTTTAATCAACTAAGTGTGTAAAAATTAGTTCAAATGGAATAAACTAGCTAATAGGTATATATAGAAGCTAAAAAATACCTTGCCTACGCTCGTTAAATCTCGAACGAAACGTCTATATGTGTTGGTGCCGCTGACACATGGCCACATCTTATTAGGTTACTTATCCTCAAAGTGGGTTGCTTCAAACAGTTGTCTTGCAATAGCCAATTCAAATATGTCATTTATTAGTTATGTCGGTAACTAATTTTTCTTTCCTCCGCTTGCTTAAGTCTAGATGTTTCTTTTTTTAACCTCAAGCATTGCTGATTAACTAGTAACATATCTTCAACCATCGTTGATTCACCGAAGCCTAATTAAGTCAAATGAGGATTTTATATGAAATATTCATAAGTCGATTATTAATAAATTTACCCTTACATTGTGAATCTAACTTTGCATGATTTTTTACAATCAATGTCTAAGTTTTTGGTGATTTAGCTTAGTGGATGTACAATTCAATCCACACTGATATTTTCATTATCAAAGTTGTTATTGTGATTTCACCTTGTCCTAATAATGCGCCTTGAGGTTGAATATAAAAGTGAAATAAGGATTTTACTATAGGATAAAACCGTTCGTCTCACAAAGAACTAATGTATAATCTAACTATCCTAATTAACAAACTAAATGCCTAAAATGTAAGATGGCATTGGGTAAACAGATGTTTTAATTGGTTTTTAAAGGTGCAAGTGATGGATCCAATGCAAGTACATATTTTTGGTGTTTTTATATAAAAATGTTGAAATAATATAGATATCCTAACTCTCTAAAGATGTTTGGGAGTCAAATGCACTAATTCATTAATGTACCAAACCTCATGAGCCCATGATTCCAATACCTAATTGTTAGAATCAAATACAATTAAGCATTGTTGAACCCTTTAGTGCAATTGAATTTGTTAATTACAAGATCTCCTAATCCAACAACCAGAACCCCGAGTTTCTGCTTAAATTAATTTTATGATTTTGATTCATTATTGAAACCCTACATTATATGCCAAGAACAAATGATTGAAGTCCAATGTCACTCTTGCAATTTGACAAATTCAAAAACCATGAGCGGATTGATTGCATGGAACTATTAATCGTATGATCGGAAACCCCAAATCGCAACCAAATTAACTTACTAAATTTAATCCCTTGGTGGAACCTCAACTAATAAATTGAACCCAATAAGTTGAAGTCCAATATTATTCAAAAAATTAATAAATTCACATTGAGTTTTTTGTAAGTTTCGTAAAAAAAAACTAGGCCTCATCACCAATTGTAAATTTAACACCTAATCTCATGAAATCATTTAATTAATTATTATTAAGTACTCCCTCTGTCCAATATATAAGCATCAAATAACCACTTTGTTGTATTAATTTGAAAAACCTATTAAAAGTATTTAAAAGCAAATAATATGTCACAAACATTTTTTCTCAACTTTAACCCTATTTATTAAGAGGATAAGTGAGATCATCATTATTGAATTATAAAAAAATGAGAGAAAGAGTATGTGTATTGGGAAGATGAGGGAGTGTTATCAACAAGGGTAAAAGTGGAAAAACACAATAAATTCTAAGACAAAAGCAAAATGAAATTTATATTATGGGACACACTATCCCAAAAGTGCTACTTATAGTATGGGACGGAGGGAGTACCTTAAAGTGTGATTAATGGTTAAATCAATTTATCTATCATGATCATACACAAATAGAGAGAAATGAATGGAATTATATAAATAACACATATATAATCATGTATGTTAATGAATGTTGATTCCTCATTACAAACCAAAAAAATTACAACAACTCAAATCAACAGTATAGTTCGAGTCTCAATGTATAAATGATAAATCTAAACTTTGAAAATAAAAAATACATAGAAAAAGAAAAGGAATGAAATTCCACTTTGATGAACCCAAGCTCAAGCCACCCCCAATCATCTCCAAAAGCAACGGAAAAGCTTTATTCAATCATGGATGAATCATGAATGAAGGAAGGAAGGTGAAAGATGGAAGAGAAAATGGAAGAAAACGAAGAATAGAAGAAAGGGATTTGAGAGAGAGGGTAGAGGAATATATCAGAGGTGAGATTGTGACATCCAAATGTGACCTAAGGGCTCACTTTCGTGCGTCCTCTCTAGTCCCTTCACAAGTATGGAACTACAATTTTCAGAAAGTTTTGTGTCATTTCTTCCTTAATTTATTTAGAAACTTTATTTAGACACATTTTCTTGCTTTTTCAGCTTATTGCCCAATTTTTCTTGCTTCTAACCATCCAAACATCTCTATTTTGGGTCTTCGTGTGACCCTACAAGTAAATTCATTCAACAAACAAGAATCAAAAGGGTCTAAAAATCAACTTATTTTTAATGTCAGTCACTACAAGGATTTTAGTCGGTAGTAGCGCAAAAAATTAAAAAATTTTGAAGGATGTCCTACATCATGGTGCGACAAGTGGCTTGTGTCGCGGTTTTTCGTTTTGTGATATAAACATGCGAGGAAAAACATGTAATGTCACGGTTATGGAGAAACACGTAATGTCACGTCACATGGCGCGACGTCATTTTTTAAAAGAAAAATAAAATATGTGGTGCGACATCTTCATTTGTTTAAAAATAATGATGTCGATCCATTGTTGCACGAAAATTTTTTTTTATAAAATATTTTAGTAGCTTATGTCGTGCCACATTGTGCAACGTAAGCTGCTGGATTTTTTAAAAACTATTATTGTTAGTTATAATGGAAAAAGAGTAGAGAGTTTTGGAATGAGAACAAGTAGAGGGATACAATAATGAAAAAACAAATATTATATGATAAACTAAAATATTTGGTAGAAACAAATATTTAAACAAATAGGTATTGTAAATTATATACCTAGTAGAAAAATAATAGTAAGAGACAAAAATTATAGTGATGAGAAACATTTAACCTGCAAAAATAGGAAAATGAAATTAGTTTAATATAAGAATAATGAGGAATTAATGTTATATATTGGAAAATGAAGAAAGCAAGTAGAATGAAAGGGGAGAGAGGGAAAAAATGAAGAGAGCGAGTAGAATGAAAGGGAAGAGGAGGTATGAGATGGATTGTGTGACTTATATAGATGTCTTTTTAATATGCCGCACATTCTTTTTTAATTTAAAAATACATGTCACACAACCATGCCCTGAATGATTTATTAATTTTTTAAAAATTAAATTAGCACATGTTGTTTTTTTAAATTGCAAACACATGTGCTTTTATGTATTGATGATTCAAATCCCTCATTTCAAACCAAAATCGATCACAACAAACTCAAATCGAACATATAGAAAAACCTCTAACACACACGCACACACAGATATATATTTCCTTACATCATACCATTACCTCTTTCGGATGTTTAGAGAGACTGTCACAATGAATTAGGTTGGACGGTTGTACCGCCTTCAATTCATACGTCCTTTAGCTTCTCACGAAAAATCACATTAATCATATTTAATTTTAATGTTCTGCATGCTTATATATTTATTACACAAACATAATATACATGTACGTACACTACCTTACACACAATATGCATGTTATATGCATGCATATCTCTATATATAACACACACATATAATATTATGTCATTTGTAATGTCTCTTTTATTTTGATGGATTTAATTATTCTGTTACTAATATGTTTTATTATTTTTATAGTATATTTTTATTTTTTTTATTTATCCTGCAGTTTATATTATGGGTTAACATAACTTTTGGTCCCTCAAGTTTAGTCTCATTTTGGTTTTAGTCTGTTTTAAAAGGGAGGTTTTGGTCCCTCAAGTTTACTCAATCAATTAGTAACATTAGTCCCTAGAGTTTAAAAAGGACCTAACGGTGTTAAGTTTTGTTGATGTGTCAACTAACACCGTTTATTTTACTTAGTTGGCGTCTGACTGGACATATAATTTTAATTTATTTTGCAGTTGGCATTTGACTAGACTTATAATTTTAATTTTTAGTTTTAAATTAAAAAATCATCATCGTCTCCAAAGCTTACGTATCATCTTCGTCTGTATGTGAATGGCCATCTCTGAATGGAATAAGGCAATATCTTATCCGTCTTCTTCAGCCCTCCTCCGTTCCAACTCTCCACTTTCGCTCTCCCACGCTTCCATTATCAACAGAAAACACGGTCAGTTAGGAAGAAGAGACAAGTGCGCTGTGCGATGGGGCGTCCACCTCTCTGAAGTTCCTATTTATTTTACAATTAGTGTTCCTTATCAGTTGTTCTTGGTCTGATCTTATTATTTTCTTGCCTTCGTTTCAGATCTGAGGCGCTTGAGGAATTTCTCGCCTCGCCTCGGATCTTCCGTTAAGAGGTGTGGTCTCACCGTTCTTATTTTCATGGCCCATTCTATAGTCCTTTTTGAAGGCTCTGGATATGCAAATTGTGCAGATATGATGGAACTTGGAAGGAAGGAGGAGAAAGTTCAATTATATTTGGTGGCTTCAAGAGATGCAGTTGAAAAAAAGAAGACGAAGATGATTTGCAAGCTTTGGAGAAGAAGATAATTTTTTAATTTAAAATTTAAAATTAAAATTATAAGTTAAATCAAATGCCAACTAAACAAAATAAATTAAAATTATAAGTCCAGTCAGACGCCAACTAAGCAAAATAAACGGTGTTAGTTGCAACAAAACTTAACACCATTAGGTCCTTTTTAAACTTTAGGGACTAATGTTACTAACTGAGTAAACTTGAGGGACCAAAACCTCCCTTTTGAAACGGACTAAAACCAAAATGAGACCAACTTGAGGGACCAAAAGTTATGTTAACCCATAATATTATTGTTGTTCCTAGCTATTATTTATATTATTCTATTTATCTTTATATTCTGATATAGATTAAAAATTGCAATGTGGCTATTTTATTTACGTTTCATATTCTCAAATGACTAGTAATCACGATGCTCCTAAAATTTTTTTAGATGCCATGAAGCCTTGTCATTTTAATAACGAGTCTTGGTGGAGGACCATTTTGTAGTTTTCTTTTCATAAAAAGATTTTATAGAAAAAGGGAGTGACATTTTGATATCCTAAATATTAATCCTAAGCACTAAAGGCTAATGAAAAATGACTAAAACAACAATTTTTAAAAATGGCCTGAAGCCATAATATTTTACATTAAATGAATGAATGCCCAGAAGTCACATGACTTTTAAATTCTTTTGTTATTGTGATAGAGTGACTGGAAGTCGCATCACATATATAACGGTTTTAAAGTTCTTTTATAAAAGAGCATTTGAATTCCACTAATTAAGGGGCACGGCAAGAAAGATATTGAAACAAAATAGTTTGATGATTTAGTGATTGCAAATGTCTAATGATCCACACATTTAAGCCTGAATGCTAATGATTCAGACATTCAATTACAAACTTATTTTATATCTTTCTAAGATTTTGGCTATGGTCTTGAAGACCAATTTTTGAAAAATTGATGGTGTAGTACTATCGACAAAAATGGACTATATATTACTATGAGAGTGATAGTGATGATGGATATATGATCATATTACATTGGTGGAATTGATTTAATTGTGGATATAATTATATCTTTATGGTCATTGGGTTTAAACAAAAATGTTAAAATATGACTAGAAATCATAAAAAGACATATCCAAAGTGACAGGAAGTCATATAAACAAAGACATATACGAAATGGTGAGAAATCATGTAGAAAAAAATAT
The DNA here is from genome assembly GCA_029929735.1 of Mimosa pudica. Classification (NCBI taxonomy): domain Eukaryota; kingdom Viridiplantae; phylum Streptophyta; class Magnoliopsida; order Fabales; family Fabaceae; genus Mimosa; species Mimosa pudica. The sequence continues at coordinate 7,118,367 of JAKELP010000015.1, read as the reverse complement.
ATCAATTTATTGGAAATTGAGGGTAAATATGGGGCATTTTATATCAAAAAAATATTTGTGAATGAAAAATGTTTTATTTCTCCCTCTTCTAGTCTTGACATATTATCTTTTCTCCTCTGCATCTTTTTTCTTTCTTCTTATGTTCATAACTCTCTCTTCTTATTTTTATCACAAAAAAATTTTTAAATAGAGATTTCATTTATTTTTCCTACTTAACACAGCTACGCTGATTAGTTTTTTACTCATTATATAGTTAAAAGGTTATGCTCATTTATAATATATTGAAGCAATTGATAGAATATATGTGACCTATATATGAATAGTATGGCCTGATTTGAATGGCCAATAATTTAGTTTCACAATCGGTGAATCCATGAGATGAATAGAGTTAGGATAGTCGTACAATTATGAAGACAATAGTGCACGTTCAAAAGATACGGACGGCCATGGTTCTTATCAAGGGGTGATGAAAACTTGGAACTTAGATTTCTGACAAGCAAGGTCCAATCAAAAGGACAAAGTACCTCTAAAAACCAAACCCCCTTAATGAAGATGCCTATCAATCATAGAGATGATATTTTAAGCTTCAAAAAGGTAGTAGCTAGGGCTCATTCTTCAGGAAGAAAGAAGTTAGAAGAGAACGCAACACAAGAAAATAATAACAGTAATTAATATTTTTTTTTTGGCCAACATAACAGTAATTAATATACATCCAGATTTTTTAACTAATTTAATTTAATGAGATTTAAGATGCTAATTAAATTAGTTGATATATATGATATGCATTTTATAAAACATCTCCAACCATCTTTGCAGCCCAATTCTCTCAACTTCTCTTAATTATTGTTAACAGAATATTAATATTAATTGTAGTGATTTAGGGAAACATTGAAGTTAAAAATAAGTCTTATAATTAGAATAAAGATAACTCTAAATAAATTTATATGAAGTACCGGGCGGCAGTAATATCTATATGTCAATAAACAGTGATATAAAAATCATTATGATCATAGGTTATACTATAGAGTCTAGGAAGAGAGAGAGAGGCCGTAAATTGCTTGACTTTTCTGTACTGCTTATCTGTGATTTCTGTGTGGCGACGCATGAGGTCTTTTTCTAGCGTGACGAACCATTTGAAACTGGCCAAAACACCAGCCTAGCCCAGATAAAGATTGATGTTTAGTTCTAGTACTCTATTATTGTTCCTATTATTAGTTTTACCCTGTTCAACTTTTTTCAGTAGTTAAACATTTTCTCGGCACCCTTATTGGTTTATTTATGATTCTATTCATCAAATGTTTATAAGAGTACTCCTGAAACAAACCCTGTTTTACTCGAATTGACGAGTACATTTTGTTTGCCAGTACTAATTAGTTTAAGTGTGAAAGACATGGATTGAGACTATCCATAGGATATTACTTTCCTATTATAATGTGAGGGGCGTATATATTGTATTAAGATAGATAGAGTAGCGGCTTGTACATTTTCAAGGAAGTTTCCTTTTCATGTTGGTTTTCTTATTTATTCATCTCGATTACAACATTTTGGAACAGTGGGAGTAACAAATGGGGCCAGTTTGGATGACAAGAAAAAAGTGGAAAAGAAATTGAAAAAAAGAAATGAAAAATGTAATTTTCATATATATATATATATATTGTAATGCCCTAAAATATCTTCTTAAAGCAATACTAATTAAATGAAGAACAATTCAATCACAATAAAAGGTAATCTGGAAATTACTTCTTAATATTAATTAAATGAGAGAGAGTTTACAAGATGTACTTCTTGAACAGAAAATACAACATGCCTTAATCTGAATACAAGATCTCTTATTTAAACTAGATTACATTCAAGATAACTGTCATGCCACGTCTTGGGATCATGCCTTCTGGTTCATGATTGTAGTCGCTCACGTGTCATAACGCCCACTCCCCACGTTCAACGGCTTTACTTCTAACTGCCCAACAATAACTTCTCCACTAAGTTAGCTGTTGCCTTCAGATGTTCAAAGACGGTTCTGGACTTTCCTCCTCGGGTTACAACAGATTGGGCTTGATTTCGACATGGGCCTCATTCGTAGCCCAGACGGGATGCTGTTCAAGTAGTTAAGATGCGATCTGGTTATTATTCAGGTTTGCCACGTGTCACTCATCATTTGAAATTTGAATCAACAAGAGAGAGAGAGAGAGAGATGGGATAACGGGTTATCACATTAACTCCCCTACAGCGACACGTGTCTGGCTTATGTTGACACGAGTGGGTGTAATCGTTCCTGTCCGTTCAGATTTTGAAGAACTAGCCGTTGGATGGAGGGAGTTTCGAGTCAAACGTCTTTTCAAGCCTTATATATTTGACTTCCTCGCAACTTTCCGCACTTTCTCTTTCATTTAGAAGTTTCTGGGCATTCTGGTTTTCTCAAGAGATCTGGGTCTACATTCCTGCATTATCGACAACACATTGCAATATTTTCTGGTAAGCATGAACTAATTCGGGAAGTTTGTCTGGTTGTGTTAATTTTGTGTGTTTTCTGGTTATTTCTGTGCATTACTCGTTCTAGCGAGCGTCACTAACAGATTCAGCATCTTCTCTTCCTCCCTTGTGTTTTAGTAAAAGGCCCTTATGAATGTCATTGCCTTAACATTTTCATAGGGAGAGATTAGTTTGTGCATTCTTGTAAGTTTTTGATAGAGACTAATCACGCCAACATTTTGCCAACTAGATTAGTGAAGTATGACTAAGGCTAGCGACGTCTCATCTTCGGGTACTAAGAAAATCGTGACCAAGGGTTTCGATCCCATTCCCGCTGATCTGGTAGAAGAGTTGCATGATGGGAAATTGCTAGAGAAGAAGAACAACGATGAAGCCCCGGTCATTACAGAAAGGGATGTGGCTGCGCTCCAAGAAGAGTTGGGTCTTGACAAGTCTTTGTTGATCCGGGCACCCAGACCAGAGGAGCGTCTGGACTGGGGCAGCGAGAACTGGACCACCTTGGGTGTGGACTACTTGAAGTTATTTCCTTGTATCCCTCTCCCACCACTGATATTGGAAATTTGCCGTTTCTACGACTTGGCGCCATCGCAACTGATGCCGATGGTCTGGTCGGTGGTACTTAGTCTGGAAGCAATCACCAAAGACTGGGACAAGAAGGTTTCGTTGGCGGAATTGTTGACAAGTTACAGCTTTGGTAGGAAGTTTAGTGGGCTTTTCACTTTAACTCGGTTGGAGGGAGACACTTTGATCATTACCCCCTGGGATTCTGTTAGACGGTGGAAGCGCAGATTTGTGGTTGTGCATAAGAGGTGCCTGGTCCCTGACGGTGGCCCTCTCCGGACTGAATGGAATAACTTGTGTAAGTACACGTTTTGTGTTCAGGTTTTTTGTTCTGGTCTCTGGTATCTGGTAGTGTGTCGAGAATTTCTGTGTTTGTTTGACTCGTATTTGGATTGGTTTTCCTTTCGTTTAGTTAAAGCTGAAGAGAAGAAGGTGCCTTTGCGTCCGGAATCTGATGAGGTGATAGCGAGGGTCATGGCTCTCCCTATTGACAAGCGTACTTATGTTAAGATTTTCAAGATAGGTATGTTTATTGTTTCTTTGACTTGTTTTCTTTTTCTGGAGTATCATGTGACTGCACTGAGTCTCCCATTTCTGGTGTTAGGTGAGTCTGAAGTTCCTAAGCTGAAGTTGAACGTTGTGGATGTTGGGAAGAAGAAGAGAGGTAGTACGGAGAGTGGATCTAGCAGTGATGCGGTCTCCGAGACAATAGCATCTCGGATGAAGAGAACCAGACGTGCTGCTGCTGCCACTTCAAAGGTGCCTGTTGATCTTGACCCTATTGAGGAGGAAGTGGACAAGTCACAGGGAACTAGAGCCATTACAACGATTCCAGAACCTGTGGTCATGGACTTGGACGCCGCTCTGGAAGTGAGCAAAGGGGAAAGGGGTGGAACATCCCAGGCTCTTAGCAACACTGATGGGCAGGATTTACTGGTTTCTTTGACCACCAGTTCCCTTAAGGTTTGTGGTGTGAGTTTTAGTCACAAAATGTAATTTTGAGCATCTCGTTCTTGTAGGTTTGTTACTAAGGGTTCTAATTTTGACAGGTTAACCAGGTGGCTGAGGCCGTGCACAAACGCTTCTGGGATCTGGAGAAGTCAGCCGAGATGACCCGTCTGGAACGTGACACTCTGGTGAAGCGTGTAAAGAACCTGGAGTGGTTTGATCAGGAGATGAGGAAGAAGCAAAGGGAATTGGAGGCTGCGCACAAGCTGTACCGGAGCACAGCGGAAGCGAAGTTTCGCCAACTTGAACGAGAGGTTGAAAATGGCAAAGGTGAAGCTGCGGATGCTCAGGAGGAGGTGAAGCTTTCAGACATTACAATTGATGGCTTGAGGAAGCAGCTTGTTGGTTTAGAGGAAGAGAAGGATAAGAGTGAGAAGAAGGTTGCAGCTTTGATCGAGAGGGAAAGACGGGAAGTTTCCAAGTTCATGTTGTTTGAGCGTATTCGGATGGTGAAGGAGTTTCGAGCGGGAGGAGGTGCGAACTGGGACCTGGAGGAATTGGAGCAAATGTTTCAGGATGAGGGTTATTCTATGCCTTCGTCAGGTGGCAGTGGTGAAGAATCAGGGGATGAAGAAGAAGTCAACTCTCATCGTGAAATCCCTGGCTCAGACAAGAAGCAAGCTCCCGATCACGAGGAAGGAACTGGAGACTCCCATGAAGTAGATGGAGGGAAGGCTGGTGGGAAGGATGTTTAATATAAGTCCTTTTTATGTGTAATGACTTATTGTGTTTTATGTTCTGGACGTATATTTCTGGTAAATGTTGTTTTTGTTTAGCTACTGTTTACTAGTTATGTTCTGGTGTTTTCAGAAGTTTATGTTTAACTAGTGTTAACTAGTTATGTTCTTAGAAATTGTAATTGTTCAGAAGACTAATATCGAATATCTATAAAGTGCAAGTTGCGTATACTTACTTGTGTATTCTTCTGGTATTTTTGATTTGATATCTGGTGAACGATTTGTAGATGCATCTTTCTGGTTGAGCGATCTGGTTAGACAAACACGATCAGGTTATGTCAGAGGGATTAGGATTAAAATAGGCATTAATTAGAGTCTGGGATTCGTGCAAGTCTAATTAGAGTTTGGTATACCTTAGATATTGGAATCAGGTTACTCCGGGATGTGGTGGATCGTCATCCATACATCTTTCTGGGTTCGGGGTTTTCTATAAGTTATGTACCGGGTTAGTAGCTACTATGTATTTAGAATTGATAAGAGATTTAAAGCGACAAATGAATAAACAAATGAAGTAATTTAGGAAGAGTAAACGGAAGACATAAGTATTATGTACCTTTGGCTCCGGGAAGTTGTACCAAGTGAGATGCATTCAGTTGGTGGAACTTGTGTTGGAAGTTAACCTCCTGGCTCTGGGATCTCATTTGAGAAGAGTGGATTTGTTTACTGTCTAGGCGTTGGCTCCGGGAAGTTATATCATCAGAAGTTTAGTTTTGGTGATAGAACTTATGTCGGGGCATTGCTAGGATATTGGCTCCGGGTAGTTATGTCGTTAGCAAGATGTTCCTTGTGACAGAACTTAGCTCTGGGCATTGCCTGATGGTTGGCTCCGGGAAGTTATATCATCAGGAAAGTGTTCCTGTTGATAGAACTTAGTGTTGGGCGTTGCCTGATGGTTGGCTTCGGGAAGTTATATCATCAGGGAAGTGTTCCTGTTGATAGAACTTAGTTCTGGATAGTGCCTGATGGTTGGCTCCGGGAAATTATAATGCTATGGCACTAGGGCAAGAGAAATTTAGATGCTATGGGAAATACCTTTTCAGGTGTATTGCGTTCCAACTCCTGGGGAGCAATTTTCCTTTGGAGTCTCGCAATTGGTAAGATCCTGGACCTGTGATACTTTCAATCTGGTAAGGGCCTTCCCAATTGGGGCTGAGCTTTCCGTCTCTGGATTCTGGTGTATTAGGGAATACTTTTCGTAAAACTAGCTCTCCTACTTGGAAGCGTCGTTCTTTAACATGTTTGTTGTATTGACGGGCTATCTGTTGTTGATAGGTCGCCATCCGGATTAGAGCCTGTTCTCGTTTAAGATCTAGTAGATCTAATTCGTAGTTCAGGTTAATGTTGTTAATCTCCTCGTTTGTCCACTTGTACCTTAGACTTGGTAGCCCATACTCGACGGGGATCATTGCTTCTGATCCATACGTCAAGGAGAAGGGTGTCTCTCCGGTTGGGGTTCTTGCTGTAGTCCGGTAAGCCCAAAGTACTGCTGGGAGTTCATCTGCCCATTTTCCTTTGGCTTTTTCTAGTCGTTTCTTCAAGGAAGACACAATTGTCTTGTTACTGGCTTCTGCTTGGCCATTGGACTGGGGAGTCCGGGGAGTGGAGAATTTCAACTTGATGTTCCATTTGGTGCAGAACTTCCTGAATTTTGATCCGATGAATTGGGACCCGTTATCGCATACTATCTCATATGGTAGTCCAAACCTGCAAACAACATTCTTCCAGATAAAGTCAATGACTTCTGGTTCTTTGACTTGTTGAAATGCTCCTGCCTCTATCCATTTGGTAAAGTAATCAGTCACCATCAACAAGAACACGCGTTTTCCTGGTGCTGGTGGTAACTTCCCGACTATGTCCATCCCCCATCTCATGAAAGGCCATACCGGAGTCAGGGAGTGTAGGAATTCTGGGTGTTGCTGGAGTGCGGGTGCAAATCTTTGGCACTTGTCGCATTTGAAAACAAGTTTCTGGGCATCTTGTTGCATTTTAGGCCAAAAGTATCCTGCTCTCAGGAGATTCCTGACCAAACTTCTGGAACCAGAATGATTACCACACTCTCCTTCATGTGTTTCTCTTAGTGCATATTCAGAATCATCTGGGCCAAGACATTTCTGGTAGATGCCTGCAAAAGACCACCTGTAGAGTTCGTTCCTGAATATCCGGTATCTGGATGCCCGTTGTTTGATTCTTCTGGCCTCACTTTGATCATCCGGGAGTACACCTGTGTCCAGGTATCTGTAGATTGGGGATCTCCAATCGTCTGGTCTATAATTGGCCTGGACATGGTGGACAGGTGTGGTGGTTAGTACTGAGTCTTGTAATCGTATGATTGGGATGGCTCGGGTTCTGGAGCTTGGGATGGTGGATCCCAAGTTTGCTAATGCGTCAGCATGTTTGTTGTTATCTCTGGGTATCTGCGTTAATTTGAATTCCCTGAATGATTTTGATATCGAAGTGGCCATAGTATAATATTTTTGCATTCTGGAATCCTTTACCTGGTATTCTCCTTGGACTTGTTTTGATACAAGTTGGGAATCGCATCGCACTTCAACGTCCTGGGCTCTAAGTTCCACTAGTAAGCGCATTCCGATGATTAATGCCTCGTATTCAGCTTCATTGTTGGTTGCTCTGAAAGTACACTGGAAAGACTGTTCCATGGTATCTCCGGTTGGTGACTGGATGACCACTCCGAGCCCAGTACCTTTTGAGTGTGTTGAGCCATCGACATACAAGATCCAAGTATCTGGGATTAATTCATTGCTCATGCAAATCAGACTTCTAGCCACACCTATCTGAATTTCAGGTGCAAATTCAGCCGTGAAATCCGCTAGTACTTGAGACTTTATTGCAGTTCTTGGGACGTATGATATATCATATTGACCAAGTTCGATCGACCACTTGACTAGTCTGCCCGATAAATCTGGTTTCTGGAATATGGCTCTGAGCGGGTGAGATGTCACAACCTGGATGGGGTGGCTCTGGAAATATGGTCTCAACTTTCGGGATGCTACGACTAGGGCTAGTGCTAGCTTTTCGATAGGCGAGTACCTGGTCTCAGCGTCTAGGAGAGTTTTGCTTACATAGTATACTGGATACTGTATTCCTGGATCTTCGCGTATGAGTACAGAACTTACAGCATGCCCAGATACAGACAAGTACAACTGAAGTAACTCACCGGGTTTCGGTTTGGAGAGGAGTGGCGGCTTGGACAGGTATTCCTTGAGGCCTTGCAAGGCTGCTTCGCATTCCGGACTCCACTCAAAAGTTTTGTTCTTTCTGAATGTTTTGAAGAAAGGATGGCACTTGTCTGAAGAACGGGAGATGAACCTGTTCAGAGCTGCAATCATTCCTGTTAGCTTTTGCACATCTTTTGCTCGTCTGGGAGAGCAGATGTTCTCGATGGCTGTTATCTGGGTGGGATGAGCTTCAATGCCTCTACTCGAGACCAAATATCCAAGGAATTTCCCGGACTTGACCCCGAAGGAGCATTTTTCTGGATTAAGCTTCATATTGTACTGCTTCAGGATTCTGAATGCCTCCTGTAAGTTCGAGATGTGTTCTTCCTTAGACTGGGATTTAACAAGCATGTCATCCACGTAGACTTCCATGGATTTTCCGATCTGGTTTTCAAACATTTTGTTGACCAACCTTTGATAGGTAGCTCCTGCATTCTTCAGGCCGAAAGGCATTACTTGGTAACAGAATGTTCCTCTGTCTGTGATGAAAGAGGTCTTTTCTTGATCTGGAGGATACATCCGGATTTGGTTGTATCCGGAGAAAGCATCCATGAAGCTTAGCATCTGGTGTCTAGAAGTGGCATCTACCATCATGTCAATGTGTGGTAATGGGAAAAAATCCTTGGGGCAGGCTTTATTCAAGTCTGTGAAGTCTACACAAACACGATGTTTTCCATTCTTCTTGGCCACTACTACAACATTGGCTAGCCACTCTGGGTAAGTCACCTCCCTTATTGATTTGACTGCCAATAGTTTCTGGACTTCTTCCTGGATGATTTGGTTTCTGTCCGTACCGAACTTCCGGCGCTTTTGTCGGATAGGCTTGTATTTAGGATCCACATTCAATCTATGGATACTGACCTGGGGGTTGATTCCGGTCATGTCAGAATAGGACCAAGCGAAACAATCTTGATTTTGCATCAAGAATGCTATCAGTTGGCTCTTCAAGTCTGGGCTGAGATCATTTCCGATGAAGAGTTTCTTGTCTGGCTGGTTTGGGTCTATCTGGATGGTTTCGAGTCCGGTGGATGATTCATCCCTGGTTTGAGGTTTCAGGGATGATCCCTGTAATTGCTATGCTGGTAGTTTTTCGGACTTCTTCAGGGAAGTCTGGTAGCACTCTCGAGATGTTTTCTGGTCTCCCCTGATCTGGCGTACTCCCCAAGGAGTATAGAATTTAACTCGTTGGTGCAAGGTGGATGGTACAGCTTTCATCTGGTGGAGCCATGGTCGTCCCAGGATGGCGTTGTATGGAGAAGGGCAATCCATAACATGGTAAGTAAATGTTTGATTGATTCCAGCAGCATATGTTGCTAGATTAATCACAGCCATTGACTTGTCAGCAGCGCCATTGCCGAATACCAAGGTGGTTGGATAGTATGACATGGCCGATTCCATGTTCATTTCCTTAACCGTATTCAAGTAAATAATATTGACAGAGCTACCTGGATCTATGAGGACCCTCTTGACTTCGCAGTTGGCTAGGTAGATTGAGATGACAAGAGCATCATCATGGTTCTGGTCATTGATTTCATGGTCAAAAAATGCTAATGGTCCTTCTTGTGCCTCTAAGTCTTCGCCACCTATAGTCAGGGATTCTATCTGGTCAGTTAGGGTCCTGATGTGTCTCTTGGCAGCAGAATAACTGGTTCCCATGATACAAGACCCTCCGTTAACAAAGTTTATCATCTTGGTTGGAATCGGCGGATTTGCAGGAGTGGGTTGTGTATTGCTTGCCGTCTTGTTTATCTGGTTCTGCTTCTTCGATCCCTCGAGCAAATGCTCTAGGTAGCCTCTTTTCAAGAGTTCCGAGACTTGGAAGCGCAGAGATATGCAGTCGTCGGTCTTGTGTCCGTGATCTTGGTGGAAGTCACACCATTTAGATTTGTCTCGCTGCTCCGGGGGTACCTTTATTTTTCCCGGCCATCGCACTTGAACCCCCATTTTTCCTAGTTCTTTAACTAGTTCCTTCGCGGATAACTGCAAGCCTTGCTCTTCTATTCGGGGAGCCGGTGGCCTGCTTGGTCTGGTTGACCTCCCGGATCGTTCTGGTGCCTTTTTAGCATTAGAGTAGGACTCTGCTCTGGGAGGCTTTTCAGGTCGCTCCTTTCGTTTCTTGTTTTTGCCTGCATGACTAGACTCGGTTTCAGGTGAGTCATAGTCTCGGTTCATCCGGTCTTCTTCTAGCCTGACTTCGGCCAATACCCTCCGCATGACCTCTGTCCATGTCTTAGGTTGGCATTTGGTCAGCTCTTCATACAAGGGCATCCAGGTCCACAATCCCTTCCTGAAGGCGTTTACACATGTCATTTCATCCGGGTGATCTATCTCTAACCTTTCCTTGTTGAATCTGGTAACAAAACTGCGAAGGGTCTCCCCTCGTTTGATATGAAGCCTGTACAAGTCATCAGCGGTTTTTTCCAACCGTTTGCTACTTGCGAATTGACTCACGAAAGAGTCATGTAGTTCAGCAAATGTGGCGATGAATCCTACTTCAAGATGCATATACCATTTGAGAGCGGGTCCTGTGAGAGTCATCCCGAATCCCCTGCACATACATGCTTCACGTACTTTCTCTGGAACTGTGATGGCGAACATGCGTTGCTTGTAATGTGCCATATGATGATCCGGGTCTGTTGAACCATCGTAAGGTGTAATGGCCGGATAAACCAACCTGGAAGGTAGCTTTGCTCTGGATATGGCCTCAACGAATGGTGAATCTGCGTAACTAGAAGGATCATTTTTCTCGAAGGGGATCGGGGCTCCTGGAAGTTGGAACATGGTTGCTTTCAGTTCATCTAACTCCCGTTGCATCCGCTTAATTTCCGGGTAGGTTCTCCGCATTTTTCGCATTCTGGGGGTTGAGTTTCTGGGAACGGTTATTTTGGATGCCAAGTGCCTTCGTGGCTTCTTGGGAGGGTCAGGCTTGTCAAGTGTGTCGTTGGAACTTCCAACTCCTTCTTCATCCTCGTCAGAAAGTTCGACTCTGGGGTTGTAATCCGGGTCGTCATACTCAGTGTTCTGGTATCGATCATCCATTCTGGTATCCTGTGGTTTAGTTTCTGGGTTCTGATGTTTGTTTCTTCTTCTGGTTTGACGGCTTTTGTATTCTGGATCTCTATGCCTCTCCTCTGGTATTGCGCGTTCAGGAATCCGGTGATCATCTCGCACTTCTGTGTGTCGAGATCGAGGTTCATGTAGGTCTTCGTCAGGCTGGTATTGTTCTGGGTTCTGGTATTCAGGGTCTGCGTTCCGGTGATACATACTTTCGGAAATCACTCTTGGAATAGGTTGTTCCTCTTCCATATTATCTTCTGGTATATGGAGTCGGGCCATCCTTAATTCGGTGATTTCAAGTTTCAGGTTCCTATTTTCGCTTGACAGCTTCTTTAGCATCGCAAAGTGTTCTCGCTGCTGCTCTTGTAACCGTTGCACAGTGAGCAACAGTGGATCATTTTCTGGAACGTTATGAGGGGCTTCCTGAGTGTTCCCTCCAGGGTATCCAGTAGAGGAAATCTCTTGGATATTCGAGTGTGCTGGCGCGTCAGGGTTGAGAGGCGACATCGCGTCGTCTTCCATGGTCTGGGATTGCAAGATAACGAGAAGAAAAATGAATTTCTCCCCACGGTCGGCGCCAAATGTAATGCCCTAAAATATCTTCTTAAAGCAATACTAATTAAATGAAGAAAAATTCAATCACAATAAAAGGTAATCTGGAAATTACTTCTTAATATTAATTAAATGAGAGAGAGTTTACAAGATGTACTTCTTGAACAGAAAATACAACATGCCTTAATCTGAATACAAGATCTCCTATTTAAACTAGATTACATTCAAGATAACTGTCATGCCACGTCTTGGGATCATGCCTTCTGGTTCATGATTGTAGTCGCTCACGTGTCATAACGCCCACTCCCCACGTTCAACGGCTTTACTTCTAACTGCCCAACAATAACTTCTCCACTAAGTTAGCTGTTGCCTTCAAATGTTCAAAGACGGTTCTGGACTTTCCTCCTCGGGTTACAACAAATTGGGCTTGATTTCGACATGGGCCTCATTCGTAGCCCAGACGGGATGCTGTTCAAGTAGTTAAGATGCGATCTGGTTATTATTCAGGTTTGCCACGTGTCACTCATCATTTGAAATTTGAATCAACAAGAGAGAGAGAGAGAGATGGGATAACGGGTTATCACACATATATATATATATATATATATATATATATATATATATATATATATATATATATATATATATATATATATATATTGGGGCCCACAAGTTTTCTCTCTATCTCACACTTTTTCTGGGCGCCACAAACTTTTACATCTTATCATTACTTAATTTACCTTTATTTTTCATCTTTACCCCTTACACTCAATTCCATTTCTATTTCCATTATACACTTTCAATCCACCAAACGGACCTTTAAATGCCGGTTTGGTTTTTTTGGAAATGAATTGCATAGAAAAGGAAATGAGAAGTTTTTGGAATTTACCTATATCCCAGGATCACAAGCTTTCTCTTTTCATCTCACACTTTTTTTTTTCTCATAAACTTTATTTCCTATCTATCATATGCTTCCCATCTTTACTTTCATTTCTTTCCATTCATTTCCAAACTAAACGGGAAAGAGGTAGAGAGGGGAAGGTAGAGCCATATGGGAGTAAGTAGTAGCCGAGTAGGTATATAGGGAGTTAGGAAGAAGAATTAAATGGGACACACGTGCAAGTGAAACAGCTTTCAATTCATTCATTAGGTATCATACACAAATACGCCTCTCCCCTCTCAATCAAATGCCTCCTTTCATATTCATTTTCTTAGGATCAATGCATGTGCACCCCTACCTCTCTATCTCTCTATCTCTTTCCACTCACTCATGACTCATCTCCGATCCTCTCTCTCGCTTTTCCATATGTTCAAGTTCAACATTAACCTCACCCTCGAATTATAGCACTTCGAGAGATCCTCGGCTCTTGTACTTCTAATGTCCCTCACTCCTCACATTTTTCACCCTTTTTACAAAAATCGGTGCTTATGGTTTAAAATTTTTATTGATTGAAAGATCCGGATTCGAGTACTAGTATATTTTGTATATTAAATCTGAAGAGAAGCACAAGTCCTTTGTCCACTAGTATTTTTAAAAATTGAGAACTTTTTGTCTATATGAGTATAACAAGTCTTTATTGCCAATAAAATTTTTAACTAGAGGAGATCCCCCCCCCCCAACTTTTCCTGTAATTTATACCTTATTTGTTAGTCCTTCATTCTTAAATGTAAGATCATTTTTCCTAATTTGATTAGATTAAGGATGCTAGTTAAGTTAGTTATTAACACATGATATTACTAGTCTACCCTAATCATATACCTTTATTCTCACACTCTCACTTTTGTTTATTTATTATATATAAAGATTATTAGGGTTTATTTGGAGAAAAAATTGAGAAAAATTAAAAAATTACTTAAATTTTGGTACAAATTGAAATTTGAGAGTGATGTTATATTTAGGAATGGAGGGAGTATATTTTTTTATAATGTCTATTCATGGCTTCAAAACTGTATTGATATATATAAAGCTGACCATGCAGCTCCTACATCTATCTCTCCCAACAGTAACCTTGAATAAGAATCCTATGACAAAGGATTATTCAAATATAGGACTTGCAAGTCCTTGCACTTCACAACACACTCGTAAGTATGCATTTCCGGCTACCAAATGGACCCCCATTAGTTTGAAACCCATCCATTATTGCTGGACTAGACATTTCAACAAGTCATACCCATACATCATATTATCGAGTTTTGAATTACATCATCAAGATTCCAACCAAAACACCAACATCAATATCTGGTTAGTAAAAGGATTAATTTATAACTATGAAGTTGTGTGAGTATAAAATATTACCAATATGAAAAATTTATTAATGGATGATGATCGATATATACTTCTATAAATGCTACGCTCTTTTAAGTCTAGATGCATGCCCTCACTTAAGTGAACCCGATAGCAACTCATCTAAAAATTTTTGCAAGAGAAAACACATTCCACAAGAGATTGAATTAAATTTTTATACGGCAAACAATTGATTTGTTCAAATTGTCACAAAAATGACTAGTCATAATCTAGATTAATTATTAGAAGCGGGCTTCATCCAATGTGAAAGGCAATACTCTGGTTTGGTATATGTTTAGTCATACACTGCCCGTTTCCAATTCCAACAACTACTTTGACTTTGTTGTATAATTTGCAAGCACCCACCCTTTATAACTGTTCATAGAAGTGCCATGTCTCTCAATTATCATGAGAACTTCATCCCAAGTCTAATCATTTAGAAAACAACTTGAGAGTAACAAAGCCAAGTTCATCTAACTCCACCTATCTAAACGTAGAAATTGCTACATGTGGACATAACAGGTTAGGCTAAAGATTTAATGAGACATTCATACTACCAAATGAAATAACTCAAACCATATGTCATATGACCAGCTAGAGAGGAAAGTTATGACTGACAATTACATATGATGTTCTTCTAGAAAGGAGAAAAGCTACCGAAATTATACACAGATTCATCATTTGTACAACACAAACTGTATACGATAAATAAGTTCTGAGCTTTTTCACATCCCAAAGTTCCAATCAACAACGAGCAGTTAAATGGGAATTGAGGGTGACATTCCCTGCAGTACAAAAGAAGAACATCATGTTTGTTGCCAAATTTCATTAAATAATTTCTAATGTGCAGAGAGAAAATATAGGCACCAATGCTTTTAAAAAAAAGTTATTCTAAATCAGAGGAACCTTTAGTTTCGACGCCTTTTATTTAGTAAAGTTATAATCAAACAAATCCACAAAAAAATATTGGTTCCAAAGTTTTCTCTAATGTCTAATGCTCTATCGAACAGGAACAAAAGTTCGGTTGATGTAACTGGGAATCTCAAAGAGTTGAATAACAAAGTCGCATCCACTGGCAGTAGATTGAACCCACATATATAGATAAGGAAATGAGTTGTTAAATGAACCATCTACTACCTGGAGCAGGATTTGAGTGACAAGTTTGGTATATGGTGCGCTTGACGGTGACTCCTGATCGAGGAAGAGGATTTTCAGACCTTATATTTGCATTTCTCAACTGATCAGCTGGTTGATTCACTTTCATACTCATTCTTCTTGTTGATACAGACATCCTTATCTGTTCTTTCTTTTGGCCAGACTTACTTACCTTTTTAGAGGAAAGCACAGTTTCTGCACCTATAAGATCAACAAGAAATTAATATTTAGTTTCACCATCTAGAAGTCTCAAACTCGCAATACGAACAATGAGGAAATGAAGGGGGAATATATCAAAAAAAGAATGATAAGAACATATACATATAAATGTATCATCACCAAACGATTTTAGAGCAATAGAATCAACTCTCTATAACATTGACTACATATAAATTGTAGCTAAGGAAAAATGTCCTTGTTAACAATCTGGGACAAGACATTGTTTTATATCTTCTAGGAATAGCATAACTCCAGAAGAAGTGAGATAGAGCAAAATAGTTTCTGATGATGAAAATGAGAGTAAATAAACTCGCGAAATAATGAAATTTAAACTTGTCTTGATTCTAGGTTTTACTTTCCTAGTTTAAAGTTTCATCATTTACATTATTCCAGTTTAGCCAAAACTTTCATCCTTGGTATGAAAAAGCACCAATCCAACCATCAAAGTGTAAAATTTTAATGAGATCAAGATAGTACATAGACATCAATGATCAGATATGACAGCCAACAAAATAAAAAACGCTATTTATTTTTCACATTAAGTTGCAATTGAAAAGTAGCTCATTTGTCATTGAGAAACCAAGATATTACATAGACATCAATGATCAGATACGAGAGCCAACAAAATTAAAAACTAAAAACGCTATTTATTTTTCACATTAAGTTGGAATTGTAAGGTAGCTCATTTGTCATTGAGAAATATAGCTATTCAATACAAAGATGATTAAATACCTAATCTGTCAATCCAAGTGCTCTTTTGGTGCCAAATTTTTTGTTGATTTAGAAGTATCAAAACAGAGGAGAAGGAAGTTATAGTATGAGAATCTATTATCATTATCCTTAACTATAAAAGTAGAAGGAAAAAAATTTCCACATATTTTAAATTAGAAGTAAATGCATGGAGATACTGGCCCAAAAATGCATGGAGATGCATGAAGAATGTCACCCTAAAAGAAAAAAAGGCCCAACTGCCTCCTCCAATTACAATCCCTTCTGTTTTTTTCTTCTCTATTCAAATAACTAATGGGACGGACCCTCATAGACATGTCATTATTAGTTGAAACTTAAACAAAAGCAAAAGGTGTTGATAGTTGAAAGTTGAAACTTGTTATACAAAGGAGTTTCCCCAATAACTTGAAACAAAAACTCTTGGGCATGCAAAACTTCAAAAATTGTTACACGTTTTAACTTTTAACTGCCTATAAAAGAAAGAAACAAAACATTTTATTTGAACGTGAAGTAGTACGGCCCATTCCACTTAAGAGATAAAATGAACAGAGCAAATGAACATAAAAGGATTTCCCCATTAACTTAAGCTTCTTGCATACCACCTTTACACAGGCATCTTACAATGGATAAGTAGAATAATTCTGAATGCTGGAGAAATGCAATTATAGTTGTTTTACTCCATCTTCACATAAACTACAAAACTGATGGTAAATAAATTTTGCTAGATGACTGATTCTCTACCTTTCTAACTGAACTGATAGATGTAATAAAAATATGTTTGGTAACTTCAACTGATATTTACACAGGACAATTGTATATGCAAGCATTATTAGACCATCATAAGGGCATAATGGTTAATCCTGTTCACCAAGATGCTAAAGATCTTCAGAGTTGTGCCAAGTATATATTTTCCCACTTAAATTAATATGCTTTTAACATAATTTTTACAATTACCTATATCACTAGATATTCGAACCTTAAGGATTTTGTGGTCTATTAATCCTTATGAGGATAGAATTCCTCTATACACATAAATAGAAAGGGAAGGGTTATTTCAAGCAAGAATAAAATTGCAGGGAATTTATTACCAAGGAATAAAATACAACTTTTGAAGATTTTCTACACTCAGATAGACAAACCATAGTTAATTTCTACCCATAATAGTTGCACCTTCTAATAAGCTCTTGTGAATTTCTGACAGCCCTTGATTTTACGACATTCTCAATTAGTCCCAGCAAATAATTGTGAAACAAAATTCTAAGACCAACTATTTTCTCAAGTTTCAAAATAAAAAAATTGAGCGCACACCAGATTAAAAAAAAATGGTAGTTATAAAATAGTGGCGCTGCCAGTACAATTATTAAAAGAAGACAATAAGAGTCTGAGTGGTCCAACAAAATATAGTAAACCGCTATTAACAATAAAAGAAGCAGTTACCAGTAACAAGTAAACTAGAAGGTTATATCACACGAAGTTAACATAAAAAGCAAGTAACATATGAATATAGAACCATATAGCCACGTACCTTTAACCGGGGGAGGAGGTGCAACAGCCATAGGAGCATACATATAAACATCAGATTTCACATACTCCCCAATCTCCTCCATCAACGACTTGTTTTCCACAACGGGATTCTTAAACTCCACCACTGTCTCATCATAAAGAAGGACAAAAACGTCACATCAAACCAAAGAAAAAGGTAGGAAAAAAATCCATGGAATGAAAAACCAAACCGACCTTTAGTTGGAGAAGGAAGAAAATCAGGGGAGAGAAAATGAGATGGCACATTAGAGAGCAAAGGAGCATAAAAGAACGTATCAGATTTGAGAAAATCAAACACCCTTTTCACCAAATGCTTCTTCCCATTCTTGAAAGCCTTTGGTTTGTGAACTCGCAGGCGTGTTCTGTTTTCCATGTTTCTCACAACTTACTTCGCTCTGAAACATACGGAAGTTAAAATGTGAATCTGACTTGTTGAATATGTTGAGATTTCATTTCACCGTTTTGGCGGTTAAGAACGGTTCCCGAAGGTAACACGTGTTGTCTTCAGAGACGGGGTCTTTGAAACGTGTCATTTTGCTTTTCGGTTTGAGATAGTTTGGGCTGCTATAATATGCATTATTATAAGCCCAATATGTTGTTGGCCCAGAAAGATAGAGCATGAGTTGATGCCCACGAAACCTCGCACCAAAAATTCTGGAATTCAGTTAAGAGAAAATTAGAATATTCTTAACTGTGTTAATAAATTAGACTTGACTTTTTTACTTTCGAAATAGAGGGGGCTTCTGTATAATAAAGACAAAATAGTTGGGATATTTGTGTATTTTACACAAATTAGAAATATACGTGAATGCTTTTTTGTAAACATAAATCTAAATAGGCCATTAAAACTTAACATTTGTGTTAGTTGAGTTCTAAAAATCCAAAGGCTTAACTAATTGAAAATGAGTTATTAATTTATAGGCTAAAATATACTTTTTGGTCTCTTATGTTTATAATTAAACTTGTACTCCATATATTCTTTAATAAAAATCTAGTTGATTTTTATAGGAAATCCTAAGAAAGAAAAATAAGTTTACCGATTCATTCATTTGCTTGAATTTTTTTAATAATAAGCAAAACATATTATAATTAAGTGTCTTTATTAACTTTATTAATATTTAAAAAATAAATTAAATAGTATATCAAAGAACAAGGAAGTAATACCTATATGCTAACCTAAACTCTAACAATATAATAAGCCAAATATAGTTAATAAGCAATGCTAAGTATTTAATTGTTGAAAATCACCATATCCAACTACATAATAGGGGCATTTTGGTCACATAGTTTATTATTAATATCTTCGAAGAACCTGTTGTCTTTCGATGTTATTTCTATCGTTTTCTCAAAGTTTCATTCTCATCTTTCCCCATAAACCTGCCGTTAATTTCTAAAAAGTCATTCCCACCTATCCTTATTTCTCTGTTGCCTGTTTAAATTTAGCTTTTGGAGAATAGTTCATGGGAAAATAACATTTAGATAATAGCTTTTGAGTAGAATAACTTTTCTTGAAAATAGCTTTTAATAAAATGAGAGTGTTTGAATAAAATATCAGTGGAATAGCTTTTTGAATGTCAAAATACAAAAAAGAACAATTTTGTCCAAAATTTTATTTCAAATATTTAAATGATCAAATTTTATCATTGTTAGTAAAAATATTAAAAAATACTAAAAAAATTACAATAAAAACATTAAAAAATACAATAAACTAATAAATAAATTATTTATAATTGGAAAAAATAAATTGGAGGAGATTAAATAAAGGCTTCACAATCATTATTTGCTAAAATTATATTTAATACTATTTAAGAGAAGACACAAAATGATGCTACCAAAATTTTGATAAAAATTCCGCAAGTGTACGGATCGTATTTTAGTAAAGTGGTAAATTAAGGTCGATCCCCCAGAGACTCAGACAATTAATAACTAGGCATTAGATCTCCTATTTTCATTCAAGTTGAGGAAATACAAGAAAATTGATTTTAATTATCTAACATCTAAGAAAATAAAAATAAAACAAATATTCACACAAATGAAATTCACGAGTCAAAAGAACAACCTAGAGCCACTAATCCCTTATCTGCTTCTTAAATTTTATTCCCACTAAATTAATTATAAATTAATCCAACTAGCTAATCTAGAGTACTAGTGTCTATAAATGTCTTTAGGTTTCCACCTATATCCTTGCCTAACTTAATTACACAATGTCTTGCACTAATTTACTAAGCCAATTAATACCGGTACCGCTCTAATGTGACTATGTAGGTGTCACACCTAGATATTTTATTCTAATTTATTAAAATATAAAATATATTTAAATTGAATTTAGTAATTTTAGTTATAAAATATATTTTGAGGTCTTTAAAAGTTTATACAAGTTGACAGAAAACGGTTCAAATTAAAACATTTTCAAAAAGTGACCATTGACCAAAATCTTTTTATCACATTTAAATTAACATTTATGTTTAAAAAAAAATCCTTTAGGCATGTGAAAGGAATATTAATGATTATATAGAATAATAAAAACAAGTATTGTTTCCTAAAAATAATTAGAAATACAATATATAATATTTATATAGAGTAATATAGACAAGTGTTGATTTTCTAGAACATAATTCAT
Source organism: Mimosa pudica (assembly GCA_029929735.1). Lineage (NCBI taxonomy): Eukaryota > Viridiplantae > Streptophyta > Magnoliopsida > Fabales > Fabaceae > Mimosa > Mimosa pudica. The sequence goes on along the minus strand of JAKELP010000015.1, from coordinate 7,098,177 downwards.
CTACTACTACTAATACAAGTACAATTATAAAAATCATGAAAATTCTTACTTCCAAAAATGAATTTATTATGAATATGAATATATAAGTTTCAAGAATATCCTCAAAATAGTCGACATGAAAATAAACAAGTTAACGAGTAATCCTGTATTCTCAAAAACCTTACATCCACTTAGAAAATAAATCTTTGCTAAAGTATCAATTGCAAAAATGTTTATAATTGATTACATAAACAAAAGCAGGCATCCCTGCCCTCTCTCTTTTCCTCCTTCCAAAATTCACCTATCTATGTGTACCTGAAACCAAATTTACCGCAGTTTATTTCATACACTCTAATCCTATGTATCATCTAGTTCATTTAATCCTACTTCAGATAATGATAGTGCGCTCCTGTTGGTGATTACTACCTGTTAGTAAAGCACTCATACAGGGCCCCTACCTTAACAATATGTTTGTCACGGTAGATAACTAAATGCATGTGCCTATCGCACCACCTCACTACTTATAGCAATATATTTGCCTTTCGTAGTAGGCATACCTGTCAGGATTTTCTAGGAAAATAAATTCAACAATAATAATAACAATTTGGTATAGGGGGTGCGACCCTCCTTATACCTGGAGTACTCCACATAAATTTAAATGCTGAAAATAAACCCTATCAAATATCTGAAGCAGTAATATATATTAGCAATGACAGAAAATAAACAATCCTAGTGTGCATGAAATAAACCGGTACCTGTTGTCCTTAGCACTTCACTGTTTCTCTTTATTCGCGCCTGTAATGTGCCTCCAAGTATCTCCCCTACTAGACTCTCCTATTGTCATATCATGTAGTAATAGGATTACAAAATTATTCTATGTGATCAAATATCGCGTCTCTCTCGGTCCTAATAACACTACCCATCCCTTCATGATTATATTATTTCTAATTTTTCTTTTCCAAATGAGCACATACAATTCACACACATACTATCTTACAATTAAGAAATGTAATAGTCTCAGTCAATCACCACTTCCATGGAAAAATTGAGATAACACCAAGCCAGATTACCACAACATCCCATCTTACAATTATCATAATTAATAAGAAAGAATTTCTGAATTTCCAGCCATACACACCTACTTTCATCAAGGATATAAACAATTAAAGCATCACTGCACATACTCACGCTAAACAACAAAATAAGCAATGCTCAACAAAATTCCTTATGCAAGAACAAAAACATCTTTGTCCACAATTAATTCACAATTGGAGGCACCATGCTTTAGAAGGCCAATCGGCCACACTTATCCATAATCCCAAAATAACTATAGTTCAGCCCAAACCATGGTTTTCTTGTAGAATGTTTTATACGCCACCCAAAAGGGTTATTACATTTTGATTAATACCTTCCCCAGTAAACATGTATTTAATCATGACATGATATTTTCAATTTCATGGAAATCACGTGCTAAGTTATGATTATTTAGTCTTGATACTTTTAACTTTACTTTAGCATATTGTCCACACAAATAAAAAATACAGACTACACTACACCAGCCAGCAGCAACATATCACTTGCAAATTCTCATTAGACAATCACAAAACAGAACATGAGTTACCTTAACAACACCACATTGATAACTCAATAGTACAATCAAATTACATGTAAATAAGCCTACAAAGTCCCAAAAACCCATTCAGTCCTCTTACAATATTCCTCGCTCGATTTTCAGAAACTATGTAGAGAAGCTAAGAGTAGGAAATTCTTACCAATATTTATTTAAGAAACGTGTCTCTTCTACAATAATCTTCACCCAGAATCCTCAATGAATGGAGCTGAATTCGAAAATAATAATGGGAATTAAATGAAGATTCAAACTTCAAAGAATCCATATACATAGTATATAACTTTTCTTCCAAAGTCAGATTGCTCTTACTCTCAACCCAACAAAGAAAATGTGAATGATAAACGTTGGAATTACTCACCGAAATTTCTCCTATGAACTTCGCAGAACAGAAACAGAGATGTGTTGGATTCAACACTAAACGAAGTTGGGAGAGTACAATTTTGTGGGGGAAGGCGAGAAGAAGGAACAAGTGGATTGGGGAAACTAAAGGACAAAGAATTTAGAGAGGAAGGTGAAAGTAATGGATGCACAAGAGGGGGGGGGTGAATTGTGCTACCAAATAAAAATCAAACAATAACAACACAAGGGTTTATACTGGTTCGGTCTTCTTGACCTACGTCCAGTTCTCAACCACCCAGGTTGAGTTCCACTATCCCCAGGTTTTAGAAACGGGTTCACCTGGAACCTTTACAACCGCAAGTTTTGGACGGGATCACTTGTAACCTTACAACCACAAGTTTTACTCAAGGCTCACTTGCAACCTTGCTAACTAGCTCCCCCTTACAACCAGCAAGGGTTCAACCTTTACAAATAAAGGATTTTCTAAACTTAGTTCTCTTCAAGAACGGATAATGTTACACACTTAAGTACAATCAATGCTCTTAATACAAGAAGAGACTTAACCACAAAGAGTACAAGATAAGTAGATGAAAAGAACTCTCAATGAGTTAAATGCTCTTTCTCTTTTCTGGGTAGCTTTGAATGCTTGAAGGATTTCTCGGTTTCTCACTATAGCTTTCTTCAAGATGTCAAAGATATTAGTTGTCTTCATAAATGAAGGTGAGCTTGTTTATATAGTCTTCAAGTATTCTCACTCTTGGTAGGTGGGTTAGTGATTTGACCTAAATGTCGCCCTAAAGGTCAATCAATAATTTTCTAAACTCAAATCTACTAAGAGAATAGTGATGAGTAAAAGTCTTCTCTCAATTCAAGTTGTATCTTGCAAGTAAAAGGCTATGTTAGCCACGCAAATTAGAGTCACAAAGAGGTTGATTTTGATTTAAGTAACTACAAATTTAACCTAATAAAAGAGTACAAAAACCGAATTAAAGTGAAGAAATGTCAAGAAGAAACAACCTCCCTCTCCAAAGTACTTTGTGCTTTGATGAATTAGACCTCATACACTTGTTACACTTAATATAACCTAACTAAATTCTTGAGACCTCTTTAATCAAAGAAATCTACAAGCATTTAATTAGATTAATCAAGCTTAAAGCTCTTTTAAGCTAAGCACATACCTTGAGCAACATTAAGCACTAGATCTAGCACTTAAGAGACACATTCATTTCACAAATATACTAGGAGCTAATCGCGCACACATACATTCATGAAACTACAAAAGATTAAACTTAGGTTTTCATGTCCTTAACCTAAAAGAGAGATTTGTGAGCCAAAATCAAATAGAACACTTAAAGCTAAATGTCCTAGCCTAATATAACCTAAATCTAGGAAAACATTAGGCAAAAAGATAAGTCTAGCTCACAAACCTAAAAGATTACATTAACAAGTACATGAGGCCAAATGTGAAGATCTACAAGCACATTCCTTTGGAGAGAGAGATTAGAAGCCTTAGCCAAGCATGGAGAGATGGAGTGGAAGGTTGAAAACGTGAAGATCCATGGATTTGAGGTGGAGGCCGAGAGGAATGGTGAGGAATGTGATGGAGGAGATGAGAGAAAGTGAGAGAAAATGTGATGAAGAGAGAGAAAAGGTATGTGTTAAATGAGAGGTAGTTAGGTTAAATGGAAGTGGGTTTGGGTTAATGAGAGTAATTAGGAGTTGATGAGTTGTCAAATGGTGTGAATGAGTTGTCAAAAGATATTTTTGATAGGTAATGGAGGGTGTTTGGCCGAATTGGTTGAAGGTAAATGGGGAAGGAAGGGTAGTTTAGGTATTAGGTGAAAAGGTGGGTGAATGTGGTCCAAAGGTGGACTAGGTTCATTCTCTAAAGATTCCTCCTTTTTCTCCTCTCTTTTGTGCTTCCAAGAATGCCCTTAATAATGCATCACAACTTCAAGTTTGAATTTTTGAATATGGAGCCAAAATTACTCCATTTGGTAAGATGCTTCAAATTTGCCTTTTCTTTCCTTTTACCAAAAATGGTAAACTTTGCTTTATGTCCTTTTCCTTGCCAACTAGCCTCCTCCTTGCCACATAAGCTCCAACAAAGCTCCACCAAGGATGTGTGGGGCCCACGTGGGACCCCCTACACATAAAATTCACCACATAGTCAAAAATGACCAAAATACCCTTGGTTTCTTAAAATGCAAGTAATAAGGCTAATATTTTCCATATATCCACCTATAAGCATGTGCACATAAAATCACCAATAATGATCAAATATAACAATTAAATCTCACTAATTAAGCTCAATTGCACATGCTTAAACATATAAATTTAGGTCCAATCAAATCCCCCACACTTAAGCTTTGCACTCCGGGCAAAGTGATGTAAAAAGACTAACTCAATCATGTACCATAGTGAAGGCACTTGGAATTTACATAGAGTACAAGTTGAGCTTTTTGAACCTTTCCCTAAAGCATCACATGGTCCAAATCTAAGAATGCAACGTGAATGCAAGTTTAGCAAGCAACTAGAATTAAGGAGGAGTGCTAATAGAGATTTTTCCTCACCGGATTTAAGTGTTTAACTCATTCACTCAAGTTAGGAAAAATGCCTAACTAGGGTCTTTGTGATCACTCTTTGGCTCAATGCACTTAACCTCTCCATAAGCTTGTAGTAGCTCTAAGTTCTCCACCCATTATTATGCATGATACAATTGAATCTAGGAGACTTTAGGGGTTGAATGGAAGGCTAATAATGAATGATGAATGATGGAAAGTAGTCAATGACCAATGACATGAACAAGTAATCACCACATATGCATGCAATACAATGAAACTAATCCAATCAAGCATGCTACATATCACTCTTTTTTTCAAGCACTTTGTGCTTCTCATCATTTTTTTCACTCTTATGCCTTTGGCATACATGCTTTCATTTCATTTTTTTTTCTTCTTAGGCCTTCGGCCTCTTTCTCTTTTTTTTCTTTTCTTTGCTTTTTCTTGGCCTTTGGCCACACTTTTCTTTTCTTTTCCTCATTTAAGGCTCTCGGCCATTTTCTTGTTCTCACATGTAACATGCTTTTCACAAGATACAACAATACAATACTAATATAAATGCAAGCATATGCTATAATCACTCATTCAAACATTGGTCAAGGTGGTAGAAAAGAATAGTGAATGGCCCAAAGAGGTTAAATCAAAGGATAATATTTGGTGGCTTAGTGTTTGGGTCAAAAGGGTTTAGAAATGAAATGCCCCTTTCATTTTCAATCATGTCATGCATTGTGATCTTGAACAAGAGCTAAGACAAGTTCTAGGAGGTAAAGTAGACAATTGGCCCACTCAATTCGGTTGGAGGCTTCTCACTTTGATGACTTACTCTAATTAGTCACTTCCTCCCTAAGAAAAGTTAAATGAGAAACTTACACCCTCTTTATACCTTAAAAGTGCCCCAAGTAATGCCCTAAGTAATCATTCCAAAAATTCTACTTACACACTAGAGGACAATTCCATTTACTTTCAAGAGTCATGATCAAGTTAAACTTCCTACACAATCATGCCAAATAAGTCCACAAATCAAGTGTGAAAGCTTTGAATTAGACCACTTTTAAGCACATAATACATCCCCCCACACTTAAAGCATGCATTGTCCTCAGTGGGACCAATCAAATCAAGTAGGAAGGCATAAACAAAGGCAAGGCAGCAAAGACAAGGCCGGGCAGTCCACACATGCAAATGGCCATCATGTATTATTCACAAAACTACACTAAACACAACCTAACACAAGTTTATATTGTTTTTCTTTGATTTTTCTAACAACCTATAACAAAATACTAGAAATTAAACCTAACACAATTCTATATTTTCTTCTAACATATATCTTCCCCCACACTTAGAATAAGAACAATTTAAAGCAAGGGAAGGAAAGAAGCAACCTCTTATGGAGGCTTGAAGTTCTCTTTGAAGTACTTCTTGTTGTGGCCTTGAATGAAGGTGATTCGGCCACTTTTGACTTAAGGCATGGTTGTTTTGAAATCATCATGAGAAGCATGGGCTCTTGCTTCCAATTTAGCCTCTTGGAATATTTGAGCTTTGGCCTTGTGTTGCTTGCCACTTTTCTTCCTTGTTGTCTTCTTCTCTTTGGGTTTTCTAGCTCTCCCATAAGCTTGAAGTTTGCATAGGAACTTATGCATCTTGTGAGCAAGGACATCAAGTAAGGTGGGATCACACATCTCCTCCCTCAACTCTTTGCCTTTTTCTTCAATCTTCCTCTTAAGAATGCTCAATCTCATCACAAGCTTCTTGATCTCCTCACTTGTGAGCTTTCCATTGAAGAAATCCATCTCTTCTTGTGAAACCTCAAGCTCCAAACTCCTCTTAAGGTTCATTTCAGCCTTTGACATCTCCAAGCAAGAATGGTCTCTCTTGCGATTCCCTACAACATTGAGCAAACATCCCTTTTGCAAGGGGTTGTATGCATGCAAAGATATACTCATAGGAATACAAGATATAGCAATAAAAGAATCAAAGGGCACATGCTTAGGAAGAGCATCATAAGTGAAATGGTTCACATGCCTAAATGAGACATTATCACAATATATGAACAACAAATGAGAAACATGAAATGGATGTAGGTTTTGCCCCTTCAAAGCACTTGGCCAAGTAGTACATTTCGGCCACCTCATGATACTTGTAGTACCACCTCTCAAAGCAACACTCAAGGGAGCTACATCAAGCAAGCAAGGCTCAAGTAAAGTTGTAGCAAGGTCCTTCCCTTGAAAAGTTCTCTTTCCATGCATATGCCTCATTCGGCTTTTCCAATCCAAGAGAACATGTGAGGAGTAGCAAAACAAGTCCTCCACCAAAGGTAATCCCTCTTCCACCATGAAAGCAAACACTTCCTCCAACCTATCCTTATCAACAAAATTGAACAAACATCCCTTTTCCAAGGGGTTGTGGATATGCAAAGAAGGAATGCATACAACAATATCACCAAGCTTATATTTGAAACAAAAGGGATCATGCGATTGCATCATGCTCACAATATTAGAAAAATCATTCTTAGTACCTAGCATGCATGCAACATTATCAACAATAGGACAAGAATCAAAATAGCACATGGAAGCATCAACATTACCACTCATCACATGCATCAAAGAGTCAATACAATGCAAGCCTAAATGAGAAAAATGCTCCCTAGAATGCTTAATGGTCTCAAACACCTTGAATTTTATCAATTGATCACCCACTTCCATGGTGATGTAACCATCTTTCAAACTTATGATTGCATTAGCCGTCATCAAGAAAGGTCTACCCAAAATCAAGGAATCACTCACACTAGTCTCACTAGTCATGTCAAGCACATAAAAATTCACCGGAAACACCAACTCCTTAACCCGAACTAGAATGTCCTCTATAAGTCCAAAGGGTTTCTTGAGTGACCTATCTGCCAATTGAACCACTACATTAGTTTCACTTATGTCCTTAAGCCCTAATGCAATGTAAGTGGCCTTAGGCATGACATTAATTGTGGCCCCTAAATCAAGAAGTGCCTTTCCGAAGCTAAGACTCCCTATTTGACAAGGTATTGTAAAGGAGCCCGGATCTCCACACTTTTGGGGCAAATGCCCCTTCAAGAGAGAAGACACATTCGTCCCTAGTTGAATTTTGTTACTTGAGTTACTAGCTCTCTTATTTGTGCAAAGATCTTTAAGGAACTTAGCATACTTAGGCATTTGTTTCACAAGCACAAGCATAGGCACATTAACTTCTAGCTTAGAAAACAAGTCAAGCATTTCCTTTTCCAATTCATCATCATGTTTCTTCTTAGCTAAAGCATATGAATTAGGAAATGGCAAATGCTTAGGGTCAAGAGGTTTACCTTTGGGGGATTCATCCCCTTGTTGAGTAGATGACTCTTTAGAAGAAGATTCTCCAACTTTGAGCTTCCCTTTTGCAATTTCTTTCTTCTTTTGCTCTAGGGAGTTCTCGGCCTCTTCACACTTTTTAGGGAGGCTCTCGGCCTCTTGTGGAACTTCACCAAGAGGTTGATTCAATTCGGCCTCTCTATACAAACTATCATCAACCAAGTCATTTTGAAGGCTAGTGTGGCCTTCCTCATTGAATGCACCCTTCTCGGCCTCATCAAGATTTTGAGCTTCCTCCTCTTCCTCCTCTTCCTCCTCATAGTCATAAGCATTGCCATATTTCCTTCCACTTCTCAATTGCATAGAATGAATGTTTTGTGGATTGATCACCACATTAGAAGGCAATCCCCCCTTCTTTGCATCTTGCTCCGCTTTAGTGTTCAACATTTGAGAAACTAAGGTGGTTACATTTTCTTGCTTCTTAAGACTCTCCTCAAACCCATTCATCTTCTCCATTAAGCTTGACATCATTTGGTACATCATGTCTTGTTGAGAATTTGAAGAGCTAGATGGAGGAATAAAAGCTTGAGAACCCACCACATTGTTTCTTGGAGCATGAGCTAGATCGTCATTCTTCACAAATGGAGGAGTAACATAGGCTTGTTGATTCAACCTATACCCTTGAGCATTAGGGTTAGGCCTCCCTTGGTATGTACCATAGCCTTGTTGAGAAGGAAAAGCATTAGAGACTTGATTTTGGCCTCCCCCCCACTTAGGTTGTTGTTGTGGTTGGAAGGAATTTTGAACTTGCCCTTGGTTAGAACCTCCCCCCCACTTAAAGTTAGGGTGGTCCCTCCATCCCGGATTGTATGTTGAGGAGTAAGGGTCATATTTGGCTTGAGATGGCCTAAAATTGGTGTACATGGCCGCACACTCCTCATAAGAGGGACATGAAGATGTGGTATGCATCGGAGAACCACAATGGTCACAAGATGTAGCAACCAAAGCCATAGAGTCATCAACAACATTGGTAGGCTTCACAAACATCCCATCCATCCTACTCAAGCTCTCGGTCAACCTCTCAATAGAATTATAAAGCTTGTCATCACCACTCAAAGAGGTAACCTTAGGAGCACCACCATAAACAAGATCTCGGCCATAAAAATTTTGATGGTTAGAAGCCATAGTAGAAAAGAGATTCCACCCCTCATTAGCCGATAAGTTGAATATGGAACCATTGGAGGCGGCATCCACACTCATCTTCAATTGTGGCACAAGACCATCATAGAAATATTGCACCAAGTTGGCCTTTGAAATGTTGTGATTAGGACAAGAGTTCACCGAAGTGTTAAACCGGCTCCAATAATCATAAAATGTCTCTTGAGAGAGTTGTTGAACACCGGTTATGTCCTTCCTCAACTTGGAGATCTTAGAAAGAGGGAAATATCTATCCAAAAACACCTTCTTTAGTTGCTCCCAAGACAAAGTAGCATAATGAGTGGGAAGATTCAATAGCCACTCCTTGGTTTTACCCTCCAAAGAGAATTGAAATACCCTCAAGAGAACATCATCCAAGTTGGCATTGGGAGGCTTCATGGATGAACAAGTATGGTATAGGCCAAGCAAGTGAGTGTGGGCATCTTCATGAGGAAAACTTGTAAACTTAGGCAAATGAGCAAGAAGAGATCCCTTGATCTCAAAGTTAGCGGGGTTAGCATAAAAGCCTTGTGGTGCAAATGATGCATATGATTGTGTGAACTCCCGCATAGGTCTATCATCATCATGCAATTGCCTACCCCCATCAAAATGATGTTCACCCTCTTGCTCTCGCCTATCATGCCTCTCATGCTCATGTTCATGCTCTCTAGCCTCTTTCTCATGTTCTCTAGGTTCTTCTTGCCTTTCGGCCATAATGATATGATTATCTAAAATAGTGTGATGAGAATGTAAGGGTGAAGTGTGTGGTTGTGAAGTGGATGCACTAGCTTGTTTCTTGTCCTTTCGCCTCTTAGCCCTAACTTTGCTAATGGATTTCTCAATCTCGGGATTTAAGGGAACTAAGGGAAGGTTAGGTCTCATGCAATGCAAAACAATGCAAGATGCAAGGCAATGCAAGTGCACAAACTAAGTAATGGCAAGTAGGTGAATGAATGAATGAATGTAGGAATGAAAGTGGTGCAAAGACAACCACTTGAAACTTCAATTAGTCAAGAATGTTCCTACAAAACAAACACAAACCAAGCAGCCAGCACAAAGATACCACGCAGTCCAGAATATGCAAGATAAATGACCAAACAGAGATGGCCAAACAGTCCAGAAAAACAGTGCAATAAATCCAGAAAAAGGTCCCAATTTTCAGCAAGAAAGCACAAGAGAAAGTGCTTCCAAAGTAGTGCAAAACAAGCTTGCTAAAGTCCAAAGAGATGGACACAAGACCAGCCAATAGAAAGGCTCCAGAATAGCCTCAAATAGGCTTAAGAATTCTCTGCAAAGTGTTCAACAGCCCTGCAAAACAAACGTCCAAAACAGTCCACAAGAACAAGGCAAACTCACACTTATCCGGTTAGAAAAGTAAGGCAACTAGAGCACCTTTTTCACAATAATTTCCAACCAAACTTTCCAGATCAACCAGGCAGATATAAAGTGCAAATAACCAGCTTTCAAACAAACCAAAAACTGCTCAAAACAGATAAGTAGAATGCAAACAGTTTTGGTTCAAAGTTGAGCAGGAAAATGCACAATTACAGCAAGTTTTTAACCTCTAGAAAATCGAATACTGCACCAAAAATTCAGCACAATATATCAATAAAAAGCTTATTCAAAACTGATTCAAATGAGCCTAAAATCATGCAAAACAGTGCAGGATAAGATCAAACAGATTGGCTCCAAAGTCAGCAGTTCCGCAGGCAAATTCCAGAAAAACAGGGCAAATTGAAAAATTCACCCTGGACAGTAGAAAACGAGTTTCCTGGCAAAGTTTATATCAAATTAAAGCTTGAATCTTCTAGTTTTACCAGTTAAAACAGTTTCCAGAAATTCGTTGTGAGTCAATACCAGTTTTGAAAACAAGGTCGCTGAAAGTACAGTGTTGTCCAGACAGTTTCCAGCACACAGGGCAGATTTCAAAAATTTATTCCAGACAATATAGAATGAGTCTAGCAACAAGTAATATGTTCCTGGAAAGCTTAAAATGTGTATTTTAACCACAAAAAACAGTTTCGTCAAGTTCCAGCTACACAAGTTACAGTTGCAACAGCAAGCAAACTGGTCACACAGTGACTTTCCAGCAAACAGTCTAACTTCACCGAATTGTTTCAGACAGCACAGAAGTCGTTTAGGGACACACAATATATCAATAGAAATCTTACAACATGTACTTTAAGCACCTAAAACAGATTTTCCAGATTCGGCACAGATTAGTCCCAGATTACAAAACAAACACGCTGAACAAACAGGATTTCCAGACAGAATTTCCAGCAAATGTGCAAACAAGTTCTATCAATGTCCAACAGTACTTTTCAGCAATGAAAGGCCAACTAGAGCAGCCTATACACCTCCAAAACAGTGTCAATTATCCAGAATACAATGAGCAATTTCAAAATGCACAAAATCACAATTATGCTCAAAAGTACCAAAGTAGCCGAATTAGCACACAAGTGACAACAAATTAAAGTTGTGACTACGAAAACCTAAAATTAGCTAGAATCAACCTAAATTGGCAACGGCGCCACTTGATTTGACCTAAATGTCGCCCTAAAGGTCAATCAATAATTTTCTAAACTCAAATCCACTAAGAGAATAGCGGTGAGTAAAGGTCTTCTCTCAATTCAAGTTGTATCTTGCAAGTAAAAGGCTATGTTAGCCACACAAATTAGAGTCACAAAGAGGTTGATTTTGATTTAAGTAACTACAAATTTAACCTAATAAAAGAGTACAAAAACCGAATTAAAGTGAAGAAATGTCAAGAAGAAACAACCTCCCTCTCCAAAGTACTTTGTGCTTTGATGAATTAGACCTCATACACTTGTTGCACTTAATATAACCTAACTAAATTCTTGAGATCTCTTTAATCAAAGAAATCTACAAGCATTTAATTAGATTAATCAAGCTTAAAGCTCTTTTAAGCTAAGCACATACCTTGAGCAACATTAAGCACTAGATCTAGCACTTAAGAGACACATTCATTTCACAAATATACTAGGAGCTAATCGCACACACATACATTCATGAAACTACAAAAGATTAAGCTTAGGTTTTCATGTCCTTAACCTAAAAGAGAGATTTGTGAGCCAAAATCAAATAGAACACTTAAAGCTAAATGTCCTACCCTAATATAACCTAAATCTAGGAAAACATTAGGCAAAAAGATAAGTCAAGCTCACAAACCTAAAAGATTACATCAACAAGTACATGAGGCCAAATGTGAAGATCTACAAGCACATTCCTTTGGAGAGAGAGATTAGAAGCCTTAGCCAAGCATGGAGAGATGGAGTGGAAGGTTGAAAACGTGAAGATCCATGGATTTGAGGTGGAGGCCGAGAGGAATGGTGAGGAATGTGATGGAGGAGATGAGAGAAAGTGAGAGAAAATGTGATGAAGAGAGAGAAAAGGTATGTGTCAAATGAGAGGTAGTTAGGTTAAATGGAAGTGGGTTTGGGTTAATGAGAGTGATTAGGAGTTGATGAGTTGTCAAATGGTGTGAATGAGTTGTCAAAAGATATTTTTGATAGGTAATGGAGGGTGTTTGGCCGAATTGGTTGAAGGTAAATGGGGAAGGAAGGGTAGTTTAGGTATTAGGTGAAAAGGTGGGTGAATGTGGTCCAAAGGTGGACTAGGTTCATTCTCTAAAGATTCCTCCTTTTTCTCCTCTCTCTTGTGCTTCCAAGAATGCCCTTAATAATGCATCACAACTTCAAGTTTGAATTTTCGAATATGGAGCCAAAATTACTCCACTTGGTAAGATGCTTCAAATTTGCCTTTTCTTTCCTTTTACCAAAAATGGTAAACTTTGCTTTATGTCCTTTTCCTTGCCAACTAGCCTCCTCCTTGCCACATAAGCTCCAACAAAGCTCCACCAAGGATGTGTGGGGCCCACGTGGGACCCCCCTACACATAAAATTCACCACATAGTCAAAAATGACCAAAATACCCTTGGTTTCTTAAAATGCAAGTAATAAGGCTAATATTTTCCATATATCCACCTATAAGCATGTGCACATAAAATCACCAATAATGATCAAATATAACAATTAAATCTCACTAATTAAGCTCAATTGCACATGCTTAAACATATAAATTTAGGTCCAATAAGTTAGCCGTTTGAATATGACCGTTTTTCCCAAGTTACCGTTTGCCCATTAATGCTCCATTAATGCTTAGCAGGGTTGACTTTGCTTTATCTCTGAAAAGTAGTTCTGACACCTCTGCTCTGTCAAAGGCATTCTGACACTGCTCTGCTCTGATCGTTCTGACATTCTGATTGCTTGCGGAAGCAAGTCCACATCCGGAAGCAACTTTACTCAGTGTACTGCATTTTGAACGTTAGTCTTAACAATAATAGCACATACCCACATGCAGTGGGAGTTCACTTAGTCTAAGGGAGTTCTTTTCCATCCGGAAGCAATTCCACATCCGGAAGCACTTTTACTGGACGTTGGGTTATGTTCATATTTTACTCACTGACGCTCAGTGTTATCCATACTAACAGTCAGCGCTAGTTACTAAGCAATCGGAAGCAAATCCACTGGACGTTGGGTTATGGTCACTGGCGCTCAGTGTTATCCATACCAACAGCCAGCGCTAGTCTTAATACAATCGGAAGCAAATCTACATCCGGAAGCTTCCTAACTTAGTCTCAAGGATTTTATACACTAATGCTCTTAGACTGAGTTATGACTTAGTGATATACTTGCTGTCGCTGGGGGATGAGACGTTTATCCGCGAGCGCCAGTCTTAGTCCATCCGGAAGTAAATCCACATCCGGAAGCACTCTTACTTGGGGTTCTATATTAACCTAATATTCTCTAAGTGTTTGGCTTGTTCTTTCATATTTTAGTCTTCATCAAAACTTAAGATTCTAACATTCTCCCTTTTTGATGATGACAAAATAAGTTATCTAATTAAGTTCATATGAAAGAATTAAAAGTAACAGTTAGATAAAACACAAACAACTCAGATAATTTATCATTGATAAACAAAAGACTACAAGTTAGAATTACAATAACAGATAGAATTCACAAGTAATCTACACTATGCAAAATGAACTATGCATGAAAAATAAGAAGAAAAATTTCTAAGGTAAAATGCATGGGGAGGAGTGGGGTTTAAAGCTGATGTCTCTTTTTCCTCTCCCTCTCCTTTTGTCTTTCCTCATTTTCCTTTTGAAGCTGGGCTAAGTGGGCATCCTTGACATTCTGGTCAATCTGAGCTATTATCCTTTGAAGCTCTTCCTCTTCCCTCTCCCTTCTGAGTCTCTCAGACTCAACAGATTCCTCAAAGGCTTTCTTCATATTTTCAACTTCTTCAAACCCAGGGAACCCAGTTGCATCCGAGAAGGGAGTGACCTCGCCATTGGGATAATGGACAGCCCTGATCTTCACATTCCATACTGGAAAGTTGGGGTCCTCCTCAACTTCCTGGACTTTCCTTTTCCCTTTGCCCTTGTCTTTTCCTTTGCCCTTGCCTATTGGTTGAGTAGGTTTGGCTCTTGCTCTTTCAGCATCTAGGCAGGCCATCTGACCAAATGAGATTTTGTCCGTGAACCCATACCTCTCGAACTCTTCAGGAGTCATGTCCTCAATTTCCAGCTTAACTTCCTTCAGTATCGGAGTGACATGTGTCTCTTGAGAGGATGACTGAGTCTCAGGTACAATCTCATCTTGAACAGATGGAACCTCTGGCTCACTCACAGCAGACGCAGTAGAACTAGTACTCTTGTTGGCATGCTTTCTAGCAACTGCCTTCTTCCTTGATTCACTGTACTTGACTACTGGTGGAGGAGGAGCAGAGGTTGGCTCAGAAGGAGAAGGAATTGGCTTGGCTATGACGATTGGTGGATGATTAATCCTCTCCAGCCCATACTTCATCATTATCTCCTCAATTAAGTTTTGGGCAGGCTTAGAAGATGGAGGCTCAGATGATGAAGACTCTGGCTGTGGGATCTCTTCAGATTGTTCATATATAACCATTGCCCACTTGGACCTTTGCTCATCCGATCGCTGCTGTTGCATAAATCAGATGGCTTCCCCTCTGATCAGACTTTCAGCACCACCCAATCTTTGAAGATCCATGGCTCGGCGAAGAGCGACAGTGATGTCTTCATCGAGCCAGAGGGATGGTTGACTCAGGACATCCCTTGCTTCCATGGTATGGCGGAGGGCGATAGCAGCATCTCTCCCCCTTTTGTCATCATCAAGGAGAGCGAGGGCCAGGGAGGACTGAGTGGGTGAAGAGGAGGGTGAGGATTCGGGCGAGGGTGTGGGTGTGGGTGTGTTGTGGTCTGGTGAATTAGGAGGGTTTGGGAAGAGGATTGTGTTTCGTTCGAAGAAGTCGGGGTGGGTGAATAGCCCATCGAAGGGGTAGGTGGAGGAGTAGGCGGCGGGTTGTTTAACTCTCCATTGAATAAGGGGTTGGTCTCGGAGGAAGTAGGTGTGAAGTGGGTGATCAGGAGAGGTAAACCCAAGGGATTGGGCTATGGTGGGTTGAGTGTTAGGAGGAGGATTGGAGGGATCTGTGGGGCTTGGGGGTGGTGAAGGGTTTGGGGAGTTTTGTGGAGATGGGGAGTTGTTGGAGTTAAGTGGTGATTGGCGAGGGGAGTGTTGGGGTGAGTTTTGAGTGGAGTTTTGGGGTGATGGTTGATGGTCATTGTTAGGTGATGTTTGGGGTTGTTGGGTATTCTGAGGAGGAGGAGGTGGAGGTTGGTCATTTTGTGGAGGAGGGGGTGGAGGTTGGTTAGGAGGAGGAGATAGTGGTAAGTTACCTTGAGGTGGAGGTTGAGGAATTTGAAGGTGATGAAGGATGAGGTCTAACTTTGCGTCTACCCTCGCTAGTTGGACCTCGACTCGACCTACTCGGTCCTCGAGCCTCTGGATTCTCTCCCCCTGCTGCTGGAAGGCAGTGTCACACTCATCCCGGAGGGGAGCCATCAGAGAGTCAGACAGTCTAAAAAGGATCTCCTCCTTTACTTCCTCAGCAAAGGCCTTGACTATAGCTGGCACCTTCGCAACACGACTGGGACCAGGATGAGAGTCTACCTCTTGATCCCCTGCACCAGATACAGAGGGGCTAAGGTATGAGAGGCACTGCCTGCCTGAGAGCCTGAGCGAGTGGCCTTGGTCTGCTTGATATATTTTATCCCCATCTTGCCGATGTTAACTGCGCTGACAAGTACGCACTTAACATTCTCGTCCTCCTCAGTGGATGTTGACTTGATCAAATTTTTCTCCAGGAGGAAGGCGATGACAGTGGGGTAGGGAAGATAGTCAGACTTTTGAATGTCAATCCACCTTTGCAACTCTAGACTGATCAATTGCTCAGGGTTGAGTGGCTGCTGGGAGAGGAATCTGGGGAACCAAGGGTTGTCAAGGAGAGTGAACTCGTTGAAGTTTCCCCCTTTATGTGTCATCATGCGGGAGTAGACATAGTATAGGAGCCTGTTGGAGTCAGACATCCCAGACACCTTCTTCCCCTTGGTGTCATAGACCTTTGCAAGTTCCTCCTTGCTGAGTTTCTTAGGGAATAGCCATTCATTCATTTCTCCCTCAGGCACCCCCATCAGGCTGTTGATGTCTCTCCAAGTGAAGTTGAAGGTTCTCCCTCTTACTGTGGCAGTGAAGGTGACTCTTCGAATCTGATCCTTCTCATCCACCTTCTTATATTTGACCTTGGAGGTGAGGGACTGGCAGAATACCCGCAGGACGTTGATGTTGTATTCCTGGTTGATCCCCAGCCAGGGCATGTATTTCTCCAGAAATGGTCTCAAGTGTGGAAACCATAGATCATCTATCTTGTCCAGATCTATGAACATCCATGTGTTGAAGTAGGGTTTTGTAGTTTCAAATTTGGAGGAAACAGCCTCCAATGCCCCATCTCTGCATACACGAGGATCATCATACTCCTCTACTCGCTGTCTTTTGGATGGGGATTCCTCTCTGAATTGAACCCTCTTCTTACCCTTCTTCTGCAACCTTCTTCGTTGTTGCCCAGATTCCCCAGAATGCTCTTGCTGGGGTTGCTCAACATGCCCAGACTGTTCTGGCTGTTCTTGGACTCGCCCACTTTGTTCTTGGCTTTGCCCAGATTTCCCAGAAATTTTATGAACTTGCCCAGATTGTTCATGTTGTTTTCTGGATTTCCCAGATTTCGAGTGCCCCGATTTCCCAGTTTTGGACTTCTTTGATGTAGTGGCTATCTCAGTGTTGGGGTTTGTCTCATGTGATCCGGCCATTTTGTGTTTAGGGTTTTTTAAGTGGAATGAATGGAGTGAAATGACAGAAGAAGAAGATGAAGAAGATGAAGAGAATGAGATGAAGATGAAGAACACGATGAATGTATGCAGAGAGTTTGAGTGAAAAATTGTGTAAGTAAAAAGTAAAAGTGAAAACGGCTTCCTATTTATATGCAATGTCACAACGGGTAAATGCTCATAATGACTCTTCATGAAAGCATGCGCTGGTTCATCAGAAAACGTAAATATTCAAATTGAAACGTCGCACCTTTGTGACACGTGTCTCTGCACAATGTCAGAAGAGGCACAATTTTTGGTGTGAGAAGATGAAACGTTTTCTGAGGTGACGTGTCCCTTTGTTCAGACACTGGCGCTCCCCCTCACTTTGACTCAACACTCAGCGCCAGCATAAGAGCATCCGGAAGTGGTTTTGCTTCCGGTTGGAGTGGCTCTCCAGGTAACCTTGAGTTGTCATCCAGTGCCAGCAAAAGAGTATCCGGAAGTAGTTTTGCTTCCGGTTGGACTTACTTAGGATTCAACATTGTGTGGTGTAACATCCTAAATATTTTTTTTATAAAATAAAGGGCGAAGGCCCAAAAATGATACACAACTATTGGCCAAGGAACAGAAATAATACATAACTATTTCGAGGTACAAAAATGATACCCAACTTTTCCATGTGATCAAAAATGATATTTTCACTAATATGACAATAATATTAGACATGAAATGTCCAAAATGCCCTTATAATTAAATAAACTTTTACCGGCCGGCGATTAATTTAGGGCAAAGGCCCAAAAATGATACATAACTATTGGTCAAGGAACAAAAATGATACATAACTATTTCAAGGTACACCAATGGTACCAACTTTTAACATGGGATCAAAAATGATATTTTTACTAATATGACAATAAGATTACATATGAAAAGTCCAAAATGCGCTTATAAATTAAATAAATTTTCTTCCTCACCCTCTCCTTCCTTAGCTTCTTTCTTCTGCCAACAGTTCTTTCAATAAATAACTCGTCCACCGGCGGCTTCAACTCTCAACAACTCGTTAGGGCGATCAGGCTGCAAAAACATGAAAACAGAGTTGCTGAGAGTTGAAGCAGTCGGTAGACGAGTTATTTATTGAAGGAAGTGTTGGTCGAAGAAAGAAGCTAAGGGAAGAGAGGTGAGGAAGAAAATTTATTTAATTTATAAGTGCATTTTGGACTTTTCATGTGTAATCTTATTGTCATATTAGTGAAAATATCATTTTTGATCTCATGTTAAAAGTTGGTACCATTGGTGTACCTTGCAATAGTTATGTATCATTTTTGTTCCTTGACCAATAGTTATGTATCATTTTTGGGCCTTCGCCCTAAATTAATCGGCGGCCGGTAAAAGTTTATTTAATTATAAGGGCATTTTGGACATTTCATGTCTAATATTATTGTCATATTATTGAAAATATCATATTTGATCACATGGAAAAGTTGGGTATCATTTTTGTACCTCGAAATAGTTATGTACTATTTATGTTCCTTGGCCAATAGTTGTGTATCATTTTTGGGTCTTCGCCCTAAAATAAATGAATAAATACCCAAAATTTAATCTTGCAAATGAATTTAGAAAATTCAACATTTTTTTTAGAAATCTGTTAGGATTAAGAAAGAAAATAATTAAGTATTAAATTTAATTATTAAATAATTGTGATGGTTATATCAAGAAGGGATCATTTTAGGAAACTTTATATATAATGCTATGATATGATATTTTCTAAAGCATTAGAGATTAATGTTGAGAGCATAGGAGACTACATTTAATAGATAATATGAGTAGAAACTTGATAGCTAATTGAGAGTACTGTTTTGTAATTTTCATATTGGGCCATAAACCCTAGATTTTCCTTTCATATATATATACTTCTTTATGCCTCTCCCTTTCTCATGTGTATAGCAGCCACACACACACACACACACAACTCCTTCTCCATATCTGATTTGCGTTTCCTCACCTCCTCAAGACATTGTTTCTCTATTTCACTCCAATCATCATCATCACCAATCACCTCTTCTTCCCAACCTCCACTCTGATTCTTCACTCCATCGGTTCCTCGTCACTTTCATCGTTCTTTTCCTCACACCCACCTTATTTCTCTTGCTCCCTCTGTTCCGTCAAGCTTTGGCGGTGCTCGAACGACGACAGCGAAGGGCGGAGCTGGACGACATTGATTTTAGCGTTCAGTCAAAGATTGAGCTTAGGTAACTCCATTCTTTCCATTCCTACCCTTCTCTTCTATTTTAAGTGAGATTAGAGAGAGACGCGAATTGGGGTTCTTGAATTTATGGGTTCAAATAGTTTGGGTTCAATAATCAACTAAAATGAAATTATGAGTTTCCATTTTTGGTGTTAGAATTTTGAGTTGAAGTTTGGAACTGTACTTATTTTGCTGTTTTGATGTTGACTAGGATTTATGTGAGTGTGATTTTGTTTGCTTACTAATGGTTGCAGTGAAATGATGTTATATGAAATGAGTTTTCTTTTCATTAAGGAATATATTAAGCAAACTCTACTTAGTTTGCTTACTGATGTTATGTGAGTGCCTTATTTGGTTTGAATACATTAAGGAATGAAATTGTTATAACATGATTATGTTTTGGCATGAAGGAGAGGCATGAAAATTCTGTTTTCTTTTTCTCATATGTTCAGTATATAATTTAAATATGAAATCGCATGTTGGAAATGATTTTCTGGTTGAGGGCAGTTTTGTTTGTCCTAATTAATATGATGAACCCAAAGAAATTATACTTGGTTGTTGTATAATGATTCAGGTATTTTCATTGCTTCTTTCTTCACAAACTGATTTGAATATTATTTTTTTAATGGTGCTGGAAGGAATGATGTATTAAGTTTGAGATTTGTGCATTTTTATTTTCTTTTCCGTTTCTGGTTCTCTTAATGAGAAATTGTGATTTCCCTATTTTATTTGGTCTGACTTGGGGAAAGATTATTGGAGAATATTGATTAAGTTGAATTAATTTGGTTTATTGGTGATATGATGTTAGGGCTACAAAGTCAATTCTCATTGATTCTAATGCTTGATGAAATTAAATTTGTTTGCTTGTTTTGTACAATAATCGAGTAGTATTTCTAGGAACGAGAGCGACGTTAATTGATATATACATGAATGGTTGTTTATATTCTTTATTTTGTGGTATATGATATTAGGAGAATATAGTAAATGAGGTAATTGAAGAGTCTACAAGCAATGATAAGGAAAAGTAATGAAGTGCTAAGGCTGCAGGTAACTACTTCACTTGCCTGCGCGTGTGTGTATGTTAGTGAGCATTTAGGTAGTTTATATGCATTGATTATTGCTAGTGTGATTATGGAACGCTTTGATTGGAATTTCTGATTTGGTTGTGGTACACCGAGTAATATTATTATAATTATGCCATTCCGGAATGAGGTTCCCTTGCCCGTACAGCAGGGACTAAAATGAATAAAGAGAAAAACGTTATTAGGGAGAGCGCCCCCGGTTCAAGCGAGGGTATATCGACCATCGAGTCGTGAGTCCCTATTGAACTGATATATTTTGTTCAAGCGAGGGTATATCGACCATCGAGTCGTGAGTCCCTATTGAACTCATTATCGGTGTACTTGTGTATTGTGTTTAATGTGATTATTATTATTCTTGATGTTTGAGTTTGTGGTGTTTTGAATTTGTGATGTGGCTTTAAATGAATACTTGTACTGCTGTATTATTTGGTAATTGATAGATACTTAGAATAGAAAATAGATAACATGTTCATGCAACACAGCATGTAGCACACACCACCAAACACGACATTAGCACACACCACCTTGCCGGCATGCACATGCACGTAGTGCAAAAATGTGCGTAGGCGAGTAGTTGTTAGTTACGACATCAGGGTCTACCCCTCGTAATTGATAGATACTTTATAAAATTGAGTTGTTACAAATTGGTATCAGAGCCAGGTTCACGGTCATCCAAACTAGTCATGGATGTGACCATAGAAAGATTCATGTTTGTAAGTCATGACTGCAGCATGAATTACAAACAGGAAGCTTTAATTACCAAATCTTCATGACATAGTTTGGATTAGTTAAATAGGTAATTAAAAAGAAAGTAATTAAGTGTTCTTAAAATAGTATAAAACGAATATTTTTTTTAGGATTGAGTTTTATAGCTTGAGATTTGTTATGTGCTATTTCTTGCATTACACATGCATTAAACACGTGTTTTTGGTGATTTATTGATGTGCCTATACTGAATGGTGATATAGAAAATTTAGCTTGACTTGAATAATTATTTTTAGTTGTAAAGGAAATTTCGACAAGTTTAAACTAGCAAAGGCTATAGTTGGGTTGTGATTTATGAGTTTGAGAGTTATTGGGATTTTTTTTATTTCTGATATATAAGTGCATATGAAAATACTATTGTGAAATGTAAGTTGATTGATTTAGATTGAGTTATGATTAATTGAGCTTCCGAGAATTTGAGTATCCGTTATAGGTTATATATTGATAGAGAATGAATGAGGTTGATAGTATGACTGAGTTTGAGATGGGTTTTACGGTTTGAAGGATCGCGTTAATTAATTGAGTAACTTTACTTCTATAGATAGTAGGTATTAATGAGTTTTTATTCTGATAGTCAAACATGTATTTTGGATGACGTTAAATAGGAATATTGTTATTGTTTGAGTTCTAGTTGGAGTTGAATTAAAGTCTTGAGATTGTTTTAGAAAGAATAATCAAAGTATGACTAATGATATTAAAGAACATGGATATATAGGAAAGTAAGGTAGGATGATGTCCAAAGGAGCTTGAATTAAATGGGAAAGAGCAGTATACTTAATTTTTGAGGGAAAATTGTGTATTTATTATTATTTTGCCATGAACTAGTAGGAATAAAGTTGACTTAATGATTTTCGAGATTAAGGATTGCATTTAAAGAATTTGTCGTGTTTAGATTTTTAGAATGTTAGTTTATATGAGAAAATAGATATAATCATATGGTTTAACTATCTGGTATGAGTTATTCATTCCTTTAGGTAAGAGAAATTAGTAAGCTTTGAATATGGAAAAAAAAAACAATCTCAGTTCTAGATTTCAATATCTTGGATATTTCTATGATTATTTTGGTAGTTTTAATGTTAAGTGTGACTTTAGTGAAAGCAAATTGTTGTATTTAATTTAGAAGATATTACTGCTCATGACAAATTTAAGGTGGAGTGTTATGTTTTTATATGGAAATGGGAATTGAAGGAGTTTCAAGGTTTTCTTGGTTTATTAGAATTATTGATTTTAATACTAATGAATAGTTCATACCACCGAAATTAATGGAATTAACATAGGCGAAATAATGAGAACTAAATTATGATTATTTAGCTTGTATGGACTAGGTTAGATGTATTGGAGATGAGTTTTTGACTTTCAGGATTAGAGTATACTGTAATGGTAAAGACTTGATGATTGACTGGAAAATGTTGACTAAAATCAAATTGAGGAGATATAATGATTATGGATGGATGATTAATCAGAGAAATTTTGCTTCAAGGTGAAATGGATAGACTTAGGTTTTGTATTAAAGTTAATTGAAGGGGATTATTTGAGATTGAACTATGATTTGATGATTTGAATATAATAGTTGATGATGAATCTATGACTAAGTGGGACAATTGTTGAGTTTGAGGTTTCGACTTCGTTTAAGGAGTGCATGTACTATATTGATCATGGAGTTGAGGATTATTGGGCATCAATGACCTTATTAGGCTTGTTGACATAACTAAATTAGCTATCTATTATATTGGTGAACAATCTGTGAATTAAGTTGTTTGAATAGACTTATTATGAATTCATGAGTCTTGGAGATAAATGAAATTTTCTTTTGATTTTAAAGTCTACTGAAGATTGAGTTTGATCGTATTGATTAAAGGTGATATTATCGATATTGTGATTTATTAAGAGAATAAGGGAAAGAGTGAGTTATTGATAGACTTTTGTTGAGGAGTTTAAGAATTAGTGACGAATTTTCAAGTTGTGATCATGAGACTAAATAGATTAAGAAGCTATATGTGCTGAATATTTATGTTGGAGTTTGAGCAAACATTTTGAATTGATTGGAATGAAAGACAATTGACAATGTTATTATGATGATATTCGTTTGAAATATGACTGAGGAAAATAGTTGGAGTTGGAAGATGAGATTAGCAAATTTAATGCAATATTGAATAGTACTTTTGAGGAATACTGCTTATTGTGAAAGGTTTAAAGAATGATTGGATAATTAAGGTGTTGTTAGCTTTAGAGTTACATTGAGGAAAACTAATGGTTTGATCAAATTGGAGGATATTTAGTAGATTAGTAGATTGACATTTTCATAGGTTCTAAGATCTGCTTTCATATCTTCGGAAATTGGTCTAAGGATTTGATAATGTACATTTCTTTTCATGTGTGATGAAAAATACTTGTAGGTGATTAAAGAATGACTTTTCCTGTTGAAGTAGTTAAGGAAATTAGAAATTTTTGAAATAGCCAGATGTGATGATGGGGATTCAAATGAAATGCAAGATTTTGGTTATTGTTAATGATAGGGGAATGTGTTAGAGTTAGTAACCTAATTAGGGAGTAGTTGATATCGCTTGAAGCAAGTTATGAGATTTTTGTCTTGATTTGGAAGTGATATGATAGTACTAGTATAGGAGACTATCTATATCTTGACAAATAAGATGTAGCAAAGTGGGAAGATGACTTGGCAATTTAGAAGACGAGAGAAATTATGTGGAATGTTTAGAGTAGAACTTTAGCTTTTATTGACTAATTCAAGTTCCTAGGAATGAATTACGTAATTATTATTTCTTAGAGTGTTCGACATAGCGAATTTTGAGGACAAAATTTTTAAAAGGTGGGTAGAGTTGTAACATCCTAAATATTTTTTTTATAAAATAAATGAATAAATACCCAAAATTTAATCTTGCAAATGAATTTAGAAAATTCAACATTTTTTTTTTAGAAATCTGTTAGGATTAAGAAAGAAAATAATTAAGTATTAAATTTAATTATTAAATAATTGTGATGGTTATATCAAGAAGGGATCATTTTAGGAAACTTTATATATAATGCTATGATATGATATTTTCTAAAGCATTAGAGATTAATGTTGAGAGCATAGGAGACTACATTTAATAGATAATATGAGTAGAAACTTGATAGCTAATTGAGAGTACTATTTTGTAATTTTCATATTGGGCCATAAACCCTAGATTTTCCTTTCATATATATATACTTCTTTATGCCTCTCCCTTTCTCATGTGTATAGCAGCCACACACACACACACAACTCCTTCTCCATATCTGATTTGCGTTTCCTCACCTCCTCAAGACATTGTTTCTCTATTTCACTCCAATCATCATCATCACCAATCACCTCTTCTTCCCAACCTCCACTCTGATTCTTCACTCCATCGGTTCCTCGTCACTTTCATCGTTCTTTTCCTCACACCCACCTTATTTCTCTTGCTCCCTCTGTTCCGTCAAGCTTTGGCGGTGCTCGAACGGCGACGGCGAAGGGCGGAGCTGGACGACATTGATTTTAGCGTTCAGTCAAAGATTGAGCTTAGGTAACTCCATTCTTTCCATTCCTACCCTTCTCTTCTATTTTAAGTGAGATTAGAGAGAGACGCGAATTGGGGTTCTTGAATTTATGGGTTCAAATAGTTTGGGTTCAATAATCAACTAAAATGAAATTATGAGTTTCCATTTTTGGTGTTAGAATTTTGAGTTGAAGTTTGGAACTGTACTTATTTTGCTGTTTTGATGTTGACTAGGATTTATGTGAGTGTGATTTTGTTTGCTTACTAATGGTTGCAGTGAAATGATGTTATATGAAATGAGTTTTCTTTTCATTAAGGAATATATTAAGCAAACTCTACTTAGTTTGCTTACTGATGTTATGTGAGTGCCTTATTTGGTTTGAATACATTAAGGAATGAAATTGTTATAACATGATTATGTTTTGGCATGAAGGAGAGGCATGAAAATTCTGTTTTCTTTTTCTCATATGTTCAGTATATAATTTAAATATGAAATCGCATGTTGGAAATGATTTTCTGGTTGAGGGCAGTTTTGTTTGTCCTAATTAATATGATGAACCCAAAGAAATTATACTTGGTTGTTGTATAATGATTCAGGTATTTTCATTGCTTCTTTCTTCACAAACTGATTTGAATATTATTTTTTTAATGGTGCTGGAAGGAATGATGTATTAAGTTTGAGATTTGTGCATTTTTATTTTCTTTTCCGTTTCTGGTTCTCTTAATGAGAAATTGTGATTTCCCTATTTTATTTGGTCTGACTTGGGGAAAGATTATTGGAGAATATTGATTAAGTTGAATTAATTTGGTTTATTGGTGATATGATGTTAGGGCTACAAAGTCAATTCTCATTGATTCTAATGCTTGATGAAATTAAATTTGTTTGCTTGTTTTGTACAATAATCGAGTAGTATTTCTAGGAACGAGAGCGACGTTAATTGATATATACATGAATGGTTGTTTATATTCTTTATTTTGTGGTATATGATATTAGGAGAATATAGTAAATGAGGTAATTGAAGAGTCTACAAGCAATGATAAGGAAAAGTAATGAAGTGCTAAGGCTGCAGGTAACTACTTCACTTGCCTGCGCGTGTGTGTATGTTAGTGAGCATTTAGGTAGTTTATATGCATTGATTATTGCTAGTGTGATTATGGAACGCTTTGATTGGAATTTCTGATTTGGTTGTGGTACACCGAGTAATATTATTATAATTATGCCATTCCGGAATGAGGTTCCCTTGCCCGTACAGCAGGGACTAAAATGAATAAAGAGAAAAACGTTATTAGGGAGAGCGCCCCCGGTTCAAGCGAGGGTATATCGACCATCGAGTCGTGAGTCCCTATTGAACTGATATATTTTGTTCAAGCGAGGGTATATCGACCATCGAGTCGTGAGTCCCTATTGAACTCATTATCGGTGTACTTGTGTATTGTGTTTAATGTGATTATTATTATTCTTGATGTTTGAGTTTGTGGTGTTTTGAATTTGTGATGTGGCTTTAAATGAATACTTGTACTGCTGTATTATTTGGTAATTGATAGATACTTAGAATAGAAAATAGATAACATGTTCATGCAACACAGCATGTAGCACACACCACCAAACACGACATTAGCACACACCACCTTGCCGGCATGCACATGCACGTAGTGCAAAAATGTGCGTAGGCGAGTAGTTGTTAGTTACGACATCAGGGTCTACCCCTCGTGGTTGAACATTTTACAGGTACTAGATCGGGGCAGGAGTGATGGGAAGGATCTGGAGACTTAGAGAACTAAGCTTTTAGGCTCATATGTTCTTTCATATTATGTTTCATATTCTTGATTATTAATTTGTACATCTTTTGAATTTATTCCCCTGGATGACTGTAAATAATTTTACGTTAGATAACTGTAAATATTAATTAATATAGGGTCATGTGTTTATTTGAAATTTGCTATGAAGAAATTTAATTAAGTTATATTAGTTAAATTTAAATATCCATGTTAGTCAATTTTTATCTAACATGGATAAATCAATTTTAGTAATTTTTTTTTATAAATGATTTTTTTTAAATTGTGAATTTTATCTTTCATTCTAAAATTATATTTATTTTTGATTTGTTTATTTCAAATTACATTAAATCTTTTTCTAACCATGATAGTTCTTTTGTAACTCAAATTATTTTTCTATCATGGTTAGCATATTATCTTATATGTTATGAATACTTAGAAAGGTCGTTTTTCTAACTATGTTAGCTATTATATTAACTTCAATTTTTTTTCTAACATAGTTAGCACTAAAATTATTTTTAATGAATTATGTTAATTCTTTTTCTAACTATGTTAGTTACTATTTTGTTTAATTGGATTCTTTTTCTAACATAGTTATCATTGGCATAAATGAAAAAAAATAGCATAGAAAAAAAAAGGTTATAAAATTGAGTTGTTACAAATTGGTATCAGAGCCAGGTTCACGGTCATCCAAACTAGTCATGGATGTGACCATAGAAAGATTCATGTTTGTAAGTCATGACTGCAGCATGAATTACAAACAGGAAGCTTTAATTACCAAATCTTCATGACATAGTTTGGATTAGTTAAATAGGTAATTAAAAAGAAAGTAATTAAGTGTTCTTAAAATAGTATAAAACGAATATTTTTTTTAGGATTGAGTTTTATAGCTTGAGATTTGTTATGTGCTATTTCTTGCATTACACATGCATTAAACACGTGTTTTTGGTGATTTATTGATGTGCCTATACTGAATGGTGATATAGAAAATTTAGCTTGACTTGAATAATTATTTTTAGTTGTAAAGGAAATTTCGACAAGTTTAAACTAGCAAAGGCTATAGTTGGGTTGTGATTTATGAGTTTGAGAGTTATTGGGATTTTTTTTATTTCTGATATATAAGTGCATATGAAAATACTATTGTGAAATGTAAGTTGATTGATTTAGATTGAGTTATGATTAATTGAGCTTCCGAGAATTTGAGTATCCGTTATAGGTTATATATTGATAGAGAATGAATGAGGTTGATAGTATGACTGAGTTTGAGATGGGTTTTACGGTTTGAAGGATCGCGTTAATTAATTGAGTAACTTTACTTCTATAGATAGTAGGTATTAATGAGTTTTTATTCTGATAGTCAAACATGTATTTTGGATGACGTTAAATAGGAATATTGTTATTGTTTGAGTTCTAGTTGGAGTTGAATTAAAGTCTTGAGATTGTTTTAGAAAGAATAATCAAAGTATGACTAATGATATTAAAGAACATGGATATATAGGAAAGTAAGGTAGGATGATGTCCAAAGGAGCTTGAATTAAATGGGAAAGAGCAGTATACTTAATTTTTGAGGGAAAATTGTGTATTTATTATTATTTTGCCATGAACTAGTAGGAATAAAGTTGACTTAATGATTTTCGAGATTAAGGATTGCATTTAAAGAATTTGTCGTGTTTAGATTTTTAGAATGTTAGTTTATATGAGAAAATAGATATAATCATATGGTTTAACTATCTGGTATGAGTTATTCATTCCTTTAGGTAAGAGAAATTAGTAAGCTTTGAATATGGAAAAAAAAAACAATCTCAGTTCTAGATTTCAATATCTTGGATATTTCTATGATTATTTTGGTAGTTTTAATGTTAAGTGTGACTTTAGTGAAAGCAAATTGTTGTATTTAATTTAGAAGATATTACTGCTCATGACAAATTTAAGGTGGAGTGTTATGTTTTTATATGGAAATGGGAATTGAAGGAGTTTCAAGGTTTTCTTGGTTTATTAGAATTATTGATTTTAATACTAATGAATAGTTCATACCACCGAAATTAATGGAATTAACATAGGCGAAATAATGAGAACTAAATTATGATTATTTAGCTTGTATGGACTAGGTTAGATGTATTGGAGATGAGTTTTTGACTTTCAGGATTAGAGTATACTGTAATGGTAAAGACTTGATGATTGACTGGAAAATGTTGACTAAAATCAAATTGAGGAGATATAATGATTATGGATGGATGATTAATCAGAGAAATTTTGCTTCAAGGTGAAATGGATAGACTTAGGTTTTGTATTAAAGTTAATTGAAGGGGATTATTTGAGATTGAACTATGATTTGATGATTTGAATATAATAGTTGATGATGAATCTATGACTAAGTGGGACAATTGTTGAGTTTGAGGTTTCGACTTCGTTTAAGGAGTGCATGTACTATATTGATCATGGAGTTGAGGATTATTGGGCATCAATGACCTTATTAGGCTTGTTGACATAACTAAATTAGCTATCTATTATATTGGTGAACAATCTGTGAATTAAGTTGTTTGAATAGACTTATTATGAATTCATGAGTCTTGGAGATAAATGAAATTTTCTTTTGATTTTAAAGTCTACTGAAGATTGAGTTTGATCGTATTGATTAAAGGTGATATTATCGATATTGTGATTTATTAAGAGAATAAGGGAAAGAGTGAGTTATTGATAGACTTTTGTTGAGGAGTTTAAGAATTAGTGACGAATTTTCAAGTTGTGATCATGAGACTAAATAGATTAAGAAGCTATATGTGCTGAATATTTATGTTGGAGTTTGAGCAAACATTTTGAATTGATTGGAATGAAAGACAATTGACAATGTTATTATGATGATATTCGTTTGAAATATGACTGAGGAAAATAGTTGGAGTTGGAAGATGAGATTAGCAAATTTAATGCAATATTGAATAGTACTTTTGAGGAATACTGCTTATTGTGAAAGGTTTAAAGAATGATTGGATAATTAAGGTGTTGTTAGCTTTAGAGTTACATTGAGGAAAACTAATGGTTTGATCAAATTGGAGGATATTTAGTAGATTAGTAGATTGACATTTTCATAGGTTCTAAGATCTGCTTTCATATCTTCGGAAATTGGTCTAAGGATTTGATAATGTACATTTCTTTTCATGTGTGATGAAAAATACTTGTAGGTGATTAAAGAATGACTTTTCCTGTTGAAGTAGTTAAGGAAATTAGAAATTTTTGAAATAGCCAGATGTGATGATGGGGATTCAAATGAAATGCAAGATTTTGGTTATTGTTAATGATAGGGGAATGTGTTAGAGTTAGTAACCTAATTAGGGAGTAGTTGATATCGCTTGAAGCAAGTTATGAGATTTTTGTCTTGATTTGGAAGTGATATGATAGTACTAGTATAGGAGACTATCTATATCTTGACAAATAAGATGTAGCAAAGTGGGAAGATGACTTGGCAATTTAGAAGACGAGAGAAATTATGTGGAATGTTTAGAGTAGAACTTTAGCTTTTATTGACTAATTCAAGTTCCTAGGAATGAATTACGTAATTATTATTTCTTAGAGTGTTCGACATAGCGAATTTTGAGGACAAAATTTTTAAAAGGTGGGTAGAGTTGTAACATCCTAAATATTTTTTTTATAAAATAAATGAATAAATACCCAAAATTTAATCTTGCAAATGAATTTAGAAAATTCAACATTTTTTTTTTAGAAATCTGTTAGGATTAAGAAAGAAAATAATTAAGTATTAAATTTAATTATTAAATAATTGTGATGGTTATATCAAGAAGGGATCATTTTAGGAAACTTTATATATAATGCTATGATATGATATTTTCTAAAGCATTAGAGATTAATGTTGAGAGCATAGGAGACTACATTTAATAGATAATATGAGTAGAAACTTGATAGCTAATTGAGAGTACTGTTTTGTAATTTTCATATTGGGCCATAAACCCTAGATTTTCCTTTCATATATATATACTTCTTTATGCCTCTCCCTTTCTCATGTGTATAGCAGCCACACACACACACACAACTCCTTCTCCATATCTGATTTGCGTTTCCTCACCTCCTCAAGACATTGTTTCTCTATTTCACTCCAATCATCATCATCACCAATCACCTCTTCTTCCCAACCTCCACTCTGATTCTTCACTCCATCGGTTCCTCGTCACTTTCATCGTTCTTTTCCTCACACCCACCTTATTTCTCTTGCTCCCTCTGTTCCGTCAAGCTTTGGCGGTGCTCGAACGGCGACGGCGAAGGGCGGAGCTGGACGACATTGATTTTAGCGTTCAGTCAAAGATTGAGCTTAGGTAACTCCATTCTTTCCATTCCTACCCTTCTCTTCTATTTTAAGTGAGATTAGAGAGAGACGCGAATTGGGGTTCTTGAATTTATGGGTTCAAATAGTTTGGGTTCAATAATCAACTAAAATGAAATTATGAGTTTCCATTTTTGGTGTTAGAATTTTGAGTTGAAGTTTGGAACTGTACTTATTTTGCTGTTTTGATGTTGACTAGGATTTATGTGAGTGTGATTTTGTTTGCTTACTAATGGTTGCAGTGAAATGATGTTATATGAAATGAGTTTTCTTTTCATTAAGGAATATATTAAGCAAACTCTACTTAGTTTGCTTACTGATGTTATGTGAGTGCCTTATTTGGTTTGAATACATTAAGGAATGAAATTGTTATAACATGATTATGTTTTGGCATGAAGGAGAGGCATGAAAATTCTGTTTTCTTTTTCTCATATGTTCAGTATATAATTTAAATATGAAATCGCATGTTGGAAATGATTTTCTGGTTGAGGGCAGTTTTGTTTGTCCTAATTAATATGATGAACCCAAAGAAATTATACTTGGTTGTTGTATAATGATTCAGGTATTTTCATTGCTTCTTTCTTCACAAACTGATTTGAATATTATTTTTTTAATGGTGCTGGAAGGAATGATGTATTAAGTTTGAGATTTGTGCATTTTTATTTTCTTTTCCGTTTCTGGTTCTCTTAATGAGAAATTGTGATTTCCCTATTTTATTTGGTCTGACTTGGGGAAAGATTATTGGAGAATATTGATTAAGTTGAATTAATTTGGTTTATTGGTGATATGATGTTAGGGCTACAAAGTCAATTCTCATTGATTCTAATGCTTGATGAAATTAAATTTGTTTGCTTGTTTTGTACAATAATCGAGTAGTATTTCTAGGAACGAGAGCGACGTTAATTGATATATACATGAATGGTTGTTTATATTCTTTATTTTGTGGTATATGATATTAGGAGAATATAGTAAATGAGGTAATTGAAGAGTCTACAAGCAATGATAAGGAAAAGTAATGAAGTGCTAAGGCTGCAGGTAACTACTTCACTTGCCTGCGCGTGTGTGTATGTTAGTGAGCATTTAGGTAGTTTATATGCATTGATTATTGCTAGTGTGATTATGGAACGCTTTGATTGGAATTTCTGATTTGGTTGTGGTACACCGAGTAATATTATTATAATTATGCCATTCCGGAATGAGGTTCCCTTGCCCGTACAGCAGGGACTAAAATGAATAAAGAGAAAAACGTTATTAGGGAGAGCGCCCCCGGTTCAAGCGAGGGTATATCGACCATCGAGTCGTGAGTCCCTATTGAACTGATATATTTTGTTCAAGCGAGGGTATATCGACCATCGAGTCGTGAGTCCCTATTGAACTCATTATCGGTGTACTTGTGTATTGTGTTTAATGTGATTATTATTATTCTTGATGTTTGAGTTTGTGGTGTTTTGAATTTGTGATGTGGCTTTAAATGAATACTTGTACTGCTGTATTATTTGGTAATTGATAGATACTTAGAATAGAAAATAGATAACATGTTCATGCAACACAGCATGTAGCACACACCACCAAACACGACATTAGCACACACCACCTTGCCGGCATGCACATGCACGTAGTGCAAAAATGTGCGTAGGCGAGTAGTTGTTAGTTACGACATCAGGGTCTACCCCTCGTGGTTGAACATTTTACAGGTACTAGATCGGGGCAGGAGTGATGGGAAGGATCTGGAGACTTAGAGAACTAAGCTTTTAGGCTCATATGTTCTTTCATATTATGTTTCATATTCTTGATTATTAATTTGTACATCTTTTGAATTTATTCCCCTGGATGACTGTAAATAATTTTACGTTAGATAACTGTAAATATTAATTAATATAGGGTCATGTGTTTATTTGAAATTTGCTATGAAGAAATTTAATTAAGTTATATTAGTTAAATTTAAATATCCATGTTAGTCAATTTTTATCTAACATGGATAAATCAATTTTAGTAATTTTTTTTATAAATGATTTTTTTTTAAATTGTGAATTTTATCTTTCATTCTAAAATTATATTTATTTTTGATTTGTTTATTTCAAATTACATTAAATCTTTTTCTAACCATGATAGTTCTTTTGTAACTCAAATTATTTTTCTATCATGGTTAGCATATTATCTTATATGTTATGAATACTTAGAAAGGTCGTTTTTCTAACTATGTTAGCTATTATATTAACTTCAATTTTTTTTCTAACATAGTTAGCACTAAAATTATTTTTAATGAATTATGTTAATTCTTTTTCTAACTATGTTAGTTACTATTTTGTTTAATTGGATTCTTTTTCTAACATAGTTATCATTGGCATAAATGAAAAAAAATAGCATAGAAAAAAAAAGGTTATAAAATTGAGTTGTTACAAATTGGTATCAGAGCCAGGTTCACGGTCATCCAAACTAGTCATGGATGTGACCATAGAAAGATTCATGTTTGTAAGTCATGACTGCAGCATGAATTACAAACAGGAAGCTTTAATTACCAAATCTTCATGACATAGTTTGGATTAGTTAAATAGGTAATTAAAAAGAAAGTAATTAAGTGTTCTTAAAATAGTATAAAACGAATATTTTTTTTAGGATTGAGTTTTATAGCTTGAGATTTGTTATGTGCTATTTCTTGCATTACACATGCATTAAACACGTGTTTTTGGTGATTTATTGATGTGCCTATACTGAATGGTGATATAGAAAATTTAGCTTGACTTGAATAATTATTTTTAGTTGTAAAGGAAATTTCGACAAGTTTAAACTAGCAAAGGCTATAGTTGGGTTGTGATTTATGAGTTTGAGAGTTATTGGGATTTTTTTATTTCTGATATATAAGTGCATATGAAAATACTATTGTGAAATGTAAGTTGATTGATTTAGATTGAGTTATGATTAATTGAGCTTCCGAGAATTTGAGTATCCGTTATAGGTTATATATTGATAGAGAATGAATGAGGTTGATAGTATGACTGAGTTTGAGATGGGTTTTACGGTTTGAAGGATCGCGTTAATTAATTGAGTAACTTTACTTCTATAGATAGTAGGTATTAATGAGTTTTTATTCTGATAGTCAAACATGTATTTTGGATGACGTTAAATAGGAATATTGTTATTGTTTGAGTTCTAGTTGGAGTTGAATTAAAGTCTTGAGATTGTTTTAGAAAGAATAATCAAAGTATGACTAATGATATTAAAGAACATGGATATATAGGAAAGTAAGGTAGGATGATGTCCAAAGGAGCTTGAATTAAATGGGAAAGAGCAGTATACTTAATTTTTGAGGGAAAATTGTGTATTTATTATTATTTTGCCATGAACTAGTAGGAATAAAGTTGACTTAATGATTTTCGAGATTAAGGATTGCATTTAAAGAATTTGTCGTGTTTAGATTTTTAGAATGTTAGTTTATATGAGAAAATAGATATAATCATATGGTTTAACTATCTGGTATGAGTTATTCATTCCTTTAGGTAAGAGAAATTAGTAAGCTTTGAATATGGAAAAAAAAAACAATCTCAGTTCTAGATTTCAATATCTTGGATATTTCTATGATTATTTTGGTAGTTTTAATGTTAAGTGTGACTTTAGTGAAAGCAAATTGTTGTATTTAATTTAGAAGATATTACTGCTCATGACAAATTTAAGGTGGAGTGTTATGTTTTTATATGGAAATGGGAATTGAAGGAGTTTCAAGGTTTTCTTGGTTTATTAGAATTATTGATTTTAATACTAATGAATAGTTCATACCACCGAAATTAATGGAATTAACATAGGCGAAATAATGAGAACTAAATTATGATTATTTAGCTTGTATGGACTAGGTTAGATGTATTGGAGATGAGTTTTTGACTTTCAGGATTAGAGTATACTGTAATGGTAAAGACTTGATGATTGACTGGAAAATGTTGACTAAAATCAAATTGAGGAGATATAATGATTATGGATGGATGATTAATCAGAGAAATTTTGCTTCAAGGTGAAATGGATAGACTTAGGTTTTGTATTAAAGTTAATTGAAGGGGATTATTTGAGATTGAACTATGATTTGATGATTTGAATATAATAGTTGATGATGAATCTATGACTAAGTGGGACAATTGTTGAGTTTGAGGTTTCGACTTCGTTTAAGGAGTGCATGTACTATATTGATCATGGAGTTGAGGATTATTGGGCATCAATGACCTTATTAGGCTTGTTGACATAACTAAATTAGCTATCTATTATATTGGTGAACAATCTGTGAATTAAGTTGTTTGAATAGACTTATTATGAATTCATGAGTCTTGGAGATAAATGAAATTTTCTTTTGATTTTAAAGTCTACTGAAGATTGAGTTTGATCGTATTGATTAAAGGTGATATTATCGATATTGTGATTTATTAAGAGAATAAGGGAAAGAGTGAGTTATTGATAGACTTTTGTTGAGGAGTTTAAGAATTAGTGACGAATTTTCAAGTTGTGATCATGAGACTAAATAGATTAAGAAGCTATATGTGCTGAATATTTATGTTGGAGTTTGAGCAAACATTTTGAATTGATTGGAATGAAAGACAATTGACAATGTTATTATGATGATATTCGTTTGAAATATGACTGAGGAAAATAGTTGGAGTTGGAAGATGAGATTAGCAAATTTAATGCAATATTGAATAGTACTTTTGAGGAATACTGCTTATTGTGAAAGGTTTAAAGAATGATTGGATAATTAAGGTGTTGTTAGCTTTAGAGTTACATTGAGGAAAACTAATGGTTTGATCAAATTGGAGGATATTTAGTAGATTAGTAGATTGACATTTTCATAGGTTCTAAGATCTGCTTTCATATCTTCGGAAATTGGTCTAAGGATTTGATAATGTACATTTCTTTTCATGTGTGATGAAAAATACTTGTAGGTGATTAAAGAATGACTTTTCCTGTTGAAGTAGTTAAGGAAATTAGAAATTTTTGAAATAGCCAGATGTGATGATGGGGATTCAAATGAAATGCAAGATTTTGGTTATTGTTAATGATAGGGGAATGTGTTAGAGTTAGTAACCTAATTAGGGAGTAGTTGATATCGCTTGAAGCAAGTTATGAGATTTTTGTCTTGATTTGGAAGTGATATGATAGTACTAGTATAGGAGACTATCTATATCTTGACAAATAAGATGTAGCAAAGTGGGAAGATGACTTGGCAATTTAGAAGACGAGAGAAATTATGTGGAATGTTTAGAGTAGAACTTTAGCTTTTATTGACTAATTCAAGTTCCTAGGAATGAATTACGTAATTATTATTTCTTAGAGTGTTCGACATAGCGAATTTTGAGGACAAAATTTTTAAAAGGTGGGTAGAGTTGTAACATCCTAAATATTTTTTTTATAAAATAAATGAATAAATACCCAAAATTTAATCTTGCAAATGAATTTAGAAAATTCAACATTTTTTTTTTAGAAATCTGTTAGGATTAAGAAAGAAAATAATTAAGTATTAAATTTAATTATTAAATAATTGTGATGGTTATATCAAGAAGGGATCATTTTAGGAAACTTTATATATAATGCTATGATATGATATTTTCTAAAGCATTAGAGATTAATGTTGAGAGCATAGGAGACTACATTTAATAGATAATATGAGTAGAAACTTGATAGCTAATTGAGAGTACTGTTTTGTAATTTTCATATTGGGCCATAAACCCTAGATTTTCCTTTCATATATATATACTTCTTTATGCCTCTCCCTTTCTCATGTGTATAGCAGCCACACACACACACACAACTCCTTCTCCATATCTGATTTGCGTTTCCTCACCTCCTCAAGACATTGTTTCTCTATTTCACTCCAATCATCATCATCACCAATCACCTCTTCTTCCCAACCTCCACTCTGATTCTTCACTCCATCGGTTCCTCGTCACTTTCATCGTTCTTTTCCTCACACCCACCTTATTTCTCTTGCTCCCTCTGTTCCGTCAAGCTTTGGCGGTGCTCGAACGGCGACGGCGAAGGGCGGAGCTGGACGACATTGATTTTAGCGTTCAGTCAAAGATTGAGCTTAGGTAACTCCATTCTTTCCATTCCTACCCTTCTCTTCTATTTTAAGTGAGATTAGAGAGAGACGCGAATTGGGGTTCTTGAATTTATGGGTTCAAATAGTTTGGGTTCAATAATCAACTAAAATGAAATTATGAGTTTCCATTTTTGGTGTTAGAATTTTGAGTTGAAGTTTGGAACTGTACTTATTTTGCTGTTTTGATGTTGACTAGGATTTATGTGAGTGTGATTTTGTTTGCTTACTAATGGTTGCAGTGAAATGATGTTATATGAAATGAGTTTTCTTTTCATTAAGGAATATATTAAGCAAACTCTACTTAGTTTGCTTACTGATGTTATGTGAGTGCCTTATTTGGTTTGAATACATTAAGGAATGAAATTGTTATAACATGATTATGTTTTGGCATGAAGGAGAGGCATGAAAATTCTGTTTTCTTTTTCTCATATGTTCAGTATATAATTTAAATATGAAATCGCATGTTGGAAATGATTTTCTGGTTGAGGGCAGTTTTGTTTGTCCTAATTAATATGATGAACCCAAAGAAATTATACTTGGTTGTTGTATAATGATTCAGGTATTTTCATTGCTTCTTTCTTCACAAACTGATTTGAATATTATTTTTTTAATGGTGCTGGAAGGAATGATGTATTAAGTTTGAGATTTGTGCATTTTTATTTTCTTTTCCGTTTCTGGTTCTCTTAATGAGAAATTGTGATTTCCCTATTTTATTTGGTCTGACTTGGGGAAAGATTATTGGAGAATATTGATTAAGTTGAATTAATTTGGTTTATTGGTGATATGATGTTAGGGCTACAAAGTCAATTCTCATTGATTCTAATGCTTGATGAAATTAAATTTGTTTGCTTGTTTTGTACAATAATCGAGTAGTATTTCTAGGAACGAGAGCGACGTTAATTGATATATACATGAATGGTTGTTTATATTCTTTATTTTGTGGTATATGATATTAGGAGAATATAGTAAATGAGGTAATTGAAGAGTCTACAAGCAATGATAAGGAAAAGTAATGAAGTGCTAAGGCTGCAGGTAACTACTTCACTTGCCTGCGCGTGTGTGTATGTTAGTGAGCATTTAGGTAGTTTATATGCATTGATTATTGCTAGTGTGATTATGGAACGCTTTGATTGGAATTTCTGATTTGGTTGTGGTACACCGAGTAATATTATTATAATTATGCCATTCCGGAATGAGGTTCCCTTGCCCGTACAGCAGGGACTAAAATGAATAAAGAGAAAAACGTTATTAGGGAGAGCGCCCCCGGTTCAAGCGAGGGTATATCGACCATCGAGTCGTGAGTCCCTATTGAACTGATATATTTTGTTCAAGCGAGGGTATATCGACCATCGAGTCGTGAGTCCCTATTGAACTCATTATCGGTGTACTTGTGTATTGTGTTTAATGTGATTATTATTATTCTTGATGTTTGAGTTTGTGGTGTTTTGAATTTGTGATGTGGCTTTAAATGAATACTTGTACTGCTGTATTATTTGGTAATTGATAGATACTTAGAATAGAAAATAGATAACATGTTCATGCAACACAGCATGTAGCACACACCACCAAACACGACATTAGCACACACCACCTTGCCGGCATGCACATGCACGTAGTGCAAAAATGTGCGTAGGCGAGTAGTTGTTAGTTACGACATCAGGGTCTACCCCTCGTGGTTGAACATTTTACAGGTACTAGATCGGGGCAGGAGTGATGGGAAGGATCTGGAGACTTAGAGAACTAAGCTTTTAGGCTCATATGTTCTTTCATATTATGTTTCATATTCTTGATTATTAATTTGTACATCTTTTGAATTTATTCCCCTGGATGACTGTAAATAATTTTACGTTAGATAACTGTA
The DNA here is from genome assembly GCA_029929735.1 of Mimosa pudica. Taxonomy (NCBI): domain Eukaryota; kingdom Viridiplantae; phylum Streptophyta; class Magnoliopsida; order Fabales; family Fabaceae; genus Mimosa; species Mimosa pudica. The sequence goes on along the minus strand of JAKELP010000015.1, from coordinate 7,059,259 downwards.
AATATTAATTAATATAGGGTCATGTGTTTATTTGAAATTTGCTATGAAGAAATTTAATTAAGTTATATTAGTTAAATTTAAATATCCATGTTAGTCAATTTTTATCTAACATGGATAAATCAATTTTAGTAATTTTTTTTATAAATGATTTTTTTTAAATTGTGAATTTTATCTTTCATTCTAAAATTATATTTATTTTTGATTTGTTTATTTCAAATTACATTAAATCTTTTTCTAACCATGATAGTTCTTTTGTAACTCAAATTATTTTTCTATCATGGTTAGCATATTATCTTATATGTTATGAATACTTAGAAAGGTCGTTTTTCTAACTATGTTAGCTATTATATTAACTTCAATTTTTTTTTCTAACATAGTTAGCACTAAAATTATTTTTAATGAATTATGTTAATTCTTTTTCTAACTATGTTAGTTACTATTTTGTTTAATTGGATTCTTTTTCTAACATAGTTATCATTGGCATAAATGAAAAAAAATAGCATAGAAAAAAAAGGTTATAAAATTGAGTTGTTACAAATTGGTATCAGAGCCAGGTTCACGGTCATCCAAACTAGTCATGGATGTGACCATAGAAAGATTCATGTTTGTAAGTCATGACTGCAGCATGAATTACAAACAGGAAGCTTTAATTACCAAATCTTCATGACATAGTTTGGATTAGTTAAATAGGTAATTAAAAAGAAAGTAATTAAGTGTTCTTAAAATAGTATAAAACGAATATTTTTTTTAGGATTGAGTTTTATAGCTTGAGATTTGTTATGTGCTATTTCTTGCATTACACATGCATTAAACACGTGTTTTTGGTGATTTATTGATGTGCCTATACTGAATGGTGATATAGAAAATTTAGCTTGACTTGAATAATTATTTTTAGTTGTAAAGGAAATTTCGACAAGTTTAAACTAGCAAAGGCTATAGTTGGGTTGTGATTTATGAGTTTGAGAGTTATTGGGATTTTTTTTATTTCTGATATATAAGTGCATATGAAAATACTATTGTGAAATGTAAGTTGATTGATTTAGATTGAGTTATGATTAATTGAGCTTCCGAGAATTTGAGTATCCGTTATAGGTTATATATTGATAGAGAATGAATGAGGTTGATAGTATGACTGAGTTTGAGATGGGTTTTACGGTTTGAAGGATCGCGTTAATTAATTGAGTAACTTTACTTCTATAGATAGTAGGTATTAATGAGTTTTTATTCTGATAGTCAAACATGTATTTTGGATGACGTTAAATAGGAATATTGTTATTGTTTGAGTTCTAGTTGGAGTTGAATTAAAGTCTTGAGATTGTTTTAGAAAGAATAATCAAAGTATGACTAATGATATTAAAGAACATGGATATATAGGAAAGTAAGGTAGGATGATGTCCAAAGGAGCTTGAATTAAATGGGAAAGAGCAGTATACTTAATTTTTGAGGGAAAATTGTGTATTTATTATTATTTTGCCATGAACTAGTAGGAATAAAGTTGACTTAATGATTTTCGAGATTAAGGATTGCATTTAAAGAATTTGTCGTGTTTAGATTTTTAGAATGTTAGTTTATATGAGAAAATAGATATAATCATATGGTTTAACTATCTGGTATGAGTTATTCATTCCTTTAGGTAAGAGAAATTAGTAAGCTTTGAATATGGAAAAAAAAAACAATCTCAGTTCTAGATTTCAATATCTTGGATATTTCTATGATTATTTTGGTAGTTTTAATGTTAAGTGTGACTTTAGTGAAAGCAAATTGTTGTATTTAATTTAGAAGATATTACTGCTCATGACAAATTTAAGGTGGAGTGTTATGTTTTTATATGGAAATGGGAATTGAAGGAGTTTCAAGGTTTTCTTGGTTTATTAGAATTATTGATTTTAATACTAATGAATAGTTCATACCACCGAAATTAATGGAATTAACATAGGCGAAATAATGAGAACTAAATTATGATTATTTAGCTTGTATGGACTAGGTTAGATGTATTGGAGATGAGTTTTTGACTTTCAGGATTAGAGTATACTGTAATGGTAAAGACTTGATGATTGACTGGAAAATGTTGACTAAAATCAAATTGAGGAGATATAATGATTATGGATGGATGATTAATCAGAGAAATTTTGCTTCAAGGTGAAATGGATAGACTTAGGTTTTGTATTAAAGTTAATTGAAGGGGATTATTTGAGATTGAACTATGATTTGATGATTTGAATATAATAGTTGATGATGAATCTATGACTAAGTGGGACAATTGTTGAGTTTGAGGTTTCGACTTCGTTTAAGGAGTGCATGTACTATATTGATCATGGAGTTGAGGATTATTGGGCATCAATGACCTTATTAGGCTTGTTGACATAACTAAATTAGCTATCTATTATATTGGTGAACAATCTGTGAATTAAGTTGTTTGAATAGACTTATTATGAATTCATGAGTCTTGGAGATAAATGAAATTTTCTTTTGATTTTAAAGTCTACTGAAGATTGAGTTTGATCGTATTGATTAAAGGTGATATTATCGATATTGTGATTTATTAAGAGAATAAGGGAAAGAGTGAGTTATTGATAGACTTTTGTTGAGGAGTTTAAGAATTAGTGACGAATTTTCAAGTTGTGATCATGAGACTAAATAGATTAAGAAGCTATATGTGCTGAATATTTATGTTGGAGTTTGAGCAAACATTTTGAATTGATTGGAATGAAAGACAATTGACAATGTTATTATGATGATATTCGTTTGAAATATGACTGAGGAAAATAGTTGGAGTTGGAAGATGAGATTAGCAAATTTAATGCAATATTGAATAGTACTTTTGAGGAATACTGCTTATTGTGAAAGGTTTAAAGAATGATTGGATAATTAAGGTGTTGTTAGCTTTAGAGTTACATTGAGGAAAACTAATGGTTTGATCAAATTGGAGGATATTTAGTAGATTAGTAGATTGACATTTTCATAGGTTCTAAGATCTGCTTTCATATCTTCGGAAATTGGTCTAAGGATTTGATAATGTACATTTCTTTTCATGTGTGATGAAAAATACTTGTAGGTGATTAAAGAATGACTTTTCCTGTTGAAGTAGTTAAGGAAATTAGAATTTTTGAAATAGCCAGATGTGATGATGGGGATTCAAATGAAATGCAAGATTTTGGTTATTGTTAATGATAGGGGAATGTGTTAGAGTTAGTAACCTAATTAGGGAGTAGTTGATATCGCTTGAAGCAAGTTATGAGATTTTTGTCTTGATTTGGAAGTGATATGATAGTACTAGTATAGGAGACTATCTATATCTTGACAAATAAGATGTAGCAAAGTGGGAAGATGACTTGGCAATTTAGAAGACGAGAGAAATTATGTGGAATGTTTAGAGTAGAACTTTAGCTTTTATTGACTAATTCAAGTTCCTAGGAATGAATTACGTAATTATTATTTCTTAGAGTGTTCGACATAGCGAATTTTGAGGACAAAATTTTTAAAAGGTGGGTAGAGTTGTAACATCCTAAATATTTTTTTTATAAAATAAATGAATAAATACCCAAAATTTAATCTTGCAAATGAATTTAGAAAATTCAACATTTTTTTTTAGAAATCTGTTAGGATTAAGAAAGAAAATAATTAAGTATTAAATTTAATTATTAAATAATTGTGATGGTTATATCAAGAAGGGATCATTTTAGGAAACTTTATATATAATGCTATGATATGATATTTTCTAAAGCATTAGAGATTAATGTTGAGAGCATAGGAGACTACATTTAATAGATAATATGAGTAGAAACTTGATAGCTAATTGAGAGTACTGTTTTGTAATTTTCATATTGGGCCATAAACCCTAGATTTTCCTTTCATATATATATACTTCTTTATGCCTCTCCCTTTCTCATGTGTATAGCAGCCACACACACACACACAACTCCTTCTCCATATCTGATTTGCGTTTCCTCACCTCCTCAAGACATTGTTTCTCTATTTCACTCCAATCATCATCATCACCAATCACCTCTTCTTCCCAACCTCCACTCTGATTCTTCACTCCATCGGTTCCTCGTCACTTTCATCGTTCTTTTCCTCACACCCACCTTATTTCTCTTGCTCCCTCTGTTCCGTCAAGCTTTGGCGGTGCTCGAACGGCGACGGCGAAGGGCGGAGCTGGACGACATTGATTTTAGCGTTCAGTCAAAGATTGAGCTTAGGTAACTCCATTCTTTCCATTCCTACCCTTCTCTTCTATTTTAAGTGAGATTAGAGAGAGACGCGAATTGGGGTTCTTGAATTTATGGGTTCAAATAGTTTGGGTTCAATAATCAACTAAAATGAAATTATGAGTTTCCATTTTTGGTGTTAGAATTTTGAGTTGAAGTTTGGAACTGTACTTATTTTGCTGTTTTGATGTTGACTAGGATTTATGTGAGTGTGATTTTGTTTGCTTACTAATGGTTGCAGTGAAATGATGTTATATGAAATGAGTTTTCTTTTCATTAAGGAATATATTAAGCAAACTCTACTTAGTTTGCTTACTGATGTTATGTGAGTGCCTTATTTGGTTTGAATACATTAAGGAATGAAATTGTTATAACATGATTATGTTTTGGCATGAAGGAGAGGCATGAAAATTCTGTTTTCTTTTTCTCATATGTTCAGTATATAATTTAAATATGAAATCGCATGTTGGAAATGATTTTCTGGTTGAGGGCAGTTTTGTTTGTCCTAATTAATATGATGAACCCAAAGAAATTATACTTGGTTGTTGTATAATGATTCAGGTATTTTCATTGCTTCTTTCTTCACAAACTGATTTGAATATTATTTTTTTAATGGTGCTGGAAGGAATGATGTATTAAGTTTGAGATTTGTGCATTTTTATTTTCTTTTCCGTTTCTGGTTCTCTTAATGAGAAATTGTGATTTCCCTATTTTATTTGGTCTGACTTGGGGAAAGATTATTGGAGAATATTGATTAAGTTGAATTAATTTGGTTTATTGGTGATATGATGTTAGGGCTACAAAGTCAATTCTCATTGATTCTAATGCTTGATGAAATTAAATTTGTTTGCTTGTTTTGTACAATAATCGAGTAGTATTTCTAGGAACGAGAGCGACGTTAATTGATATATACATGAATGGTTGTTTATATTCTTTATTTTGTGGTATATGATATTAGGAGAATATAGTAAATGAGGTAATTGAAGAGTCTACAAGCAATGATAAGGAAAAGTAATGAAGTGCTAAGGCTGCAGGTAACTACTTCACTTGCCTGCGCGTGTGTGTATGTTAGTGAGCATTTAGGTAGTTTATATGCATTGATTATTGCTAGTGTGATTATGGAACGCTTTGATTGGAATTTCTGATTTGGTTGTGGTACACCGAGTAATATTATTATAATTATGCCATTCCGGAATGAGGTTCCCTTGCCCGTACAGCAGGGACTAAAATGAATAAAGAGAAAAACGTTATTAGGGAGAGCGCCCCCGGTTCAAGCGAGGGTATATCGACCATCGAGTCGTGAGTCCCTATTGAACTGATATATTTTGTTCAAGCGAGGGTATATTGACCATCGAGTCGTGAGTCCCTATTGAACTCATTATCGGTGTACTTGTGTATTGTGTTTAATGTGATTATTATTATTCTTGATGTTTGAGTTTGTGGTGTTTTGAATTTGTGATGTGGCTTTAAATGAATACTTGTACTGCTGTATTATTTGGTAATTGATAGATACTTAGAATAGAAAATAGATAACATGTTCATGCAACACAGCTGTTAGAATCTTAAGTTTTGATGGTGACTAAGGTGTGATATGGTCTAGTACTTAAGAGAACATAATCAACACTTAGGAAGGATTAGATGACATGGTTAGAATCCTGAGTTAGATCACTTGCGAATGCAAGATCACTTCCGGAAGTATTAGCACTAGAGCTCGCGGTTGGAGTAAACATCCCATAGGGGACGAAAACGGAAGCAAGTGAGACACTTGGTTAGAACCCTAGTCTAGATTGCTAACACTGAATCCTAAGTTAAGTCACAACCGGATGTGGATTTACTTCCGGATAGACTAGGACTCGCGCACGCGGATGAATGATTTATCCCCCAACGGCAGCGAGTAACTCACTAGGGAAATAACTTAGTCCATGAGCATTAGGTACACAAAACCTTAAGACTAAGCTATGTTTCAACCGGAAGTGAAATTGCTTCCTGTTAGATTTTGACTGGCGCAGACTGATAGAATAGAATAACCCCAAGCGTCAGTGAATCAGCCTCGTCAAGTAAAATTGCTTCCTGTTAGATTTAGACTGGCACAGGCTGATAGAAGAGATATTACCCTAAGCGTCAGTGAGTTCACCACGTCAAGTGAAAGTGCTTCCGATAGCTTAGTGACTAGCGCTGACTGTTGGATTGAGGGACACTGAGCGAGAGTGAGTAATAGTGAACAAAATCCTTCATCAAGAGGAATCACTTCCGGATGTAGGAGTGCTTCCGAATACATCATAGACTAAGAGGACTAACGTTCAAAGTATACAATACACTGAGTCAGAACATAGTAAGACTACTCCCCATAGCAAACAAGCTTCCCACAGCATGTATAGTTCTTACTATATTTGATTATATATATTGCTATGTTGGACTAACCAGTGTGTGCAGAACTTAGTCACACTTTCGGATGCAAATGAGCTTCCGGATGGAAAGACTCTTGGCATTGATATTCAGAGATTAACACTTGCAGAGCAAGATTGCCACTTCCGGATGAAAGATGATCATCCGTCAGCAAGAGTACAAGAGTAAACGCCACATACACAGAAGTCAGATTGCTTTCATCATAGCAGAGGTGTCAGGACTACTTTTCAGAGATAAAGCAAGTCAACCCTGCTAAGCTTTAATGGAGCGTTTAAGAAGATGTACTTCCCAACGGTAACAAGAGGTTAACAGATATTCAAACAACATTGTTACCTACCAAGCATGAGGAGTATGAGAGATAAGGAGAACATAATCTGAAGATTCATTCAAGATGTCAAAGCTCATACTACCCACAAGAGTCAGAGTCCATAAGAGAGCTTCTGATAGCAAGAGAGCATCCAATAGCAAAGCGCTCTTATCATTCATGGACAAGTGCTTGGAAGACAAAGTTCCTCTATGTGATTAGCAAGCAGAATGTTAGAGTCCACGAGCTTCACTTCAGATAGCAAGAGAGCTTCCGATAGTAAGTCTCTTAGCATCCTGGACTTATGCTTGAGGAACGAAGTCCTCATCTGACAACAAGCAAGAGTCAGACCGTACAGTGTAAAGATGTCAGAACGACTTTTGCCAGAACAGTGTTGACAGAACAGCTGGTCAAAGCACCTTTTCAGATAAAGCAAAGTCAACCCTGTTGTGCATTAATGAGGACAACGTAAACAAGGCCCCAACGGCTATATTCAAACGGCCTTATTGCCTCTCCAACGGCTGGATAATCAGAGGCTGGTATAAAAGAAGATACTCTTCATTTCTAAGAGAGAGAGAGAGAACGGAGCCTATTGTCTGAAACATTGTATTCTACATTCCTCTCATCTTCTACTCTCCAATCTTAGATATGTAACATTATTAGAGAGTAATTCATTTGTACTTAAGTGAGTAACATCATCTACTCTTAGAGAGAGTCATTTGTACTTAAGTGTTTATCAAAATCAGTTCATAGAGTGAACATATCATTAAATCCTCTAATTGATAGAGGCTGTTCTAAAGCTTGTGCTTGAAGAACAGAATTATTATCTTACAATAGTAAGGGGGAGCATTTAGAGGGTTTCTAAATCTCCATAGGTTGCAAGTTAGCCCGCAAAACTTGTGGTTGTAAGGTTGCAGGTGATCCCGTTGTAAAACATGTGGTTGTAAAGGTTTGCAGGTAAACCCGTTGTAAAACCTGTGGGTTGTTAGGTGAACCCGTGTTCGTAAAACCTAAAGTGTAAAGGCTTCTCTTGTGCCCGGTTTAAACAAGAATAGTGGATTGGAAATCTCAAGTGTAGCTTGGGGACTGGATGTAGGTCTGGGTGACCGAACCAGGATAAATTTATGTGTGCATAAATCTACATTTAAACATTTTATTTTGCATCACAAAACATACTGACTTGTGCATACCATTACTTTTTAACATCATCACCAAGCACAAGCAGTCTTTCGAAAAAGAGTTAAAGCTTTATTCCCTCACCCAATTCACCCCCCCCTCTTGGGTGACAGCCACACATTTCAACAGCATGTAGCACACACCACCAAACACGACATTAGCACACACCACCTTGCCGGCATGCACATGCACGTAGTGCAAAAATGTGCGTAGGCGAGTAGTTGTTAGTTACGACATCAGGGTCTACCCCTCGTGGTTGAACATTTTACAGGTACTAGATCGGGGCAGGAGTGATGGGAAGGATCTGGAGACTTAGAGAACTAAGCTTTTAGGCTCATATGTTCTTTCATATTATGTTTCATATTCTTGATTATTAATTTGTACATCTTTTGAATTTATTCCCCTGGATGACTGTAAATAATTTTACGTTAGATAACTGTAAATATTAATTAATATAGGGTCATGTGTTTATTTGAAATTTGCTATGAAGAAATTTAATTAAGTTATATTAGTTAAATTTAAATATCCATGTTAGTCAATTTTTATCTAACATGGATAAATCAATTTTAGTAATTTTTTTTTATAAATGATTTTTTTTTAAATTGTGAATTTTATCTTTCATTCTAAAATTATATTTATTTTTGATTTGTTTATTTCAAATTACATTAAATCTTTTTCTAACCATGATAGTTCTTTTGTAACTCAAATTATTTTTCTATCATGGTTAGCATATTATCTTATATGTTATGAATACTTAGAAAAGTCGTTTTTCTAACTATGTTAGCTATTATATTAACTTCAATTTTTTTTCTAACATAGTTAGCACTAAAATTATTTTTAATGAATTATGTTAATTCTTTTTCTAACTATGTTAGTTACTATTTTGTTTAATTGGATTCTTTTTCTAACATAGTTATCATTGGCATAAATGAAAAAAAAAATAGCATAGAAAAAAAAAGGTAATAAAATTGGGTTGTTACATGTGGGACCTGCAAAACTAAAGATTGGCACTCCGATGTCTAAGTTAGTATAGTTGCAGGTTTTAATCAATTAAGCACAAGTTTATTTTGAAGAATTAGACTTCATTTGGGTTTACCATTCCCAAATCACCTCTTATGAATATAAATTGATCAACCCCTAGAGGCTTGGTGAAAATATCAGCAAGCTGATGCTGAGTGGGGACAAATTGCACTTTGACATCCTTCTTTTGAACATGATCTCTGATGAAGTGATGTCTGACATCAATGTGCTTTGTCCTTGTGTGCTGAACCGGATTCTTGGCGAGGCTGATAGTGCTTGTGGTGTCACAAAGTATGGGAGCCTCAGGAAACTCCAAGCCAAGATCTCTTAGTTAGTTCTTCAGCCACAACACTTGGGCACAACAGCTTGCTGCAGCAATGTATTCTGCCTCTGTGGATGATAAAGACACGCAGGTTTGCTTTTTACTAGCCCAAGAGACCAGACAACCACCAAGGAAGGCACATTGTCCACTGGTGCTCTTTCTATCAGTTTTATAACCTGCATGGTTAGAGTCAGAGTAAGCCCACAAGAACTCTTGGTTACCTCTGGGATACCAAAGACCAAACTCTTGTGTTCCCTCAAGGTATCTTAGAATACGTTTAACACATGTTAGATGTGACTCCTTGGGGTTGACTTGAAACCTAGCACACATACCTACACTAAATTGAATGTCAGGCCTACTTGCCGTTAAATACAATAGGGAACCTATCATTCCCCTATACATGGGCAGGCTGACAGATTTACCCTTTGCATCAGCATCGAGTGCGGCAGTGGTACTCATGTGAGTGTCATACTCCTTGCACTCATCCATCCCAAACTTCTTGAGTAGCACTCTGCAGTATTTAGCTTGGGAGATGAATATGTCATTCTTCTTTTGCTTAATTTGCAGGCCTAGGAAGAACGTTAGTTCTCCCATCATTGACATTTCAAACTCTCCCTGCATAGTCTTAGAAAACTCTTCACAAAGTTTTTCATTAGTTGCCCCAAAAATAATATCATCGACATAAATTTGGGCAATTAGCATGTTTCTATCTTTGTGTAAAATAAACAGTGTATTATCTAGTTTGCCTCTTGAGAAACCCTTTCCCAGCAAGAAGCTGCTGAGTCTCTCATACCAAGCTCGAGGAGCTTGTTTCAGGCCATACAAAGCTTTCTTTAGCCTATACACATGTTTAGGATGCTTGTGATCCTCAAAGCCAGGAGGTTGTTCTACATAAACCTCTTCTTTGATGTAACCATTAAGAAATGCACTCTTTACATCCATTTGATATAATCTAAAGCCTTTCATGGATGCAAAGGCTAGAAGAATCCTTATTGCTTCGAGTCTAGCGACTGGAGCAAAAGTTTCTTCATAGTCTATGCCTTCTTCTTGGTTATACCCTTTGGCTACCAATCTGGCTTTGTTCCTTGTTATTTGACCTGTCTCATCCAGTTTGTTTTTGAAGACCCACTTGGTCCCAACTATGGATTGATGAGACGGCCTTGGGACTAGTTCCCAAACTTGGCTCCTTTCGAACTGGTTTAGCTCTTCCTGCATGGAAATATTCCAGTCGCAGTCCTCAAGAGCTTGTTCAACTGAAGTTGGTTCGATCTGAGATAAGAAGGCTCCAAACTAAACTTCATTTTGAACCTGCCTTCTGGTTTTGACACCAGAAGAAACATCACCAAGCACTTGATCAAGAGGATGATCCCTGTGATGTCTCCTAGCTGTTGGCAACTGTGCCTCATCAGGCACTGTTTGCACTATAGGCTCATCACTGGGTTCATCTTCTTCTTTGAGATTGCTTGCTGGTGTTTCTTTTGGTGGTGAAGATGATGATGGTTTTGGAAGGTTTATTATCCCATCATCTTCTGTGGATTGTTCCCATGTAGGAGTTTCATCAAATACAACATGCATAGATTCTTCTACAGTTCTAGTCCTCATGTTGTATACTCTGTAAGCCTTACTCCTAAGGGAATACCCTATGAATACACCTATATCAGCTTTTGGATCAAACTTACCCAGATTTACCTTTCCATTGTTATGCACATAGCATTTTGATCCAAAGATTCTGAGGTGGCTGATGTTGGGCTTTCTGCCTTTGTACAGCTCATAGGGGGTCTTGTCCAAGCCCTTGCGAACATAGGCTCTGTTAGAGATGTAGCAAGCAGTGCTCATAGCGTCCGCCCAGAACACTTGAGAAACCTCTTTCTCATTGAGCATGCTCCTGGCCATCTCAGTCAGAACCCTGTTCTTCCTCTTGACTACACCGTTTTGCTGAGGAGTTCTAGGAGCTGAGAAGTTATGATCAATACCATTCTGCTCACACAGCTCAGAGAAGCTATGGTTCTCAAATTCTCCTCCATGGTCTGTCCTTATGGCTGTGATTTTGAGGTCTCTCTCATTCTGCACTTTCTTAGCCAGGACAACAAATGCATCAAAAGCATCTTGCTTAGAGGCAAGAAACATTGTCCAAGTGAATAGTCATCCACCACCACTAGAGCATACAGGTTTCCACCCAAGCTCTTCACTCTCGCTGGCCCAACCAAATCCATGTGGATTAGTTCCAAGGGCCTGCTGGTGGAGACTCTCTTCTTGGTCTTAAACGAGGACTTTGTTTGCTTCCCTCGTTGGCAGGATTCACAAATATAATCATGCTTAACCTTGAAAGATGAAATACCTATAACTAGCTCTTTCTTAATCAACATGTCAAGTTGAGTAAAATTAACATGTGCTAGCCTTTTATGCCAAAGCCAACTATTTTCATCACTAGATATTAAGCATTTTTCTTCCAGTTGTTGACATAAATCTAGAGTGTATAGGTTTCCATTTCTATTTGCCTTAAGTTTGCATTTTAGGTTGGCCTTATCTAGGTTCAGATCCTGCTTATCTACTATCATGCACTCATGTGAATCAAAGATTACTCAATTTCCTTTGTCAGTGCTCTGGCTCACGCTCAGCAGGTTGTGACAGAGACCATCCACCAGATAGACGTCTTTCACTGGCCCAACTTCTCCAACTCCGGTGATCTTTCCACTTTGATTTCCTCCAAAGGTAACTGTGGCTCCGTCTTTGATCACCAAGGATTTGAATTTGTCTCTGTCTCCAGTTATATGTCTCGAGCATCCGCTGTCAATATACCACTTCCTATTCTTGGATGCTTTGAGACACACCTGAAATAATCAAGCAAGTTTAGGTACCCAACCTTTCTTGGGTCCTCTGTCATTAGTTCCCAGAGCCCTTGATCCAGTGTTAGTTTTGACCTTGGGCTTATGATTAATCTGTGCCTCTGGCCTAGTGTTGGCTCTAGGCTCTTGGGCTTTCCTTGAGGATTGTTTCCAACCTCTGGATCCCTGTCCTCCCTTAGTTTCTTTTCTTGGGGGAGGATCCTTTGTAGCCTTGGTTCCTTTTGGGACCCATTTATTGGAGTTGTTTGCTCCATGCTACTTAGCATTACAGGTGGACGTGGAGTGTCCCTTCCTGTTACAATAATTGTAGAAGCTAAAAGGTGTGGAGCTGTGCTCAGTGGCTCTATGGAAGAATTTTAAGTAGGGCTTCACTTTTGGTTCCACCCACTTTTTCCCTCTAGGTGTGTATCCTAAGCCAGTCTTGTCCCTAAATGCCCTCTGATTCATTAAAATGATATTTAACATTTCAGATCCATTTGTGAACTTCTGCAGGGCATTTTGCAGTTTATCTCTTTCAGCTGAGATTTTGCTGCAACTAGGGCAGCTCTCAAGTATTGAGGCATTGGCTTCCGCTAGCTCTTCACTCAGTGAGTCCACCTTGGACTCAAGTGATTCCTTTTTAATTTTCAATACTTTATAGACTTTACATAATTGGGAGAATTCTTCGTGAACCTCATTATAAGCCTCTTGTAGTTCAGAAAAAGTTACCTCACTGTCCTCCTGGATGGGATCAAAATCTGAGGATGCTCCCTCATCATCTTCTCTGGCAACCAGACAGAGGTTGGCAACCTCTTCCTCATCACTTGCTTCCTCGTCTGAGCTATTCACCCAGATAGAGGATACAAAGGTTTTTCTTTTGTCCTTCCCCTTTGATCTCTACAGGCTTGGACACTCTGCCTTGAATTGGCCAGGCTTTTTACATTCAAAGCACACTGGGGCCCTTTCCTTCTTAGATCCCTTCCTCTGGCTGGAATCACCTTTCTGAAAGCCTCCTTTCTTCTTGAAGAACTTTCTGAATTTCCTCACCATCATAGTCATCTCCTCATCATCCAATTCCTCCTCATCATCCTCATCATTATCATCATTCTTCTCCTTGTTAGGAGCAACAAGGGCAAGATTCTTGGTTTTTGATGAGGTTTGAGGAGCTCTCTGAGCCAGCAGGGTTGGTTCGTACTCAGCCAGAGAACCAAACAGTGCAGTGATAGAGCTGGTTGACTCTCCTTGGACTTCCTGCAAGATTGTAACTTTGGTGATCCAATCACCTTTCAAGACTTTTAAGATCTTGCTGACTTGTTCTCTTTCAGGAATGTTTTTGCCCAGGGAGGCCAGGTTATTGATAAGATGAGTGAACCTGAGCTCCAGCTCTCTGATTGGCTCAGTTGGACTAATCATGGCAAATTTGTGAAATTCTTCTACCAACATCTCGACCCGTCTTGCCTTCACTCCCTTGGTTCCAGAGTGAGCAGCCTCAAGAGCCTCCCACAAATCCTTAGCAGTTTTGTTGTGGCTGATCCTATGAAACTCCTTAGGACAAAGGGCACATTGAATGTAGTGCATGACCCTATAGTTTAGCTGGACTAGAGCATAGTCCTCATTGGTGTATCTGGATCGCTGCTTTGCAAAGCCATCATCATCTAGAGGGGTGTGATTCCCATGTTCAATCACATCCCAGAGTCGGATGTCGCTGGACTTGATGTAGGTCTCCATTCGGAATTTCCAGAATGGATAGTTATACCCATCAAAACCTGGAGGCTTGTTGGGTTGAATAGAGACATCTGGCAAGGAATAATCTGTATCCATTACTGGATCTTTACTTTCTAGATTCGTTGGAATCAAGTTAGAAAGAACTGCTCTGATACCAAATGAAAGTAATGGATGCACAAGAGGGGGGTGAATTGTGCTACCAAATAAAAATCAAACAATAACAACACAAGGGTTTATACTGGTTCGGTCTTCCTGACCTACGTCCAGTTCTCAACCACCCAGGTTGAGTTCCACTATCCCCAGGTTTTAGAAACGGGTTCACCTGGAACCTTTACAACCGCAAGTTTTGGACGGGATCACTTGCAACCTTAGAACCACAAGTTTTACTCAAGGCTCACTTGCAACCTTGCTAACTAGCTCTCCCTTACAACCAGCAAGGGTTCAACCTTTACAAATAAAGGATTTTCTAAACTTAGTTCTCTTCAAGAACGGATAATGTTACACACTTAAGTGCAATCAATGCTCTTAATACAAGAAGAGACTTAACCACAAAGAGTACAAGATAAGTAGATGAAAAGAACTCTCAATGAGTTAAATGCTCTTTCTCTTTTCTGGGCAGCTTTGAATGCTTGAAGGATTTCTCGGTTTCTCACTCTAGCTTTCTTCAAGATGTCAAAGATATTAGTTGTCTTCATAAATGAAGGTGAGCTTGTTTATATAGTCTTCAAGTATTCTCACTCTTGGTAGGTGGGTTAGCCGTTTGAATATGGCCGTTTTTCCCAAGTTACCGTTTGCCCATTAATGCTCCATTAATGCTTAGCAGGGTTGACTTTGCTTTATCTCTGAAAAGTAGTTCTGACACCTCTGCTCTGTCAAAGGCATTCTGACACTGCACTGCTCTGATCGTTCTGACATTCTGATTGCTTGCGGAAGCAAGTCCACATCCGGAAGCAACTTTACTCAGTGTACTGCATTTTGAACGTTAGTCTTAACAATAATAGCACATACTCACATGCAGTGGGAGTTCACTTAGTCTAAGGGAGTTCTTTTCCATCCGGAAGCAATTCCACATCCGGAAGCACTTTCACTGGAAGTTGGGTTATGTTCATATTTTACTCACTGACGCTCAGTGTTATCCATACCAACAGCCAGCGCTAGTTACTAAGCAATCGGAAGCAAATCCACTGGACGTTGGGTTATGGTCACTGGCGCTCAGTGTTATCCATACCAACAGCCAGCGCTAGTCTTAATACAATCGGAAGCAAATCTACATCCGGAAGCTTCCTAACTTAGTCTCAAGGATTTTATACACTAATGCTCTTAGACTGAGTTATGACTTAGTGATATACTTGCTGTCGCTGGGGGATGAGACGTTTATCCGCGAGCGCCAGTCTTGGTCCATCCGGAAGTAAATCCACATCCGGAAGCACTCTTACTTGGGGCTCTATATTAACCTAATATTCTCTAAGTGTTTGGCTTGTTCTTTCATATTTTAGTCTTCATCAAAACTTAAGATTCTAACAGAAGGAGCACTGGTTTTGGCAGAGGAAGGGAGGAAAATCGAAGATGAATCCGAAGGGGAAGGAAGAGTTTGAGATTATATGGGAAATCGGGTTTATGAAGGGAGACGGCAGTGAGAGTTTGGAGAATAAGGGCGGCTGTTTAGGTTGTGAAGAATGAAGAATGATAGGGTTAGGGTTTATTGGGTATACATAATGAATAAGGAAATTTCTATCATTGATCCATGTGTTTATTTTTAATTATAATTTTAGCCTCAAACTCTTATATATGACATTCATTCCCCTTTTCTTTCTATTTAGCTCTCCTCTCCCCTATTTATTTAATAAAACTTAAACGTATCATTTTATATTCCACATTTTATTTTAATTTAACTATATTTGAAAAATGGAAAGAATATTTGGGGTGTTACAGTAGGGCTTCTAGGTATATGTCTATCCTAGTCGCAAATCAGATTAAAAATCTAATCCTACACTATTTAATCCCATGGTCTATTTAAAATTCTCTCTTTCGAGTCCAATTCTAAATTCCTTAAACATGTCTATGGTGATCAAGCACTAAACAAGTTAATCAATAATAGCAAGATTAAATAAACTAAATCAAATTAACCATAACTAAATAGTGGAAAATAAAATACTAAGTTACAAACAAGTTCATAGTACTCTAAGTTGTAAAAGAAATTAACCACACATAGGGTTTAACATAAGAATTGGGTGAAAATCCAAAAACATACTCCCTCCGTTCCTAAATATAAGACCTAGAGAACATTTTTTGGAAAGATTAAGGTTGCGAAATAGGTTATTAAATAATGACATATTTGATATCTTTTTAGATTATCCATTAGCTTATAGGTAAAATAAACTAGTTTAAGAGAAAAAATTAGGTAAATCAATTTATAATTAACTTATTTTTTGCTTTTTTTAGGATTTTTCAAAAAAGTCATCTAGGTCCTATATTTAGGAACGGAGGGAGTACTACAAGTTCACATAGGAGTAAGAATTGGACAAGATTGAGGAGCTGCTTCCTTCCTTTTGTGTGTTGATGTCAATACATATGTGTGTGTGCCTTTGTAGTACGTCCCTGGTGCCACTTTCTTCTTTTCCTTGCGTTAATAATATATGAACGTGTGTGATCTGCTTCCTCTCGTCTTCAATTTCTTCGTGAATCTCGTGTAGGCTATAGGAATTGGAAGAATTATGAGCCAGCCTCCCCTTTTCACAAGCTCCTCTCTTCCCTTTTATAATGGTTGATCTTCTTAATCAATTAGGAAAGATCCAGCCCAAGCCCAAGACTCATTCTTTCCTTTTTCTTTTGTTTCCAAATCTTCATTGTCCTATTATAAGAGAAAGAAAGGAAATAGGAAATAATCATCATAGCTCAATCATATAATCTCATTAATAAGAAATTTTCCTTTAAAATATTTTCTTTTATTATTTCAAGTTTCCTATTTCAATTAAATTTCATATTTTTAAAATAATTACACATATAATGCTCAAATCACTTTCTTTGCAATTCACATCAACTCTCTTAATTATTTAATTAATGACTCCCCAAATACAACAAAATATTTCCAAAAATCCACTAAATATGGGGAGTCATCACAAAACAAACCACAATTGGCAAATGTGGATAAAAAGAATCTCACCTTCATAATAATAAAGCAGCTATGTATTTCAACTAAACGAAAGAACTATCTCCTTGTTGGCCAAAAAAACACGAATGAACTATCTCAACTGAAAAGACAAAAGAATCGAACTTTTCACCTTTCTGGAATTAAAATGGTAGTTGTAAAACTAGAAAAAAAAACATAAAATGAACTAGAGATCCTACAAAGATAATATTCCAAAAATAGGAAAAGAAAAGAAATTTCTGGATCTGGGTTAGTATGGGAAAGAAAAAAAATTTATGGAGAGAGTAATGGGTTGGGAGTATATATTGAAGGAAGAGGACATGGAAGCTTATGAATGCGAGTGAAGAAGGAAGGAAAGGAAGGAATGAAAACGAAAAGGAAACTGAAGCTGAGAAGAGTGAGGGAGAGGAGAGAGAAGAGGTAAGTTTGCACTTTATGCTTCTGACACCTTTTTGTAGTCTGAGAAGGAAAAATGGGGAGCTTTTCCTCAAATTGAGGTTTTGAAGCCAAAAATAGTTTTTCTACTGTAAAATAGTTTTTCTGAAATTTTTGAGTGTTTGACAAAAAATGCTTGAAACCTAGGTTTTGTTTCAAAAAGCTATTTTGAATTGTTATCCAAACAGGCCCTTAATGATAATCTATCGCTCACTCTGCTTCTCCTTTTTCCTTTGATCTCATGGCTCAAATTAAAGAAAACAACAACTACGTGGAGGCCGTCAAGAGCCGTCCCGGTCAACGAGGGAGGTGGAGCTCCCATAATGAAGCTTTTAGAATGAAGCTTTTAGGGTGTTTTCAGGATGGGACAACACACCACACGGGGTGTGCTGTCTCAAGACCACTAAATGTTTGAAAAACCCAATGTCCTACGGAGTAATTAAGGCGTATATTTTGTTTGAGTCTCACACCATGTTAGCTCAAGCTTTCATGGTAGAATGACAAGACATATGCTTGTAATGTGTAATTCAAAGTCCCACTATATTGTATCAGACTCATTTGATCCTTTAACTCAAAGTACAAGTAAAGCAAACTAAGGCTTCATAGACTAAAAAGAACTACAAGCCTAGACAAACTAGCTTCTATAACTCAAAATGAAATTTTCACCCAAGAGAAAAGATCGAAGAATTATAAAAGAAAAAATAAAAGAAAGTAGCTGAATGTTGGAGAAAACCAAAGTCCTATGTACATCGAAAGTATTAGAGGTTAATTAAAGGTACATAATAATATGGGTTGATAATAATGTGGGTTGAGTCTCACCACATTAGTGAAGATTTTTGTGGTAGAATGATGCAAAATTCAAAACAAAAGTGTTGTGGCCACTTATATAATATTAATTTAGTTTGCTTCTTGATTCTGACGTTATAGTGTGTGCTTATGTGTAACTCGAGGAGAAAGTATAGATAACATGTACCTAAATTAGCTTTAAGTTTTCATATTTCATGCTAAGAACAGTACAATTCTTTCAAGGTTTTTTTTTTTTTACCAAATTCCTTCAAGGTTACTTCCTTTGGCCAAGTACTGCTTACCTATATATTCCGTTTCAAAACTTAAGTAATGGATGGGAGCCACTGCCCATTTCTTTATTAGTAGTGAAGTATATCGAAACAAGAAGCAACAGAAACTAAGGGAACAATTTCGTATAAACACTTACATGTAATATCACAACAATGGACATATATTTTTTTTTAAAAAAATTATATTATAAAATTGAACTACCTCTAATTGATTATGACCCTCCAAAACAGAAAAGAGGGCCATTTATGCACATTAATTAAAATGTATCTTCAAATTTAAGCAACATTTCTCCCTCACGTGATTGAGAGAAAGAGAGATCAATGTATTTCAGAATTGGCCAGGGTTTGATGAAACAGGTCTTAGACCGTGTTTGATTGCTGCTTTCCACACAACATCAATCCTCTCTACGTCTATGGCTCCAACTTCATGGTGAGTCCAACCTTCAAGACTATGAACCATCCCTCCCGCATGGCACGCATGCACTACCGCTCTCTCCAACGTGTACTGCAAAAAATAAAAAACAGCATATATAAAATACTTATCAAATATTGTTTTCAATTAAAGAAACATACATGAATAGTTTGATATTACAAGCACAATAAAACCCACTAGCTCCTAGTAACAAGGAGAAACTACATGCCATTAGGCTATAAGGCCATTGACATGTATAAGTTATATAACTTACCCGAACCCATATAGTTTTATTTAAAAGATGATTTAATATATGATGAGTACACTTTTTATAGACCATGTATATGTTATTAGAGATAATTGAATGATAGGTAGGGCTCTCATTGGTCACCTCACAATAGCCAAGACCTTCCACATCAGCAGGCACTCTCATGGCGGCTAGATCGCCATAAGTGCAATCTCTTCTGAAGTGTAATATAGGAGGAACAACGAATTGATGAAAATGTGTCCCACTTGGTGCCCAGCTTTGCTCTCTTGGTGTGATCCACTTTCCAACAATCCATGTCTGCAATATTAGCATATAATTTTGTCATCAAAGGAAAATCATTGATTAATTAATTAATAATAGGTCTCGACTTCGATCCCTGGGAGGGCCAATGACAAGGCTTTATTCCAGGAATGCTGCAGCATTAGATCGTGGACTCGAGAGAGCCTTGGGCCTCCCTACAATGCCTGAGTTGGGCCTGCCAATACCGGGGAAAATGCGAGAGCTGACCCTGGGGTGCCCAACATGGTGGATTCATTAGCCGACAATGCTGGACTCAACAAAAAAGGCGCTTTTTGAGGGGAGCACGGAAGTATACCGAACTCCCCAAATGGGTCCCTGCTGACACAGTACTAGGCCCCGCATTACTCGAAGTCGAAGGCTCCGTCGAGACCTCGTTCCCCAGGCTACAGCCCTGGTGAGATTCGATATCGCGACTTCGAGCTATCACCCCCTTAAGTCGACACTTAAGGGAGTGGCCTTTACCATATTTAAATAAGATCTATATTTTGTAGTAGTTCAATATTTTTTATACAAGTAGATATCTTATTAAGAATAGGAATGCACTACAATACCTTGCAATGTTGGGCAGCTTGGTATTTTGTGACCTGAACAAGGTACCTTTGGTATTCTGGAGAGGCTTCTCTTTGAATGCTCTTAAAACGCTCGGTTGAAAAAGTCAACATCTGCAACAATAATTGTACATAGCTCCCCTCCTTAGTACTATTCATTAGTATTAATCGGGTCATTAAGCTATGAAAATTGATGTGATTACAGTGTAACGTATGGCCTTCTATATTTAAACAACAAAACAAAATAAACCATGTGCATGTGGATGGTTTCAAGATAGAAACATTTATTATCACATTAATTTATGATTGAACATATGTATATGCACGAAGTATGAAATGGTTTTTATTACACAAAAAATGGGGCTATCGGTAAGGAGTATGGACCTCATGGGTGGGGTTGGCGATCTTATCAAGTTATCATCATATCTTACATCAATTATTATTATAATACTTTTTAACAACTTTGAGTAGGTCATGAAATTAATTCGATATGTCAGAAATCACATATTATCGTTGGCTATAGTTAATAATACACCTAACAACAGTATATTAATATAATGCTCACTTCCGTCCTTGCTATGTGGGATTATATTCCAAAATTTCAATGAATTATTTGTCTCTTATTATAGGATTTTGTTTAAACTTATTAGAGCATTTAATAATTTTTTTTTTTGTATTTTACCCATAATCATTATTCAATCTTGAGTCTTGACATACTATTTCTAACTCGTATCTCTTTCTCATGTCATGAGTAAATCGAACATGAGTATATTCTATCATATGTTTTATCATTTTCAACCACATGTTCAATTTAGGTGACTTTAATTTATCATTTGAGTTTCATATAATCTGAGAGAGGACTTCCATTTTTTTTTCAATTTATAAGGTACCATATGGCTTATTTCTTACGTATTCCCCATATTAACTTTAGTTAAGGCTGGTATATGTAGGTATATATAGTTGAGATAGTGACGAAAAACAATGAGCTTTTTTCTATAGAAGCAACCGTAAACTAGAAGCAATTTTTTTCTAGCTTTTTGGGTTTTCGTCAGTTTTGAGCATTTTGAAGCTAACTATCAAATGTATCGTCAAAACAAATTTCGTTTTTATTGAGTATTTTTAAAAGTTTTTCAAACATAAATAATATACATAAAGTGGTTTTTACTCCAAGTATTTGGTAAATTGAGATGAAAGTCATTTCACAAACATTAATCTAATCAAGCACTATATTCTTCACACTTGGCTTCTGGACTTCTCCAATGGTATGTTAAATGTAGGCACATTTAGAAACTTCGTCAACTTTCAGAGTTATGAAGTTACAAGTCTCTCCTTCATTTCGGTGAAAATACTACAAGTGGCATATAAAATAGGAGTACGGTAGAAAACTTACCAAAACTCTAACTTTCTTTCGACAAAGGTAGAGTGCAATGGCTCTTCCAAGTTTAGAGGTAGCACCAGTCAAGAAGACCTCATCGACATGTTGAGGGATTTCATTGAGGATGACAGCAGCTGTAAGTGTGTTTCCATGAACAACCCTAACCCTTAGCTTTGGGTGTTTGTCCACAAACAGCTTCCCACCTCCGTTCAGAGATTCGTTCTGTTCATACAAATTAATTAAAGTCAATTTATGGTTACATTTTTCCAATAATGCAGAAGCAACAAAGTCCTCACTCTTCAATTGAGCCTGAAAACTGAATTACTGTTACCATATCTACCAAATAATGCATTATTCAATGTTGGCTTTAAATAGTACTTCATTAAATGATGCTCCTGTGTACAGTTAGAACTACTTCAATGTACATGTACTCTTGGCCCCAATATAAGTTAATTCCATTAAATGTAATGAGCTAGCGAATTTCTCATTGAAACTCAACGCAAACTTCGAATCTTCAACAATGATGAACTCAGACTAACTGCGTCACAAAGATTTTGCAATCATCTATATTTTACAGTTAGGGTGTTTCTCTCTTTCAAATTGTCAAAGATATGAGAAAAGATTTCTAATGAACCAAAGTTCTCTTCATTAAACTAATGTTTTCTTTCTCAGAACTGTTGTGCAATACACGCAATGTCATCGGTTTAATTTTCCAGAGCCTTTTCTGAAAGCTTTGTCTCACTGAACAGTTTTGGATTTGACTTTCAAAATTGACAGATCCATGTTCCTTTATTGAATTTTTAAAACACATGTCCTGAACGTGCCAGGTCTTTAGATCTAATTTAAGGGGCATTAAAAACCCTCAACAACCTTACCCACATTAACATTTAAGATATTTATATATTCATATGTGTGTGCATGTACTTTTACTGTGTCAACTATATAGAAGGACAAGATATAAATACAACTTCAAAAATCAAACCTTATTCAAGGCAGCGAGGCTGATGACTTTTACTCCAATTCTGTCAGCCCTGAGGATTGCTTCCTCAATTTGCTTATTGATGCCCTTGGCAGCAAACGGTAAAAAATACTGTAAATAAAAACAACACAACACAATGAATAAGAAAAAAACAAACACGCCCTTATTATTAGCATCATTCATATTACCAAAAAAAAAATGCATCATTCATATAGTAAGCTAAGTAATTAAGAAAATAGTGAAAGACAAATTGCTAAGGTAGCTACCTGGAAACCAATCCTAGGGACCGCCCATGTTTGGTGCAGCCGACCTCTGAGGTTGTAGAAAGAATGCAAATAGGTTTTGGAGAAAGCCCACATGACCAAGATCACCAAAAGAGTTGTTGGCCATAATGGAAGAAAGAATATCCTCATTTTGTATGGCATTGAAGCATATGATCTATACACAAACGGAGAATGCAAAGAAGATGCAACATCCACTCCATGAGCCAAGAAAACAAAATCTGGTATCCTCCCACCTTTTCCTACATTAATTTAAACGCAAGACAAGTTTCACATGATTTTATATGTAAGAAATTAAGATGCAATTAATAATGTAGATTAATATGAAGAGGGTGAGCCACATAGCAGTGGCCTGGTAAGGTTATTGCTTTATAACTTGGAGGTCAAATCCTATAAACAATATCTCTTTTCAAAGTGGCTTAGCACATTCATCACTCTCCAGACTCCATCTTGTGGGAGCTTTGTACACGAGGCTGCCCAGCTCGTTAGTCACTATAAATATGTAACTGCGATGCTACTCCTATATCATACTAACCTGAATTAAATTCCTTGTGTAATGTCCATGATTTGTCATTTATCGTGTTGCCTAGCGCGTCAAAAAGAGGCATGAAGAGGCAGAAATTAGTGCCCTTATCAGTATGGTGTAGGCTGTGATATCTGCATAGATAAAACAAAAGGAACAGGTAAATATATGCATATCTATGCAAAACATATGGATGAAAATTTAAAGATTTTTTTAGATATATAGAAGATATTTAAAGTATACTTACGTGGGAGTATATAGAATGTAACGAAGAAAGGGAAATTTTTGAAACAGTTCATGTGGGACTATTTCCACATTACAGTGACCCAAACACCTAAGAAAATCAAACATCAACAAGTAGCCATATATCAAACCAACTGATCCATATCCTAATAGGCAAGTCCCAAGGACCGGAATTGTGATTATTGCTGCTAAAACAAGATGCTCCAAAGGCGTTGCATTCCCAGCTGAAGAAGCATAACATTTAGTTAAACAAATGTTAGAATAATGTTCATGTGTGTGTGTGTGTGTGTGTGATACAAGTATATGTGCAACATCACATACAAAATCAGAAGCATCTTAATCACCTGTAAATGATTCAGGTACTGGGGAAGAATGGTGAAATGAATGATAATTGTTGTAAAGATATTCACTACAGTGAAACTTTCTATGAATCCAATAATAGAGTGGCTCTGAGATTCCCACATGGAGAGCCAGAAGAACAATCAAACCTTTCATGTTCCAAATAGGAAGGTTTTGAAGAAATGGAAACATGTAGAAGATCATTGAAGCAATTAATGTTTGAAGGATTAAGAAATTATCCCTGCAGAGAAAAAAGAGATAAAAAGAAAGTAAAAAACAATTAACAATAAACTTGCTCGAAATTAGAACTTAGTTATGAGTAATATCTTTTTCTTTTTTATTACCAGTCCCATTCTTTGTCAATTTGATCAAACTCAACCCCACTTTGAATGATCCGTCGATTCCGAGTTAAAAAATGCATATTGCTATAAGAGCACCACCAAACATGAACCAAACCTCGAAGAGCACACAATATGAGTAAATGAAGGCACCAGCTTGAGAAGATATTGTGTTTATGATAATCATCATCACTCTGAAGAAAACTTTGGTGCAGAACTTTTGCGACAAGTGGCCCATACAACGCATACTATAACCAGAAAAAAATAGTTTTGATACATAACGACTTACGTTAATAAGTAAAAGAAAAATAAAGAAAATTACAACTACTACAAAGGAAGGGAAATAAGATATTAGATACCTTGAGTAAGCCTAAATTCTCCCATGGCCATGATGCTAAAGGAGCACTCATTTTTTTTGGCTGGGAAGTCTTCAAAATATGTAAGTATGTAACCCCTTTAATATAGCAATAACTTGTCAAGTTCGTAGAGCAATCAAATTCAAGTATGTTTGTTCAAAGAAAGGGGAAGAGAGAGTAGAGAGCAAGTGAATAAATTTGAAGAACAAGAATTAGTTGGGCAGTGGAACTTTTTGCCATACTTTGCTGAAATGAGGATTTTATTTATAGGCAAACATGGAGGGATCAAATCAAAGAGTTGAAGTTCAATTCTAAAACAGTTAGGAAACCATTATTACTTCACAGATATTTAATGTGTAATAATTATTATAATAATATTTGGTATTAAAATATTGTTAATAGTCGCGTATGCACAGAATTCAG
This sequence comes from Mimosa pudica, assembly GCA_029929735.1. Lineage (NCBI taxonomy): Eukaryota > Viridiplantae > Streptophyta > Magnoliopsida > Fabales > Fabaceae > Mimosa > Mimosa pudica. The sequence continues at coordinate 7,034,229 of JAKELP010000015.1, read as the reverse complement.
TGGATAAAACGGGTTGCTCGTAATAAGAAATGGACGGTTAGCCATAAAGACGAAGACAGGAAACAGAAGCCGATAGGTGGCCTCCTGCGCGTTATTCAGTGCATTACTTGGCACAACTGGACTGGTCAACTTGTACACACCATTCATCATGGTACTGAAAGAGCATTTCAACTACTTGAATCACAACTACTTCAAAATATTATTATCTCGAAATAAATTTAGAAAATCCCTTTAGTTAAGCACTTGTTTTTTTTTCTTTTGTTAGGACTTCTTAAAGGGGGCATACGTGCTATTGGACTTTGAACTACTAATTGGACAGTACTGCTTGTGACAAATATAATGGATTTGTATACTTTTTACATATTTATTATTTGAGATTTCTAATAGGTAAAAATGCAATAACAATTACATATGCTCAATTTAATATCTATACTTTTCATTTGAAATTAGCTTAGGAATTGGATTAATTGATAACAATTGTGTGATGATGTTAATTAATTTGAGCCTTGAATGCTCCTTCTTCTCTTCTTTCATTTGTAAGGTCTCAAGGACCAAATTGGATTGAACAAGCGAAGAAGTGGGCAGAACACTCTACCCCTCGCGGGTGGCGAACTCACAATCAAATAGTGAGGAAAGGTCTGAGGACACAGTGAGGCTGCAGCGAGAGAAAACCATATTAGTTCACGAATCTGCGCAATTTCGAGCCTAAATCCAGATTAAATTCAACCCAAGACCACTCATTTGACCTAACGTCCTACTGACATAGGTCAAAAATCAGTCCATTTGGTGTGATGCTTTAGTGTTCTTAGCAAAATATATAGCCTTAAAACCATGAACATTTTTATTGATGAGATGTGATGTTCAATTTGCAGCTTTTGGCATCACCAAACAGAGTTGGAGAACGTTTGATAGAATTCTAGAATCGAAGCATGGGTTTATGATGAACTCCACAATTTCACACACATTTCATTTCAATTTCCTTATCTTTCACATGCTTTTGATAAATAAATAGAAACATAGCAATACTCATAGTGAAAAAGAAAACAATGAAAATTCTTATTTGTGAAATTGTGAGGTTAATCGCTTGTTTATATGTGATTAAGGAAATAATCAACCCTCTTTCTCTTGTAAATAAGAAGTGGATAAGTAGAAAAGTAAATGAGCAGTTTAGCTGTGGGTTGGCCGTAGCAAACCTATGCCCAACAAATTCATCTCTTCCATTAGACGTAAGGGTTGCCTTGGCCCTTGATGCTTGGTACATTAAAGAACATAGTAAGAAATTGTTTGTCAATAGACATGTTAGTTGAATGAGAGGCATTGAACATCTATCCTTAGTCTAAATTCGTTATTTGAGTAGCTATCAATGAATTAAGAATCTAGAATTAATCAAGTAACAATTCGATATACTGGTTATTGGATCTAATGCCCCTTATAATTAACAAGTTCATTTGTAGGCTAAAATGCTTTATCAACTTGGCTTGGAAGGATTAATAAGAAAGATTCTTATATTAATTATTCCAATACTAGACTAGTTTAGAGGCATTCCTTAAGAAGGGTAATTTGTTAATTAGCTAAGATATTCACATTACCTCAAGAAACCAGCCATGATTGCATCTAATCCATTTCCAAGGAATTCACTTCATCCATTTGCCATTCCACCATATCATATCTTTGAGAAAATACCAAAAGTAAGTAGTTTAGGATTTGAGTTAACATAACTTCTGGTCCATATATATAGTTTGCATCAATTTTGATTTTAGTGTCTATAATTTAAAACAAGAGGTTTTAGTCCCTCAAGTTCGATTCCGTTAGCATGATTAGTTCTTATAGTTTGATAAGAATTTGAATATGAGTTAATGGTATTGAATATGCTGACATACATGTCAATGATGATGTTGATTATGATAACATGGATTAATGACTAGGAGGCAAATGTGGTCAAATAAAATATAAAGTTTGGATTTTAGAAAGTTAAATAATAGAATAAAAAACTCTCTTACCCTTTTCCCCACAAATGAGTCAATCGCGTTCAACACAAGCAAAATCTTCATGTGCTTCGCATTCCTCTTCCTCTGGTTCCAATGCCTCTGTTAATGCCACATTGGCAGATATTACAGGTAGAGTTTTGAAGGGGTTTGGTTTAAGGAAAAGTTTGTGAGAATTTGAATTTAAGTTAAAAACATGGATAAAGGTACAATTTTAGGAACAAACTATTATGTCAGTAACATTGAGCAGAACAAAGTATTTCGGTCTCAATTCTAAACATGAAAAATAACATTTGGTGCAATTTTGGTAAGACCGTTAAATTTGATTGTTAGTTTGACAAAAATGTTGATGTGGACCTTGAGTAAAATTTTGGTATACATCAGAATTTTAGTCAAACTAATGGTCAAATTTAACGACGTTACAAAAATTGAGCCAAATTTTATTTTTATGCCCCAAAATTGAGACCGGAAACACTTTATTCTGCTCAGTGTTCCTAGCATAATAATTATTTCTAAAATTGTACATGTACGCTTACTTTATGGGTTTTTACATTGTTTGAGAAGGACCCAGATGAATTTAGCCGAGGAATTGAACGGTGATGAAAGGTGAAGTTATTGAGAATTGGGTTTTTAGGCTGTAAGATGATCAGAGCCATGAATGAAAAAGAAGGCAAAGGCTTAAGTTTGTTTCTCGTACTGTATCTGTATTTCTCATAGCGGTTTTGGTCCAATCTCAAGTTTGATATTTTTAATTTAATTGCGGGCTTGGCCAATTTTTGTTGAATCTTCTTCTGCCTATTTCCAGACATAGAAAAGAATCACTTTCAGTGCCAATCAAAATTAAAGGCACCGTGTGTGCTTAATTAGTACTACATATGGATCTTCTATCTATGTTCTATATGTCCTTATACTCCTTCAGTCCTAATTATAAGACACCCTTTTAACTTTTGTAAGGAAATTAGGATGTAAAATTAATCAATTTAAAATATTTGTATTATCTTTTTTCCTCAAAACTAATTTTTTCTATTTATAAACTAACATATAATTAATCTAATTAAATGTGACATATATATTATAATTTAATGGTCTAATTTTCTTCATTAACTTCCATAAATAAAAATCAAAGAAGTTTTATTTTATATTTAGGACCAGAGATTGTATTTTTTATTTTTTTAAGAAGAAAATCTTCTAATAGATAGAAAGACTAAAAGAAAGACAATATCTCAATTATTCCATTTTCATTGTATTTTTGCTTTATGTAAAAATAATCAATTAAAAAGTATTAATTTGGACCCTAAAGATAGATATGGATGGCTCAATTCTGCAAGCCGCATGATGTCTATCATTTTGATAAGGACCGAAAGTGGTTACATGGAGTAATTAGGTAGTTAAAAGTTAAGGCATTGTTTTCATTCTTTTTTTGTAAAATATTTAAAACCTCTTTGAAATACTTGTTCTTTAAAATCAATTTCAATGAACACCTCACAGTCTACAGCAGATTAGAATTAGCTAGGGAGTGATCACTTTAAGTCTTAGAGGAAAAAGCCCCTGCCATCAAGCGCTCGAGAAAGCCCTCCCTCGCTATTTTATATACTAAAAGGAAAAAAGAAAAAAGAAAAAAGAAAAAAGAAAACATATTGATGACGCTCCCATATTTTAGTGATTTGTGATACTTTTTCATATATTTGGGGAGTCATTAATTTGCTTGACAAATTGTTAAGATGTTAATTTAGAGCATTATTTAGGGGAGTTCATTGTAATCCATGACTTTACTTTAGATTATTAAAATACCAATAGTTGGATTTAATAATAGAAGTAATATAAATTTTATACAATTACATTTACATTTCCTTTGCTTTCTTTTATTCTCCTTTCATTGTCTTCACTCCTTGTTCCATTTTAGTCTTCAATTTTAGAGCATGCCGTGGGTCCCTGAGAAGATGTATTGTTGAATGGATAACAAATGAAGAAAGAAAGGGCACCGTTTTGCAATTTGAAAGGGAAAAAAGGGAAGACCTGAAGGAAGCAGAAATAATTGATTCAAGAGGAGCCAAGCAAGTTCTGATCCGCGGAAGTTCTGTTCATCTAGAGAAGACCTAAAGTCGATGGAGAAGCAAGTTCTGTTCATCATCCATTTCCATTTCAGCTTCTTCTCAGCCACGAGTTGGAAGGATGCGAGGAAGTTTCATCATTGTTTGGTTTATTAATTCATTCAACTTGTGGCTGCTTTGTCCTTTTCTATTTTGATTTATGAATTTTGATTTTGAAATTGTGATGACTCCCCATATTTGGTGGTCTTTAGGAAATATTTTGTTGTATTTGAGAGTCATTAATTAAATCAATAAATAAGAGATTTTGATGTGAATTGGAAATATATTAATTTAAATATTATTTGGGAATTGAAATAGGAAACTTGAAATAATAAAAGAAAATATTTTAAAGGAAAGTTTCTTATTAATGAGATTATATGATTGAATTATGTTGATTATTTCTTATTTTTTTTCTTTCTCTTATAAAAGGACAATGAAGATTTGGAAACAAAAGAAAAAGGAAAGAATGAGTCTTGAACTTGGGCTGAATCTTTGGTGACCTAATTGATTAAGGAGATCAACCATTATAAAAAGGGAAGAGAGGAGCTTGTGAAGGAGGAGGCTGATTTTAATTCTTCCAACCCTCACGCCTAAACACATTCACGAAGAAAGGAATTGGCCGTGAGGCACAAAAGAGAAAACGAACGCACGTAGAGAAGGAAGCTTGGGCTGAAGGAGGCATTCACAATCTCTCATTCACTACAAAACACTTGCCGCTTACCGGCGTTTATTTTTGCCTCTTTCCGGCGTTTTTTCCGGCGAAACAACTCTACGGCGTTTTTGCAAATCGCCGAAAAAAAACGTGGAAAAGTTAGCACATCGGCGTTTTTACAAACGCCGTAGGATACCCACAAACGCCGAAACGCGGGATGCAGAAAATAATATAATATTCAGACATACCGGCGTTTCCTGAAACGCCAGTATGTCCATTATTTTAATAATTGACATACCGGCGTTTTGATGAAACGCCGGTATGCTATTATTTAATATAAACTTTTTCGGCGTTTGCAGAAACGCCGAAAAGTGTTTAAAAATTATTAAAAAAAATAATTTTCGTCCCAATTTAACATTAAATTGGGACGAAAATTTAGTATTATAGATATAAATAAAAAATATTAATAAATAATAATGATAGAAAAATCATATTACACATATTAAAAGAAAATAATACCTATAAGAGCAACTAAAGTATATCAAATATAAAAATTAACAATTACATAAAAATAAACAAAAATGAAGCAAATATAAATAAAAAGAGATATGAAAATAAGCAACCACCAAATGTGCAATGAGGGGGGAGCACCACTATTTATAATGATCGCTGAGAAACAAATAGAAAGAAGTAGGAAGGAGTAAGAAACGAATGAGCAAGGGAAAATGAGAGGGGAGCATCGCTATTTATAGGGAAGGTGGAGCATACCGGCGTTTATGATGGGAACGCCGGAAAGTGATATTGTATTATTATTTTACCGGCGATTTCGCAAACGCCGATATGCATGTTTTTTTTTAAAAATAATATTTAATACTTACCGGCGTTTTTTATACGCTTAGCGGCGTGTTCAGGAAACGCCGGTATGCATGTTTTTTTTAAAAAAATAATATTTAATACTTACCGGCGTTTTGCATACGCTTAGCGGCGTTTTCAGGAAACGCCGGTATGCATGTTTTTTAAAAAAATAATATTTAATACTTACCGGCGTTTTTCGTACGCTTAACGGCATTTCCAGGAAACGCCGATATGCATGTTTTTTTTAAAAAAATATTATTTAATACTTACCGGCGTTTTTCGTTCGCTTATCGGCATTTCCAGGAAACGCCGGTATGCATGGTTTTTTCAAAAAATATTATTTAATACTTACCGGCGTTTTGCTTACGCTTATCGGCATTTCCAGAAAACGCCGGTATGCATGGTTTTTTCAAAAAAATATTACTTAATACTTACCGGCGTTGTTAAGAATGACAAACGCCGATATGTGTTATTTTTTTCCAAAAAAAAAAGAAAAAGAAAAGCAAATAACAAATTTTTTGATTAAAATATACATACCGGCGTTTTTGTGTCCACAAACGCCGGTATGTGTGCGCGGGAAAGAAGGCGGGAAGCGCGCGCCAAATTTTGCGGCGTTTCTTTTAGGCGTTTTTTAGAAAACGCCGGAAGGTATGCCATTTCCGGCGTTTTTGATGAAAACGCCGGAAGGTATACGCCGGAAAGCGCCGTTTTTTTTGTAGTGATTGGTCATTACACACAAGAAGAACGAAAGGGAGGAATTCAGAGCATAAGGGGTCGTTTGGTTCGCTGGAACTGGGGGTAGGGAAGTGGAAGTGAAAGTGGAAATCACCACTATGTGTCTTTGGTGTGATGGAAAGTGGCTTCCACTTCCATTTCCACTTCCCTCAAAATCCACAAAATGGGTTTCATCCCAAAACCTATGGAAGTGGACCACTTGCATAGGAACCCATTTTTTTTTATAAATATATCCTCAAAAGTTTTGTCTATTGCCAACTCTGCCCTCACTTAATCATCTCACACACACCATGCTTCTCTCTCCTCCTTACCAGTTACCTCACTCGCACAGTATCTCCTTCCTTCATTCCTTTCCCTCTCTCATCCTTCCCTCACCATGGAGGCTGATGAACACACGGCCACCTTCGCCGCCGCCGCACCACGACGGCGATGCTGGTTCCGATCTCATCAACGATTCTTCATCCCCTTTCTTCCTTCCTTCCTTCCTTCCTTTCTCTCCTCCTTCCCTCACCTACGGATGCCGAGCAGATGACCACCGCCCCGCCGCCGTACCACCACGTTCGTGGCGGCGGCGAGTTCGTCGGTGGTGGTGGTGGTGAGTTCGTCGGTGGTGGTGGGCTCGTGGTGGTGGCGGTGAGTTCGTCGGTGGTGGTGGGTGGCGGGTGTGGGTTCATTGGTGGTGGTGGGTTCAAGGTGGTGGCGGCAAGTTCGGTGGTGGCAGCGGCAAAAGAGCGCTCGGTGGTGGTGGTGGTGGTGGTGGGTAGTGGGTGTGGGTTTAATGGTGGTGGTTGTAGGTTTGGTGATGGTGGGTAGGGTGGATGAAGAAGAAGATGATGAAATTTTTTTTTATTTATGGGTATTTTAGGAATTTCCTATTTTATTTACATATATAAATATTAAAAAAAATATCTCACTTCCATATACACTTACTCTACAATAAAAACACATTAAGACCGCACTTCCACCTCCACTTCCACTTCTATATCCACCTCCACTTCCACTTCCACTTCCATCAAAACCTCTTCCAGCGAACCAAATGACCCCTAAGAGTGGTTGAAATTTTGTCCTGTCTTGAAGCATCTTTTTGTTCTTATTCTTCCTTGTTACTATGAATTCATATTTAATTTCAATGTCTTTTGGGATTGATGTGAACAATATGTGTGGTTAGTTTCTTTTACAACCTAGAGCACTATGAACTTGTTGTAACTTAGACATTTTATTTCCCACTATTTAGTTTTGGTTAATTTTAATTAGTTTATTTAATCTTGCTATTATTGATTAACTTGTTTATTGATTGGCCACCATTAGACATGTTTAGGCAATTCAGAATTGGACTCGGAAGGGAATTTTAAATAGACCATGAGATTCAATAGTGTAGGATTGGATTTTTAATATCTAATTTGCGACTAAGATAGACATATACCTAGAAGCCCTGCATAGTCACATTAGAGCGGTACCGGTATAAATTGGCTTAGTAAATTAGTGCAAGACATTGTGTATGTTACAAACTGTTACTAATTCCCTAATTAACCTGTGACATCTTTTTTAGTTCAATAATATCTTTACTAACTATGATAGAAAAAGGAATTTCAATAATATCAATATCTCTATCATAGTTAGAAAACGAATATTCTAATGATTAAAATATTATCCATGATAGAAAAGAATAAACTAATACAACACAGCTGCTATCATGGATAATTTATTGATAACCATGTTAGAAAGGATTTGCCTAACATGGTTAATAAACATAACTAATTGATATTTCGCAATAGATATATATATACATGCGGAAGCAGATGCAGGCCTATATAAATTGGCAATATACAATTCCAAATAAACTATATAACTTCTACCACCTAATTCCCTTTCCTGATGCTCGCGCTTGTGCATGAATACCTGCAAAAATGTCAGTAATCGTGGGATGAGACAATTTGTCCCAGTAATCACCGCTTAACTCACTATAACAGTGAGATGTGCGGTAGCGAGGGCGTCTAAAGGGTACCTCATTTTAAAACCAGTAATATATATATATATATATATATATATATATATATATATACACATGTCAAATCTTCTTCCATTCATCACTCAAATCCCTCCATCAATTCCACATTAACTAAATATCATCTCACAGTCTCCAATCTAATGATGCTACCATAACTCTCACACTCACCTATAGATGCATTGTGCCATCCCGGGGCATTCAAGCATCTAATCTTCTCTATATGATTTGACATTGTGCCCCTCTCTATGATGAGGGGGCAAATTTCCCTCTCTGGCAATTCCCAGAGAAGGAACCCCAATTCTGTTTTCCATTGCAGAATGGGAACGGTTGGGCTCTCAGATGCCTTAACAACCGTAGGGGCGGTTGGGCTCTAAAATGCCTTAACAACCGTAGGTCACTTCTCTCAATAAGTTGACCTATGATCCCCGATCCAATCAATCCGAAAAGGATCAGTACAAATAACTGTAGATTGGCTTATCGACAGTTATCATCGCGCGATGGTACGTATGTATATCAGTGTCATGCAAATCTCACAATATCCATTAATTTCAATATCTCCCAAAACTTAATTCCATATTTCACAAAATATAGCCTAATAAAAAGGTGCTCACTCCACAATTTAATTCATACAAATGGGTGGGAAATATAGCCGGATTTATCCTCTTGTGGCCATTATTGTATGAGTTAACTTTTCCTCTTCTCCAATATAATATTCCAAATTCACTTATAATTTGGAATCTCACAATCTCAAACATTATGAGATTTGTTTCTTATGACACACCCACTCAATATTTTCAACAGCACTTAGCAATTGATATTGATGTAAAAAAAAGTATACGCCATGTTGGTTCAGTAGTATATTGGAACATACTCTCCCTATTTAGTTGATTACTAGATTGAGGATCTTGGTTCAGTAGTTGACATAACATGATTTTATTCAAAACATTTCAATCATATTATTTAACTTTCCTTCCCATCCCTTACTTGATTATTGTTGATGGGTTAATGAGGGTAACTTTGTAAAAAAAATGAACAAAACTTAGAAAAAATTCTTATATCTATAACCAAGACCATCTCAGGACCAGTATTAGAATTGAGAAGTTTCTAAACACTTCTGTATCATTTTTGGGCCTTCACCCTATATTATTTCTTATTATCTTTAATCAAAATTTGGGATGTTACAATTTACCTCACCTTTTAGGAATTTTGTCCCCAAAATTCGCTACACATACACCTTAAACAAAGAAAATACATAAGTCCACCTTCCATTCCTCATGTTAACTCTAAAAATTTTACTACAACTTAATACACTAATCACCATCCTTCATCGTTTATCCTCATTCAATCTATATAGTAATCATCAATACTCATTCCCCTTCTCCTAGCTCACCTTCACTTACTAACCACCCTAACCTCGAATCATTTGTATTACAGTCCAATATCATACATGACAACAACATCCTCTTCAAAAATCTAGTGGTTTCCTCAATCATAATCCAAGATCTCGCTTCGAATTGTTAGATAACAACTCCCTAAAATTCCATTTCTAACTTTAGCTTATGATTCTAACTTAATATACACTTATCCCTAACAACTTCACCGTTAGATTCGTGGTTGATTACCTTCAATTCCAATAAATCGATGAGAGACATTCGCTAAACTTCCAATCTGACATATTTCACTCTACTAGTTTCTTAATCTATTTTGCTCAATCACAAACACAACTTTAAAATTCATCATTAGATCAAATCATCCCAATGTTCGCTCCGCAAGTGCACGGGCCGCGCCAAGTAATAAAGTAGTAAGTAAAGATCGTTCCCACGAGGATTGGGATACAAATCCGGTCAAACAAGAGACTTTGTCACTTAATTAAGTTGAGCTAATCAAATATTGTTTGAGAATTGAACAACTAAAACTATAGTTTGAAAATATAAACTAGATGCTAAAAGTGTTTCTTGACTTTAAAGAGAAATGCAACCTAGGATTATTTCTCCCCCTTGTATCTTGTAACCTTTAATCAACTCCTCCCCTAATTGCTCTAATGTTTATATATGTGTTAACCTTGGGTTCTAACATACTTGTAAACGCTCCGTCGAGTCAAGAACAAGTGTTTAATCTCATTAATCATGCAATGTCTTGTCACAATTAATAAAACCCAATTTCTTAGTTTCAACCCTAATGTGGCTATGTGAGGCTAATAAGTATATGTCTATCTTATTAACAAAACCATCCATTTGTCATGCAAACTTCAAGTTCTCACACTATTTTACTCAAGTTCTACACTTAACCTAGCTCTCTCGAGTTTCAAGTCAAATGAACATGGCAACTAAATGGTGATCAATCACTTAGAGGCATTAGGGCTAGAGTAAAATAAACACATATATATACATTATGTTAGAATCTTAAGTTTTGATGAAGACTAAAATATAAAGGATTAGATCAAGTGCCTAGGAAGCAATAGGATTAACATAGGATCCCAAGTAAGAGTGCTTCCGGATGAAGTTTTACTTCCTGATAAAACAGGACTTGCGCACGCGGATGAATGCTTTCATCCCCAGCGTCAGCAAGTAAATCAATAGGGTTTTAACTTAGTCCATGAACATTAAGTACACAAATCTTAAGGCTAAGCTATGATTCAACCGGAAGGGGAAGTACTTCCTGTTAAACTTAGACTGGCGCAGAGCGATAGAATTGATATCACCCCAAGCGTCAGTAAGTCTACTTCGCCAAGTGAAAGCACTTCCTGTTAGATTTAGACTGGCGCAGACTGATAGAGTAGAATGACCCCAAGCGTCAGTGAATCAGCCTCGTCAAGTGAAATTACTTCCTGTTGGATTTAAACTGACACAGGCTGATAAAAGAAACATATCCCTAAGCGTCAGTAAGTTCACTACGTCAAGTAAAAGTGCTTCCGATAGCTTAGTGACTAGCGCTGAGTGTTGGAATGAAATACACTAAGCGAGAGTGAGTTATAGTGAACAAAAATCCTTCATCCAGTGGTTTTACTTCTGGATGTAAGAATGCTTCCGGATACATCATAGACCAAATCAGAACACAGTCTAAGTAAACTACTCCCCATAGCGAACAAGCTTCCCACAGCATGTATAATTCTTATATATATATATTGCTATGTTGGACTAACCAGTATGTGCAGAACATGGTCACGCTTCCGGATGCAAATGAGCTTCCGGATGGAAAGACTCTTGACATTGGGACTTAGAGCTTGCAGAGCAAGATTACCACTTGCGGATGAATGATGATCATCCGTCAGCAAGAGTGCAAGAGTAAACTTCACATACTCAGAAGTCAGAATGCTTTTGTCAGAGCAGAGGTGTCAGGGCTACTTTTCAGAGATAAAGCAAGTCAACCCTGCTATGCATTGATGAAGCATTAAATGGGCAAACGGTAACAAGGGAAAAACGGACATATTCAAACGGCTAGCCCACCTACCAAGAGCTCAGAATGCTTGAAGACTATATAAGGGAACTCAACTTCATTTATGAAGCATTGAATTATTTTTGAATATTCTTGAGTGAAGTTAGAGCAAGAAAACGAAGAACATTCTCAAGCATTCAAAGCTGCCCAGAAAAGCGAAGAGCATTTAACACATCAAGAGTTTATTTTCACCTACTTATTCTGTACTCTTTGTTGTTAAGTCTCTTCTTGTCATAAGAGCATTTATTGTACTTAAGTGTGTATCACAATCTGTTCTTTAAGAGAACTTAGTCAAAAATCCTTTAAGTGTAAAGGTTAACCCCTTGCTTGGTGTAAGGGGGAGTTAGTCAGAAAGGTTACAAGTGAGCCTGAGTGAAAACTTGTTGTAAGGTTGCAAGTAAGCCTGTGAAAACTTGCGGTTGTAAGGTTTTCAGGTGAACCCGATTTAAAACCTGAGGCTTAGTGGAACTCGACCTGGGAGGTTGAGGAACTGGACGTAGGTCAGGTAGACCGAACCAGTATAACTCGTGCGTTATTTTATTTGAGCATTTAATTTTTGAAGCACAATTCACCCCCCCTCTTGTGCATCCATTACTTACATTTGGTATCAGAGCCGGTCCTTCTCACTCGATTCCAACGAATCTGAAGGAAAAGATCCAGTAATGGACACAGACTATTCTCTACCTGATGTCTCCGTTCAACCCAACAAGCCCCCAGGCTTCGATGGGTACAACTACTCATTCTGGAAGTTCAGAATGGAGACTTATATCAAGTCAAGTGATATCAGACTCTGGGATGTAATAGAACGAGGGGATCAAACTCCGCTGGATGAGGATGGATTTGCAAAAGCGCGAGCCAGATACACTCCTGAGGACTATGCTCTAGTCCAACTCAACTATAGGGCGATGCACTACATCCAGTGTGCTCTCACCTACAAAGTGTTTCACAGGATCAGCCACCACAAAAATGCAAAAGATATGTGGGAGGCTCTTGAGGCTGCACATTCCGGAACAGGGGGAGTAAAGGCAAGACGTGTTGAAATGCTGGTAGAAGAATTTCACAAATTCTCCATGCTGAGTCCCACCGAGCCTATCAGAGACCTGGAGCTCAGGTTCACCCATCTCATCAACAATCTGGCCTCGCTGGGTAAGGATATCCCTGAGAGAGAGCAAGTGAGCAAAATTCTAAAGATCTTGAGGGGTGACTGGATCACCAAAGTAACTATTCTGCAAGAAGTGCAAGGAGAATCAACCAGCTCCATCACCGCACTTTTTGGCTCCCTTGCTGAATATGAGCCTACCCTGCTGGCTATGAGAGCTCCTCAAACCTCATCCAAAAGTAAGAATCTTGCTCTCGTTGCTCCCAGCAAAGAGATCAATGACGATGATGAGGATGACGAGGATGAGATGGATGATGAGGAGATGGCTATGATGGTGAGGAAGTTTAGGAAATTCTTCAGAAAGAAGGGAGGCTATCAGAAAGGTGATTCCAGCCAGAAGAAGGGATACAAGAAAGAGAAGGTCCCTGTGTGCTTTGAATGCAATAAACCTGGTCACTTCAAGGCTGAGTGTCCCAGCCTGCAGAGGTCAAAAGGCAAGGACAAAAGAAAGGCTCTTGTTTCCTCCATTTGGGTGAATAGCTCAGATGAGGAAGCAAGTGATGATGAAGAAATTGCCAACCTCTGTCTGGTAGCTAGAGAAGAGGATGAAGAAGCATCTTCAGATCTGGACCTCACCAACGAAGATCATGAGGTAACTCTTCCTGAACTACAAGAGGCTTATAATGAGGTTCATGAAGAATTCTCTAGACTATGTAAAGCTTATAAGGTGTTAAAAACCAAAAAGGAATCACTTGAGTCCAAGGTGGACTCATTAAGTGAGGAACTAGCGGAAGCTAGAAAACTTCCTATAGTGAATGGTGAGGGCTCTCCCCGAACAGAACCCAACGCCCCAACACCTGAGAGCTGCCCTAATTGCAGCAAAATCTCAGAAGAAAATAACAAGCTGCAAAATGCCCTGCAGAAGTTTACCAATGGTTCAGAAATGCTGAATATACTTTTAATGAACCAAAGGGCATATAGGGATAGAACTGGCTTGGGATATACCCCTAGAAAGAAAAAATGGGAAGAACCAAAAGTAAAGCCTTACTTAAAGTTCTTCCATAAAGCCACCAGTCATAGCTCCTCACCTTTTAGCTTCTGTAACTACTGCAACAGGAAAGGACACTCCATGTCCACCTGTAATGCTAAGAAGCATGGAGCTAACAGCTCTTACAAATGGGTGCCCAAAGGAACCAAGGCTACACAGGATCCTCCTCCTGCAAAGGATACCAAGAAAGGACAAGGATCCCGAGCCTGGAATCATCCCACAGGGAAAACCCAAGAGCCTAGAGCCAGCACTAGGCCAAAGGCTCCAAATGTTCATAAGCCCAAGGTTAAGCCCAAAGCTAGACCAAGGGCACTAAACACTACTAACAAGGGACCCAAGAAAGGTTGGGTACCTAAAGTTGCTTGATTGTTTCAGGTGTGTCTCAAGGCATCCAAGAACAAAAAATGGTACATCGATAGCGGATGCTCGAGACATATGACTGGAGACAGAGACAAGTTCAAATCTCTGGTGATCAAAGATGGAGCCACAGTGACCTTTGGAGGAAATCAAAGTGGCAAGATCACTGGAGTTGGAGAAGTCGGACCAGTCAAAGATGTATATCTAGTGGACGGTCTATGTCACAACCTGCTAAGCGTAAGTCAAAGCACGGACAAAGGTAACTGGGTAATATTTGATTCAAATGAGTGCTTAATAGTTGATAAGCAGGATCTAATTTTAGACAAGGCCATCTTAAAGTATAAACTTAAGGCCAATAGAAATGGGAATCTATATACCTTAGATTTATGTCAACAGCTAGAAGAGAAATGTTTAATATCTAGTGACGAGAATAGCTGGCTTTGGCATAAGAGGTTAGCTCATGTCAATTTTACTCAATTGGATATGCTAATTAAAAATGAGCTAGCTATAGGTATTCCCTCTTTTAAAGTTAAGCATGATTTTATCTGTGAATCCTGCCAACGAGGAAAGCAAACTAAGTCCTCGTTTAAAACCAAGAAGAGAGTCTCCACCAGCAGGCCCTTGGAACTAATCCACATGGATTTGGTTGGACCAGCAAGAGTAAAGAGCTTGGGTGGAAACCTATATGCTCTAGTGGTGGTGGATGACTATTCAAGGTTCACTTGGACTATGTTTCTTGCCTCTAAGCAAGATACTTTTGATGCTTTTGTTGTCCTGGCTAAGAAAGTGCAGAATGAGAGAGAGCTCAAAATCACAGCCATAAGGACAGACCATGGAGGAGAGTTTGAGAACCATAGCTTCTCTGAGCTATGTGAGCAAAACGGCATTGAACATAACTTCTCAGCTCCTAGGACTCCTCAGCAAAATGGAGTGGTCGAAAGGAAGAACAGGGTTCTGACAGAGATGGCTAGAAGCATGCTCAACGAGAAAGAGGTTTCTCAAGTGTTCTGGGCAGACGCAATGAGCACTGCTTGCTATATCTCCAACAGAGCCTATGTTCGCAAGGGCTTGGATAAGACTCCATACGAGCTATACAAAGGGAGCTATACAAAGGGAGGAAGCCCAACATCAGCCACCTCAGAATATTCGGATCAAAATGCTACGTGCATAATAATGGAAAGGTAAATTTGGGTAAGTTTGATCCAAAGGCTGATGTAGGCATATTCATAGGATATTCCCTTAGGAGTAAAGCATATAGGATATACAACATGAGAACTAAAACTGTAGAAGAATCCATGCATGTTGTATTTGATGAAACTCCTACATGGGGACAATCCACAGAAGATGATGAAGCACTTAATCTTCCAAAACTACCATCATCTTCCTCACCACCAAAAGAAACACCAACAAGCAATCCCAAAGAAGAAGGTGAACCCAGTGATGAACCTAGAGTGCAACCCATGCCTGAGGAGGCACAGTTGCCAATAGCTAGGAGACATCACAGGGATCATCCTCTTGATCAAGTGCTTGGTGATGTTTCTTCTGGTGTCAGAACTAGAAGACAAGTTCAAAATGAAGTTGAGTTCGGAGCATTCCTATCTCAAATCGAACCAACTTCAGTTGAACAAGCTCTTGAGGACTGCGACTGGATTATTGCCATGCAGGAAGAGCTAAATCAATTTGAGAGAAGTCAAGTGTGGGAACTAGTCCCAAGGCCGTCTCATCAATCCATAGTAGGGACCAAGTGGGTCTTCAAGAACAAACTGGATGAGACAGGTCAAATCACCAGAAACAAAGCCAGACCAGTAGCTAAAGGATACAACCAAGAAGAAGGCATTGACTATGAAGAAAATTTTGCTCCAGTCGCTAGACTTGAAGCAATAAGGATTCTTCTAGCCTTTGCATCCATGAAAGGTTTTAGATTATATCAAATGGATGTAAAGAGTGCATTTCTTAATGGTTATATTAAAGAAGAGGTATATGTAGAACAACCTCCTGGCTTTGAGGACCATAAGCACCCCAAACATGTGTATAGATTAAAGAAAGCTCTATATGGCCTGAAACAAGCTCCTCGAGCTTGGTATGAGAGACTCAGCAGCTTTCTGCTGGGAAAGGGTTTCTCAAGGGGCAAATTAGATAATACACTGTTTATCCTTCACAAAGAAAGAAATATGCTAATTGTCCAAATTTATGTTGATGATATTATATTTGGGGCAACTAACGAAAAGCTTTGTGAAGATTTCTCTAAGACTATGCAGGGTGAATTTGAGATGTCAATGATGGGAGAACTAACGTTCTTCCTAGGCCTGCAAATTAGACAAAAGAAGAACGGAATTTTCATCTCCCAAACCAAGTACTGCAGAGAACTACTCAAAAAGTTTGGGATGGATGAATGCAAGGAGTATGATACTCCCATGAGCACCACAGCTGCACTCGACGCTGACGCAAAAGGTAAAAGTGTCAGCCTGCCCATGTACAGGGGAATGATAGGTTCCCTCCTATACTTAACGGCGAGCAGGCCTGATATTCAATTTAGTGTAGGCATGTGCGCTAGGTTTCAAGCCAACCCCAAGGAGTCACACCTAACATGCGTGAAACGCATTCTGAGATACCTTGAGGGGACACAAGAACTGGGTCTTTGGTATCCCAGAGGTAACCAAGAGTTCTTGTGGGCTTATTCTGACTCTGACCATGCAGGTTATAAAACAGATAGAAAGAGCACCAGTGGACAATGCGCCTTCCTTGGTGGTTGTCTGGTGTCTTGGGCTAGCAAGAAGCAAACCTGCGTGTCCTTGTCATCCACTGAGGCAGAATACATTGCTGCTGCAAGTTGTTGTGCTCAAGTGCTATGGCTGAAGAACCAGTTGAGAGATCTTGGCTTGGAGTTCCCTGAGGCACCCATCCTCTGTGATAACACAAGCACAATTAGCCTCGCCAAGAATCCAGTTCAGCACACAAGGACTAAGCACATTGACGTCCGACATCACTTCATCAGAGACCATGTTCAAAAGAAGGATGTCAAGGTGCAGTTTGTTCCCACACAACAACAGCTTGCGGACATCTTCACTAAGCCTCTGGGGACTGACCAGTTTATTTTCATTAGAGGTGATTTGGGAATGGTAAACCCAAATGAAGTGTAAATTATTTTTTTTATATACTTGATTATTTATCACTTACAACAATACTAACTTAGGCATCAGAGTGCCAATATATGTTTTTGCAGATATTCAATGTTAAATCTTAAGTAAGTGCAACCGGAAGCAAAACCACTTCCGGATGATTACTCACTGACGCTGGATGATCAAACCAAGAGAGCGCCAGCACAAGTCCAAAAAGACACGTCACTTCAGAAAACGCTTCAACTTCCAAATAAGACGTTTCGACTTCTCTGAAGCGACACGTGTCATCAGGTATATCGCTCCAACTTAAGTGTTTACGCTACCCAATGTGTGATAATGTGAAGAAGCATGACCTTTTTGCCCTTAATGACTTTACCTATAAAAAGGACATCTCTTTTCACTTCACTTTTCATCTTCATCTATATTCTTCATCCTCTTCATATAAACTTTTCATCAACCCCACAAAAATGGCCGAACCCTCTGAAACAAACCCAGTTTCGAGGAAACCCTCCTCATCTAAGAAACACAAGTCCAAATCTGGGAAATCAAGTCATCAACATTCTGGAAAATCTGGGCATCCTGAAGATCATCAAGAACAACATGAAGTTTCGGGGGAAATTGCACTAGGGCAGGATGAAAATATTCAAGGTCAGCCTGAAACTTCTGGTAGAATGGCAGAACTGTTAGTGGGTTCTAAGCAAGAGAAGCTTGATAAGAAGAGGAAGTCCATCCCTAAGGAGGAGGCTGCAGCGATCAAATCTGCCGGAAATGCATGGTACATGTACTAGCCTCTGTTAGGGCTTTTGCTGAAGAAGTAATGGAAGGATCTCTCCATCCCTGTCCCTCACCCTCTTTGATGATGCCAAAAGGGGGAGAGATGTATTGATATATTGACCTTCTGCGCTTGGGTTCCTGGGAGTTCCATCCACCCGATTTTTCACCCCATTGACCACTAGCCTTGCTATCCTGGGAGTTCCTTGATGAAGAAGAGCTTCAGCGGATGGTTGACTAGAATGTTCATGAGGCCGAGCTAGGAAGAAGAAACAAAAACCCTAAAACCCCAGTCCCAATTTTATTTTATTTACTTAGAAATGTTTCCTTCTTCATGCATACTTTCATATCTGCCTAATATATGCTCTTTACCTGTAAATGTTATCTGATTATATGCTCTGACTTGTAACTTATGCTTATCAATAATATTTGTCTAAGTTACTTGTTCTTAACTATTGCTTTTATTCTTCAGCTAATCCTTTCATATGAACTTAATCGATAAAACTAAGTTTGTCATCATCAAAAAGGGGGAGAATGTTAGAATCTTAAGTTTTGATGAAGACTAAAATATAAAGGATTAGATCAAGTGCCTAGGAAGCAATAGGATTAACATAGGATCCCAAGTAAGAGTGCTTCCGGATGAAGTTTTACTTCCGGATAAAACAGGACTTGCGCACGCGGATGAATGCTTTCATCCCCAGCGTCAGCAAGTAAATCAATAGGGTTTTAACTTAGTCCATGAACATTAAGTACACAAATCTTAAGGCTAAGCTATGATTCAACCGGAAGGGGAAGTACTTCCTGTTAAACTTAGACTGGCGCAGAGCGATAGAATTGATATCACCCCAAGCGTCAGTAAGTCTACTTCGCCAAGTGAAAGCACTTCCTGTTAGATTTAGACTGGCGCAGACTGATAGAGTAGAATGACCCCAAGCGTCAGTGAATCAGCCTCGTCAAGTGAAATTACTTCCTGTTGGATTTAAACTGACACAGACTGATAAAAGAAACATATCCCTAAGCGTCAGTAAGTTCACTACGTCAAGTAAAAGTGCTTCCGATAGCTTAGTGACTAGCGCTGAGTGTTGGAATGAAATACACTAAGCGAGAGTGAGTTATAGTGAACAAAAATCCTTCATCCAGTGGTTTTACTTCCGGATGTAAGAATGCTTCCGGATACATCATAGACCAAATCAGAACACAGTCTAAGTAAACTACTCCCCATAGCGAACAAGCTTCCCACAGCATGTATAATTCTTATATATATATATTGCTATGTTGGACTAACCAGTATGTGCAGAACATGGTCACGCTTCCGGATGCAAATGAGCTTCCGGATGGAAAGACTCTTGACATTGGGACTTAGAGCTTGCAGAGCAAGATTACCACTTGCGGATGAATGATGATCATCCGTCAGCAAGAGTGCAAGAGTAAACTTCACATACTCAGAAGTCAGAATGCTTTTGTCAGAGCAGAGGTGTCAGGGCTACTTTTCAGAGATAAAGCAAGTCAACCCTGCTATGCATTGATGAAGCATTAAATGGGCAAACGGTAACAAGGGAAAAACGGACATATTCAAACGGCTAGCCCACCTACCAAGAGCTCAGAATGCTTGAAGACTATATAAGGGAACTCAACTTCATTTATGAAGCATTGAATTATTTTTGAATATTCTTGAGTGAAGTTAGAGCAAGAAAACGAAGAACATTCTCAAGCATTCAAAGCTGCCCAGAAAAGCGAAGAGCATTTAACACATCAAGAGTTTATTTTCACCTACTTATTCTGTACTCTTTGTTGTTAAGTCTCTTCTTGTCATAAGAGCATTTATTGTACTTAAGTGTGTATCACAATCTGTTCTTTAAGAGAACTTAGTCAAAAATCCTTTAAGTGTAAAGGTTAACCCCTTGCTTGGTGTAAGGGGGAGTTAGTCAGAAAGGTTACAAGTGAGCCTGAGTGAAAACTTGTTGTAAGGTTGCAAGTAAGCCTGTGAAAACTTGCGGTTGTAAGGTTTTCAGGTGAACCCGATTTAAAACCTGAGGCTTAGTGGAACTCGACCTGGGAGGTTGAGGAACTGGACGTAGGTCAGGTAGACCGAACCAGTATAACTCGTGCGTTATTTTATTTGAGCATTTAATTTTTGAAGCACAATTCACCCCCCCTCTTGTGCATCCATTACTTACACATTAATCACAAAAGGATAGGAGTTTTAAAGAGTTACTCCATACAAGGGTTCAAAATAATCCTAGATAAATGAGTTTAGCTACTCATAGTCAATATAAAAGCACAAATACACAATGAGAGTATAGCCATAAATGACATGAGAAAGGAAAGGAAGATGAAGAGGAAGAAAACCAAATAGTTGAAGCTCTAAATCTCTTCCCAAGCTCCAATCTTTGCTTCAATCTCTTCAAAATCCCAAACCCTAGCACACCCACAAGCTTGCAAGTCTCCAAAAGTCAGAACCTCTTTACCATTTTCCTTTCTTTCCTTTTAAACACTCATTTTTTGAGTGAAAAATGATGAGGTGGCAATTTTTACGCGATCATGTCGCGGCTCAGTAAAGTGGACATAAAGCATGCCGCGACATACTTTTTCTCTGTAACTCAAGTTTAATTCATGCCGCGGCACAGAAGTTCAACATGGAATCATGTCGTGGCTCAGTTCTGTTTTTGCTGAAAATTGATTTCTTCCCAAGCAAATCAGTTACTCCAATGTGTTTTGACATCCTTTCATTCATATTGACTTCTCACCTGACCTGACTTTAATTTCCTAAACACATTTGACTTGCAAAACACTTAACTTATATGATTAACTTACCAAAATATTCAAAATCACTAAAAACATGTGCTACCAAAAATCATGAATCAATTAGCCTTTAAAGTATGTATAATTACTTCAAAAGTGTATGCAAAAGAACATGAATCATGCTAAAAAACATGAATTCCATAATATTAACACCCAATCTCATCTATAAAAGTCTAGTGATAACCTATTATCAAGTCAGAATAGTTCACCATATCAATATATTACTCTAAGTCATAACCCCACAGTGTATTCTCAATTAATCATCCTGACCTTAATTCAAACATAATTTCCGAAATCTCAGACTTCAAACTAAATTTCCGATTACTCATCTGTTCATAACCAATATATGGTAATCTAATCCTTAAAATCAAAGCTCCTCTCAATTACCTCTATTTCAATCCATACAAACTCAACAGTCGATACTTACCATAATTCCCTAAATGTCTTAAATTTTCAAATCATGAATTCATACAGTTTGATCCCAACTAAGTAAAGAATCGATGAAAATATTTCAATCCTTCTAATACCTTGATTTGAAACATGAAAATCATCACATAACCTTATGTCCCACCGAATTCTCATCTTACATACATCGTTCTCAATAAAGGTTCTACTTCGCAAGACCTACTGAATTTCTTTTCATTTATAACATTAATCACACTATTCTTCACATTCTCATCAAAATCATCTCTTAATATTATAATGTGGGACAACCAGAACAAGAGGCAAAGAAATCAACTTCTTCCTTTTAATTAAAACCATAACACAACACAAAATATAGGTTTTGATGAAACTTGCCAAATCATCAAATTAACCTTCAAATCTTCTCTTAGACTCTTGGAATCGGATCCTATGTATCATTTCAACCCATTTCACAACCACCATCATTAATGAATCACGCAAAACAGAACACTAAACAACCAAAGACAATCAATCAAACCAACTCCTACATCTACCAACTTGAGAAAACAAGATTCAAGAGAAATCATGGATTCAAGTTTAAAATATGTAAATCATATCATGAAATTCTTATGCCTAGAAATGGGATTGACACAAGAAAGGTACAAAATTTCGGATTAATCATAACCTTTCAATAACTCAAAAATCAAATTAGGTCTCAAATCAACCAAAATCAGCGATCACAACTAACTCAATCATAATTATACATCATAAACTTCAACGACAAATCATTATTTAAATTACTCCTTTAGGGTTCTTGAACTCCTAATGACTTTTTATGTAATCGACCTCAACCTCAATAGATACATCAATTGTATACAAACTCTATTCTATTTCAAAACAATAGATCAGCCCCCTTAAAGTAGCATTTTCCATTCAAGGATATCAAAATTAGCAATATATATGTTAACCAACAATTATCAACTATATGTTTCTCATTCACAGAGCATCAATAACAAAATTCTCCCAATTACATAATATTGACTTGCAAAACTTTACAATTTTCTACAATTAACTGCATAAAAATTCATTTAACAATCACTTTTTTGAACAAAAACTTACCTTTTGGAGACATCCACTCATGAAGTAGAGAGGGCTACCAACATCTATTATTAAGGGGGCTGCTTCCAATCACTAACTATAGTGAGGAAGCCTCCAGCCGCTTAATATAAATGGGCAACAGCCTCTACTACCTATGATGGTGATCTCCAACCATTACTAATTGGTGGTAGATAATCAAAACAAATTCAAAACAATAGCATACCTCATGTTGAGGCTTTATAAAAACAAACAGTTCCAAGAGAATTCTATTCCAAACAATCAAATAGCACAAGTTAAATCATCAATGAAACAAACAATTTATCAAATAATAAACAAATAAACACAAGGTCAACAGTTCTTATCTCATGTTTTATTCATTACCAATTGTCATTTTCGATTTCTCTTAGTCCCTTAACCCAATAAGGTATCTCATGATGCCTCGACTATGATTATGGCCGGCACATAACTATACTCGAGACCCCAGAGAAACATCCTTATTTCGTCATTCTTCCTAAATTCTTATACATATCAACATTATTTCGTTATTCTTTCTATGTTCATCTCAATCTCTCCACAATACCTATTCAATTTCTCTTATCACTCTCTCCCCACCACGGGATGAGTGATATTCCTCTCAAAAGGTCAGATATTCATGCACAGAAGGAAGATAATACTAAGAATGTATATTGCCAATCTACATGCAATGCAGCACAGTCCTAGGTTATCGTATACCAAATACTGATAACCAAGTTGTTACAAACTGTTACTAATTCCCTAATTAACCTATGACATCTCTTTTAGTTCAATAATATCTTTACTAACTATGATAGAAAAAGGGATTTCAATAATATCATTATCTCTATCATAGTTAGAAAAAGAATATCCTAATGATTAAAATATTATCCATAATAGAAAAGAATAAACTAATACAACGCAGCTGCTATCATGGATAATTTATTGATAACCATGTTAGAAAGGATTTGCCTAACATGGTTAATAAACAGAACTAATTGATATTACGCAATAAATATATATATACATGCGGAAACAGATGCAGGCCTATATAAATTGGCAATATACAATTCCAAATAAACTATATAACTTCTACCACCTAATTCCCTTTCCTGATGCTCGCGCTTGTGCATGAATACCTGCAAAAATGTCAGTAATCGTGGGATGAGCCAATTTGTCTCAGTAATCACCGCTTAACTCACTATAACAGTGAGATGTGCGGTAGCGAGGGCGTCTAAAGGGTACCTCATTTTAAAACCAGTAATATATATATATATATATATATATATATATATATATATATATATATATATATATATATCCATGTCAAATCTTCTTCCATTCATCACTCAAATCCCTCCATCAATTCCACATTAACTAAATATCATCTCCCAGTCTCCAATCTAATGATGCTACCATAACTCTCACACTCACCTATAGATGCATTGTGTCATCCTGGGGCATTCAAGCATCTAATCTTCTCTATATGATTTGACACTGTGCCTCTCTCTATGATGAGGGGGCAAATTTCCCTCTCTGGCAATCCCCAGAGAAGGAACCCCAATTCTGTTTTCCATTGCAGAATGGGAACGGTTGGGCTCTCAAATGCCTTAACAACCGTAGGGGCGGTTGGGCTCTAAAATGCCTTAACAACCGTAGGTCACTTCTTTCAATAAGTTGACCTATGATCCCCGATCCAATCAATCCGAAAAGGATCAGTACAAATAACTGTCGATTGGCATATCGACAGTTATCATCGCGCGATGGTACTAATGTATATCAGTGTCATGCAAATCTCACAATATCCATTAATTTCAATATCTCATCACAATAATCAAAATCAACATCAATCTCATTATCAACACCATACATTCTCACATCACCTTTCAATCTATTATCCACAATATCTTCCCTCAACATAACTTTCCAAAATCTCAATTCACATCTAATTCATTTTCTATACTCACAACCTCTCAATATCCAGCACCTGCAAATATGTCATACAATTCCAAAATACCCAGTACCACCAGACAGGATACTACATATATAATGTGTCAAAATCTTTTATATGAAAATAATCGTGTTTAAAAGGCACCCGATAGCCTGTTTTTGTATAAAAATACCTTTTCAGAGATAATATATATATATATATATAGAGGGTGAGGGCGCCATTGACTTAACGCGGATTTGATGCGCTTCCGTAAGCATACGGGTCGTCAAGTGTAGTATAGAAAAAGTGTCGTTCCGCAGAGATTATAGTTTAAACAAGTGATTAGCACTAATTATATCATTAATTTTCTTAAGTAAAAACATATTGAGAGTTTGTTGTTCAAGAAAGAAAAGAGTTTGAAATATAAGTGTAAAAAGAGTTGAAGTTTGAAACCCGGTTTAACAATGATAACTAAGGCCTAGGGTTGCTAATCCCCTATTTACTTCATGAACCAAGGTTTCCCTCTCCTTTTTAAGTGATTAAATGAAAATATGTGCAAGTCTAGGGTTCAAAATCATTTGAAAAAGCTTTCCCAAGTCAAGATCAAATTTATGCTAGCATTTATTGCACAATCTCTTGTCACAATAAATGCTAGCTCTTTTCCTTAACCACCCTAATTATGACTATGTTAGGTCAATAACTATATCTCTATGTTATCAACAAACCTTCCATTTAAAACCATAAACTTCAAGTCTAACATGTTCTTATCCAAGTTCTAAAACAAAATACACTTTCCCAAGTCATATTTCATTTAACTAATTAAGTGGTGATCAAGCACTTAAAACAAATAGAGAGCAAGATAAAAACTACACATATGCTTCATTAATTACTTAAAGAAAGAGAGAGTAGATGGTTCAATCCATAAATAGGTTCATAACAACCCCAGATTAGGGTTTTAGTTACACATAAATGCAAATAAAACAAACCCTAAAACTATGAAAGAGTGCATTGAAGAGTGGTGAAGAATAGGGAGAAAGATACAACCACAAATGAGGAATACCCAAATCTCTCCAAGCTTCCCCACTTGATTCCCAAGAGATCCCAAGGTTCTTCAAGCTCTTCAAGCCTCCAAGAAGTGCCCTAGAAGTGCCCCAAGTCGTGTTTTTCCAGCCTCCTCTCCAAAATATCCAACTTTCCCTTTTTATATGCTGAGAAATAGGTCAAAACGCGCAGCTGCGAAGTGCTCTCGCCAGTTGCTCGCCGGTTGGCGAGCCACTGGCGAGATTCCAGAGACGGCATGCCACTCGCGTGCCAGTTGGCTTTGTGGCTCGCCAGTTGGCGCGCCACTGGCGTGCAGCTTCCCTAAGACTGAAAATTGGCTTTTCCTTGCTCCTTTTTCCTCTTTTGTTGTAGCACTTGGGTTTCATAGAGCTTCTAACACCTGTCCACCTCTTCCTACACAAGCTAAAAAGAGGGTTGAAGAGTTTCTATGTCTCACATATACACTCATTAAACTCCAAATTTCACACAAATGAATGATTTCCTATTTTCATCACTTTCTATTGGTATTTGTGTGTTTTGTTGTCTATGTATCATCAAAAAGAGTGTGAACTCGAAGGAAATAGAGATGAAAATCTGTGAAATTATGGAGTTTATCACTCCCTCAAACTTAAGTTCTTGCTTGTCCTCAAGCAAATTTTCAAAACACTTTAAGAGTTGACTATAAGTTCACTTTACTTTGATTGAAAAACTTGTTCTCATATGTTGCCATCACTATTTGATGTATGGAAAACATAGCTAGGATGTATGCAATGATAAGTGTTTCGCTACATTAAAAACAAGCTTTTCAAGATTCAATGAGTGGGTGTGTGTGTGTGTTGAGGTTAAGGGAATTCTCCCAAGTTCCCCAGTCCTTTTGCAGTAACCTCAAACCATGAATATGCTGTCATTTTTCAAATTTTTCATTCTTTTCTTCTCTCTTCTCCACTTTACACTTTTAGCACATAAAATCAAAATCAAGAGGACTTTTCATGGCTTATAATGGGGCTAGGGGTTTTAAGTGTTTGACTATTTGAAAGAATGGGAGAAAGGAATTCAAATATCTTGAGATAAATGAATACATTTCATTAGATTCACTCATACACAAAAAAATTTCTTCCAAAAAGCTTAAAGTTCCTCAAACTCCTCTCAATTTGATTATTTGTACTCCTAGTCTTATTGCAACAAATTTTTGTTTTTGTTTTTGTTTTCTCTTTTTTTTTTACTTTTCTCTTTTTTTTTCTTTCTCTTTTTTTTTCGCAACTCATTCATCATTTCATGACTTAGGAGTACAAACTTTCCTTTCACAACTAATATTTCCCTTCTCACAATGTACTCACATTTACACACCTTTAGCAACCGTACTAATCCTCACTACTAATGAAATGTACATTATCTCAAGATTCAGGTAGTTCATGGTTTTTCGAGCTATAAGGGTTAAGTCCAATGTGGGTTTCAAAAAGAAATTTCACATGGTTTTTCTTTATAAGGCTCAAAAAGGGGTGCAAATGGGATAGAAATTATCAAGGATGGCTTGAAAGGCTCAATCGCATTTAAGAACTGCCTCAATCATTTTTCAAAGTCATGTGCAATTTGTGAAAAACGTTGAAGTTTTCCAAAAGGAATTTTGAAATTTTTCAAATGAAAACAGATGCATAGATTTGGGTTATTGCAAATCTTCCTTCCTCAAACCTTTCCAAATACACCTTAACCTCTAATGTGCGCAAATTACTCATTAGAATCAGGTAAAGACTTGCCTTAATGCAACAACTCATGTTATGCAATGCATACATATCTATTTTTCCATACACCCCACAGTTATTCAACTAGTTGTGATCATTGAACTTTCTAGCAGATTTCAAGAGAACTTATAGTCCACTCATCAAAAACTAAAGCAACAACTTCAGCATGGTATGCAAATCTCACAATTTCATCATCCAAAACAAAAACTATTCCCTGTGCACTAATTATTTACAAAAGAATTTATTCATAGTGCTAAAAAGTTTCAAAAGTGATTAGCTCTTCTCCCCCAAACTTAAATCAGACAGTGTCCTCACTGTTGTTCTACAAAAGGGAAGAGTCAGACATAATACACACACAAACAACTCGGAGATAAACACATCAAAAGTGGAACATGAACCTGCATATATCATTGAAATCACCCACAATACCATGCAGTAAAACATTGGGTCATTAAGGGCAAAAACAAGACAAGACACTTAACACATCATAGAAACGAGGTTGTTAAAGAAAATTCTTAAAAATCCTAACACAAACGAACTACCTAAAAGAGAGAGAAAAAAAAATCCTAAGACGCTCCCCCAAACTTGGACTAAACTAGTCATCAAACCTCTCCACAACTTTCAAACCTAGGCTTAGTCCACTATACCATTATTCTCAATATTCACTTCAAGTCCAGAAAACCAAGTGTCAGAGGTTACACAAAGCGGTGGGGCGTCGACTTTTGGAGAGGGAGTGGGGGTTCAGGCGTAGCTTTGAGTAGCAGAAGGAGGAAAATTAAGTTTCAATTTTTTTTTATTTTTTTAGATTTCTCGCCAGCGGCTCGCCAGTTGGCATGCCACTAGCGAGAATACAAAGACGCTCACAGATGCCCTGCTCGCCAGCCGCTCGCCAGTTGGCGAGCGACCGGCGAGTTTCCAGAGAAGACACGCCATTTGGCTACCCATCCTCGCCAGTTGCTCGCCAATTGGCGAGCCACTGGCGAATTTGACAGCAAAGCTGCTGATTCTGCAGAATTTGACCAACCTTAAAACTCCAATACAAAATGCCACATGCCTATTTTAACTAGCACATTAACCCCTAAATCATCCTTATGAGCAACAAAAACACCATATCACACTTCAAAGTGACTAGGTATCTAAAATGACCACATTTTGACACCAACCATCAATCACATGGCATAACCAAAAATCACTAACACCCCATGCTTTAACTTCACTACAGGTCTAAAAGTCAAACAATCAGAACATAATCACAGGAATTTAATCACATAACAGACTCTTCATTTACCAGACATTGCAAGGTGCTTTTAGTATGCCAAGGAACTATGTTTGCAACAAATCAAAACAAAGTTCACACACCACAGACATGGATCCATTCACATGCTACTTACTTCTCACAACCAAAAGTACTCACAAAAACACCAAAGGCTATTTCAACATAAACAGACATTCATTTCATCACAGTTCAACTCATCAAGTGCAAATTGGTCAAGTGGCACATGAACACCATATTTCCAGTTCAGCAGGATGATTCCATGCAATCAACAACAATAATGCCCAAAAGTGAATTTAAGGTTGGAATTCAGATCTACTTCCCTTTGTAGACTTCTTCTTGCCTTCCAAAACGTAAGCTCCAGCTCTCCATGCCAAGTGGTAGTCTAAGTATCAGCGGGGACCTTTCTTCCTACAGACACGAAAATAAGAACAAAACTACCAAACAACCTAAAGTTAGGTAAAACATCAAAATGAAAGACAAGAGTTGAAAACTTGGGTTGCCTCCCAAGAAGCGCTTATTTTATAGTCCTTAGCTCTACTTCTTGCAACATCATGTGGACTGAGAGAGTGAAATCGAGGTAGTTTGGCGATCAATCTCTCCACCCCAATAATGCTTCAACCGGTGCCCAAACACTTTGAATCTTTCACCCTTTTTGTTCTCTAACTCCACAGCACCAAAATCAGAGGCTTGCACAATGGTAAATGGTCCAGACCAACGAAATTTCACCTTTCTTGAAAATAATTTGATCTTGCAATTATACAACAAGACCCTCTGACCATGTTGAAAATCATTTGGAGTAAATACATCAACATTTTCACACAGCTCAAATTTTTCATGCCCATAAGCATCCATATCACACAAATTCATTGAATTGACATTATGCACATCTTCAGGTCTTTCATCTTCCACTAATGTCGATGTCACATGACTTTTACTCAATAAAGCCTCAAACTTGTCTTGACAACCAGAACAAAGTATGTCCACAAAAGAGCATTGAGAGAGATGATCAAAATATTCTACATCCTTGTTCATGTTGAAGCTTACTTGTTCATCATCAACTCTCAAAGTGATTTCACCTTTTTCCACATCAACAAGAGTTCGAGCTGTAGCAAGGAAGGGTCTCCCAAATATGATAGGAATGTTTGGATCCACCTCACAGTCAATAACAATAAAATCAACTGGAAAGATGAATTTGTCTACTTTCACCAAAACATTTTCAATAATCCCTTTGGGACGAGATATACTTCTGTCAGCAAGGAG